>OW240920.1:72938303-72968184 GCA_933207985.1 Pelobates cultripes
TCAAGTTTGTAGTCTCTGCAATAATGTATTCATTATTCTCAAGACAATACATGAGATGCCTGTCGCTATCATACATATTTCAATTAATTGAAAGACAGTTAATTAATTCATCTTAATACACATGGTGTTTTTTCCCCTTGTGAGGCAATAAAGGTTAACAAGGATATGTGCATACATATTATAATTTATGAGACAGCAATGTGATATGTTTATTAGAGATCACAAAAGAACCATATAGATTTTTGCATTTGGCTTCTTTCGATTAATGTTACCGATGTTCTGTTCTCTCCATAAGCTCTTTCTTTAAATGGAAACTCTGCCATGTTTCATTTTGAAGTGAAATATTGATCTTTCAATCCTGTATTTCAAGTTTTGATTAACGTAGAAGGTTGCCAGGAAAGCAGCTTTTTGTTGGTTTTCTGCTAATTCTTTTTTTATGATTCACTTGCAGCAATTAATCTTACTTTTATTGTCCAACCAAGGTAGAGAAAACATGGATTTATTTAAGAGTCTGAATAATTGAATTGAAGTACTATTTACCAGTCTATTGCAGTACTCACCTTGATTTTGTCCTCTTGATAAAAGGCTGTTTTGATTTAGGATATTTTATTTTATTTTATTTTATTTTTTCTTTATTTATGTTTTGGTCATGACATTTTACATGTTAAGTGTGAATTTATTCTTGAAACTAGACAAAAAAAAGTTGTTTAAAATATGTACACTGCAGAAACAAAGCTTGAGAAGAATATATTTTAGAAAGACTTCTATTAAAGCTAAGATGGAGGTGCCCAGTAGCAGGAAATGGAGGTGTGGATTTTTACAATCCATTTTTTTTTTTTACAACTTAGAAATACATATTTGTTAAATAAACATTCAGATAAATTATGGATCAGTCATGTAGCAGATGGGAGTCAATGTAGGTAACTGCAAAGTTAGACATTTTGAGATACGTAATTAACAAGTATAAAAATGGAATTGAAAATTGGTATAGACAACAACCTAGGCAACAATGTGCAGTTTCAGTCAGCAGTTGCACAGGCCAGTAAGCTCTTGTTATGTAAGAGGTATTAATCTACACAATAAAATATAGTTTTGATTTGTTATATAACGTAAATAAAACCCTGCCTTGAATGTGCAGGGATTTTTGGCACCTGTTTAAAGACTGATATTAATGCACTTGACAAATATATACAAATAAATACAAGACCAGTACAAATAGCAATCTGGTACATGGTGCATTTACCTCTTAATGACTAATGCAATTCTCCAACTTCTGTACAAAAACAAAATTTAAATTTCCTTTAATGTGTTTGTTTCATCATAATTTAAAGGATTTAAGAACATCCATTTGCAGTTATAGCATAGCTGGGTCCCCACCAGGCTCCAATGCTTCATAGTGGTCCAGTGACACACTTTCATCTTCTGCACAGCTGCAGATGCCGGAAGCCACAGCCACCATCATTCATAGGCTGAGAGTAGTGATGCACTGAACGGTTCGCTGGCGAATAGTTCCCGGCAAACATAGCATGTTCGCATTCGCCACGGTGGGCGAACATATGCACGGTTCGATCCGCCCCCTATTCGTCATCATTGAGTAAACTTTGACCCTGTACCTCACAGTCAGCAGATACATTCCAGCCAATTAGCAGCACACCCTCCCTAGCAGACCCTCCCACCTACTGGACAGCATCCATTTTAGATTCATTCTCAAGCTGCATGCTTAGTGAGAGGAGGGAAAGTGTAGCTGCTGTTGATTTGATAGGGAAATGGATAGCTAGGTTAGTGTATACAGTGTCCACTACAGTCCTGAAGGACTCATCTGATCTCTGCTGTAAGGACAGCACCCCAAAAAAGCCCTTTTTAGGGCTAGAACATCAGTCTGCTTTTTTTTCTGTGTAATGTAATTGCAGTTGCCTGCCTGCCAGCCTGTGTGTCAGGCTCACAGCATATACTGTGCCCACTTGCCCAGTGCCACCACTCACTCACTGGTGTCACAATAGCTTGCATTTAAAAAAAAAAATGTTTTTCACTATAATAGATTGAATAGCAGTTAGTTGTCTGCCAGCTTCTGTGTAAGGCTCACAGTGGATACTGTGCCCAGTGCCACCACTCACTCACTGGTGTCACAATAGCTTGCATTTAAAAACAAAAAACTTTTTTCACTGTTATAGATTGAATAGCAGTTGGTTGTCTGCAAGCATCTGTGTGTCAGGCTCACAGTGGATACTGTGCCCAGTGCCACCACTCACTCACTGGTGTCACAATAGCTTGCATTTAAAAAAAAATGTATTTCACTGTAATAGATTGAATAGCAGTTAGTTGTCTGCAAGCGTCTGTGTGTCAGGCTCGCAGCGTATACTGTGTCCACTTGCCCAGTGCCACCACTCACTCACTGGTGTCACAATAGCATGCATTTAAAAACCAAAAAACTTTTTTCACTGTTATAGATTGAATAGCAGTTAGTTGTCTGCAAGCGTCTGTGTGTCAGGCTCGCAGCGTATACTGTGCCCACTTACCCAGTGCCACCACTCACTCACTGGTGTCACAATAGCTTGCATTTAAAAAAAAATGTTTTTCACTATAATAGATTGAATAGCAGTTAGTTGTCTGCCAGCTTCTGTGTCAGGCTCACAGTGGATACTGTGCCCACTTGCCCAGTGCCACCACTAACTCACTGGTGTCACAATAGCTTGCATTTAAAAAAAAATATGTTTTTCACTATAATAGATTGAATAGCAGTTAGTTGTCTGCCAGCTTCTGTGTCAGGCTCACAGTGGATACTGTGCCCAGTGCCACCATTCACTCACTGGTGTCACAATAGCTTGCATTTAAAAAAAATAAAAATGTTTTCACTATAATAGATTGAATAGCAGTTAGTTGTCTGCCAGCTTCTGTGTCAGCCTCACAGTGGATACTGTGCCCACTTGCCCAGTGCCACCACTCACTCACTGGTGTCACAATAGCTTGCATTTAAAAAAAAAAATGTTTTTCACTATAATAGATTGAATAGCAGTTAGTTGTCTGCCAGCTTCTGTGTCAGGCTCACAGTGGATACTGTGCCCACTTGCCCAGTGCCACCACCAACTCACTGGTGTCACAATAGCTTGCATTTAAAAAAAAAAATGTTTTTCACTATAATAGATTGAATAGCAGTTAGTTGTCTGCCAGCTTCTGTGTCATGCTCACAGTGGATACTGTGCCCACTTGCCCAGTGCCACCACTCACTCACTGGTGTCACAATAGCTTGCATTTAAAAAAATTGTTTTCACTGTAATAGATTGAATAGCAGTTAGTTGTCTGCAAGCGTCTGTGTGTCAGGCTCGCAGCGTATACTGTGCCCACTTGCCCAGTGCCACCACTAACTCACTGGTGTCACAATAGCTTGCATTTAAAAAAAAATGTTTTTCACTATAATAGATTGAATAGCAGTTAGTTGTCTGCCAGCTTCTGTGTCAGGCTCACAGTGGATACTGTGCCCACTTGCCCAGTGCCACCACTAACTCACTGGTGTCACAATAGCTTGCATTTAAAAAAAAATGTTTTTCACTATAATAGATTGAATAGCAGTTAGTTGTCTGCCAGCTTCTGTGTCAGGCTCACAGTGGATACTGTGCCCACTTGCCCAGTGCCACCACTAACTCACTGGTGTCACAATAGCTTGTATTTAAAAAAAATGTTTTTTTCACTATAATAGATTGAATAGCAGTTAGTTGTCTGCCAGTTTCTGTGTCAGGCTCACAGTGGATACTGTGCCCACTTGCCCAGTGCCACCACTCACTCACTGGTGTCACAATAGTGTGCATTTAAAAACCAAAACATTTTTTTCACTGTTATAGATTGAAAAGCAGTTAGTTGTCTGCAAGCGTCTGTCACAGTGGATACTGTGCCCACTTGCCCAGTGCCACCACTCACTCACTGGTGTCACAATAGCTTGCATTTAAAAACAATTTTTTTTTTCACTATAATAGATTGAATAGCAGTTAGTTGTCTGCCAGCTTCTGTGTCATGCTCACAGTGGATACTGTGCCCACTTGCCCAGTGCCACCACTCACTCACTGGTGTCACAATAGCTTGCATTTAAAAAAAATATATATTTTTTCACTATAATAGATTGAATAGCAGTTAGTTGTCTGCCAGCTTCTGTGTCAGGCTCACAGTGGATACTGTGCCCACTTGCCCAGTGCCACCACTCACTCACTGGTGTCACAATAGCTTGCATTTAAAAAAAAACAAATTGTTTTCACTGTAATAGATTGAATAGCAGTTAGTTGTCTGCAAGCGTCTGTGTGTCAGGCTCGCAGCGTATACTGTGCCCACTTGCCCAGTGCCACCACTCACTCACTGGTGTCACAAAAGCGTGCATTTAAAAACCAAAAAAACTTTTTTCACTGTTATAGATTGAATAGCAGTTAGTTGTCTGCAAGCGTCTGTGTGTCAGGCTCGCAGCGAATACTGTGCCCACTTGCCCAGTGCCACCACTCACTCACTGGTGTCACAATAGCTTGCATTTAAAAAAAAATGTATTTCACTGTAATAGACTGAATAGCAGTTAGTTGTCTGCAAGTGTCTGTGTGTCAGGCTTGCAGCGTATACTGTGCCCACTTGCCCAGTGCCACCACTCACTCACTGGTGTCACAATAGCTTGCATTTAAAAAAAAAATGTATTTCACTGTAATAGATTGAGTAGCAGTTAGTTGTCTGCAAGTGTCTGTGTGTCAGGCTCGCAGTGTATACTGTGGCCACTTGCCCAGTGCCACCACTCACTCACTGGTGTCACAATAGCGTGCATTTAAAAACCCAAAAACTTTTTTCACTGTTATAGATTGAATAGCAGTTAGTTGTCTGCAAGCGTCTGTGTATCAGGCTCGCAGCGTATACTGTGCCCACTTGCCCAGTGCCACCACTCACTCACTGGTGTCACAATAGCTTGCATTTAAAAACCAAAAAACTTTTTTCACTGTTATAGATTGAATAGCAGTTAGTTGTTTTCAAGCGGGTGTGTCAGGCCTACAGCGTATACTCTGCCAGTTCACAGTGCCACTCATATCTGGTGTCATAATAGCTTGCATTTAAAAACAAAAAACTTTTTTCACTGTTATAGATTGAATAGCAGTTAGTTGTCTCAAAGCGGTGTGTCAGACCTACAGCGTGTACTCTGTCAACCTCTGCCAGTTCACAGTGCCACTCATATCTGGTGTCACAATAGCTTGCATTTAAAAACAAAAAACTTTTTTCACTGTTATAGATTGAATAGCAGTTAGTTGTCTCAAAGCGGGTGTGTCAGCCCTACAGCGTGTACTCTGCCAACCTCTGCCAATTCACAGTGCCACTCATATCTGTTGTCACAGTAGCTTGCACGCATAGTACCACTAATCGAAAAAAAAATGACAGGCAGAGGCAGGCCACCCCGCATGGGCCGTCGTGGTCGTGGTGCTGTGATTCCCTTTTGCCCTAGAATAATGCCCAGTTTTCAGAGGCCAGGTAACCTGAACTTGAAAAGTTCTGAGGACATAGTTGACTGGCTAACACAGGACACCCAATCTTCTACAGCTTCCGCTCGGAACCTTGACGCAACATTCTCCTCCAGCTTAGCTTCTGGCACCTCTCAAGATACCACTCACCCGCCTGTCGCCAGTACCAACACTAGCACCACAGCTGCTTCACTTGGTATGTCAGAGGAGTTATTTACACATCCGTTTGAAGAAATGAGTGATGCGAAACCATTATTGACAGAGGATGAAGATAACAGGGATATGTCTCAGTCAGGCAGCATTACACATGTACGGTGTGATGATGATGATGTTGTACCCGCTGCTGCTTCCTTTGCTGAGTTGTCAGATACAAGTGAAGCGGTTAATGATGACGATGCGTCCATGGATGTCACGTGGGTGCCCGCTTGGCAAGAAGAAGAACAGGGTGAAATTTCAGATGGGGAGACAGAGAGGAGGAGGAGACGAGTTGGAAGCAGGGGGAGGTCGTCACAAGGAGCTAGTGGCACAGTCAGACAGCATGCATCGGCACCCGGGGTCAGCCCGACAGCACGCCAATTAACGCATGCTGTGTCCACCACCAGAATGCCGTCATTGCAGAGCTCAGCAGTGTAACATTTTTTTTGTGTGTCTGCCTCTGACAACAGCGATGCCATTTGCAACCTGTGCCAAAAGAAACTGAGTCGTGGGAAGTCCGACACCAACCCAGGTACAACTGCTTTGCATAGGCACATGATCACACATCACAAACGCCTATGGGATCAACACATGAGTACAAGCAGCACACAAACTCAAAGCCGCCATCCTCCTCCTGGTCCAGCATCTTCAGCCACGTCAACCACTGCTGTCTCAACCATCCGCCACTCCGTCTCTCGCCTTGAGCAGTTCCTGCTCATCTGCCCACAGTCAGGTGTCTGTCAAGGACATGTTTGAGAGTAAGAAGCCAATGTCAGAAAGTCACCCCCTTGCCCGGCGCCTGACAGCTGGCTTGTCTGTACTATTAGCCCGCCAGCTTTTACCATACAAGCTGGTGGAGTCTGAGGCGTTCAAAACATTTGTAGCTATTGGAACACCGCAGTGGAAGGTACCCGGACGAAATTTCTTTTCACAAAAGGCAATCCCCAACCTGTACTCGATTGTGCAAAAGGAAGTAATGGCATGTCTGGCACACAGTGTTGGGGCAAGGGTCCATCTGACCACTGATACCTGGTCTGCAAAGCATGGTCAGGGCAGGTATATCACCTACACTGCGCATTGGGCAAACCTGCTGACGGCTGCCAAGCATGGAATGCGTGGCTCTGCAGAGGAGTTGGTGACACCGCCACGACTTGCAGGCAGGCCTGCTGCCACCTCCTCTACTCCTCCTACTCCATCCTCTTCCATAACCTCCTCGGCTGAGTCCTCTTCTGCTGCTGCGTCTTGCTCCACATCAACGGATAGGGGACGTAACAGGGATTAAACTGATAAGAATAGTACTACTTAACACACCACTCCTATCTGGTGGCACATTAGATTGCACGCGCAGTGCCCCAAATTTGAAGTAGGAGGACCGACCAAGCATCTTTTTCCATCTCCCGGTTCCTAAAATCGATGCCATATACACGACATCCTAACAGGGATTAAACTGATAGGAATAATACTACTTAACACACCTTATAATAATGCAGAGAGAGGCAACGCAGAGAGAGGAGTCTGAAGAAGAGGAGTCAGAGGAGGAAGGTGGCTTTGAGGAGGTGGAAGACCAAACACAGCAGGCGTCCCAGGGGGCTTGTTGTCACCTTTCGGGGACCCTTGGTGTTGTACGTGGCTGGGTGGAGGAAGAGACCTTCAATGACATCAGTGAGGACAAGGAACGGGACATGGCTAGCTTGGTATCCAACCTTGTGCAAATGGGGAGTTTGCGGTTGTGCAAATGGACTGTTTGCAGTTGTTTGTGGTGCGTTAAACGGGGAGTTTGTTCTGTCACTGTGAAGTGGGCGTAACCCTTACACTACCTGATCGATACAACATCATACAGTAGGGCCCCCCCTCATTATTTTTATGGCACCGGTGAGCGGTGGGGGCGGGAGGACAGTAGGCCCCCCCCCCATTGAGATTTATGGCCCCCACCCACCGTGCAGGGGTGGGGGCCGGGGGGGAGGACAGTAGGTCCCCCTTTATCCTTATTTACTGAATATTCCCCTGTATAACAATGTTTGGCATTTAGTGAATATTCCCTATTCTGCTCTGTGTCAGTGTGTATCAGGGATCCTTAGGATAGGTGTCAATCCATATCTGCCAAGTGACCCTATGTAGGGGGAACAGTCCCTATTCTGCTCTGTGTCAGTGTGTATCAGGGATCCTTAGGATAGGTGTCAATCCATATCTGCCAAGTCACCCTATGTAGGGGGAACAGTCCCTATTCTGCTCTGTGTCAGTGTGTATCAGGGATCTCTGAGGACAGGTGTCAATCCATATCTGCCAAGTGACCCTATGTAGGGGGAACAGTCTCTATTCTGCTCTGTGTCAGTGTGTATCAGGGATCCTGAGGACAGGTGTCAATCCATATCTGCCAAGTGACCCTATGTAGGGGGAACAGTCCCTATTCTGCTCTGTGTCAGTGTGTATCAGGGATCCTTAGGATAGGTGTCAATCCACATCTGCCAAGTGACCCTATGTAGGGGGAACATTCCCTATTCTGCTCTGTGTCAGTGTGTATCAGGGTCTCTGAGGACAGGTGTGAATCCATATGTCAAGGTGTCAATATGTCATATGTCAGGTGTCAATCCATATCCATTGTGATTTAGGAATGTTAGGTGATTTATGCCCTCTATGGATTAAGACCAGACTCTGCATCAACTGTGTAATTTTCCATGGGAGTTTTGCCATGCATCCCCCTCCGGCATGCCACAGTCCAGGTGTTAGTCCCCTTGAAACAACTTTTCCATCACTATTGTGGCCAGAAAGAGTCCCTGTGTGTTTTAAAATTCGCCTGCCCATTGAAGTCTATGGCGGTTCACCCAGTTCGCCGGTTCGCGAACATTTGCGGAAGTTTGCGTTCGCCGTTCGCGAAACGAAAATTTAGTGTTCGCGACATCACTAGCTGAGAGCATCAGCTGCCCACTCCTAGCCAATAAATGCAATTCTATGCATTGAAAGTTACACAGAATTGACATTAGCTAGCCCAGAATTCTGACTCCCCAATGACTCTGAGTGTGCAGCATTTTAAAGTGAAATGCTTGCACATACAGACTCCAGACACCATGACCACTTTGAATCACTGTGTAGTTAATTTAATCAGTATTTCTCTATTATTTTTACAAAAAATTTGTTCTGCATGGCGTTTTAACTGTGAATGTCATAATACTGTTAGTTTTTACTGCAATAAAATGCACATATTGTCTACTTTTGCAAATTATATGCCATCATGGAAGTAATTCTCATTCCTAGGCTAGCATACAGTCTCAAAGGCAACATAACCAATCTGGCAAATTTCAATGAAAAAAATGAAATGGGCAAGACTTATATTTGACCCAGTAACTTTCAAAACCACTATAAAACTAGTACACGGGGCATACTGTTATACTCAGGAGACTTTGCTGAACACAAATATTAGTGTTTTAAAACAGTAAAATGTATCACAACAATGATATCATTAGTGAAAGTCCCCCTAGACCGGGAGCAACACCGATCGCTGGCGGGGGAACAGCGACAATCAGGTGGGTGCATAGGGGGGTGGGGACGCTCTATGCCGCCCTCCCATGTTTAGGCTGGGCTCCTTAAGAACGGCATAGAACACTCGTCGTCCTTAAGGGGTTAAGTGCAACTAAAGTATAACAACTCTAAATAGAGGCATTTATCAGTCTTGATTGCTTCCCATGTCTAGGATCTAAATCAGAATTCCATCTGATTGAATAAGCTGAGAGAGTTTCTTGATGAAACAGTAGAGTTGTCTATGATTAACATCTACTGTCCTGATTCAGCATGATAGAGGCATCTCCCTCTGCTGATCCCTATGTGATCAGTGCTTGTCACCGGGGAAAGTCCAGCACCAATCACAAACAGCAGAGAGAGGGGCATGCAGGTAAACCCTGGATTATTATATTAAAAAATAGTTCTAAGGTGACCGCTGTCCTTCAAATACTGGAAAGTGTTATGTGTGTTAAATTAAAGTTAAGTAACATTGTTTACTCTTACACACTCAGGTATATTTTGCTTTATATATAAAATAGTTTTCATAATGAAAAGGAATAATATTTATTTTCATATTAAAATTCATCATTTTTAATTGTCAGCTTTTATCATATTTAGTATAAATAGCGTAATCGACAGGATTCCCCTGATCACTGATATGAATATTTTAGTGAAGTGCAACTTTTTGGTGTGGTATTATTGACTGAACAGTATCCAGACCATGAACATTTAATTGTATAGAGAGTGTTACTGGGATATATAATATGCATTGAGCCTGGTTGTGTTTCACTGGAGAGTATAAAATGCATATTGTGATTCATTGAAACCCACTGCTAAGGAATGAATTAAATATACTGCACCTATCTGTTAACATTTAGACAGCCAAACACAAATTTAAGGTATAAGTACTCTATTGGTAAATCTGTTCCCACCCTTTCTAATTAAAAGAATTAAAGAAAGACTGCAGGCAAAACTGGATGGGGAATTAGCAATGGTGTTCAGAAAATGTACAAGTAAGGTTTAAAATGGAAAAACAACTGTGGTCAGTTCAGGGAAAACTAGTTGGGACAAGTGAACATTTTAGCTAATTTGAAGCCACGCAAAGAAGTTGGAAATGAAACATATGATGCAAAGGAGTGCATTACATGCAAAAGCCGAGGATCAAAGTGAATTATGCAAAGCATGTCCTCTTATTATTTAACAAAGGAACCAAGAAGTTATATGAAGATAAGACAGGAGAGTATGGCATTTGTGAATGTGTATTTAAAGTAGTCCAGATATACAGAAAGCATAAGCAGAGAGTTGGTGGATCTTTAGGTAAATGGTTATCATGTGTAGATAATGGGGATGGAGACTGTATGTATGTATTTAAATACCTCAGAAGCTGTAGTTATGGAACACCTAGCTTTAAATCCCCATATTAGGCATGTTTTCTAAACTGTGAGAAACATAAGCCGAAAATGTCTTCTAGTTATATATGGTCAAAGTAGGCTGTGTGTTTAATGTTTTTTTAAAAATTGCACCAGAGCAAATTAAATCATCTCTGCTCTTTTATCAAAGTAAAATATGGAAAGAAATCACTACCTAATAACAGAAATAGGGGATATACAACAGGAGATAACATGTAACAAATGAGTGTGTAAAGTTGACCGGGTGTTATGGTTTTGACAGGAGAAGCCCAGATAGCAATATTAAGTGAGGTACCAAAGGGCTAAGAAAAGACATAGTCAGGAAAAGCCAAGGTCAGAGGCAAGCAGCACAGGATCATAAACAAGGAAATAGGCAAATGTTTGTCAAAAACACGACAATTGGATGCAAAGATATGTATACACACTGAGAACACAGTATAACTGAGCACAGATATCATGGTTAGATGTGGTTATACAGAGGGCATGGCCACACTCTGTTGGTAAATCTTTCTAATTATCATGCTGCCTGCCCCTTTAAGAGGCTGTTCTTTGGGCATGTGCATGCCTATTACATTATATTGTGTCAGGGCTCCTCCCCCATTGTTGGTAATGCTGCAGGATACTCTGGACTAACTGCAGGTCGTGGTGAGGAGAGATCTGCAGAGCCGCTTCTATACGGGGAGAATATGCTGGCCCTCCTTCCTAGGTGCTGAACACACCAAAGAGATTTATGTAGTACACTGATCAACTGTATGCACAAGGGACCAGCACACACATGTAGATAAGGGATGGTAGAAGGATTGGAGACAGAAATCAAAAAGAGTGTTAGCAAGGTTGTACTATAGGGCAGACGTAGTTATGTTAACACCATAGAGAAATCCAATGCCATCTTAAAGGATCTGGATTGAAGAAATACAAAAACAGTAGCAGGCAAAGTAGTCCTGTATGCAGATAACATACTACTAACATTAACACCTGAAACACCTAGTCCTGCAGTCATATTGATTATTAGGGAATATGGATATTATTCTGACTAGAAATTAGACCAATCCAAAACCCGAATTATAAGTAAATAATCACACACACGGTACATTGATGCACATCTGGTGGAAGTGCGAGAAAATTCAGCAACTTAAATCATCAATAGAAAATGTACTATCCAAACTTTTGCAGGTAAACATTTTTTTTTCTAAGTTTGTTTCAAAATTGCAAGTGCTTCAGACTGTTTGGGTTTTTTTGCCTTCTTTTGGATCAACAGCAGAAAACAAATGTGAGGAAGGCTGAACTTGATGGACGTAAGAATTCCTAAATAGTATCCCTTTAAAGCACTTCACATCCTTTCCCAGTAACAGAGGTTAAGCTCACATGTCTATAATTTCCAGGCAAAGATTTTGAACCCTTTTTAAATAGAGTAACCACATCTGCTTTTTTCCAATCTTCCGGTACAATTCCTTAAAGAAAATAATCAAGAAAGAGTAATAACAGAGATTTGCTTGTTTCCACATTTAGCTCTTTAACCCCTTAAGGATAGAATCAATTGTCCAAGTTCTGAACCAAAACAAAACCTAGAATTTGAGCTATGTGTTCGTTCAACCATAGTTTACTTCTTTCATATTCAGTGCATACACACTCATTATATATTATTTTGTCCCGGAGAAATAGGGATTTTATTTCACATGACATATTTTTATTTGAAATATAATTTAATATGAATAAAATATGAAAAAGTGTGAGAACTGTGAATGTTATTATATTGTTTACTTTCACTGCAACACAATTCACATATTTGATGTTGTGATGTCCCATTAGTATAGCGATGCCCCCCTATGTACAGGTTTCATGGTGTAAAATTATAGAGTTTTCCTATTTAAGTTTTTACACATTGAAATGCCAGAGGTTTTGTTGGGACTATGTTGCCTTTGAGACCCTATGGCAGCTCAAGAATGAGAATTACCCCTGTCACAGCATACCCAAAAATAAATATTAAATATATAATTTAATTATAAAGTGTTTGTTTTTTTATCTCTTGCCCTTTTGCCTGCCTTTTGCTGAGTGGAGGGAGGTGAATCTCCATTAACCCCTGCTAGTCTGGTATGTGGAGTTTGTGATCTGCAACTTCCATGAGTGCATTAAAATTTTGCGCCTCTCTAGATTCTAGTACTTTTCTGGCAGGAGAAAGCATTGCCAAGGAAATGCTCTGAATGACGGAGAACTGGAGCAATGTGAAAGAGCAATGTTGTCTGCATCCTCTTGGGGTACATACCACTGGCTCCATGCACTAGGTCACTCTTGGCCAGAAAGTCCCTCTAAAATCTGATCTATGATCTCTCCATTTTGGTCCAGCAGCCTTTCATGCTCTCATGCAAAGACAACCCATGTGCCATGCATGGACTTTGTAGAAATGACTATTAACTACAGTAGTTGTTGTAGCATTTCCACTGAGTGCTGCTGTTTCAGGGTTGGTCATTTCTGGGATATAGTAAAACAGGCAAGCAGACAACCCATGCCAACAAGGGTATGAATACAAAGATTTTCTGTATTGGAAAGAAGCAAGAACACCTTTTAACACAATAAAGACAACGAACAAGGTATAAGCAGCCCAATTTACCTGTATTGATATGAAGAGTGGTCAATGACATGTAGAGCACAAGAGTCTCCTAAATTAGACAGTACCCAACACAATTTCAACAAAGAAATAAATACTGCACTCAGGAATTGCAAACAGTCCCTCGATCTCTGACCGTGGAGCTCAATCATTATCCAATGAAAATTATATGTATGAGTTTATAACCAAGTCATTTTACTGTTTTTGTATATATGATTAAGGCCGTTGTGGCTGAAACGCTGTAGTTTTCTATCGTGTCCTGTGCCATATGCAGATTTCACAAAGAGTATTGTTTTATTGAGCACACCACCGTTATGATGCCTGACTTTCCTTCTTAAGTGGTACCCAACACACTGACTATAAACCATTTTATAGGTGGGTAAATTTTAAATTTTACTTACGTTAAATCCAGAAAATATGAAAAATACTCACAAAGCATATTGCTCATGCTTAACATAAACCCATGTGATGTTACATTACACAATGATTTATGTCCACCAACCCATGAAATTGTTTTGTGCTCATCGAATTCCTAAGTCTCTGGAAGTTTTGATATCCCAGTTTTATGTGTAAATTAAATGGATAAATGTCACCAAGGATGTTATGTCTTTGTATTCTGTTATGTCACATGATATGGGTTTATAGGCCACACAATACTATCTTGATAGCTATGTTGGTTATTTATTTAATTTGATTGCGTTTATCATGATAACCATCAAATATTTACTTGAATTCCATTATTTCTTAAAACTTTCTATGGGTTGGTGGTAGGTAAAACTTAACTATGGGTTGGTGGTAGGAGTCCCACGTCTATGGAGATAGTAATTCTTTGCATGGTAACATAGCTTCATACAGGAGATACATTGATGGCTTGTTATTAATATGGATTGGAAGTGAGCAGGCTTTGCTGGAGTTTCATTTGTATGTGAATGACAATGCATTGGATTTCAAGTTTACTATTGAGTTCAGCAGATCGTAGATCTATTTTCTGGACTTAACGATTGAACGTACGAGGGTAGGCATTGTTTCTACTCATACCTATAGGAAAAGTACTGATGTTAATTTCCTTAGGAAAGCAAGAATTGGAATTCGAGAACATCTTACTGATATATAGAAATGGGGCATAGATCCACTACCATCAGTAGACATTTCCACCAATATCATAGTGGAAGCTTAGATAGCTTTATTTGCCAAAGTATAGAAACCATGTAGCACATGAAATTGCAGATTTTATGACGGTAATAACAGTGTACAGTGATAGCTATGTGTGCTGTGAACTAAAAGAGTGGTGTGTGATGACTGAGAAGTTGTGCCCAGAAGATCTGCGAGAGATGCTTTTTTCATCTCTGTCTTTTTAAAGCAGAAGTGGAGCTTTGTTTATACATCCCAAGTAAGCAAATCCTAGTGTCTACTTAATGCATTTTTAGCAAATTTTATATTTATCTCCTTTAGGTGGTAAAATGGCAGGGGTGATGTATGCTGGTATGCTGCAGATCTGTTATGAAGCTTTAACCCCTTAAGGACACATGACATGTGTGACATGTCATGATTCCCTTTTATTCAAGAAGTTTGGTCCTTAAGGGGTTAAATGGATGGGATTAATATTCCGTTTAGTTTTTTCCCCAATCACCATTGAATTCCTAGTTATTGGTTTTGTATTGATGGGATAAGCGGATAATCAGCTTGGTTATTTCTATACGCTGGACAAGTGGTTAAGTTAACCTTGGTATTGACATATGGGAAGACCGTATCAATACTTATTTATTAACTTCATAATGGAATAATATGTGTATGTGTAACATACACCATTTTCATGGTATTAGTGTTTAATTTGTTTTCTTTATATTTTGTTATCATGACTTTTTTTCTTCTTCATGTGTTTACATTTTTATTTTCTCTATATGCAGAAACATAATTTAGCTGATACGTCCGCTCGTTTCATGGTTGCAGTTAGTGTTGAATTAGCATTTTGGTCCACAGGTGCTTGTCATCCCACATTTACCATACCATAAAAAGAAAGGATACTGAAACAAGAGTGTGAGTTTGATAAAAAAAATGTTTTGATTCACGAAATGCGTTGACTGCTAACCATAATTGCGAGGGAACTTGTCACTGTATGCCTTGTGTATTTTTTTAAAAAAGTTTGAGTTAATCACTGTGCAAATCAGTATTTCTTCATTTAAATGTGGCTGGAGAGCCCAAGAAATCCATTTTGTGAAACTTCCAATAAATAGTTGATCAGTAATTGTTGCTTCCAGTGTCAGTTTAGGACTTGGTAGATAGCATTGCTAGTAATTTTATAGGCTTGTCAGATAATCATTGTAGACAAAATTGTCACATCCATTGAAATTTTGGTATACTTTTGTTGATGCATTGTTGTACTTTTAGATATTAAAGAAAATAAAAACAAAACAGAAACAAAAAAATAAAACATACTTTGAGAACTGATACTGGAAACTAATTGCTCTATAAAAACAGGAAATTAAAAGTATCTTTTGCTGTATTTCTTCATTAAAAAGGTTCAAAATTATTTAACACTTAATTACTTTACATGTCAGTTCTTATAATAGTTTGAAGAGTTTTCCAATTTGCAGCACAGCTGCTTCTCACCGTTAACAACAAACCGTTATATCTAAATGTTATTGGAGCTGTTACACCATTTGTTTTTTCATATGAGTCCTATCATAGATGTTAATAAGAGAAAAAACTAGGAGACGGGTACCTATGTGTTTAGTTTTTTCCCTGTCACAATATCTGGCTATATCTCATTTAGGTAAACAGCAGATGGCAACCTAAGACTCTTTGACTATTAAAAAAATACCCAACACCATTTATAAACTTGTCAATTATCATATAAATAGACAGACAATTCTTGGTATTAATTGCATCTGTCATAGACAAAAAGGCAGATAGATAAACAATTTACATAAATACAGAGCTTTTAACCTTGGCTGTGGCCACGGGCATCTTCATCTCCATACATTGGCACCTGGAAACAGAGCATAGTATCAGTAGTAGTAATAGTATTATTGATAATTTAAATAAAATCTTCACTGCATTGTGAAGTGCCGTGAAACCATTTTTCAGTTCTTCTTTATACGTGCACACCATAAATTGTCTTTTTATATGAGCTGCATTAATTAAACACTGAATTGTAAGTTGAATTGCAAAATATGGGTAAAAAGTGATCGTTTGAAAACATTTTGTCAAATATTGCTACTATTATTATTATTATTATTGCCATTCATATGTCAGTATAGTCACAGCTTGGCTGTTTAAGCCCTCTGGGTTACAGGAAAGTGTAAATCGGCCAGGGCAGAGTTCGAGGAGATATTTAGCCCAAGAAATAACTTACCTGGCCACTTTCACTTTCTTGTTCATCGAGTGCAAAAGAGGGTGGACGATTACAAAAAACATCCTGGATCTGCAATCAATAAGTTGGCTTACTATCTTCCCAAGCAGACAACCATATTCTATCAGCAGCTGCAAAGAACTGACAGCGTGTTCCCTTTGACCAAACAACTCCATAGGAATGTGATTATGTTGTGTCCGTAATCTCCACCAGAGTTGAAGGGAGTCACTACAAATTTCTATGCAGATTTATGGCTAGAAACCTATATATAATATTAGTAGATTAAAACTTATTTTAACTTTATATATCACAAATTACATTTCACCAAAGGAGAATTATATATTTTGCATCATCACATATATCAGAGGCTCATGAACGACTCAACCATCCTAGAGGTGGATTCACTGGTTCCATTTACCACTAACAGAAACTAAACAGAGAGAATTGGTCTACCTACAGAATCAAGCTGGTATGAATACTATATAATACTTACTTATATATAATACATACCCTCATTAGACCTTAATTTCCTGGTTGGGCCTTCTACAGTGACAGTCTACAGTGAAGATTGTTGATGTATAAACCGACTTTAATTATTGCTGATCTAGCCTTCTAGTTGGTAGCCCCTATGTTTGCCTGTGGTTAAAGAATTCGCTATTCAATTGTTCACAAGTGGACAAGACAATATGCCAAAAAAAAATAAAATACCAAAGACAACAGTTTTGCCTAAACTCAGTCTATCGAGTCAATATAGTAATATAGATGTTTGAGGACCAGCTGATATTTAGAAGCATACCTACAACTACCAGTGGTGACTTTATTATACTACAAAACATCTTCTTTTTTTTTTTGTCTTTTGATTGTGTTTGCTTTTTTGTTTTTCACTTTTCTTCTTTTCTTTCTTTCACTGTCATGAGGGACGTGTTTGAGCTCCTTTTTGTTTGACTTACACTGTACCTTTTCTTATCAATGTAGTTAATTCAGCAATAACCATGATCAAGTGATGGCATTCTTTACATGGCATTATTATCTCCTAAATGTTGCTTAAGTTATCACAAGCTTTGAAAAGGCTTCATCAATTTAACTGTTTGAACTTGGAGCCAATAGACCTGCTGTGTTATTTTCTATTTATGCAGTTTATTGTTTATATTGCAATTTATTCTCTGGTAAAAGCATTTAATTAATTTGGAACAGAAACAGCCCTTTTCTGGCATTGAATGGAATGGTTGTCTTAGAATTAGGGGCCATCACACCATCTTTTCCTTTTTTATTTCAATATCAAGTATATTACAGTACTTACATGGTGAACTGAGTTTAGAAAGTGTTGTCTTTGGTATTTTCATTTTTTTAAATCTTTTTTTTTTTCCTTTGGAACAATACATATATTTTTTTCACTGCAATTACGTTCTTTAGAGTGTTCAGCTTTTTCCACATTACAAACTTTAGAGTGTTTGTGGGTAGCTCTAAATATACTGAGGCACCAGTACTACAGAAAAGATAATCTTTGTAAATAAACTTTGGACCACCTGGGGACTCATATTTAAAGGTATATACTAGCATGTTCTCCATTACATTAAATCCCTTCTCCCCAGTTTGGTCATTGATAAAATTAGATGTATGCTGAACAGTGGTGTATTTAGGATTTGTGCTGCCCTAGGCAGGACGGTGTTCAGGCAACCCCCCCTAATGAAATTTTTCCCACCCCTTTCTGTCAAGGCCACACTTTGACTAACAAACGCTCAATCACTGACAGATGCACACACTCATTGACAGACACACACTTTCATATACACTGACATACAATGACATACACACACTCACTGATTTGACACACTGATAGACAGACACACACTATTACTTGGACACACACTGACAGACTCACACTCACTGACAGACTCACTTTGATGTCATCGCTGGTGGAATAATTCCCACCTAAGGATTTCTTTGACTGCCAGGAACTTGCAGAAGTGATGTTAAAATTGGAATAAAATTATTTATAAAATATATATAATATGCCAGGGGTAAATGTATAAATAAAAATGATTGGAACTATCAAGTAACCAAAACCAAAAATAAATAAAGTACGATTTTATTTCTACCTACAATATACACCCATAGAGAGCACTATCTGGCTTGTTTCTGTTCTCTTTGAGCTTCTGGATACCATTGAAGAACCGACACTCACCACATATCCCATAAGCGGGGATTATACCGCTGTGTGCGCTTTAACCTAGAGCTGGACAGAAGCTCTAAAAAATTGTGAGCTCGCTACTATTATTCGAATTTTACTTCATTTGATACATATCATCTGCACTATCGGTTGTTCTCTCTTTTTATTTTTTATATTATACCTGAAGACCCTGTTCCTTTACCCTAGGACGACAGAGAGGACACTTTTTAGGTTGGACTTTTATTATACCATTACTATTATTTGGACTGAATATTGTTTATCCAGCTTGGTGCACCCCCTCTTCTTTTTTATTCTGTTTTTATCCTGTATTTTAGGGTTTTAGGGGGATCCCCTTTTTCGGGTTGCTGCCTAATAGGTTAATTGGCGCTGTCTCTTTCTTTTATTTATTTATACACACTCACTGACTGACACACACACACATTCACTGACAGACTAACTCACTGACAGACGCACTGACTGACAGACACACTCACTGACAGACGCACACACTGACAGATGTACACACTAACAGACTGACACTCACATACACACACTGACCAACACACACACATTCACTGACAGACACACACACATTCACTCACAGACACACACACATATACTCACAGACACACACACACACACACACACACACACACATTCACTCACAGACACACACACACACACATGTCCCTGATGCTGAATGTACCCCATATGAATAGGGACTCCTCCAGTAGGCTAATACTATTCTGCATTAATGCTGAGAAATTATTTGAATGTGAGGATTGGACCTACTTATGGAAAATCTTACAGGCCTTTTGGTTTTTCCTGTTAGCGGTCCAGGCTGTTTGAACCAGCACAGTAACCTCACTGGATTCTGAGGTGAATATGTTTAGATAATTCTCTATCCTTAATGGTACACATTAATGTTACCCAATTTCCCCATACCTTTTTTCTTATCACTTGAACCCTGAGCCTGTGCCATTAACTAAGCCCCTAACATTATAATCTTCACTGTATGTTAAAACTATTGTATAGCTTGTACCCAGCAATATTTTCCTCTTTTTTGGCATCCTTACTTTGACATTTCCTATTCTCTGACATCTCAACTTAACCTGTTTGGAGCCATAAAGAACTTAAGTGGGGCAGCACTCACTCCCTTGGTGCTGCTTCAATTAGCCAGAAAAAAAGTGATGGGAATTTCAAGCACCAAACAGGTAACATCAGCCTTGCATTCACAGCAGAGAATTTTGAACAGAGTTATAAAATTCAAAGTCAAAACAAAGTAATAAACATTGCCATAAGGATTCATTCAACTCCTCGGTGAACAGGATGTTCCCTTATTTCATAACTCAGGCTTTTGGACCTCCTTTAAAAGCAATCAATTTCAATTCAGGATCTCTAAAGTATTTAATAGAATCATGAATCTGACACTTAAAGATTATTAAGACACACTTAGAGACCACTCTTCCACTCTACTTCATCAATGGTTTTATAGTCAATCTAGTTTATTGAAAGAGACCCATAGTATGTCTTCTTCTGAGTGACTTAACAGTCACATTTTATTTCTTCTCTGCGAACTCTCTATCCCTTTGCATTAAAGACTGCCTATTATAGGCTCTGTCTAGAACTTTTTATCTGGCATTACCAAATTGTCATATAAGGCTGTAAGATGTAAGGATATGTATAACCATGATTTTCAAAATGTTAGCCTGGCTTAAAAACAGGGAAATGTTAGAATACAGAAGTCCTTAAAATGGCTTGGCTTAAAGTGATATCCCTAAGGAGACAAAAAGGCAATATAGGAACATATTTTCATAGCATAATGCCAGCTGGGGTCAAGAACCAAATCAGAAAAATAGCTAGGGATAGGGGAGCAGAGGACAATGACGTGAGAAAGAGCCAAGTCAAAACCAGGAAATTAAACATATAATAGAGTATGCTTAAAGGTTTACAAGAACCACAATAGGGCAGTAGGCACTCCGTGGTTTGGGGTTTAAATAACCAACCAAATAAAAGCCAAATGGCTTTCACTTGGCTCCACCAAAGGCCATAATTATGGATGTTTGGCTGTAGTTAGAACCTTCTGAGCTGACCGCTATGATAAAACCAAGCAGTGATGAAGCATGCTGTATTCAGTTAGTGATAGATGGCTGCAAGCAAAGGTAAGTGAACCCAACACAAGAATGCCAACATATTATACAGCAAGTCTTTGTGTAGAACTCATGTTCAGGTGTGGGTGGAACAAGAGTGCATAATGGCAGCTGCCAATGTATGTCAAGACCCGGCCTTGATACCCATGGCAAAATTTGCAACACATCAACAACAGCCAAACCAAGAAAAATACTAAACTGTATCTGAAACATGAACCATCTCTACTGAGCTAGAAGTCACCCCACCCCTCCTTCCCTTTCTAGGTGTTCAGTTGTTTCTTTTAATAACCGGCAAAAATTGCAATAGAAGAGAAAGAAAGCGTATTTTTAACTTCCAATAAATAATTCATTCTGTTATTTGAATCTATAAAACCCTTTGTTCCCTATTGGGAAAAAGAATGTTATATGAAAGAGTTATTATTACTGTTTGCAGAATTGTATTATTATTCAGAATATGCATCTGTGGAGTATTCTTGGTTGATGTAATTTTCACTTTTGGCATCAATACAATTCTTCCTTGATCTTCAATATATGCTTTGACTAAGCGTGACTTCTATAACATAATTTTCTAAATGTCATGGTTTTATTGCCATCGTAATCTCTTCTTTGTAAATATATAAAAACTTCTCAAATATTGCTGTAATTTTGAACCCTGGATTAGTAATTGAAAAATAATAGAGAGGACAAACTAGATTCGTTTTTTTTTTTAGGAAATATTACAAGAAGTAAGCAGTCTGGCATGTATGCCACATTACGACAAAAGCTTTGTTTGTTGCTGATAATTGTGCTATAGGTTATTTCTCCGATTTTTGTTCTACAGCTTCTTTCAATAAACTTGCGGTATTGATTTGTAGTTAAACAAAACAAAACAATTTACATTCATGTCTAGCACATTTTTCTTCAGCCCATAAAACAAATAAATGTTAGAGAGCCCAGAGGGCATACGGCAAGCGCTTGTGTTTTTAGTTTAACAAAAGGTACTAAGAGATTCAAAACAGAGTAAACTTAATACTGAGGCATACTTAATAGATTTAGGATGGCCAATATATTACTCTTAAATATTTACTAACTTTGGCAAAAATAGCAGAAGCTGTACTGTACTGGATAATTTTTCTTCCAACATAGCAGAGTGAAAACAAAATGTGTTTTTATCTTTCTTTTTCTTATACATTTTCTCCTATATGTCAACTTAAACTGACCTGGTTTAGTCATAATTATGTGTACTATATATTGTGTCTTAACAAAAAACAGTTTTATTATAGCACTTGATACCTTATTCACAGTGCTTAGACAATGGTTTTTGTACGTCAACATTTTTCTGCTCTCATTAATGGGAAATATGTTTTTAAGAATCGTTTCATGCTTCTAATATAATTAACGTCACAGGGTTCTCCTTCAAAAAAATACACAACTCATATTTCACTTCATCAATTATTTACTGTCGTATTTATATTGCTATCACTTAATAAACAATTTTATTGTCTCTTTTATACACGAAAGTGCAGATACTGCATATACTTTGTGTGCGTTCACAATTTCCACTGTTCTTAATGAAAACCGCATGTCCTTCAGTGTTGTTTTTAAGGGTCTTGACCTTGTGGAGATTTAAATTATATTGTAATTCTTATTAAACACCACATTAGCTTTAATGATTGCATTTTTAATACTGTAACAAAATGTTAAAGAATATATACTTATTTATAGAATAAAGAACTTGACTTATTATGTTATGTTATGTTATGTTATTTATGTTATGTTATGTTATTTATCCATACTACGGAATAGAATTAAGGATAACAATTTTTATACATCTCGTCTAGTGCTAAACAAGCTGTTTTGTGCAAATACAAAATTTGTGTAATGTTTCATTGATTCCAAAACATGTTTTCTGAAATTAAGTTCTGAAGAAAGGATTGCTAAAATCATCAAATATGAAAGAAGAAAATGTGAGCACATGTCACTTCAATGTGGGCAAAGAGTTTCAATAGAATAGCTTCCTCGAGTAGTAAATTGAAAATTAATATGCGTGTGCCTATGTTGCATAAATTCACTGCAATGCAGTGCTTATCAATTTATTTCATTTTCATTATACATATATATTTGTAATCCTAGCAGCTCAGGAACAGACACTCATCACCAGACAGTGGCAAATCCGGGGGGGGGGGGCAATGGGGCAATTGCCCCCCCCCCCCAAGAAATCCGACAGTCTCCCTCTCCCTCCCCTGCCAGCACATGCAGGTGCTAGCCCTGCAATGTGCCTGCGGACCGGAGGGGAGATCACAGATCTCCCTCCCCGGTCCGCAGGCACCGTGCTGGCGGCCAGCGGGGGAGGGAGGGAGTGAGAGAGAGGACCCAGGATTTGGAGCGTTGCCGTGGTTACCACCTGACCACCTGATCACCACCTGACCACCTGATCACCACCTGACCACCAATGAATACCCACCGGACCACATAATGATTATTTATATTAAACTAAATAAAAAATATTTAAAAAAAAAAAGCCCCCCTACCCTTATCACACACACACTCTACACACATACACTGATCCCCATACTGCCCCCATACACCCATACTGCCCCCACACACATGCCCCCCCATACACACATTGCCCGCCATACACCCATACTGGCCCCCATACACCCATACTGCCCCCATACACACACATTGCCTCCCATACTGCCCCCCATACACACACACTGCCCCCCATACACACACTGCCCCCCATACACATTGCCACCCATACACCCATACTGCCCCCCATACACACATTGCCCCCAAACACCCATACACACACTGCCCCCATACTGTCCCCCATACACATATACTGCCCCCCATACACCCATACCGCTCCCCATACACACACATTGCCCCCATACTGTCCTCCCTCCCCCATACACACACATTTTGCCCCCATACTGTCCCCCCATACACCCATACTGCCCCCCTATACACACACTGCCCCCATACACACACAGCACGCCCCCATACACACACACTCTACACACATACACTACCCGATACACACACGCTGCCCTGCCCCCATACATACACTCTACACACATACACTGCCCCCCATGCACACACACTCTACACACATACACTACCCGATACACACACACTGCCCCCATACACTGCCGCCCCATACACACACACATACACTGCAATACTCACACACACACTTCAACTGTTACACACACATACTGTCCCACACATACACTGCCGCCCTCACACACACACTGCGCACACACTGTCCCCCTCACACACACACACACTGCACCACTCACACACACCACTGCTCCTATGCCCTACTACTGCTCCATTTCCCAGCAGACCTCAGGTAAGTTGTCAAACTGTTCTTAAACGGTTTGACTACTTACTCTGGGAGGGGGTCCCGGCACTATTGACACCATAACCACTACACTGAGCTGTAGTTGTTATTGTGTCTGGATTATTTCTCTAAATAATCTACAAGTGCCCCTCCCGAGATCAGGCTCTGGATCCGCCACTGTCACCAGATCAATAGAAGCAGTTTTTGCCGCACCAAACAAGATCCAAGTTGCACACTGTGCAACAAGGCCTCTGAGTCAATCCAGCAAGATGTTAACAGGGACATGATACACTGAGAGGCACAAGCAAGTTGGTGGGATCGTGTACCAAAATATCTACACATAATATGGGCTGGACCTGCCTAAGTCCAACTAGGGGATACCAGAAAGGGTAGTTTTGTACTACCGAGGAAGAAAAAACATGAAATTTTGGACAAACACAGAGGACTGAAAGAGGAGCTAAAAAAGATGTGGAAAGTGAAAGCAATACTAGTCCAAGTTGAGATAGGAGCATGCAGGGCTGTGACCCCCAAGTTGGAGGCAGATTCCAAGAGGGACATCAGAGATTGCTGTCCAGAAGTTTACAGTTCTTGGAACAGCTAAGATACTGTGCAGAACACTCAGACTCCAAGGCTTCAGATAGAGGACCAGAGAATGAGGAATATAAATACAGCCTTTTCTGTGTTTTCTTAAATATATATTTGTGGTTGGGGCAACCTTGATTATGACATGAATTGAGATAGTAGTCAACAAACCTATTATAGGAAAAAGTCAGTTGAGGTGTACCGAAACTGACGTAGGCTGTAGGCCAGTAAATAAATGGGCAAAAACAAATACCAATCATGCTCAAATACATTTATTGAGGAAAAAACATGATATAACTCAAATACATTTATGAGGACATTTTTATGAATGCCTTCTGTATTTCCTGTACCGGTTGGGGTATATATACTGTATACGCTGATGACTTCCAGCGACCTAGAGTCTTAATGGCATGAACTGGAATGTCCTGGCTTGATGCCGTAGAAGCGACCCCTATCCTAAATGAGTGTCCCGAATACTTGCTAGGGTTCATACCGAGACTTGTCAATAATAAGCATATACAACCATAAACTTAGAAGTAGTGAAGATAGCCCCGTGAAGTGACAGGAGTGGAAGAGATACGCTATTTGGTACAGTGAGGAGGTAGGCATTGAAAACCTTCACCCAGCACCATGAATTGTTAGTGAGATAGTATGGAATGTGAACGGGTTGGCACAGTTGACTTGTTTCGGTCGTGGGTAGACTCAGTATGTAATGGTCTTGCTGTTTCTTTAGGTATGAGTTGCGAAGGCAACCTGATTGTAGGCTATGGCTGATTGTAGGGTTTTACATTCCAAAATCCTTACTGGCATGTACATAAGGCCCGCGTGAAAACCCTGGGTAAAACCTGCTATCAAAAACTCAACGAGATGTTTAGAAGGGTGAGTGGATAGCAGCTTAGCTAGAACACCAACCAAGGTCAAATGGGGTTTAAGATGCAATTTATTTGGGCACATTGCTTTAGTGTGTGCCCTGAAACAATGAGAGTAAACGTGTAACAGCCGACAGGCACTATAAGCACAAGCACCTGCATTAAAATTATTGCATATCTGTGACTTGCCCAGGTATACTAGTTATCCTTGCTGTAACGGCTACCCTGGTGTAGTGAGGGTACCAGCCGTTGGGGACGTCCTTTTCCTCCCGGCAGTCGCTGTGTAGTGATGGAGTCGCCTATTCCCTTCTGCTGGATCAGGAGTGGAAGCCAGGTAGAGCTCTGAAAAGAGCTAAGTGATTAAGCTGCAGAGATTCCCCTTTCAAGAACGAGACAAGGCTACGTTTTGAAGGGTCAAGAAGAACTAAGGATTTATTGACAGACACTCTCCTTTTATGTGATTCTGCCCATGCAAAGGAGACACCTACATAATTAGCAGTACAACCAATCCATACAATATACATTCTGTAAATCCCCTCCCATCAGATAACTACATAACAATTAAAAAGGAAAATATTTTCTCCAAAGTTCGGATGTACCCCAAATACTCCATTTAGGGTACCAACATATTTAAAAATCAGCTCAATCGGTTCAGCCGTTCGGCAGATATGGGACTTAGAAGTTTTGACCGACCGCACGGGCACAGTAGCCGAAAACAGTTCCATGAATGCTGGCCCTGCAGTCAGTCTAAGAACATGGGTAAAAACTCCCGAACGGCCGGCCATCCGTATGCTATCCTGGGTTTGATGAAATCAGTGGCGTCTCTAGGATTCATTTTTCGGGGGGGCACATGGAGGGCCAGTGACAAAAGTAGGGGGGCACATTTAACCCCGCCCTTGTTGCAGTTTGACCCCGCCCCTGTCGCATGTTAAGCCACGCCCCCGACACAATGTGTTTCATTTTTTTAATAATACCTGGTGGAGGATTCATTATTTTCCACCAGGGATTATTTAAAAAACAAACACATTATCCTTGATACAGTGCCATAGTTGCCAACATTTGAAAAAAAATTTCCAAGGACATTTTGCAGCACAGCTATCAATTACTGTCTGGGTATAATATCCCTCGACAGTCAGTGCTCTCTGTATAATACAGGGTTGTGTGTATAATAAATTGGGACACTCAGTGCTCCCTGTATAGTGCTGCTCTCTGTATAATACAGGTCTGTTTGTGTATAATATCCCAAGACAGAGAGCAGCACTATACAGGAAGCACTGACTATCCTGGGATATTTTATACACACAGATCTGTATTATACAGATAGCTGAGCATATACCCCAATCTCTAGACTACTAGTACCTGTCAACAGCAGCTCCCAGACGCGTGTAACAGGGCTAAAGTGTGCGGCAGCTCACACAGATTATTCAGCGGTAAAGTGCACTCGCTGGCAGAGCCAAACTGGGAATCCCTGGGAATCCAAAGCAGCCCTGGAAAAAAAACGTATGCCATTCCTACAAGTCAAAATATATATATAGCATTACTTTGCTGCAGAGGGATTTAGATAGACTGGGGGACTGGGCACTCAAATGGAAGATGAAATTTAATGTTGAAAAATGCAAAGTTATGCACTTCGGCGTAAAGAATACACAAGCAACGTATACCCTTAATGGAGGCGAATTAGGGATAACAACACATGAAAAGGACTTGGGAATTGTTATAGACAACAAACTATGCAACAATGTGCAATGTCAATCAGCAGTGGCCAAGGCCAGTAAGGTATTGTCATGCATGAAAAGGGCATTCATTCTCGGGACGAGAATATCATTTTGCCTCTTTATAAATCACTGGTAAGACCCCATATTGAATATGCTGTGCAATTTTGGGCACCTGTTCTAAAGAAGGATATTATGGCACTAGAAAAAGTGCAGAGGCGGGCTACAAAATTAATAAAAGGAATGGAACATATGGGCTATGAAGAAAGGTTAACAAATTTAAACCTATTTAGTTTAGAAAAACGTCGCCTGAGAGGGATATGATAACATTATACAAATATATTCGGGGCCAATACAAACCATTGTGTGGAAATCTATTCACAAACCGGACTTTACATAGGACACGAGGTCATGAGTTTAGACTGGAAGAAAGAAGATTTCGTCTAAGGCAAAGGAAAGGTTTTTTTACTGTAAGAACAATCAGGATGTGGAATTCTCTGCCTGAAGAAGTGGTTTTATCAGAGTCCATACGGATGTTCAAACGGCTACTAGATGCATACTTGCAAGAACAGAATATTCAAGGATATAATCTTTCAATGTAGGGTAATAACTGCTTGATCCAAGGATAAATCTGACTGCCATTCTGGGGTCAAGAAGGAATTTTTTTCCTAGCTTGTTGCAAAATTGTGCTTCAAACTGGGTTTTTTTGCCTTCTTTTGGATCAACAGCAAATAACAAATGTGAGGTAGGCTGAACTTGATGGACGCAAGTCTCTTTTCAGCTATGTAACTATGTAACTATGTAACTAGTACAGTAAGCACACAATCTCACTGACATGCGCAAATAGGCTTACTAACAGACAAAACTCTCTGACTCACACACAAGCTTACTACAGACACTCACTTGTATAAACAGAAGGCTCACTACAAAGAAGTTCAGGGACACACACACAAGCTCACTAAAGACAAGCTCACTGACACACACATGCTCACTAAATAGAAGCTCACTGACACACACATGCTCACTAAATAGAAGCTCACTGACACACACAAGCAGTACTATTTTAACAGAGTTAAGGGCCCCTGGGCAAAGCAATGCACTGGGGCCCTTCCTACACAACAACTCACAGGAATTTTAATTATTGATAGACTGCGGAGTCCATACACACACACACAGATTGCTGAGTCCATACACACACACATACTGCTGAGTCCATACACACACACACACACACATATTGCTGAGTCCATACACACACACACAGACTCTGCTGAGTCCATACACACACACAGAGACTGAGTCCATACACACACAAAGACTGCTGAGTCCACACACACACAAAGACTGCTGAGTCCATACACACACACAGACTGCTGAGTCCATACCCACACAGACTGCTGAGTCCATACACACACAGATTGCTGAGTCCATACACACACAGACTGCTGAGTCCATACACACACACACACACACACAGACTGCTGAGTCAATACACACACACACACACAGACTGCTGAGTCCATACACACACACAGACTCTGCTGAGTCCGTACACACACACACAGACTCTGCTGAATCCGTACACACACACAGACTCTGCTGAGTCCGTACACACACACACAGACTCTGCTGAGTCCACACACACACACACACACAGATACTGCTGGAGTCCATTACACACTACACACACACACACACAGACTCTGCTGAGTCCATTACACTGCCACAGACTCTGCTGAGTCCGTGCCTACCACAGACTCTGCTGAGTCATTTTACCACAGACTCTGCTGAGTCCGTACACACACACACAGACTCTGCTGAGTCCGTACACACACACACAGACTCTGCTGAGTCCGTGCACACACACACAGACTCTGCTGAGTCCGTACACACACACAGACTCTGCTGAGTCCGTGCACACACACACACTCTGCTGAGTCCGTGCACACACACACTCTGCTGAGTCCGTGCACACACACACACTCTGCTGAGTCCGTGCACACACACACACTCTGCTGAGTCCGTGCACACACTCTGCTGAGTCCGTGCACACACACACACTCTGCTGAGTCCGTGCACACACACACACTCTGCTGAGTCCGTGCACACACACAGACTCTGCTGAGTCCGTGCACACACACAGACTCTGCTGAGTCCGTGCACACACACAGACTCTGCTGAGTCCGTGCACACACACAGACTCTGCTGAGTCCGTGCACACACACAGACTCTGCTGAGTCCGTGCACACACACAGACTCTGCTGAGTCCGTGCACACACACAGATTGCTGAGTCTATACACACACACACACACAGACTGCTGAGTCCATGCACACACACACACACAGACTGCTGAGTCCATACACACACAAACTGCTGAGTCAATATACACACACACACAGACTGCTGAGTCCATACACACACACACACACACACAGACTGCTGAGTCCATACACACACAGACGGCTGAGTCCATACACACACAAACTGCTGAGTCCATACACACACACACACACACACACACACTGCTGAGTCCATACACAC
>OW240920.1:72968284-73276053 GCA_933207985.1 Pelobates cultripes
GGGGGCAATGTGTGTGTATGGGGGCAATGTGTGTCTATGGGGGCAATGTGTGTCTATGGGGGCAGTGTGTGTCTATAGGGGGCAATGTGTGTCTATGGGGGCAATGTGTGTCTATTGGGGCAATGTGTGTCTATGGGGGGCAATGTGTGTCTATTGGGGCAATGTGTGTATGGGGGGCAGTGTGTGTATGGGGGGCAATGTGTGTCTATGGGGGGCAATGTGTGTGTATGGGGGCAATGGGTGTGTGTGGGGGCAATGTGTGTGTGTGTGTAGAGTGTGTGCACCCCCCCCGCCCCCAAGCCTACCTGTCACTGGAGTCTGTTGCTGGGGGTCAGGCAGCCATCTTTAGCAGCAGCATGGGCTGCTGCATTACGGCGGGGGCGGGGCTTATCGGCGGGGGGCGGGGCTTCGTTTGGGGGCGGGGCCTGTGCCGGGGAGCCAATCAGTGCTCCCTCCGGCCACAGACAGCCCCCAGCACCTCTCTCCTGCATTCCCTCGGGCTGTCACAGGCTGTTACAGTCCGAGGGAAGCCCATGGCCAGCAAGTTGCTGGCATTTGGGGGGGCCCAAGGAGGGGCACAGCATGATGTAGGGGGGGCCATGGCCCCCTCTGGCCCCCCCCTAGCGACGCCACTGGCTGAAATCCCCATCTGCTGCTGATTCTTTCTACCGAACGCCCGGTCGTTTGGTAGTTTTGGCAAGGTTTTCCCAAAGGTATGGAGGTCTCGGTGTTCGCCTGTCTGAGTGTCCGATTTTAGTTCCAGACATTCAACGGCAAACTCCGCTGTTCGGGAGTTAAAATGGCCGCGAACACGTGGAAGTCTCGAAATGGCGGCTGAGCTTACAGTTCCCATAGCGTTCGTGCGGTTGTTTCGAATAAAAGTGCCCATCAAGTAGGGAGATAAATTGGACATAATTAACAGTGAGGGTGGCCTGTTAAAGGCAGGTAAGCATTCGCATGGAGAATGCTTACAAAATACCGAACGGCTTTATAATCCATATGTCTTTTACAGTCAGACTGTGCTTTTTGTTACACTTGCCATGCTTCTATACCTTTATAATACCTTGGATGGCCATGGTAGGGGTAGTGTCAGGTGAAACCGGACAGAAATTGGCCGAATATGTGCTTGCTGCACATATTGCACAAGCTGGGGTCCTTAGCCCAGTGAAGTGTCTGAGTAACAGCTCCATGTCCAGTTTTCTCCAATCCATCTTGACATTGTACTGGGCCAGAGCTGATGATACTTTCGCTGAAAATGACTGGTGGTAGTCATAAAAATATGTACCCCCATATTTGTTGCCAAGATCCACCAACTTGTGCATATAGAGGTCCAGCTCCTCCCTTCTATGTGGGTGAACTGAACATAACACATCCCTGTAAATCCCAAAAGAAATGACAAAATCTGGAATTGACAATTTCTTGCTGAGTCTCGGGTCTCTGGATTTCAGTACCACCGAGATATCCCCGTATGCATACGTGCAATTTTCTATGACATCCTGGGAGGCAATCAGAAGAGAGAACAAGATTAACGTCTTTGCCTTCCAGGATGTCCTTCTTAAGATTTGCAGGTACCATGTGGGCTGGGTTAATGATGTGCGATGCCAAGCAGGCGGGTGCAGCATTACCCGGTTATAACTGGGGCATACCTGCAAGTTTGGCCATGAGGGGCCCTGATGTTGGGGTGGGAAGACTACGAACTTCCAGTCTCTCCAGCCTATCATTAATTTTTCCCATGAATGACACTAATGAAGTGATCATTGGGTGAAGGTTGGAGTCATTTGAGCTACTCGTGCCTTCCCCTGCATCTGTATTGTCGGTGTTGGTCACATGAGCATGAACAGCTCTGCTTTCCTGACAGTAGCTGGGAAAGGGATGCTGTGCCTATGTAGCTCTGCTGTGATGCGTTGAATAGTTCATGATCTGATAGTATAGGGAAGGGGGGAAGTCCTTTTTAAAGGCCCATAAGCCCCTCCCACAACATCAGGCCAAGCCTTTCAATATGAATACAAACTGACCACCAAGGAGAGGTAAGAAAATCAATAGATAGACAGATGGAGAGAGAGACAGACAGGCAGACAGACAGAGAGGAATCGATAGATAGATATGTAGCTGTAATCAAAATTATTCAACCACTATTGAAAAACAGTTGTTGTTTTTTTACAAGATTTACAGACTTTCAGATGTTTGCAAACCTCCGATGAGTTGTAGGAATCTCCGAATGATATCTCTGCTTAATGCAGATACAAAGCTATTTGCCAAAGTTATGGCCCAAAGAATAAAGCCACTACTGTCAGAGCTTGTGTCAACAGAACAAGCAGGTTTTGTCCCAGGAAGACAGGTAGGGGATAATATTAGGAGGTTTTTAGATTTAATAGACATTATGAGAGGAGATCAAGGATTGTTCCCACCACTTGATGCCAAGAAGGCTTTTGGCCGCCTACATTGGCAGTACATGGCCTTGTGTGTTGGAAAGATTTAAGGTACCAGCTAGATTTAGGAATGGTACTTTATCATTATACTCGACCCCGACTGCGAGAATAGTCTTTACAGGGTATATATTACAGAGGTTTTCCATTACATACCATTGTTACCGGCTACCTATCTTTTGCACATACTCCCCAATGAAATCCCTCAGTATATGGCGACATTAATTATTCATATTTTTATAGAGGCTAAAGTATGTATTCCTGCCTGATGGTGGGATTAGAAGAAGACGGTTGGAGCATGCAAGCCCAAGAATATTACCAAACTGAACTCCTTTGCTCATGATCAATGAGCTAAGATCCCTCCGGTACACTGCCAAAAACTGGTGACTGGTTATGCATCTTATTTGCAGGAGGTCATAACAGCAAAAGGGTGCGATACTAAATACTAAAGATGCTTGCCATGAAGAGGTTCAATAATTTTGAGACTGGAGAAGTCATTATGAATTGTATTTTCAGTTGAATTTGGGGAAAAAAGCTTGAATCATTTTTTGTGTTGGGCTCTATCAATTGTTTGTTTGATTCGTTCATTACAAACAGATGAACGTCTGTAAATTTTGACAATAAATCTGATTTTCAATGTGGGTTGAATAATTTTGATTACAATAAATATATTGAATATTAAATAATTTTGATTACAATCAACAATCAATATATTGATTGATTGTTTTTCTGACCTCTCCTTGGTGGTATGTATACATATACCATATTTGGTCTTCTACCAAAGGCCTGGGAGTGTTCTGCACAGTGTTTTAGCTGTTCCTAGAGCTATTTAACTACTCTTCTGGACAGCGATCTCAGATGTCCCACCTAGAATCTGCCTCCAAGTTGGGGGTTGTGACAGATCCATCTGTATAACCTGGGATTGCTGGTTCGCCTGTTTTGCCGTTTTCGTGGAATTACTCATTCGTATGCCTCTGTTCGTATAATGGACGTTTTTTTGCTGAACAAACTACCGAACAGATGGCCACCCAGAAGAGAAGTGTGCTGCTGGTTAACCTCTTGATCCCAATTAGAACATTGTGGTTAACCGCAGACACTTCTCAATTAAAACCGAATACAGGGTGGTCGTCGTTCGTATGTCGACCACGAGGCGGCGGCCATTTTAAACCATGCTAAAGACCAGCGGTGTTCGGCATTGATTCCATGGAACTGAAAACGGACACATTTTCTGCTGAACACCGCTGAAGCCGCCGACCTCCCTTCTCAATCGACAGAAGTATACGAACACCGGCCGTTCGGGAGTTTTAAACGCACGAATGGACTTAAGCCAGATAGCCTTCCCATGGAGTCAATCGCATACCGAAAGACTGTAATAGAATTTGACTCCATGGCGATTGAACTATACGTATGGGATCTGAGCGCTATTCGCCAATAATATGCAGTCAGATCCAGGCTATCTGGGGATATGTGATACAAATGGGTAACATTCGACAATTGTAAAGTTATATATTTTTATATGTTTTTCTGTGTTGAATTTAAAATGGCGATTTACCTCTGTCCTGGAGATAATTGAATTACTTCTCGATTATCTCCAGGGCAGAGGGGAGGAAATACTAATGCATGCTGGGAATATTCTGTGTCTGTGGGTCCTAACCTGCCATATGTCTGTCTATTGTTACAGTCTCCCATTTGGTCCCCTAGGGGAGTGTCCACCAAGTGGGAGACCTGCATAAATACAGGCAGGTAACCCACAGTAAAGCCAGTTCATGTTTTACCCTCAATGCGGAGCTTGCTCTCGTTATTGGGGGGATTTATTACCGACGACTAGAGACTGCCGGATGGGATTATTAGCCGCTTGGGAGATATATGCGTTCGGCTACTATTGGCGATTCGTGAGTTTGGAGCTCGTGAAGTGAAGTGCCCGTACGGATCCCACTCGTGAGATTACAGCGTTCCCCTGCTTGCGGTTCGTATGATTGTACTTGATACGCATGAAGCCTGTGTTATTGCAAGAGGGGAGGATTCACTAAACGGCGGTTTGTGCATTTGATGCTGAGGGTACCGTAACAGGGGTCATAGCCCTGAGTACTCCTATCTGAATTGGGATTACTACTGCTTTCATATATTATCAGCTTTTTTAAACAGTGTGACTGTAACATTATTAAATTTTTTATATAGTTTATAATTATGTACTATTATCTAAACAGTCTAATATAACCATGAATGAAAATAGGCCACTTTCTTAATTATCTATGAAATATATTTTATCTTTTGAAAACTGTTTTACTATTTTTTTCTATATCCAGATGTCTAAACAGCAATTGGATAAATACTTGCAAAAACATAACATACCGGGATATAATTTCTAACTAGAGGGGTAATAGCTGCTCGATTGAAGGAGATATCTGACTGCCATTTTAGGATCAAGAAGGAATTTTTCTGTAGTTTGTTGCAAAATTGGAAGCGCTTCAAACTGAGTTTTTTGCTTTCTTTTGATTCAACCGCAAAAACATATGTGAGGAAGGCTGAACTTGATGGACGCAAGTCTCCTTTCAGCTATGTAACTATGTATCTATTTGAACAAAATGGACAAAAAAAAAAAAAATCATTATACATATCAGTGATACGGATCCTTGAAAAACAACAAAAAATTATAGACTATCCCAAAAAACTAAATTGTCTTTGCCTCGGGTCTATCAAGGATGGTGTTGTCCAACCGCGTAGCAATGTGGCAGTTCTGCTGCAGCTGACAGACAACATAACATTATTATTATAATTATATTTATATAGCAACAACAAATTCCGTGCGCTTTACAATGGGTGAACTAACAAACATGTAATTGTAATCAGACAAGTTTGACATGCAGAAACAGAGGGGTTGAGGGCCCTGCTCAATTAGCTTACATGCTAGAGGAAGTGGGGTAAAGTGACACAAAAGGTAAGGTAAGTTTTAGGGAAGTAGATTGGCAGAATAGTGTTCAATGAAGACTTAGTGTGTGGGGTTTTGGGGGGGGGGTTTTGGAGCCATTAACAGTTTAATTGAAATGATTTTGTGAAAAAGTGAGTTTTCAATGATTTTTCGAAGGAGTGGAGACTGGGTGAGTATCTAACGGAAAAGGGAAGGGAGTTCCACAGGAACGGTGAAGCCCTACAGAAGTCTTGAATGCGAGCATCAGAGGTGGGAGTTCGAACAGAGGATAGACGCAGGTCTTTGGCAAAGCGTAGGGGCCACAATGGGACATACTTGGAGGATAAATAGGTGGAACTAGCATTATGTAGAGATTTGAGAGTAAGAAACAGAATTTATTGAGCCCTATATCTTATAGGAAACCAATGCAGGGACTGACATGGACTGACATAGAGTTAAGGCGTGTGAGGTGCGGGCGGATATAAGATGAGCCTCACCACTACATTCATTATAGACTGCAATGGGGCAAGATGGGAGCACGCAAGACCACTGAGAAGTGGATTGCAGTAGTCAAGTGGCATGGACCAGCATCTTAACCGCATTTGACGTTTTTATGATGGAAGCGGCAGGATTTGGAGATAGACTGGACATGAGGGGAGAAGGAGAAATCGGAGTCAAAGAAAACACCTAGGCAATGAGCCTGTGTGGTGGAGCCGATGGTAGCACCATTAATATGGAGGGAGACAGAAACGGGAATAGCAACACTTGATAGAGGAAAGACCAGAAGTTCTGTTTTGGACAGCTTGAGTTTAAGGGAGTGGGCAGCCATCCAGTTAGAAATAGCAGAAAGGCAGTCAGAGACACTAGTCAATAGGGGCAGGGAGACATCAGGGGAGGACAGGTAGATTTGCGTGTCATCTGCATAAAAGGGATATTGGAAGCCTAAGGTTCTGATGAGTGTACCAAGGGAGGCAGCATAGATCAAGAACAGTATTGGACCAAGGACTTAACCTTGGGGGACACCAACAGAGAAAGGTTGGGAGGAATAGGCAAAGACAGAGAAGGAAACACTAAAAGAGCGCTGGGTGAGGTAGGAGGAGCACCAGGAAAGAGCAATATCTTGTAGACCGAGATTATGGAGGATGAGAAGAAGCTGTTGATGATCAACAGTATCAAAAGCAGCAGAAAGGTCAAGGAGAATTAGGATTGCGTAGTGACCATGAGATTTTGCAGTGAGTAGATCATTTGATACTTTGGTCAGAGCCGTTTCCACAGAGTGCTGAGCACCAAAACCAGACTGAAGTGGGTTGAGCAGAGAATCGGACTCAAGGAAGTCTGTCAATCTCACATACACAAGTCTTTCAAGGATCTTGGACGCAAAAGGCAGTAGCGAGATAGGGCGGTAGTTGGATGGGGAGTTAGGGTCAAGGTTGGATCACACCACATCCACTGAATCATTTGTGGGCATGTTCATGCTGTCAGACATCTTCTATATGTGGAACTCAGCATCTGAAGCCGTATACTCATTTGCCATATGGACTGGGTAAAAGATTTCTTTCAACATATTCATTGGAGACATTTCTGGTTTCTATATGTATTGTGTTTTTAGTTTTCTTATTTTTATAAATTTTGCACTTTTTTCACTCTATTTTTTTGCGATAAATATCTTGCCTTTTCTTTTGTTTTTTTCGATTTTATTTCAGGATAACCTGCAATTCTTTATTTAAAATTGTTTATGTCCTTGAAATTTGTGTGAGTAGAACAAATTTTTCAGGTTATCCTTCTTTGACTACAATTTAGCAAAAGTGCAGTTTAATGACTTAAAGAGGAAACTTGCTTTGTATAAAAGACCATATTTCTCAAAATGGTACTTTTGTTTACACTTTCACTAGTGTTCATCATGGTCTGGATAGATCATAGGTCTGGACATTAAACTTGTCCATGGCAAAAAAAATTCTCAGCCAAAACAAATCATCCATATAAAACAGAACGAAAAGAGGGATCTATATTATATAAATCACTAAATCACCATCACCAAGAAACATATAAAATATGTGCAACTTGTAAAATAATGTGTACAAATATTGACAGTGGGAGCTCTTCAGGGTATATAACAGGATAAAGAGTCACTAGAAATATCAAAATAAGTTACACATAGTATAATACAGTATATCACACCAAAGGATGGATGGTATAAAACCGGGGTGAATGCATATCATCCATCTGGCACACCACCACTTTCACTTCTGATTACTCCTTATCCTGTAATATACTCTGAAGGGCTCCCAAAATCAATATCTGTACACATTATTATACAGGGTGAATATATTACGTTTTTCTTAATTTTGATCTTCCTGCATTCCGAATGAACAAATGACCAAATCTCATAGAAGAATCACATCCATCATGTGATTCAGAACTCATTTGATTCATCATCTGGCAATTACACCTGTATGATGCTGGTGTTTTACATCTTTTTGACACTCAAGTCAAAATAGGAGAAGACAACTAGGATATAATTGAGAATATGAGTCCTGTTTTGCGGAACACAATGGGAGAACTCACTTACCCAGGGATCTTGCATTTACAATTCCTTGGTAGCATTATAAATATTTTAAGAACAACTGTTCTAGTAAATATTAATTTCATAATTGATTGGAATCCTGGGATCCCAGACAGATGAAAATGTTTTTACTTAGATTTCAATAACATTTCTTAATTAAATTGTTTTATTTAATTAATTTTAAGTGAGATAAATAAGTATTTATCACATTTTCAATCACATTGTGTTAATAGACACTATGGTCATCCAGTTGTAGTCATCTGGTCATGTCTTCATTTGACATAACTTACAATACAAATTCTGTAATTTGTTAGTCATGTTTCGGCAGATGATTACACATTGAGCACTTTGACCTAGGTTTATCATTTATATATATCACTAAGCTTGATCCATGTAAGTCAAAGATACATAACATTGTAAGTTGTGCTCATGGAATAAGATTCTTATGGTAGATGAATATACAAGTCTTATCTTCACAGCACCAGCTGATGCATATTTATCTAACAAATAATTTATTTGCAATAGCAAAAAACAATAGGAAGCTGTGGTTATCTTGCTCATGCAGAGACAGCCATCTGATCTCTCCAACTAAAACTGTCATGGGAGCTGTAATTCAGCAAGAACTGAAGCTCTGCTAGCTTGTTATTATTGTTACAGAGCTTAAAATACCATCATTTTTGTTTGTTTGTTTGCTTGTTTTTTTGTCAAATTGTTGATTTGAAGATATATGTAGTATACAGACATTAGAAAAAGCTAGACATAACAAAACTGCATTTTATTTATCAAAACACCAATACAAATATAGTGGAGAACAAAGCAGTAAATCCACCATGTCCATTAAGAAACAGCATATCAAACAGGGAAACTATCTGGGACTTTTCAAGTATCTGAATGATTAACACATCTACGCATGCCCAGATACTGAAAAAAATCAGTAGGATACTAGTTTGGACACAGAGGCTACTAGGTAGCCATTAGCCAGTGATCCATACAAGAAACAAGTATAAGATGACAAAACAGTACACAGTATACTCTAGAGATTGGCTGCTGGATGGGCCATATATAAGGCAGGTTGCAATAGCTGCTCACAAGTCTACCATTGTGATAGAAAAAAAGTATCTTCCATGTTGAGTTCCAGGCTTAGCGTCAGCCCCAAACTTTGTACCTTCATCCCAGGCAGCTTCAAATGATAAGGTCAGTGTCCCTCAGTGCGCAATACAGGCATTCAGTTTCAGCTAACTGCTTTGTTACATATGGGCTCAACTTTAACATCAATGGTGCGGACCAAGAGAACTCCCTCCATTCCAAGGGGGTTTAATTGGCCTGTTATATTGAAGCAAGTCAGTAAGACGAAGGAGCAACCGCATTCCCCTGTCCTTATCACTGATTACATATCGAAGGTAGAAGTTCAGGGCAAGATGTGACAGGTAGGTAACTACAAACAGTTGGGCTAATTATGCACCCTGAATTAGCTGAAAATTGTATTCAAATCAGTTATTTTTGTCTCTAAAAGGAGCTCTCATAGAAGGCGTCTATTTGACATGGCAGTGGGTCCTAACTCCCCGATTCCCTAGTTAATTAATTGGTAGCTATATGATATACATGAAAGACAATATCCTAAAACAATGATTCCCAACCCAGCCCTCAAGTACCCCCTAACAGTCCAGGATTTAGGGTTTAGCCAGTTGTGTCTAAAAGAAAACACACTTTTGACACAACAGGGTAATCCCTAAATCCTCGATTGGTAGCGGGTACTTGAGGGTTGGGTTGGGAACCACTGTCCTAAAATACCAACATTTTATGAGGGCATGCAAAAGGGGTGTTATTCGTAAAGGAAAATGGCTTTTACTCACACAGATTACTGAGGACATAAACCATTTTACATTTTAAATTAAGAATTGCACAATTTAAAAGTTATAAAACATATCAAAGCTATTCTGCAAAGCAAAAGATACACATGCTTAATAAACATTAATAGGCTAGTGCCCTGCTAGGAGGTCTGTTTTGAGGTTTAGTGGTGAACCAGTGATCAGTGGATTGGTCCAGGCTTTTGCAGACTAGCAGAGAGAGGATCAGCTGTTTACTGTGCCAGACTCCGTTTCCAGCTGCTCCCAACCAGATCATTCATGTCAGGACTCCGGTGAATCTCCACTGGGAACAAAATATAAATGTTGTCTGACGATAAATCCGGTAAGATTGGCGACCAGATACAGAGCTCAGGCAGAACACGTCTAGCTGCCTTTAAGGTCAGGCCCCGCCCCCTAAAGGGTACAAAAGACTGCTGACTGCTAAGTGCCCTAATAATGGCCTTGAGTTAATGTTTTTATATAAGCTGTTTAAATGATCATAATCTGTTAGAAACACTTTTTCAAATAGTTTATCTACAAAAAATCCAATATTTGTAATGGTGACATATGTAGATAAATAATTTGGACAGGTTTTTTTTAAGAATTTTTGATCACTTGAAAATCTTATCTGAAAATATTAAATTGAGGAAAATGTCCGAGCACCCTCCTCCTAGGATACACAAACAATGCTTTGTTTATACCTCTGCCAGTTCCAAGAGTTTGTAGCATAAAAAGTGGTTTATTGCTTCCTTCAACTTCCATTTTGTTTATATACTTTTCAATGTCCTTAGTTCAGCAATAGAGCCCCTAACAACATGCAGTATTTAAGAGACGGTATTTCCTGTGTGGGTAACTCATCTCATAGGCGATTCAATGCAATAAATGTACTTAAAAGGTGCAAAGCTATGAAGATCCACAATTATACATTGTTGATTAATTTGACAATACGATGAATGAATTTCGATACACTTTATTCCATTAAACAAAATTGGTATACAGCAAAATATAAAGCCCAGGTAATTCTATGTAAACAATGGGTCCATGAACAAAAGGTAACGCTTTGAATCCCTTCAAAGTTATAAAGCTCCCGGAGAAATATAAGGATAATATAAAAATCTCTATGTATTACACAGGCACACTGTGTTGTGACTATTTCATTGAGATATACATAAAGAAACTTGACTGGATAAACCTTACAAAGTGACTCTGAGCACTGCTGTTTCCTTTTATTCCCACGAGGAAATGCAGTGCAATCATGAAAATTGTACGTATAAAAACCACCCATTGAGATACATCATAAAGTAATGAAATCCATATCCGTTAGCATGATACCATAGTTCATGCAATAAAGCACCAGAGGACTTTACCATGACACATGATTAGGCTAGGAAGGCAAGATTTATTACAAAGAGAAAATAAAAACAGTATGGTGTTTCACAGTAATATTAAAATTTTGTCTTGCCAGATGTTACAACATTATAGCATTTCAGGCACTGCAGACACAGGAGAAATATATCATTATCTACAATGACACTATCCTGATATGGTATATAAGCAGCACCCTAAGGAAATTGTTGTCAATGCATAATAATCATTAAAAAAAAACAGTGGATATCTGGCATCCACTCTCATAGAGGGAGATAGAACATTACAGCCAGGGAGAACATTCTATTAATATGTAATTAGTCATCAATCAGGGCATTTTTATAAAGACGGTTTTAACAGATGTTTTCAGGATTCTCCAGCCAAGCAGAGGTGCACTGGACTTGTAGTAATTTCATATTATGTTGGGAAATAACACAACACAGAAAAAGTAACTAATTGTAGAGATTTTGCTTAATTGCACAAGTATGTAATGTAAATTCAATTCAAAATTGTTCGTTTTTATGCTTAGTAGAAAGATTATCTGCCATTTTCAACTAAGATTCAAATTTTATTCTCATTTAAGAATCTCAGCCGCTAAAAAACAAGCATAATTGCATTTTAAATGTTATGGGATGTGTAGGAGATATGTGCACAATCAGAGAAATGGTCTTGGTGTGTTTGCATAAGTTCCTCAATCACGGCCAAAGTTACAGGGGGGAAAAAGCATGAATGACTAAAAAAATTTTAGGGACTCATTCTTTAAATCCCCTGTAAGTATTTTGCTATGTGTCCAGTGTGAGGGTGAAATATCTTGGCCTCACGTTTTAATCTAGTTTTACATTTTGTGTTTCAAATAAATTGAATGGGGGGCGAGGCCAGGCCACCGAGCCGACTGGCAGGCATGGGCTCCAGCTCCAGACCCGGGCACGGGAAAACGGCTTTAAAAGCGGGCGCAGAGCACCCCAAAGATGGCACACCCGCAATCATGGGGAAGAGCAAAGCCCCAGCTTCAGATCGATACCTGCAAAACACCGAAGATGAGCTGGGAACGTTGAAACTGTCAACTCCGGCCTACCCACAACCGGAAGCCTAGGCGCAAGTGGCACTCGAGTGAGGCCGGCGGCAAGGGGGTGCCCTATAAACCCGCGGTGAGAGGCTAACATCGCAAGACTGGTGCTCACTGGCAGAGTGGCCCCGTTCCCCCCCCCCCCCGTGGTCACTGGGGGTTATCCCAACCTCATGGCAACGGCCCTCATGGCGACGGAATACCCGCACTGGTTTCAAGCCAATCGCCTGCACTGGCAAAGGCTGCCTGAAGAACAGCACGCTAGAAGACCTGCATGTACAGGTACGAGGGCAGACACGGAGGAGATCCCGTGATTTCTACTGGAGGCGCCCAAATGCAGCTTTGAGAACCCGGATGGCTGCTGGCCTGCACGTGGGCCCCCGGGCAGACTACCCCCAGGAGAAGCGGCAGACCCTGCATCTGGGTTTGTGGGAGGCCCAGAGAAGATTGTCCCTGGCGCAGAGAGCCTTGTGAGACTGAGGAGCACAGACCCCCGGTGTACCAGTAGCCAAGGGGAGGGTGCCGCAGTCTCAAGTGTGAGACCGGCGCTGGGTGAAACATGTGGGACCAAGCAATTCATAGCGGCGAATGTGGTGCTGGGTGGGTGCAGGAGACAGTTGGCACATGGACTCTTGGTGGGGGGGTCCGGTGGGCTGACCAGAACTTTGAGTGCCCACAGTACCACAGTACGCCTCACCGGAGGGTCAGGAACGGCCCGGGGAGCACAGATGGATATCCGGCGGTCCAATGGTCACACGCAGGCAACCGGAGGAATGGCTCCCTTGCCTCAATATGCAGCACCTACGATCTCACTCACTATGCCCATACAGCCTACTGAAAGATCAACAGTTACACCAACTTAGATAACTGACATCCATATATGAGCTTATAAGGAGTTCCGCACTTATAATCCGCTTTACACAACGTCTACATGCTTTTTCATCACTGAGTTCACCAACGAACGCATCTTGTATATATTACCATAATTTAATACTGCCTATTTCATTTCCACCTAAGACAGCCTGTTACATCCACAGCTTGAGAAGCACAGGTGCATAACTGTACTGCTTTATTGGTGGTACTCATATGACTGGTTTACTTCTAAGCACCAGATCTTACGGCCCTGAGGAATCTACAGAGACTTAAGTTATTGTTTTCTGTTTATAAAATTGTAATTATACTCACCTTATATCGACCAAATCACATCTGTGCAGTCAGTGGCATTTGCCTGCTTAGCCTAATGACACCTGACAAATGGCCTATACATACGCTTAACACCCAAGTTTAGTCAAACATTGCAGACCTAAACTTAACAACGATATCATAAGATACCTGCACTCCAAATTTGATATATATTTCTAAGCGCAAGATAAATTTACCAGCCAGGCACCAGTCTATACTAAGCATAAATGTTGTGCACTTCTGTTAAAGTTTTTTACTGTGTCCAGCATGTTCTTTTGCAGTTGTTCACGGCAGTAATGTTGATACTACGCACCGTTCCCATCCGATCCCGATACACTAGATGAACCAACCCATGCTGTCGGGTTCGCTTTAGTTTAGCACCATAGCGGGCAATGTGTATTTAAGATGTGACCGCAGACACTTAGCTGCGTTGTGATACAATCCGCCTATAATAACCTTGAGTAATTCATGCCTGGCTTAATACACCGCACTGGGCCTTATCAAGATTTAGAGATAATTTAAGACAGGTAGCTAATTTGAACATGTGGCTCTAATTCAGCTTTGTTCTAATGTAACCAGTCAACATTTAGTACCCTTTTTTGCATTTCGATCCACAGAGCCAATTCAAGTACAAAAGACATAGCAGCCGTATAACGTATACATAGTAATGTGCCCATCACACCTGCCATACGCCCTCAGACACAGCTATAGATACCCGCAAAACACCGAAGATGAGCTGGGAGCATTGAATTCGCCAACTCCAACATTACCTCCTGGACGTTACATCTTTTCACCAGTGGCTATCACTTAAGTCAACACCTAACCGCTATAGTTTCACGCGTCAACACACACTTGCAGAGTTAAATTGCCATATGATTGTCTTATATTACCATGCTGTGCCTCTGCGTAGGCAAACTTTGATCACTTATTATTATCTGCAGGCTGTTTAAACGTATTCCACATTGTGAAATAAAAACCTATTTAAAACAAATAAATTGAACGCAATGATAGTTAAGGGGTTATAAAGTTAAACATTTCTCCATTTCTCTCATGATCAAAAAAACGGTGTAAGATGGTTTGTTATCTTTAACCAGGCCCGGACTGGTCATCGGGCATACCGGGCAAATGCCTGGTGGGCCACGATGGCCATGGGCTGAGGCCAGTAGGGGAGATCAAAGGATCTCCCCGGCCGGCCCATGCAGGGCCCGGGATATCAGAGCGCTGGCCCTGCTGTGTGCCTTCACGGCAACGCTCAGATCTTGCGAGAGTAAACTCTACCCCATGAACTGCAGGGTAGAGTTCACTCTCCACTAGGACCACCAGGGACTGCAGTATCCCCCCACCCCTCCATGGCAGCATGGCTCCCCTTCTAGGCTACAGGTAAGAAGGGAGAAGGGGTATAAAGTTTTGTGTGGTTTTTATTTTAAAAAAAAAACATATTTAATATATTTACATATTCACACACACAGCACACACACAAACAGCACACTAACAGCACACTCAGACCCAGCACACTCACACTAACAGCACACTCACACTAACAGCACACCCACACACAGCACACTCAGACACACACAGCACAAGCACACACACACAGCACTTTCACACTTACACACATAGCACACTGACACACAGCACACTCACAAACACAGCACCCTCACACACACACAGCACCCTCAGACACATACACAGCACCCTCAGACACACACACAGCACCTTTAGACACACACACAGCACACTCACACTAACACACAGCACATTTACACACACAGCACACTCACACACAGAGCACCCTCAAACACACACCGCACCCTCAAACACACCCTTAAACACACGCACATATATTTAATATATAAAATAACCCTCAGTGAGTTAACAGAAACAGAAAATTAAATACATAGAATGTGACGGCAGATAAAAACACCCTCACACACACAGCACCCCTCACACACACAAGCTGCACCCTTTACTCATACACACAGCACACCCAACACACTGCACCCCTCACACATACAATACTTCCTCACTCATACAATACATCCAAAAATATATATATACTACAGCACCCCTCATCCTGCACCACTACACACATTATGCTCCAGATACACGCTAAATCCCTTACCCCACTTGGATCATTTAATCTACACATACACACACACTAGAGCCCAATATACACTCTGAATCCTCTACACACACACATGATCTCATATATACACTTTGGGTACTTTACACACTAGATCCCCTACACACACACACACTGCACCACCTACATACACTACATTCCTGATATACAAACTCTGGATCCCCTATGCACACACTACATTCCATGTAAGAAAACACATACTACATTCTCTAAACACACACTCTCTACAACCCCTTCACACACTACAGCCCTTATGCACACACTCGCTACATCCCCAGTATTATTATTATTATTATTGCCATTTATATAGCGCCAACAGATTCCGTAGCGCTTTACAATATTATGAGAGGGGATTTAACTATAAATAGGACAATTACAAATAAACTTACAGGAACAATAGGTTGAAGAGGACCCTGCTCAATCGAGCTTACATTCTATAGGAGGTGGGGTGTAAAACACAGTAGGACAGGAATTTGCAATCAAATAAGGTGGGCTGCCCTTTAGGAGAGGGCAAGAGACAGGTATGTGAGGTAGGGGTTAGTCTTGGAGGCCATAAGCTTTCCTAAAGAGATGGGTTTTAAGGCACTTTTTAAAAGATGCAAGACTAGGGGAGAGTCTGATGGCGGTAGGCAGGCTATTCCATAGGAAGGGAGCCGCCCGCGAGAAGTCCTGCAAGCGCGAGTTGGCCGTACGGGTGCGGACAACGGACAGGAGGTGGTCACGAGAAGAGCGGAGAGACCGAGAAGGGACATACCTATGGATCTGTGAGGAGATATAGGAGGGGCTAGAGTTGTTCAGGGCTTTATAGGTGTGAGTTAGTGCCTTGAATTGACTCCTATAGCACACAGGAAGCCAATGTAAGGACTGGCAGAGGGGTGAGGTGTGAGAGAACCGACTAGAGAGGAAAATCAGTCTAGCAGCAGCATTCATTACAGACTGTAGGGGTGCAGTACGGCTTTTGGGAAGACCAAGCAGGAGAGGGTTACAATAATCCATGCGGGAAATTACTAGAGCATGGACAAGCTCCTTGGTAGTATCTGGTGCAAGAAAGGGGCGGATGCGGGCTATGTTTTTAAGATGGAATCTACAGGATTTGGCAACATGCTGGATGTGAGGCTCAAAGGTGAGACCAGAGTCAAGTGTGACGCCAAGACAGCGCGCTTGCAAGGATGGGCTGATGTTGGTACCACAAACTTGAAGGGAGAGCGAAAGAGGAGGATCAGTATTAGGAGGAGGAAAGACAAGGAGCTCAGTTTTTGAGAGATTGAGTTTCAGAAAGCGGGAGGACATCCATTCAGAGATGGAAGAAAGGCAAGCAGTGACACGTTGCAGGACAGCAGGGGAGAGGTCTGGGGAGGAGAGATATAGCTGGGTGTCATCAGCGTACAGGTGGTAGTGGAATCCAAATGAAGTAATAAGTTTGCCAAGAGAGGCAGTATAAAGAGAAAATAGAAGGGGACCAAGGACGGAGCCTTGGGGGACTCCAACCGAGACAGGGCGAGGGGAGGAGGTATCATTGGAAAAAGAGACACTGAATGAGCGTTGGGAGAGATAAGAGGAAAACCACGAGAGGACAGAGTCACAGAGACCAAGCGATTGCAGAGTTTGAAGAAGGAGAGCATGATCAACGGTGTCAAAGGCCGCCGAGAGGTCAAGAAGAATTAGTATGGAGTAGTGGCCTTTGGATTTAGCTGCGATTAGGTCGTTAGTAACTTTGATAAGGGCAGTCTCTGTAGAGTGGAGAGGGCGGAAGCCAGATTGAAGGGGGTCAAGGAGAGAGTTGGAATTGAGGAAATGAGACACACGGGTAAAGACAAGTCTTTCCAGAAGCTTTGAGGAAAAAGGGAGCAGGGATATGGGGCGGTAGTTATAGGAGGTGGACGGGTCGAGGGATGGTTTTTTTAGTATAGGTACTACAGTGGCATGTTTAAGGTCAGCAGGGATGATGCCAGAAGAGAGCGAGCAGTTGAAGATGTGTGTTAGAGAAGGCACGAGACAAGTGGAGAGAGATCTGATAAGGTGAGATGGGACAGGATCGAGGGGGCAAGTGGTGGGGCGAGAGGAGCAAAGAAGAGCAGCCACCTCTTGGTCAGTGGCTGGGGAGAATGTCTGAAGGGTAGGAAAGACATGATCTATGTGTGATTGAGAAACAGAAAGGCAAGGAGGGGAGAATTCTTTCCTTAGCTGTTCAATTTTGTCAGTGAAGTAACATGCAAAGTTATCAGCAGTAAGGTTGGTTTGGGGGGTGGCCACAGTGGGGCGAAGAAGAGAATTAAAGGTGTCAAAGAGACGCCTGGGGTTGCGGGAACATGAACTAATGAGAGAGGAAAAATAGGACTGTTTGGCAAGGGCAAGGGCTGCACTGTATGAACACAATATGAATCTATAGTGGAGAAAGTCTGACTGGGTGTGAGACTTCCTCCAGGAGCGTTCGGCACAACGGGAGCATCTTTGCAGGTAGCGCGTTGATTTAGTATGCCATGGTTGGGGGCGGGTCCTCCTTGAGGTGCTTGTTTGGAGTGGCGCTGCAGTGTTCAAGGCAGATGTAAGAGTAGAGTTATATATGGAGATGGCCAGTGAAGGACAGGAGAGGGAAGGGATGGACAGCAGTTGTGAATCAATGTCAGCTGACAACTGTTGGAGTACACACTATGCCCCCTATACACGCACACTCTCTACAGCCCCTAGCCACACATATTACACCACACACATACAAATGAAATGTATCTATTTACTCAATACCAAACTACAATCAGCTCACTCTACATACAAGCAATCCCACAAGCAGGCTCCAAATACATGCATGATATGCTTTCCTGGCCCTTTTGTCCACTGGTATCCCACTTATGGAGGCACCAGAGACAAGTTAAAAGCAAACACGCTTGTTATTAAATTTGCTTGTGCTGTGCAGAACAAATACAGGGCTTTTTTCTCATGCTAGAACTCTTCAGCAGGGCTCTGTGCATTGAACCAACATTGTCACTTTGAGAGGGGCGTGCTTGTCATTAGTTATGACCAAACACACCCTGTCTGGCTCCGCCCCATTGCAGGGGGCCGCTGTGATTGAAAAATGCCCAGTCCAGCCCTGTTTGTAATCTTTGTTCCAGTTTTCTTATTGTATGAAAAATAATTAACATAAATAAGAAAGTAAACATTTCAAATTATTTGTTGGATCCAGTACACAAAAATCTTGATTCTAAATGCCTGACAGTGCTCAGATTTGTGAATGGTATTCAAAGTAGGGAACATTGTGCAACCAGTTCACATAGCTCCTAATGTCTTTCTCTATCATAATCTTTCTGAGCATCAAAATAAAAACACCCCAGCAGTAATGCTAATTAGTAAAAGTGTTTCTTTAGCTAAAAAAAATCAGAAAACTGAAAGCAGTTTGTGAATACAGAATAAAACAGGCAATTGTCTAGCCAAAATATGTCAGAATTTGTTAATTCTAAATAGACCGTATAAACTGCCCTTTCTAACTGAGATACACAAAGACAAAAAGGCAACGTTTTCACAGCTCTCATCCCAGTTCCTCTCGATAGTAAACGTTTTGGGCCAACCTCTTAAAGATTCATACAAATATATTCAGGTAATAGCACCAATAGAAACAGCAGACTACAAATTATCAAGAACAGAATGTTCTGAAACTGTGAACAGAAGAACTCTCTCGCATCATGCAAGGGAAGAAAATTATAAGTATTTGAGTTTGAATTGTACATAAAGTTAAACCTACACATATCTAAATATTCTTGAAGTGGTTCACACGGAGTGACTATATGGGTCATCAAATAGTATGCCTCATTTATTCAACAACTTCACCAAAGCAGCCTTCAATTATGGACCATAAATAGGCATAGGCATTAAAATAGTTCTTACATATACAGAGATATTGCTGTTGCCATGCAATTTAATAACTTTGAAGTAAAAGATGTAGAAGTTCTCAGAAATCCAATATAAAAAGTACTCCTTAAAAGCTGAAAGCAAGTTTCTTGGAAATAAGACAAGAAAAATACTATAAAACTATAATGACAATGCAGCCAAGGACCACAATGAAACAGGAATAAGGCAAGTCTTTTCAGACTTAAACTGTATTTCTATCTTTGCCGTAATCGGTTTTAATGTATCTTTTTATTTTCATGTTTTTTTTTTGTTTTTATATGGAATAACATTTATTGACATAAAAACTCCTAAAACTAAAATAAGAGAAGCAGATGTGAAAAAGCATGAACCTAGAGATTTTAGAATATCTCTTTTCAAGGCTAAACATATAGATACAGTTTGGCACTATCCTGCTGTAAATATCCTAGGTATTGTCTTTTGCACCATAAAACACTAGTCATAGGGTTTCACTGTCAATAGATCTTGACAAAGGTTTAACTCGTTGACAGAGATGAGGCCCACATTAAACTACTCGGTACATTTTCATTGACAGACGCTTTTCTTCTCATTCAATAACCAAGGAAGATTTATTTGTTACCAGCACAGGTAGTAATCTTTAAGAAAAAGAAAGTGGTCATTGTATTCTTCTAACAAAGGCTTTTATCTTATTTCTATTTACTTTACAAAATGCAATATAAATTTTATTAACGTGTTTCTGTCGTGGGAACACTACATGGGTGCACTATATAGGAAATGCAATTCCAACTGTACACTGTGCTAGCAAAGAAAAATATGTTTAATATTATTCTTTCATTAGGTTCTAAAGTCCTTTAAAGTTAGTTATGACTAACTAGGCCCCATTAAATGCATACATTGCTTGTAGCTTCCTTATCCCATAAAACATTACTTTGCATTTATCTGTATTGAATCACATCTGACACTTTGCCCCTAATTTATCTAAAGAGGTAGAATATGTTGTTCAGACATAACCTCATTAGTTAGTTTTATGTAATCTTGTAATTTGCATGTCATTTACACTGTCCTCAATAAATATTGGAAAAAAAACAATATCTGTTAAATATTGCTTTTCTACTTCTACTATAAGTCTAGCAGCTAATTTATTATCTTTCCAAATAAATTGGTTATAATTTATTTTCCTTAATTAAAATCTCTTTAGTTAGCAAAAACGGAGCCTCAGAGGGAATATGATAGTATTATACAAATATATTCAGTGGTCAATACAAACCATTGTCCAGAAATCTTTTCATAAATAGGACAAGAGGTTACACATTTAGACTGGAAGAAAGAAGATTTAGTCTAAGGCAAATTAAATGTGTGTTTGTTTTTTACAGTAAGAACAATAGGAATGTGGAATTCTCTGCCTGAAGAGCAAAAATCAAATGTGAGAAAGGTGGACGCATCTCTCTTTTCAGCCTATGGAACTATGGAACTTGTTTCATCAAGACAAAAACAAAAGTTTGTTTTTAATTTTATCTTTTATAAGCTTATCAAAAATATTTTGGTCTTTGATTTTCTCTGTTATATTAAACAAGAATAATTGGCTACTAGAAAATTTTAGAAAGTCCGGAGATCACACATCTACCATTCAAAATACTGTACAGTGTTCAAATGTAAAACGTTCAGTATAGTATAGGTTCTAATGGTTTCAATAATTTGAGAGGTTATCCACTATGGAACATTTTATAATTTATCTGGAATGTTCTGGCAATATATCATAAACCTATCTGACCTTGTCCATTATATCTTGTAAATCAAATTCATTTTATAAAACGCTTGGTAAAGTTTATGTGCTTTCTTCAATAAAATGTCAATTTAAAAAAGTCTGTCTGTCTGTATCCATGGGTTAATGTTCACGGAGTAACCCTGAATCAAAATGTCATGGCAGCATCTTGGGATTTTGTATAAATCTTGGAAAAATAGATAATATTTCTTTTGTTTAATGTATACACTTGTCAATTTCACCAACACAATATATAGATTAGATATATAAAAACTATTGAAATGTGACCTTTTAACCCAAATATTTTCTGGATACCATTTGGGAGAGGATTTTTTTTTGCAGGTAAGCCTGGGGATGACAGCTAGGTGGCCTGTGAAACATAATCTATAGCCACCTTCAATTCAGCTGGCAGTGTTAAACAGTTAATTATCAGGCTATCCTTTAGAATTTACAGGGACAGACATGTAATCTAAAGCCTGCTGCTCCATTCCATACTGACAGCAAGTCTGTACCTGGCTATTCCCAGACTGTCCACTTTTTATGGAAGATTTGCGCCATATCATTTTGGCCTCCTTAAATGCATCCACAAAGTTAGTACATTCTTTTAAAACTTCTTAAGGACCAATGACAAATATATTTGTTATAACAAACCAAGCTTTCACGATCAAATTGAATTTCCCTTTCATTTAGTGAACACAGAGCTGTATAGTTCTGCAAATGCAAAGCAAATAGTACATTGGATAACTGGTATACAGTCTTTAAGGACCATATTGTGATACTTGGGGGTTTATTAATCAGGTCCCTAAAAGGGTTAGGTGCATTTCTGCGCCTAAATCAAGATGTGATTTAGGCTAAAATGTTCTGCTACCTTCTCTGGGTTATCAGACTTTGACTGGTATACTATTACTTATATTTGACCATGTTTACCATGTATCCTAACTATGACTTGTCTTTGACTATGTACGCTTGTTTCTGCGTTTTCTGTTATTCTGCCTTTTTGATGGTTTGCCATGTAGGTACTAGCAATATAACACTATACCGTTTTACCTGTGTCCTAACTGGTTTTTAGTATAGAGTCACACCTAGAAAATAAGGATGTATACTCATGCAACAGGTTAACAAGAGATATTTCAGTAAGCAATGTCACGGCTTGCAGCAATGTGTGGGGATGGTCAATAAACACTCCAAATGTAGGAGATGCAGAGAAAGAGCATACATGTATAACTTATCCTGGAGGTTTAGATAACTTGAGCAGTGACACTCTAACCTTTAGCAACATTAAACTATTACTACTACGAGCTGCAAAATTGATAAAAGGAATGGAGCATTTTAGTGATGAAGAAAGGTTAAAAAAATTAAATCTGTTTAGTTTGGAAAAACGGCGCCTGAGATGGGATTTGATAACTTTATACAAATATATTCGGAGCCAGTACAAACCTTTATCTGGAAATCTATTCATAAACAGGGCTATACATAGGACACGAGGTCACACATTTAGGCTGGAAGAAAGGAGATTTCATCTAAGGCAAAGAAAAGTTTTTTTTACAGTAAGAGCAATAACGATATGGAATTCTCTGCCTGAAGAGGTGGTTTTGTCAGAGTCAGTATAGAGGTTTAAACTGCAATTGGATAAATACTTACAAAAACATAACATACAGGGATATAATTTCTAATTAGTGGGGTAATAGCGACTTGATCCCAGGAGACATCTAACTGCTATTTTGGGGTCAAGAAGGAATTTTTTCTAGTTTGTGGCAAAATTGGAAGCGCTTCAGACTAGGTTTTTTGCCTTCTTTTGGATCAACAGCAATAACATATGTGAGGAAGGCTGAACTTGATGGACACAAGTCTCTTTTCAGCTATGTAACTATTCTGCTCCTTGGAGATCAAATGCACAAAATGACCTCTTGATGACTCCCCTTTTCAGCTGACAATGTTTCTGCCGCATACAGCAGAAGAAAGATTAAGGGGAAATCAATTAAAACAATTAAGCAACAAGTAAAAAATATAATGGGAAAATATAAAGGCAAATATATGGGGGACAAAAAGGACTGGATGAGGCAAGTGAGATAGGTGTGGGTTTGTCTGATATCTTGAATTCAATGTGCTTCCCTAAAAATAATTTTCTGTATTTTGATTGCTAATATCTTTAGACAATGCAAAGGTGAATTTGTATGATGCCTTATCCAGTCATATTTTCTAGTTCAAAAAGTGTCTACTTCACCTCCAGTGGGTTTTATTTATGTATAAAAGCTATGAGTCCTGGACCATATCTTGTTTGTCCAAGGCATGATGTGTTGTCTAAGGTTTCATTCAAAGACCTGTGGCCGCATGTACGTATTGTGTCTGTAGAAGAGTGGGTATTATGCGTAATATATATATATATATTAACCCCTACCACCTGAAGTCAGTGGATAGTCAATGATTTGTTAAATACAGATCTGCACACACCAGTCATGCCATAAGACTTGCTTTTCTCACAGAAATCTCACATTCGCAGTATTGTTGCTGCCGCAAAGGATTCTGGGTGGGTATATGCAAATTAGTTCAACAAAGAATTACTTTTTTGCCTCTTTATATATATGGGGTGCACTCACAGGTTTTTATAATAAGTTTTAATTGTGTAGATAAAGTACATCAAATTAAATGATCAACATTTTGATCCATATATATAATGTTAGTTGTTTTTTTTACAGATCTTAAATAATGCTCTTATCCAGAGCACTCTACATATTAAGTAAAAAAGACATAGGTAGATATATATATGTTTTTTCACCTAGTTATTAGGTAAAGATCACATATGCTTTTACAGGTTGGTAGGAAGGTGAAAATTGATCCCTTGTGTTTAGGGACACAACCCAGCTACAATGACCTTCATGGGGTTTATGCCTGGAAAGGTATGTCCATGTGCTGGCGCTAAATGTTATCATGGTTAGACTTCCCCTGCAGTTTATTCCCCATGTCTTGGGATTGCTTTCTCTGCCTGTGATGGTGTAATTTAGTTATATGATGTCTCCCTCTAGTGGTAAGCTGTAAATATGATGTAACGTGCAACATTTCAATGAATCTATTACACTACTCACATAACCTTTGCAACATTTATATATATATATTTATACATGATTTAAATTAACCTTCCGAAAAAATTTTTATTATACTTTAAATTATTTTTATATTGATGGTTCTTGTTACTGTACCATTAGTATTTTTATTAGTATCTTATTTTATGTTAAATTATATAATAATAATTTCCACGTGCACAGTATGTGCATATATTTCCTGACCTGCACGTGCACATACTCCCAATTCCACACACATAGAGAATTCTTATTATATATATATTTTTTTTTATTATTTCTTTCTGCTCTTTATTGTAGCAGTATTACATTTGTTGAAATAGTGGTTATTAATTGTAGGCTAATTGCTTGAACGCAATTTACAACACTAGTTTCAGTTACTTTTCTATACTGCCTTGCGTGATTTAGTTATATCGCTCTTATTAACTTGGTTATCAGTTTTCATCTAATAAATGTAGAAAGTACTTCCCACGTTTTATTCTTGTTCGATCCTTAGTCTATATATGTATGTAGATTAATCATAGGTTTGCACCTCAATTCATGTTTTTTTGTGATGCTCGATATCATGATAAATCACAGTGACCATTTATGTACAAAAAAAAAGCCCTTACCCCTTTTGGAATGGTTGGGTTTTCAGAGTGTACATACCCTTTACTCTTGATGTTTGCTAAGCAACTCTATGAATCTTGTGACAAGCAATTAGCATCTGAACAGCCTTAGTGTATGCTGTGTCTCAGTCCGTGTTTCTCTCATTTACTTGGCTACATGACACACATTTAGTTGGTGCAAGCAACATTTGTTTTATTCAGGGTCTTATGACTATTTCATACGGTTACTATTTCATTAATTTAACTCTTATTAGGTTACACCACGGCACAGCTTTTTTTGCTTTTAAATGTTTTTGGTTTGTTTAAGTGTCCAGAGTTCAGGCGAGAAAGGTAATATGTTATACTTTATTTGTTGAGTTCTTCATTTTGAATATAATGAAGTTGGTGTATTTGTTGCTCATCAAGTTTATCCAAAAATATTAAATAATTTGAAAAGCTTATCCAAAATATTACATTGAGGCCTAGTTAGGTTAGGTTTCACTATAATGTACAGAAGTAATAGTTAGTGCGCAAATATTAAAGCCACTCATAAAAATGCATGCCATACAAGTGACTAGTAAAAACACAGTTAAGTGAATATGTGCTCAATTCAAACACTGTGGAAGTTGCATGCAAGTACAAGGTTAAAATCCTATTATTGTGGTACCCAACAGTAATCTAGCTCACTTATATACTTGCACAGTATGAAATCCACACTTGGAAAAATCTGAAAGGAAACACAAGCAGAAAGAACTAGTGCAATATTGTAATACCAATTAAAAAATCTAAATATAACTCTGAAGGTAAACAACTCACAAGATGACAGTGGTTAAAGTACCACTTATAACATAAATTTCAGAGGATCAGCCCCTGGTGTTCGTGGAATCCTATGGACACACTTGCAGCCAGAACTTCTTAAAGGGACACTATAGTCACCCAGAACACTTAAGCTCAATGAAGTGGTCTGGGTTCAAGGTCCCTCAGGTTTTAACCCTTCAGATGCAAACATAGCAGTTTCAGAGAAACTGCTATGTTTACATTTGGGGTTAATCCAGCCTCTAGTGGCTGTCTTCCGGACAGCCACTAGAGGCGCATCTGCGACGCTGGAGGCATATTATGCCTCCATCGCGCAGAGTGTCCATAGGAAAGCATTGAGAAATGCTTTCCTGTGGACACTTTGAATGCGTGCGGCACTTGGCGCGCATGCGCATTCGGCTCCAGTGACGTCGGAAGGGGGAGCTTACGTCAGATGAGGAGGAGAGGTCACCAGCGCCATTTTAACCCCTTCAGCGCCACGGGAGGGGGACCCTGAGGGTGGGGGCACCCTCAGGGCACTATAGTGTCAGGGAAATCTCTTTCTTTTCCTGACACTATAGTGATCCTTTAATTTCACAAACATTATTCCAAATAAGCATCTAAAAACAAGCTTTGTAGTAGGAAAGGCAGATATCCTGGTAAGCTCACAGTCCCGAGTTGCTAAGGGGTATTTCCAATATCCCACAAAGTCCCACTCCAGCTCCTTCGGTGTGACCGTTTGTTATGGTGTGTACTCCCTCACTGCTTCCTTGTTCCAGCTTGTGATGCGTTCCACCGCTCCTCCAGTGGCTTTCTCAAACAAGTAATGTGTCCTCCCACTTCAGTCTTTTTTATATACCGTCCTACAGTATTGCGATCCTCATAAAGAGCTAAGTGAGTTGTTAAAGGTGAAGTCCCATGTGAATTTGCAAATAACAAAACAACCTTATACATAAATAATAATACCACAGTAAAACACATTAATAACATCTTAGTACCAAAAGCCAAGCTTAAAAAATAAACATATTAAGGCACAGCAGCAGTCATATTGGCAAATAAAATGTATATCTTATTACTGCATCCCCTATAGTTATAAAATATCTTTTATTAAAAATATATAAAATAACCCATGTTAATATTAGGGGGCAGTAACAAGTAAAAACATAAAAAACATTAGAAATGTTATCCTAAAAATAGAGACATAAAATATCCATATAATATCCTTAAAAAAAAGAGGGAAGGTTGACCATATTGTGTAATATTTTTTTTAAACTGTGTAAAAACACACACACTATGAAAATTATTTGAAAAAAATTACAAAGTTCAAAATCAATATTGAGACTGGAGGGAGCGAAAGTGTCCAGATGGAAAATCGCCAACTCTCCAGTCATTAAAAACACGTTTGATGCCCACAAATGTCAGACCACTAGGACCCTGGTGATGAACAGAGAGCTAGAAGCTCCTACTTAGATCTTGAGAGAGAAGCCTTGCAGTGCAGGGATAGCTCATTTGTTGAGAGCATCAGATAATCATGTGAACAAAGAGTTTAGATCAGTCTAAACAGTTTTACTATTTACTATGGAAGCCTTCGTGGCACTTCTGGAACCTATAAAGCACACTGTTAGTCCAATAAAAAGGTAGATACAGTTGTAATCAACATTATTCAACCCCCATTGAAAATCAGGTTTATTGTTAAAATTTACAGACTTTTACCTGTTTGCACTGAACAAATCAAACACAAGCAACTGAAATAGCTCAACACAATGAATGCTTCAAGTGGCTTCCCCAAATTCAACTGCAAATGCCACTTATAATGGTAAAATTATTCAACCCCCTGAATAGAATCCCTCAAGACAGCACAAATATGCAAAAGAGGTGGTGTTTCAAGAGCTTCATTAGTTGCACCAGGTGTACTTTAGCTGGAATGCTTGAAATACCTGAACTGACTAGGGGTTTGTTGAGTCTCACATTTGACTGCATGTTAGAAATATGGCTAAGTCAAAAGAATGGTCCACATGGTTAAGAGAAGAGAGCATCACCTTCATAAACAAAAAATATAGCAAAGGCCCTGAATGTTCCTAAAGACACCGTTGGAAGCATAGTTCACAAGCTTAAAATTGAAGAAACAGCGGTTACACTATCTGGATGTAAAAGGAAGCTATGAATGGCTGCAACCAGATTTCTGAGAAAACAGGTTGTGAAAAACCCTTGAGTAACTGCAAAAGACCTGAAGCAAGACTTGGTGGCAACAGACACTGAGGTTTCAGTGATCACAGTAAGGTGCACATTGAAGGCAGCAGGTTGCCATGCCAGAACTCCAAGTTGTACACCACTGCTGACTCAAAAGCACAAATAAAGTTGGCTCTAATATGCTCAAAATCATAAAAATAAGCCCTTAGATGAAATGGAGTTTTCTGCTACTTGCCGTTCGCCGAGTGGACTTACAGGAAGTGACGTAATGACGTTACGTGCGTCATGACGCAACGACGAGACGTGCGTCATGACGTCATACCGGAAGAGAATTTCGGCGGGAGGATCACATTTCCGGAATTAAAGATTTAAAAGGAACGCCGGATGAAGATTTATGTTATACACTTGATAAAGACAGTTTGTCGAAACGCGTTGTGTTAGCTATTGCAATATTATTTTTTATATTACATTTTATTATATTGTTATTTTATTGGAAGTAAATACTTTTTTAACAACTACAATACTTTGGTCTACCATCTATCTTTCCTGCATCTGGAGCCAGATACCAGTACTCATAGGAGGATCGTGGGGCCATTCTGTATAGCTTGAGAAAGCTGTTTTTCCACATGCGATCAAGTTAGAGCCTGCTTTCTAGGCTCTATCTATTGTGAGTGATCCAATACCTTTGTCTCTATCTTTCCTGTATTTTACAGTATTACACTATGTATGGACTTTTATATTTTTCAGATTAAGCTAAAGGAACGTTTAACTATAAGTATATATACGTTTTATGCTTTTTATCTGTAAATTGCACACCTCCACTTTGTTATATTGTTTTATCACTATTTGGTAGTGTCTTTGAGTGATTTATAGACACTGGGGGTAGTTGCTGCTCTGTTTTAGCACCAATCCACCTGCACTTATTCCTTCTTTTTAGGTGGAATTTTGTTCTTTGGTTATACACTGGAAAGAACAGTCTGCCTACAGTTAAGTATGGTGTTTGCTCAGTGATCGTCTGGGGCTGCTTTGCATCCTCAGGCACTGGAAACCTGCAGCGTGTGAAAGGCAAGATGGATTCACTGAAGTATCAGGAAATCCAAGGAGAAATTGTCATGCCATCTGTTAGAAAGCTAAAGCTTGGGCATCATTGGACCTTCCAACAAGGCAATGATCCCAAGCATACCTCAAATTCCACCAAAGCTTGGTTGCAGAAGAAGTCCTTGAAAATTCTACAGTGGCCACCACAGCCACCTGTCTTGAACTCCACAGAAAATCTCTGGTGGGATTTGGAGGTGGTTGCAGCACGCAAACCCAAGAATATTACTGAACTGGAGGCCATTGCTCATTGAGGGAAGCTGCCAGAAGCTGGTGTCTGGCTATGCATCTCATTTGCAGCAGGTCATGACAGCAAAAATGTGCTCTACTAAGTACTAAAGGCGGTTGCCATGAAGTGGTTAGAAAAATGTAAGACTGGAGAAGTCATTGTAAGTTTCATTTTCAGTTGAATTTGGGAAAGCTGCTTGCAGCATTCATTGTGCTGAACTATTTCAATTGCTTTTGTTTGATGTTTTCAGTGCAAACAGGCAAACGTCTGTAGATTTTGACAATAAACCTGATTTTCAATGGGGTTGAAGAGAGAGAGAGAGAGATTTTAAAACCCCAAACACTATGAAATACACAAGGATATATAGTATCTATGGATATAGTTTAGTGTTAAGTCACAGATATATTCTAGAAGGTAAAATCTGTTCTACCAAAGATTTGCATTGTATTTCTTTAAACTGTTCATTGTCCTATTAAGATTAGATTCTACTAAAGTGCTGTTGCTTTCAGTTTACCAGGGAATCCTGCAGTCTAATGGTCTGAATACTTGGCCTCACACGGTTTTACAAAATGGACTGCAGATTTAAAGTATTAAAGCCTTTGGGGGCCTAAATCTCTCCATCTAAAAATAATAGTTCAGTTCTGTTTGGCTAATAGAAAACAAAATAATGTTTATTTTATATTTTCTGTTCACAAGGCATTTTCTTGGGTTCCCTGTGAATATCTTTGCTTAACACCATGTCTTTGCTTTCCTAATCACACACAATTTACATACAACCAGGGGGACAAAATGGATGCACTGTGACTCCTGCTGGAATGGCTTAGTAGCACCTTGCCCCGTATTACTGAATGCAAAACAGAACAGAGGCTTGCTGCGCGGAAATTGAAATGCATTTGTTTGCTAGCAAAAATGTACATTGGAGTTCAAGTGCTATATTTAAAACCAATTATGTCCATGCAGGGAAAGCATTCACTGCTTGTATTTACTAATGGTTTTTACCTGCTGCACGGAACATCAGTTGAACAACAGGAACATTCAGTCTGTACAATTCTTCTTGCTTCCTTCAATACCTGTAAAACCGCAGCTTACAAAATTTGACATTAATTTGAAAAAAATAGAATATTATTTAGAGAATATCATTTATTCATTTATGTTTATGGTTTTAAAGTGATGGGTTTTTTTTTTTAATCCATTTTGTATGTTGTATAATGTAGTTTTTTTTTTATAAACCCAGCTAGCATGTTTTGCAGAAATATTTAGGTGTTGTTTTTCAATTCATTAATTAAACAGTAAACTAAATGTGCAAATTTTAGGACAAAAATTTAGCTGGACAGCTTTTCCAATTCAATGTTTTCACCTTGGTGCCTTTATCTAATATTTTACAATTCAATTTTTTAAATTCAATACAATTCACGGTTTATTCATGTTCCTAATGTGCTCTATATTTTAATGGGTAAACTCTAGAAAATATTACTAAAGCAGATATCTACAAATACTTTTGTCTAGTTCTCAATAGCAATGTGTTGGCAAGACAATTGTTCTACTCCAATTTAAAGTTTATTTGGAGTTAAAGGGAACTGTGACTTCTCATGGTTTTTGATACGGTTTTTTATCTGTATATTTAACAAACATGTATTTGTAAAGTGTGAAAAATAAAATGTCATCTAGAAGTCTACACATCTTCATGTCTACACATCTTCATCCTGCAACCAGGCACCTCCATCTTAGTTCCCTCTATATCATTATCATAGGCTCTGTCCTACATGCTTAACAGTCAGCATAAAGAAAGAATACAGAGATGAAGAGAAATTAAACAATGTTTCTCCCTCTTACTAATTTGTAATGTCTTGGCCTGGCTTTGTTTGTCTGAACTGGTTTATGAAGTCAGTCAATAAATCTTTAATGTAACTTTAACCCCTTAAGTATGGCGGGCGTTCAATGCCGTCCTTTTCGGGGCGGTACTAAATGCCGGCAGGTGGAATAGAACGTCGCCGCCATCCTTACTACTTACCGGGTCCCCGCCGTTCCCCCGTTCCCCCGACAGGGGTCGCAATTCTGGGGTCTGCCTGAGTGCCCGATCCAGCCAGCCCCCAGGGTCCTGCGATCACATGTCTGGAATAGCTATCAGGCATTCCCACTAGTGCCTGCAAAAAAGTATTATAAAGTTAAATAAAGTTATGAAACAGTTTTTAAATTAAATAAAAAGTACTTAGAGCATATATATATATATGTATAGGTTTTCACACACAACAAATATGAATGCTAACTTTGGCCAGTGTTTGTAAATAAGTGACTACTAAAAAAAGACTGGACATACCCCATTTGCAATACCTTGGGTTGTCTACTTTTGCAAATGGTATGCCATCATTGGGGTAATTTTCATTCCTGGGCTCTCAAAGGCAACATAACCAATCTGGCAAATTTCAATGTGTATAAACTGAAAAATGTAATGTGCTATTTTTGACACACCAAAAAACCTGTACATTGGGGGTACTGCTTTACTCGTGAGACATCGCTGAATACAAATATGTGTATTTTATTGCAGTAACAGCAAACAGTATTGTGATATTCACAGTTAAAATGCCATGCCGAACTAAAAAAAATAAAATTTCTTAATTTCTCAAATTTCTTTATATTTTATTCATATTAAATTATGTTTAATATACAAATATGTGATGTGACATGAAAGCCCTGTTTCTCTTGAACAAGTGTGGGTGCACATAATATGAAAGATGCCTGAAAACAGGCATATAGCGCAAATTCAAGGTTTTGTTTACATTTTGTTTTGATCACAACTTGCACAAATGCCCAGTCCTTAAGGGGTTAATAGAACAGATTGGTGATTTTCAGTGTTTAATTTAAAAGTGTAAATTTCAGATTAGTGACTGTTCTAACTTAAAGTGAAACTTTAAAAAGAAAAATTGACCTTCCTATACTGCCTCCATCTAAAAAAAAAATATATATATATATAGTTAAAACTAACCTACGTTCCAGGGCCAAGACCAGTTTCCACTTGCAAACCAATCCTGCTTGCCAGAGAGTGATGGATATCATGGAGGATGGGAACAGGGGAGGCATGCCTCCACACAGGAACTCTTGTTCCAGGCTGGCTAATTATACTCTAATCATATGGCCTGACATAGGGACATATGTTTGCAAAAAAACACACTAAAAAAGATGGGATACTTCCTTCAGGGTGCTCCAGAAAGAGAGGGCCAATCCTTGAAGACATCAAATGGAAGTAAATAAATATCCAGGCATGCCTGAGGTTTCTTCTAAAAAGGCAGTCTTTTTTATTGGAAACAAGAAAGTGGAGACACTGTTTTGGCTCCTCTCTAAACCTTCATCAAGTCCCTGACTGCACATGTCATCTACAGGCTCCATGACCACTTCAAATCAGGGAAGTAGTCATGGTGCTTTGAGAAACCCTTTAAGCTTGACCATGTCACTAACCTTCCCAATGCTTTTGCTACTGTGCATATATGGAAATCAAACCTGTCTCATCCTGTTCCGTGGAATTGTCTGGCCTTGGCGTCTGGTATCGAGTACTCTTTTTACATTTCTTGTTTAGTTTTTCTTGTTTTTTTCTGGTTTTCTATTCCATGTCTGGTTTTCTTTATGCTGAGTTTTCTGGGTTTATTCCTGTATTCCGTTCCTGGAATTCCCAGTCTCTTGGAGTCCTTTAAATGTTTGTTTTTGCCACACCCTTTCCTTTTCCATTAATCCTTTTGTTTCAGTTGGTTCCTGCAGGCAGTTGCCTCAAGTCCTCTGCCCCTTTCTTGCAGATAAGTGCTGTGTGTGTTTTATTATTGTTTATTTGGTCATGCATATCTAGGTAGAAAAGACCCACCGTAATTGGAGTACTTTGACGCAGTGGTGGGCTGCATACATCTTGGCCATTTATGAATGTCTAAATCTCCAGTTTTTACATATATAGTACTTAGTTATGTCTCCTCTTGTTTTGTCTTGTATCTCTGGTCTTGTTTTATTTTGTCTTGTATTCCCAGTTAATGTACAGTCCTGTCCTGCCCTATTCATGTTTCCCTCATGTCTTGTGTACATGATCTGCTTCTGCTTTCTGTCCTGCTCCGGTTCTGGGTTCTTCTAGTCTTGTTTTGTTTTCATGTATGGTGCCTGTTCTAGTCTTGCCTTGTTTCTGTACTGGATACATATCTGATGCAGAGCCTCCCTATGTAGTTCCTGGGAGATCTGCATATCATCAAGCTCCTAGCTCTTGGGATCCGCAGTAGCTGCATTAGGGCCCTGGGATGTGGCCGCACAAACGCTGGTGCTCAACACCAGGGGGCATGTGGTTACCCTGCACCAGGTTTTGATAATCCACTTCCACGCTGAAGACTAATCTTAGTAGGGCAGAGTAGATCCAAAATCTTCAAGTAAATGTTACCACCATAGTCCACTGTGCAGAAAAATATGCAGATGGTATCACAATAGTCCTCATATCGAATAGAAACAAAGCTCTTGACAGGATCCTGAGCTTGAGAATAATCTTTCCATAAAATAATGGAGATTTACTTTAATTTGACCTAACATTGCGATGTAATAGTCCTCAAAAAGGTCAGTGGATCTGGTGGCACTTACTGACACATTTATGTAATAGTAGATGTGTGCCATCTAAATGGTTCCTGTATTTGTAGCTATTTTTTTTTTTTTTTAGCATTTAAATCTGAAATTTAGTTAAACTACTTTTAAAATGTGTCAATCAACCCTACATGTGCATCTTTTCCATTAATGCATTCAGACATTTCCTAGGACAAGAAACGATAACTAAAAACATATCTATAAATTAAAATCCACCAACTTCAGTACCTGTTATCTCTTCCTTTCTCTAGTTGTCTGAAAGAATGGTTCAACAACTGGTATATACAATAAAGCACACCAAGGCATCACTGTTGTCTTATGTTTGACAGATTGAGCTGGTGTAGTACAAATCCATTCAACCTCACGCTAACTGAATATGGACACATACATTATGAATTTGTATTTCCACATTTTGGGTCAAAAACCCAAGGCATTTTAAATGTGGGTGGTCTTTCACATGACATATAAAGTCAACGACCCTGGTGATGGTGTCTCTGATCTCACAATCAGGGATAAAACCCACTTGTTCAGAGTAAATTAGAAATTGAGTTTCAAACTTAATGCCTTTCACCAATATTTTGGCAAATATTTTTATTCAGTATTCAATAATACTCTTGACCTTCAACCTCTGCACAGATCTAACTTCTCTCCCTCTTTGGGGATTGCAGTGATCATTGCTTGTAATTAGCAAGTATTAACCCTTCTAAGACAGTTACAACATTTCCAAAAACACAAATAAATTATTCCATAAAGATTTTGTGTGCCCAGACCATCAGGTGTTGGGCTGTTATCGAGCTTAAAATCTTTCAATGCATTCCCACTTTCACTGCCATAATGTTATTTTATTTTTAACTTGGACTGCACTTTTCTCATAATATGTTTGACATGTCTATATAAATAATCTAAAATCTCATGTAGTAGCAGCACGCTCTCTATTGTTAAATTACACAATGAGTGATAATACCTTCAGAAGGGTTCTGCAATCTCCTCTATTGGCACCCTTATTTTGTTCTCCATGTCTTTGATTCTAGATACATAATTAGAGTTCTGATGGTGCCTTAAAGCTCTCAACCATGACTTCTTGCATTTGTTCCCTTTCAAGTAATGCATTTTTCTTTATAACCAAGAATGCACATTACATTTTGTAATTCATAAGCATAGAAATCTCTTGTCATATTTTCGTTTTAACTTTGCAAGTGTCCCCTGTTTCCTCTCTAGTATGGAGATTTGTTCCAAAAGTATCTGCTTTTTTTCCAAGTACAGCTTGTTTTTGCACAAAGTAATTTTCTCAATGACTGTCTATTTTTATTATACTTATCCTGAACATTTATGCGTAAGAAATGCGTAATATCATAATAAATCTAAACTCCATGATAAGCACCTACGTTCGGATTGGTCAGATTTATTTTTAAATATGATATAGAAATAGTGCATTGTAAATAGAGTGCTTTTAGTCAGATTCTATGTTGTGTAGCTAGATATGATTTGGGGTGGTTGTCAACATTAGTTTTATTTGCGGTTATGATAAATAACCCTTGTTATAAAACACATCTCACAAATGTACTGCTTCCTTTTTATATTCTTTCTCTGTTGTTAGTACAAGAACCACGAACTGACAAGGAGATGAGGCAGATTTCCATTTTAATGTGAATTCTCTCACTTTGTCACATATGAATTTGAATTGTTTGGCACTTTCCTCTTTGGTGTAAAAATGTAAAGAGGTGTAGGAGAATCGATCGAAATAAATAATTTAAATTCAATATCCTTCTGCCACTATCAATAACAGTTGTGAAAATTACGTGGAACTGGAGTAATTCAATTTTCCTGACAGCAGAACAGTTTTTGATGACATCTTCTGAAAGTTGCAAACTCAATTTAGAATAGACAAGTAGAAGGGAACTTGGCAAAGATTAGATTTTTATCTAAGAAGTCTGAAATTATCGTTTTATTTTCTCTCTTTTACAGCAAAGTAAGTAAATAATATTTTAAATTAGATAATCTTGCTTTTTGCATTATTTCAGAAGCACTTGCAGAAAAGATCTCTAGTCTGAAGTCTATAACAGCATTTCCCAAAAGAAATCATGTCCATCAAGCGTAGAGCATTAAAAGCAGCATAGCATTATGAAATAGGGATTTATTCACTAAACAAGGAGTTGCAGTGCGTTGACAAGATATTAACATCAGGCCATAATAAATGAGTTGGAAAAACTTTTAAAGAGGCACTCAAAGTACTATTACCACTACAGAATTATTTAGTGGTTATGGTACCAGCCCTGGTGCTGCCTCATTGCAAGGAGCAAAACCATTTTAGAATGGTTTGACTTCTAACCTGGGGTCCGCCAAGTGACTCCCCACCTCCACTACTGCTCAGAGATTCAGAATCCTGTTCCATATGGCCATTGCAGTGTTAGTGTGTTACCTGTAAGATACCTCTAAACTGAAACTTTAATGATTTACACATGTATGCTTATTATGTTTTTATTTTGCTAATTATATTCTAAGTTAGAGTGCTTATTTGTGACCACTGACCCCACAACACACCTATACCCATTGCCCATATAATACACAGAGGTGTAATTATGTGAATAATTATCAATTGATTATCAACAACCTGACAGCCATAGGAGGTTTACCCAACAGGCAGTTCTCCCACATTGCCTCCATGAGTTCAACACATTCTGCCTACTGTCATAAACCCTCAGCAGACTACAACTCCCAAAGCCAACTCGGTACATCAGGTATCTTACTAATTGTATGGATTACTGCCACAGTGAAGCAGGCTACATCATGTACACTATGCTGACATCATGCCCCCTCCCCTGCCCCTCCCCCCTATCCCCTGCCCCCCTCCTAGGCAGTGCAGATTTAAAATACCTTGTAATCACAAATTGAAAATGTCCAAGCAAATAGGAGACAAATGGACACCATCTAAACACATTAAGTCAGAGCTATCACCCTCAAGTTCCACATGTTGGACCACTATGCCCCCAATACAGCGCACAAAGCGCAACACTGACATATTGAGCTTATGCCTGCAATCTGCAATTCCCTAAAACCTTACCCTGGGATAGTGATTTACATATAGAACAGGGAATAACCTCTGACCATATCAACGTTAAATAGATAAACAACAAATAAAAATGTTCACAAATATCCACCATCACCAATGACAAACAACGGCAAAGTACCCTTCCTATGGGAAGAACTATACAGGTGAAAGCTAAATGATGCAACAGAACCTGTAATTGTCTCAATCTTCCTGGAGCCATTAACCAAACCCCAAGAAGCAACTAACTTCTACAATTCGAAATGTGATATTTGGAGATTTCTTTAGCCACTCAAACCATCTTCTCCACCATGTGCTGAGACAATAAAGACATATCCTCTTCCAAGTAGATACATTTCCAAGTGACTGGAACTTCTTAATTATTACCCTAATGGTGGAAATTGGCATTTTCAATGCTTTTTCACTTTTGCCACACATCACAGCTATATTCCTTGATCTTACCCATTGTGATGAATTACTAATGGAATTTGGCCTATATGTTACTCATATTTATAGACCTGGGAAAGAAGAAAGTTATGATTGAACAATTTCCTGTTTCTAGTCACCCAGGTGTAATAAAAAATGTAAAATATCAATGTGAAAACACTTAAAAAAAAGTTTTGTATATGTATTCATAGGGGTGCCAATAATTGTGGCACAGATATGTTTTAACAAAGATTATTTTATTTTTTTAGTAAACCTGTGTTGTGTTTGCATATGTTTGAAATCTATGAGAACAGAGTATTTCAAAAGGTTAAACAATCATTTTTATTTTTTTTTGCCATCCTGATGAAAGCTCCAAATGAGAACTGAAACGTTAATCTATTTTTAACATCATTAATTAAAAGTTAGGTGTTAAATATTTTTGGGTGAAAGTCCTTGGAGTGCGGTCTTTATGTGGGAATTTTTGTATTATTGCCAGACCTGCTCCGGGCATTAACAATTAATATCCTGGAGTGCAAGCTCAGTCAGAGTAAATATATATACCCTGCGCCAAATTAATTCAGTTCGCCAATTAATTCAAACTAATAAGTCATTTTGGTTAGAAGTATACATATCTCTCTAGTAAGGCTTTAAGTAAATATGGTATTTTTAAGCTGACAAGAAAGGTAAAAGATACAAAAGTAGGCATACTTTAGAAACCTTTCTTTAATTGAAATTTGCCTTGATCCTAAAAAGGTTAGGGGCCACTGGTCTACATTAATACACTATTTATACTACAATTGCAATACACTTTTACATTAATGGATGTTAAATTATTATAATGGCAATGGATAGCGACACTTTACAAATTGAAAGTAGACTAGAACAGCAAACTTGAAACAGATGGACAGAATTCCCCGTGTAATTGAATATAATTCTAGAGTCAAACACATTCTAGCTCTTCTACTATAATAGAAACATTTTTACCACACCAATATATACTATTTTTCTTAATGCTGAATCCTTTCATCTAGAGAACATTAAACACTTCTTATATAAAGCAATGTTTTAGGCTATGATGATTATTTATGAAGAATATTTTTTTACCTAACATCACAGGGTATTAGTGAGACATTTTGTTAGAAAGGTTATTATGACATTACATTGAGTGAATCTATGGACAAGGTCTAGAAGGTAAAAAAAAAAAATGAAATATGCTGGAGAGAGAAGTTCATATGTTCATTAAAACTCTGTATTCACACATACACAAGCTCACTTTCCATATAATTATTGCACCTATGATATTAGTAGATAGAAATTGGGCATCCTTGGTTATTCCATATGTGGATATGGGCTCTAAAAACTTCAGCTTCTGTGCCTTTAAGGTAGACAAATGTACCTCTTTCATATAGTTCACTCCCCTTTACTCCTCACAGCAGTACATGCAAAGGGAAAGACAAATACGGAGCCTCTGGGTGCAGTATTATGGATTTCAGTATAACAAACGAATAAAAGATGGGTGCTCACCTTTTGTAGAGCCTTTTAGTAACTGGCTCTAAGTTTGTAAACATTGTCAGTTTGCAGGGTGACACTGCCCTTACCGGATCCAAGGTGCAAATTGGAGATGAAAATAGGTAGATATAAACACTTTATTAAATTAAAATTATCAAAGTAGATTATATAAAATAATAAAAACAAGTGCAATATATAATAATCCTCTCTCTCTTCTCCTTTACCAAAACGTGTTTCGTCCTCACTTTCAGCTTTCTCAATTGGTATGTTGCTCATTGTCTGGTCTTCAGGCATTTGGAAACCCCGCCTTTCTCTCTCATTATTCAACCCTACGTTAGTGTCTCAGGTGATCTCCTTCACGTTCATGATTTGCCATCATGTCACTTCGGGTTTACTTTAGGAACGAACGTTCCCGAGATGCAATTCTTTTTTAGTAGTACCATCCTTATTTAAGTCCATCGGGTTGGTGGTTTCGTTCTGTGATTAACGATCTTTGTAAAGTCCTGTATATTGCATGTTTCTGAAAAAAAATCAGAAAAAAAGAATTAAAGTTTTTTTTTCATTCAAATGGTTTAAAAAAACTTGTAGTAGCAGCTTGTTTAGTTATTAGGAATGATGCCCTTGTTTGGAATTGTACTTAATATATATTAACAAAAACCTCACTACATAACTTTAAAACATATAGTAAGCATTGATGGGTACATGGATGAATTCACATACAAAAAGATAAGTCCTGCGCTCACTCCCATCACTCCTGGGTGGCAGCAATGACCACAGTACACATCAGCCACCTTACAAACAGTAAAAAACAAAGAAAAAGTTACCTGCGCTCTCTCCTGAATCCCTATGTATATTTAGACAAATGGAGGTAATTTAGTTACTCCAATGGCCATTGGAAGTAATGCCCGCCTGCCAACGTCAAGGCAGACCTCCCTAGGCAGGTCTTACACTGACCCTTCACCTTGCTTCCTTGAGCATCTGGCAAAGAAATCTCTAATGAGACAGAGAGGGGTAATTTTATAATACCTTTAACCTATAATCATACCTATGTGTATATGTAAAAACAACTGTAAAAATTCTACATAAAAATTAAAAAAATGACAACTCAAAATCTGCATTAAGACCAAAAAGGGTGAGAGTATTAAGGTTAAAATCCATTTAATTTCTCCCTAATTTTTAATTGCGTCTTCCCCTCTCCAGTTCATCTCTACGTTTTGAATTGCAAAAAGAAATCACTGTTGTGCATTAATTTAAAGTGCAGAGAGACATTATGTTTATCATATCCCTTTTTAATGTTTCTTACATGCTCATTAATTCTTATGTGGAGTGGGCATTTTGTTCTCCCCACATGATATAACTGGCATGGACATTTTAAAATGTAAATTACTTTCTTTGTGAAACAGGTGGTCATATTGTTTATTTTATACTCTTTTATTTTGGGGATCTAAAAAGGTTGTGACATGTCTTTTTTAACGTTTTGTATTCCTGCATGCCAAGTATTGTCCAAACCTTCTTTATGGAAAAAAGGATTGGATATTTTCTTCCTAATGTGGTTGTGTGTGAATATTTGTTTTAAATTTGAGGCGCCTCTGTATGTGATTTTAGGTTTATCTGGTAACATGTTATATAGCATTGGATCATTTCTTAAAATTGGCCAGTGCTTGTTGATTATTCTCCTTGTTTTGTTACTATCCTGATTAAAATTGCAAATAAAAGATATCCCTTCGGTGTTCGTTTTCCTTTTTGGCTTATATTCTAGAAGGGAGATTCTATCCATATCTTCTACTTATTTTAAAGTGCTTGATAATATAGATTCCTCATAGCCTTTTTCTATAAAATTGATTTTGAATTTGTTTTCTTGTACTCGAAAGATATCCTTATCCATACAATTCCTACGGAGCCTAAGGAATTGTGACCTCGTATGTCGTATGTTTCTAAGCCGGGGGGGAAATGTCAGCTATTTAAATATATGTTGTTGTTAACATCTACCATTTTAAAGTATGTTTTTGTTTTTATAGTGTTCTATTCTACACAAATATTCAAGTCTAAAAATTCACATTGTCCTTGCTATAATCCGTGGGGAGTGTTATTCCCCATTCATTTAAAAATATGAAAAATTCATTAAGATTTTCTATGGTCCCTCTCCAAATAAAAAAAAAAATATGTAATCTATGTACCGCTTATAGGTGATAAGGTTTGCACTCCAGCTTTCATTGTCCAGCACAAATCTCTGTTCCCAGAAAGCCATAAAAATATTTGCATAGCTGGGAGCAAACCTTGTCCCCATAGCAGTACCGCATATTTGTTGATAACAATTATTCTGGAACCAAAAATAGTTATTTAAAAGAATGATTTCTATCCATTGTTAAATAAAATCTTTTTGATCATTGGGATAGGTTTGAGCTTGTCTTAAAAAGACATTTACCGCCTCTCTATCCTTCTGATGAGCTGGCGTCTGCAGTAACTAAAATAAAATGAGGTTCCCATTTAATATATTATAAAATTTGTTTGTTTTTTTAAATACTGCAAAGATAGCACTGTTTCCTGTGACCTATGAGCTACTTGATTGTGATGAGGCAGAGTAATAAGAAAGAGTATGGGGAGGACAGGCAGCAGCCCCGTATTTTTTTCAAACAGCTTGTGTGCACTTATGTTTTGTATCTTCTTTATCATTACAAACTCCATATGTATCTGCTTTGGAATCACCTTTTCCAATGAATATAATTTTAACATCAGCTGTGCCTGCTATTAGTTGCACAAGTGGCTCAGTCACTTTCATTGTTACAATCACAACCACCACCACCACCGATATTACAGCTATCAACAATTTCATTAGCATCAATCAAGCAAGTCTTTATGAACAGTCTAGTGTTGCAACAGCTTCCCTGCCACCAATTCAAATCCACCCCCATCTTCAGCAGACGCAAGGCAAAGAGTTAAGGGTACTGTATTGCTAAGTGCAAGCTGTGCCGCAAGGAAGTGAGGACGAGAGTAAATGGTCTTCTCACTAGTGGCATGAAGCAACATCTGAAAAGCCACCACAAATCTGTATTACTTAGGGAAAAAGCAGAATGAGAAAGTACTAGGACAGGCAGCAGGTCCACTGGTGCTGTATCTGATTCTTTGTAGTTGTCAACACCTACCACCAGTGCTCTCTCCTACCCTCCTACGAGCAGGAGTGTAGGTGAGGATGATGCCTGTAATCGACAGAAGCAAATTGGACAAGGACCACTCATCATCTGCTGATCTAAAAAATAAATGTTGTCTTGCTTAGCTGCTAATGGCAGTACCACTCACACTCACTTTGATTCACTGAATTAGAATTGTTTTACTGATTTGTGAGTTTTCTAATTTTATTTCTAATAATAGTTGAATTATTTGATCTGCAGTGTGGGTCTGTACTACAACTTTTGATTTGGAAATTGCAAGCTTCTTCCCTCTGTAATATACACAGTGTGTGTCGGTTTACTGCACCAGCAAATAAGTGCATGTCTGCACTGAGTGTGGCATGTCTTTTTTTAACTATTTGTAAACAAAAGTATTCTAATATGTGGTGGTAGTGCTATTTGTTGTAATGTTTTCAAATGTCATTCATTGTAGTGGTTTTGCCCTGCCTGGCTTGCTGTGTGTCTATGCCTGCTACCTCAACAGGTGCAATTGATATAAACTGAACCCCACTGTTATTTGTATTTTTCTGTTTCTTGCCATAGACAGATTATTTTATTTGTGCTTCAGTGCAACAGATTTGTCCTTTGGAAATTGCAATACATTGTGCAGCTGGAGTTTACTGTGCAAGGGAACCCTTGGATGTGTGGGAAAGCCTTATTTTTTTTTTATTATTCTTTTCAGGGTCAAATGGGGAGGTAGGTGGTATATTGTCCACTGGCTTTTTCCTCACATTTTTGGAAAAAACACTGTTATCAACTTAAAAGGATTCCTGCTCCCGTTTGTCATTAATTCAAGATAGCGAAAGGAAAAAGATTACAGTCAATCATTACAAAACTAAACTCTCTTTCTTCATATTTTCTATAACCAAACATATATATAATAATCTAATTTTGCCAACTCAGAACTGGCATTGAAAAAAATGGCTGATATTGTCTACCAATTAGGCTATGTATTCAGTCAATATTGCAGCTGTTTTTGCATTGCAGTATTCTAATGGGCACCTTTCCCCCTGCTTTTTGGCTGCCAGAATGTTTTCATAAATTTTATTCCTTAATGAAGTTCATCCAAGCCAAATCGCAACATGGCCAAAATTCTGCCATCATGAAATGTTTCTTGTTTTCAGAAAAAGTGGTTCAGCCCCCCAAAAATTCTGTCAATAAATAAGTCAATAAACTTCAAATGATAAAAAAAAAAAAACTATTTAATGGAGAGGCAGTACATTGTATTGATACAATAGCAAAACAGCATCTATCTTTACCTCCCCTAATAAAGGGGAACAATATCATCTTGGTTTTTAAGAACACTCCCGGTGGCATGAAATCAAACAGAAATTGTCAAACTGCTTAGCAAGATACATTATTATTATTATTATGATATTTATATAGTGCCATCAAATTCCGCAGCGCTTTACAATGGGTGGACGAACAGACATGTAGTTGTAACCAGACAAGTTGGACACACAGGAACAGAGGGGTTGAGGGCCCTGCTCAATGAGCTTACATGCTAGAGGGAGTGGGGTAAAATGACACAAAAAGGTAAGGATAGTATTAGACTAGCATATTCCTTCTATTCTTTTTTAAACGTGTAAATGTCTTTTGAACTTTTGGCAATTACATGTATTGTAAGAGATCTAGGTCCAAGGTGCCCTATATATTGAAAAAGAGGATCCTACCATGGATATATAAAGAGGTAAATTATTTATATATATATATATATATATATATATATATATATATATATCTTATAACATAACTCAATACTTACATCTTAGTGGAGAAATGTAACATCTACTCAAAAATGGTTTGACACAGAACTGGGGAATAGTGCCAGTAGCCTACGTTGAGCTATAGTGCTTTCAATGTTCTTTTAAGAGCAATTGCATTAAAAACAGGAAAAAAAAAAGTTTTGCTCACTTGTGCCATTGCAGACTGAATCTAAAGCAAATCAGACAGATCCCACTTATAAGGGCAGTCCTGCTCCGAAATCCAGAGATCACATCCACATAAACATGACGTTGTAGATCAAAATGTATTTTTGAAAACAATAGCTCTTTAAATAATTTCTACTACAAATGCTACATTTACAGGTCTCTAGGGTGAGGTTATTATTTTCTCTTTTTTAAATACAGGTGCCACCTCAGCTTTACACAAATCTTTTTAAATTGTGCCAGGAAAGAGAAAACACTGAACATTTAAAAATAAAAAACACTTCTGGTGGATACCATCTGGCTTTGGTGCTTTATCTGCATTAATTGTCCTTAATTGCTTTTGCATTTGCACTCTGTCCGCTGTCAGCCAATGTAATTTGCTTTAATATTTTTTGTTATATTTATTTTCTAACCTGCAAATTACCTATTTTGATTTACAATAGATAATCAATTTCCTTCTTTTATTTTTTACAATTCATTTTCCTGAATAATTTTTTAAGGAACTTGTGGCTAGCTCTTTTTGGATGTCCAAATAATTCACTCTTAATTTTTTTTATTAATTATTTTGTTGATTAACCTGACTTCTAGATAAATTAGCATAGCATGTTTAAAAGTTCTTGACATTTAACAGCTGTCATATAGCTGTTAAGTTCAACAGAATACGAATCCAACCATTCCAATCATTTTTATTACCTACTTTACCATTTTCTGGGAAAATAGACACTGTACCTTAAGTGCAAAATTCGGGTCTAAACTATTGCAATCCTGTCAAAGACAAGTTATTGACACTTTAACCCCTTCAATACCATAAGTGAGTGTAAACCTTTTTATTTTAATGTATTTTCTAATATAAAATCTAGTCCAATAATCCTCACGCACCTTCATTTATACTCTGGTTATGTTACCTGCCCGTAGAGGAACACATATCTCTGCCAGGTCATCAGTAAGTAATATAATGCCTGCAAAGTTGCTGAAAATGTCACATCATCCCCTGCTTTCACACAGTTCTATCTGACTGTCAGCATTACAGGTTGATGCAAAATGCTATAAAATTTTTAAATATTTCCTTTTTTTTTTTAAATATATGATTTAACTATGTACTGTATGTGGGCATTCTGCTCAAGACATTCTTTTTGAATTCGGTTGCACTTTTTAGTAAGCTGTACTGCAAGCAATGCCTTCGGCTTCCTTGTAAATACCTACAAGCAAGGGAAATGCAGCTTTTCTGCATCCCCAGACAGCTCCTCCCTGCCAGCACCAAAAAATGTATGAGAGCATTGCCGCGGTAACCCTTGGCAATGCGCTAATACAGTAGAAGGAGAAGAAAACATGGCATGGAAGTACTTAATTTCTCCGTCCACCCACTCGGCATCGGGGGGCCAACTGGAGATTATGTCCATCACTGGGGAAGATGGTTTGGCTAATGCTAATGGGAAGGGAGGTGATGGTGTTAATAATCATATTCTAACTATGTAAGCTTCTTGTAGCAATGGCAGGAGGTCATGATCCAACTGTATACTTTAAATGGTGATTCAACAGCAGTTAGAGGTGAAAAAAGTGGTGAAGATGCATGAGGTGAGAAGTGGAGAAAATCGTGGATTGCTTACTCTTCTCCCCAGATTCTCCTCTTGTAATTCCTCTGGCTCATAAGTTCCTTCTGGGGCAGGCCTAAATAAATATCTGCAGTGGAAAGGGGATGACTCATCACCAGAGTCATCTTCAAAACCAAGAGACATTGGGGATATTACTTTTGTACTGTGCTCTACCTCTCCAGTAAATGTTGTCTCTGTTGCCACCAACCAAGACTCTACTGAGCTCTCCCTTAGTTGCTTCCTGGTGTATCTAGAAGACATAGAGGGTAATATTGGCAATAGCAACAAGTTTACGTATTTCACTGATTTCTTGTTTGAGCACCCGAACGCGCAGGTGGTGTAATTCTTGAACTAGCTGTGGTAGAAGGAGCTGCAGTGCCAGTGGAAGAAGCAGAAGCAGTTATTATGTAGCTGTTGGTCTTATTGTGGGCCTAGCTGACTCTGCTGCAACCACAGCTACTTCTTAGTCTTCAACTGAAGAATTAAAAGAAAGAGAAAACCTAATTCCCCCCTGGGTGATGAGACATGAGATTGAATATACTATTAGTGGTGGTACTTACGGTGGCAATTGTGATGCTTGTGAGGGCAGCTGTGGCTGAGAAAATTGGAGGATGCAACATTGATGTTGGTGTGTTTGTTTGTATTATTACAATACATGTAGAATGAAAATGTTGGTATTGTAATAGTAAATTAGCACAGCCATATTCAGCAAAATGTTTGTATAGAAAAATGGGTTGCTGCTTGCAGGATTTACTCTTGTAAAGTTATTGTGTTTGACTTTAATAAACACTACACTGTACACAGCACATGGTGCACTGCACAGTGCTCACAATCTTCCAGAGCAAACACTGGGCTAAACAGAGTTAAACAAAATAATGATATCCAAAAACATTTTTAAAAAAAACAAACAAGCTCTAAAGGAATCAGTGGCTAGGCACAGCAGAAATCTAACCACCAGTCTCACACTAGGATCACTTAAACTATTATTAAATAGGATATATCTATGTAAAAAATCAAAGTCTGTGTAAGTGGCACTGTGCATGGGTTAGGTACTGTAGTAACCTAACCAGTCTTTGGATCTATGACAGAGGATATCTCACACACAAATTTGTTGTAAATAAATTTGGCAGTGGCTAGGTTGGTACAGAAGTAACCTAAACCTAACCAGTGACATATTAAAATCAAATACACATCTCACAGGCACAGCAATGGTAAAAAATACAATCCCTGTCCTTTTATTAGTCACATGTCCCTTAATCTATGACTAAAATCAATGTTTAGTGGCTGTTACTAAACCATCTTTTTTTTCCACTTCTTGTTTGAAAAGGATATTCAGCCCACATAATTGGGCAGACCTCTTATCCATCATATTAAACTAAGTTGCTGAAAAAATGGCACCTTCAACTCAATTCCACACCATATTTTTGGTGTCATCCAAAGACCCAAAGAATCTGAAAATGTTTGGGCATCACATTAGTCATTTGCTTGGTTTTACAAGACATGGCTGTAGCGGAGCTGCAATATTAAATCCCAAGATCTCCGCTGGTATAGAAGGTAATCCAAAGTTAAGCGCTGGAAAAGAAGGCAATTTCCCAAATCCCCCAGTAACCGGACGAAACTCAGTTCAGGGAGTCAACTGACAATTTTATGGTGCTATCATGGCTGAAGAAGATGACTTTAGAGTACATGAAGGCCTGCATGCTTGGCTGTGTGCTACCATTGTGTATTGTTTGCCTAAAGCCCTTGCTGTCCTCCACGGTAAAGCTTCCAGCTTCCTTGCAGCCTGATCCTTGCACTTTTTGGCCCTTACCCCTGATTTCGATGCAGTATTTTTCACCTTTAGGATGAGGTTCAGGAAAGATGCCCATAAAGGCCAGGAAAAGGGGCTACAGGCTAAACAAGTCAAGCTACTTGCTATCAGTGGCCCACTGATACAGATTTCCCTAATAGCCGATGAAGCGTTGAACAGCGGGACTTCAGTGGAGGCACACCTCCTCAAAGGGCCATCCGAATGGGGCACTATCCACCAAATGCCACAAGGAGGTATTATTGGGAGGAGCTGGGGATGACCCAGCTGTCATGGTCCATTAGAGATGTTTACACTTTGTCTGATACCAGCAAAGTTTATTGTATGTGTAGAAGCCATATAAAGGGTTAAATGTGAAAGGGTTTATAAAATACCCCTTCCTGTCTTACTGGAGATTCATGGCTGATATCAGCATATCTAATGGCTAGTGTAGGAACTCACCTATTGAGGCTTGCCTTGACGTGGCAGGTGAGCTTATATATTCAAATGGCCATTGGAATAAAACTAAAGAGCCTCCATTTTGTTTAAATGTACATGGGGATTTAGGCCAGAGCGCAGGTAACGTTCTCCTTGTTTTTACTATGTATTTTAAGCTGTTGGATACTAAGCTACTGCTGCTGTAAGCGCGGTGCTTTATCTTTGTATTAGTAGAGAAGTAAAACAAAAGATTAAAAATAAGAAAAAGGCATTTAAAGCATTTAAATCGGACAAATCAGAGGCATCCTATATAAGATATAAGAAAGCCAATAATGCTTACAAAAAGGTAATTAAAGTGGCTAACTTAGAAAATGAGACATTGATAGCCAAAGAATGCAAAACCAACCCCTACATTTTTTCAAGTACATCAATTCTAAAAAAAATAAAAAATGAAAGTGTAGGTAAGAGAGATGGGTCTGTTAGCTAATGAAGACCAGGAAAAGGAAGACATTTTAAATAACTATTTTTCTTCAGTATATACTAATGAGGATCCTATGGCAAGAGATATGCAAATGGTTGCTACAAAAAACTTGCAGATAACTTGTGATTGGATAACTCGAGATAAGGTACTACAGCTGTTAAAGAAAATTAATGTAAATAAAGTTGTGGGGCCTGATGGTATTCACCCACGAGTACTTCAGGAGCTAAGTAGCGAAATAAATGAACCTCTGTGTTAAAATTTTCAAAATTCTTTTGTTTCAGGTATTGTACCGGAGGATTGGAGGAAGGCAGGTGTCATTCCTATATTTAAAAAGGGTTCAAAATCCTTGCCTGGAAATTATAGACCTGTGAGCTTAACTTCTGTGACTGGGAAAATATTTGAAGGGCTATTAAGAGATAATATACAGGAATTTATTGGGAAGAACTTTGTTATTAGCAATAATCAGCACGGTTTTAAGAAACATTGGTCATGTCAAACTAACCAAATTGCATTCAATGAAGAAGTAAGTAGAAGTATAGATAAGGGTGTTGCAGTGGATGTGATCTACTTGGATTTTGCCAAGGCATTTGATATGGATCCTCACAATAGGTTAGTCTTCAAATTAAAAGAAATTGGTCTAGATGATTATTCTTGTTCTTGGGTAGAACATTGGCTTAAGTATAGAGTACAACGAGTTGTCATTAATGGTAAATTTTCAGGCTGGACAAAAGTGGTAAGTGGTGTCCCTGAGGGTTCTATTTTGGGACATATTTTTAAATGACTTTAAGGGCACAAGTCTCTAACTCTAAGAGCCCTTCTTCTCTACCTCATCCCAGTACCAGTACTGCCTCCTGTTCCCCAGAGGTTCCTTCAGGGGCTGTGGTGCATCATCACCCTGTGCTAGAAACACTTCAGGTAAGCGTCCTTCCTTATTTATCAACTTATTTTTGCAGGCATACGGTCTCATTTTTTCCATTAGTGGGAGGCTGCTGATGCTGCTGACAATGAATGGATGCCAGATTGTGTTTGTGGATCCTCGGGTTCAGTTTTCCTCTACACACCGAAAGCAATAGGTCAAGTTGTTTGTGGATCCTCGGTTCAGTTGTCCCCGTTGGTCCAAGAGGAAATGCGTGCCCTCCTGAAAAAGGAGTGACAGAATGGCCACGGGGCCTACATTGTTTGCTAAACAACATTTTCCTTGTCTGGAAGAAGACTGGGGACTGGGGACTTCGATACAGTTATCAATCTTCTCTATATCAATGCGTATGTAGTCTATCGCCATTTCATGATGGAAGGCATTACCTCCTTAGAGACTTGCTTTGCGAGTGCGATTGGTTTTCGCGCTTAGACCTAAAGGACGCATATCTTACGGTTTTGATATGCCACAAAGACAGACACTTTGTTCAGTTGTCGTGGCAGTGTCATATCTGGCAGTTCACCTGTCTCCCATTTGGCCTCAGCTCGGCCTCCTTTTGTTTCAGCTAGTTATTGAATCGAGTCATTGCAGCTCTGGGGACCAGGGAGATCAGGTCCATAGTCTATTTGGGCGACATTTTGTTGATGGCACAAGATTTAGATGTTCTTCAACAGCAGACGTCCTTGATGATCCATCTGCTCCAAGATCAGGGGTTCTTGAACAAGAAATTGGAACTGGTGCCATCTTGATCACTTCAATTCATGGGGTTCTTCGTGGACTTGATTCAAGCAGTACTTAATCTTCACCTCTCAAAAGTGGCCACAATCAGGTAGGACATCAGACGTTTATTGCACATCCCTCGAGTCACCTTGAGGGATCTATCGCAAACTCTAGGTCTCCTCCATTCAAGGATCAACGATCAGGTTGTGTTTCTTTCAGACAAGGCACATCTCGAACTTCATTGGTGACTTTGCCACATGAGGACCTGGAAGGGCAAGGCGAGATTTGACTCCTGCACAAACTTCATGCTGGAATCAAATACCAGGTTTCTGGGTTGGGGTGCAACTTGTGATGGCATGGCGACAAGAGGTTTTTGGACTCACAACAAAAGGAACCTGCATATCAACTGCCTGGACATGATAGCTTTGCCATTTGCAGTTTCACTAAGAACAAGAGTCACTGCTCCCTACTTCTTTGCACTGAAAAATTTCCGCTGTTTGTTACATAAACCGCTGGGGTGCTCCCACTCCAAACGCCTGTCGGACTCACCAGAGACCTTTACCAGTATTGTCTGGACAAGAACTTGTTGATCAGGGCAGAATACCTACTGTGTCAGGACAATCTTGTGGTGCAGTTGTTCTCCCAGAACTGCAGGGATGCTAGTGATAGGCAACTTCATCCACCTGTCTTGGTTGGTCTTGGAGGGTTATCCCTTTCTGGTTGCCAGGACCTTTTCCTGGGTTCCTGGGATGTGTCAAGACTATTTCCAGCGGCTCAGGAGTTACTCTGGGGCTCATGGGCACCTGGCACTAAAATATCCTATCTGCACTCATGGCGAGCTTAGCTTTGCTGGTGTCTGGAGAGGCACTTGGATGCCTTAACAGCCCTTGTAATGGCCATCCTGAATTACTTGGCTTTATGGTATGCAGACTGCTTTGGGGTGTTTGTCTTTTGAGGCCCCCTTTGTCACGATTCCGGAACCTAACACGCTAACAGGTCATAGAGAGGAAGGGTGCTATACCGGTCCTTAGAGTGGCCGGGCTAAGCACACTAAGAATGGTCAGGAGACAAGCCAAGTAAAGGGAGCCAGAAAACGGGAGAACGAGAAACAAGCCGAGGTCAAAGGAGTGGAGAAGACAGGATAATCGGAATAACGAGCCAAATAATCGGAAACCAGAGAGCAAGACGAGAACACTACGCTACAGGTATCACAAGACCACAACAGGGCACTGAGGGACAGGAAAGGTAAGTATAAATACCCTTGGTTTAATTCTGATTGGATAACTTCCAATCAGAATTAACAATCACACGTGGGGGATATCTATACCTCCCACTGTGATTGTGGTACTGTTCCTTTAACGCCGGGTCACTCACGTGACCCCGGCGTTTACATAATTCATTGACCTCCCAGCGTGCAGCGTTATACATGCTGCCGCTGGGGGGCGTGGAGGACGCGGGCGGCAAGCGGCAGAGAGAAGACGCCGCTCGCCGACAGGTAAGCAGAGGGGAGATCGCGGGCGGCGATGGACTGAGGGTGAGTGCTGCAAGTGGTGTGCAGCCTCCCCTCCTAGCCGCCCGCGGATCCCTGACACCCTTCTTCTCGATACTCCCCCTTCTTGGACATCTCAGTCATTCTTCATTTTATGAGGACTGGCTGGGTAACAGGGATTTGTCTCTTCAACAGCTTTTGGCTAGGCTTGCTCTTCTCCTTTGACTTGTGTCCCTTCATCGTAATTTGGACATCGCGCTTTTGATGTTGTTACTTTTTTATGTAATACATTTTACTGGTTTTACAAACAATTTTACAATATGAGTAATTTCTACTGTAGCTTCCTACCCTTTTTTTTTCTATATTCACATATATCTGGCCAAGCACAAATAGATTTTCGACATAAAAGACTGAAATTAATTGTTTCTGTTCAGACCAACCTGCCTTTTGGGTTTGCCCTAAGTGTATGAACTACCCGATGGACCCCAAACCCTGTGGGCTCTGGTACAACTGAACATGCTGCACAGGCAGTAGTTCCACAACTGATCTTGGAGGTCTAAGGGTAAAAAACAAGGTGCAAAAAAGTACTGGGAACGGACAACAGTTTAAATATCCTGCCCTTTGGTGGGTCCCTGCTCAGATCTCAAGCTGGTTTCAGCTCATCTTGTGTCATTACAAAAAGAACCAGACAGAAACGCATATATGCAAATTAATTTATAGACAGAGGAAGAGATATCAAGTAAATATTCAATTAATATAATGAAGATGCAGAAGAATAGGTTTTTGTTTCAAGGAAAATTATGACTATCGAGTGAAGAATGAATTTTTGCAAAATTGGCCTTCGCTTCAAATTGGGTTTTTGTCTTCTTTTGAATTAACAGCATAAAAAGATGTGTTTAAAGGTTGGACTCAAGGGTCTTAAGTATTTTTCTAGATGTAACTATGTAATAGCTAGAATCTCAGAATATAGAATAGATTCTTAATGTCTCCCTGTATACAAACAGAGTCACTGTATTATGATTTGCAGGCAAAAATAAAATAGAAATGTTCTGCTTTTGCAGGCTTTCAATCTTGAAAGGCATGTTTGAGCTCTGAAATACCCAGGTCTATGTCTGCCCCACCCTCTCTACAAGCACCACTTACTAACCCTTATGTATAGTATACATAGCATACAATAACAACAACAATCCAACCCATACTTTTTATAAAGTACTTGAGACAGAGATATTCAAATAATACCAGTCAAGTTTCATATAAAAGATTTATCTTGCTGCACTTATAGTTTCTGATGTTAAGAGTCCCTGAAACCATACAATAATGCCTTACTCTTTCTTTTGCATACAAAACATTTTCTATTTATGTTCTCTAAATTATATGCCGTTTTTGTTAAGTATTTGAACCACAAGCTATTTAAACATTGACTTTTTCCATTTTTTCAGTTTATCCAAGACATGTTGACTTGAATAATTTGTCTTTCACACTTTCATTGACTGTGAATGTCACTAGTTACATAGAGAATGCTTTCAACGTTACGCATCATCTTGCTTATGAGCGGCACAAACATACATTGGACACAGTAGAACGATCCCTGCATTTCATTTCTCTTCTAAATTAACGCTAAGTAATGTTTCAAATAAGCTTTTTTTTCACATTTCAAAAAGAAAATGTTGAACATTCTTTGAACAGGCTCAGAAGGCATACTGTTCTTATTGTTTGTAAACAAAATGGTTTAGTGCCTCTGTAATACATTCATGTACTCAACAAGTATTTGCAAGTTTTATGGCGACTTGAGGAAAGGAGATTTTACATGCAGAAGTAACAAGGGTTCAACTACTTTGAGAGGCTGTGCTGGCAAAGTGATTAGGTGTTTTTAAAATGGTCTGAATAATTGTATTTAACAAAATAAAATATATCAAGGTATTAAAACTGAAGTTAGCATTGTCCTCCTGTCAGGAGAACCAAAATAACTCTTTAGGCCATTACAAAATCACTGGCTTGACCCCAACCAACTACCACCAATAAACACTTTCATAACACACATATGCACACAACACACTTCCAGATACACAGATACTTAACCTCAGACACTCACACACAGAGATATGCATTCATAGACATACTTATAGATGCACAGTTACATATACACACAGACAGGGCCGGACTGGGAAAAAAATTAGGCCCGGGCATTTTTCAATCAGAGCGGCCCCCGAAGTAGGGGGCGGGGCTAGAGACAAACACGCCCCCTCTCAAAGTGAGCATGTTGGTTCAATGCGCAGAGCCCTGCTAAAGAGCTCTAGCATTAGAAAAAGGCCCTGTATTTGTTCTGCGCATCGCAAGCAAATTTAATAACATGCTTGCGCTGTGTTTGCTTTTAAATTGTCTCTGGTGTCTCCACAAGTGGGATACCAGTGGACAAAAGGGCCAGGAAAGCGTATGGTGCATGTGTTTGGAGCCTGCTTGTGGGATTGCGTGTGTGTAGAGTGTGGTGTGGTTTTGTGTAAATAGGTCAATTTAATTTGTGTTTGTGGTGTAATATGTGTGGCTAGGGGCAGTGTGTGTGTAGGAGATCTAGTGTGTAAAGGACTCAGAGTGTGTATAGGAGATTGTATGTGTGTTTGTGTGTAGAGGATTAAGAGTGCATATAGGTAAGGGATCTAGCATGTATCTGGAGCGTAATGTGTGTAGTGGTGCCGTGTGAGGGGTGCTGTAGTGTGTATATATTATGGCGAAACCAACCTCGCCACTGTGCACTGGAGAAGCCTGGTTGCCAGCCTCCTGCCATCTGACTATGGCCCCCTTTTAAAAGACTTTATTTTTGCCTGCAGAAAAGCTGTATTCGTGCTTTTCTGCCTGGGGTTCGGTAGATGTGTTTGAATGTGTTATACCCCAGATAGGAATCCCATGGAGCCCATTTGTATGAAACTGACTGTAAAGACTTTGGCTCCATGGCGATTAAACTGTATTCGTGTGGTCTGAGCGCCATTCACTTAATAATGTGCGCTCAGACCTGAGCTATCTGGGGATATGTGAAATGTCTGTGTTTTATGTATAAAAGGTGACTTTATGTATTTTAAAGTGTTTTGTGTCTTTTTGCAACCATGTGCTTAATGGAGTCTTGTGTCTGTCCTGGGAGATAATTGAATTACTTATCTCCAGGATAGAAGACTCTGAAACTGGTTTGGGCCGGAAAGCCATGCTTCATTTAGTCACAAAGGACTTTTTACTAACTTTTGAACCCCTTGTCTGATTTGTGCCATTTTTTAATATGTTGTTCCCCTGAATGGATTGATTGTGAATGTGTAATTTTATGTGAATGTGATGTATGGTTTTAGAGTTATGAAAGTTGGGTAGAAAGTATGTTTTAACTGTATGTATAATTGAGTTTCCTCTCAGGATAAGGGGAGGGAATATGTGGGATGTAACTGTGATATGATTGGTTGTTTTATACCTCCCTGTGGGCGGTCCTGTATTTGCAAGACTGTAATAAAAACCAGGCTGGGTGTGCCAGCACCTGAGATTCTGCTTAACCCTCAAAACGAAGTGTCGTCTCGTTATTGGGGGAATTGGATTGTGTGCTGACTGCCAGGAGTGTAAGCCGTTTGTATTGCTTTTCCTGTTCAGCTGCTTCCAGGGTTCCTGGGTCTGCTGTTCGAGAGTTGGTGAATACGTGCAGTTTGGAGTTCAGGAGGTTGGTGATTGCAGTAGCTGCTGGTCTATGGGAAAGGGGATTATCGCCTAAACCGATTTTATCCCCTTGTGAGAGAAACGGTCCGTTACATATATATATTTATATTTGGACGTATTTTATGTGTGAGGGGCGCAGTGTGTGTGTAAGAGGGATGCTGTGTGTGAAGGTGTTTTTATCTGCCGTCACATTCTAGGTTTCTAAATTTTTTTGTCTGTTAACTCACTGAGGGTTATTTTATTTAATATATATATATATATATATATATATATATATGTGTGAGTGTGTGCTGTATATGTGTGGGAGTGTGCTGTGTGTGGGTGCTGTGTGAGTGAGCGTGCTGTCTGAGGGAGCAGTGTCTATCTGAGTGAGCAGTGTGTGTCTGGGTGCTGTGTTTGTCTGGGTGCGCTGTGTGTGTCTGGGTGCGCTGTGTGTGTCTGGGTGCGCTGTGTGTGTCTGGGTGCGCTGTGTGTGTCTGGGGGGTGCTGTGTGTGTCTGGGGGGTGCTGTGTGTGTCTGAGTGCTGTGTGTGTCTGAGTGCGCTGTGTGTCTGAGTGCGCTGTGTGTCTGAGTGCGCTGTGTGTGTCTGAGTGCTGTGTGTTTGTGTTTCCCTGTGTGTGTCTGAGTGCTGTGTGTGTCTGAGTGGTGTGTGTGTCTGAGTGCTGTGTGTTTGGGTGCTGTGTGTGTCTGAGTGCAGTGTGTTTGGGTGATGTGTGTGTGTCTGGGTGCTGTGTGTGTCTGGGTGCTGTGTGTGTCTGAGTGCTGTGTGTGTCTGAGTGCTGTGTGTGTCTGAGTGCTGTGTGTGAGTGTTTATTTAAATTTAAATATATTCTTTTTATATATAAAATTAAAAAAAGTTATATCCCCTTCGGCCTTCTTACTTTGGGAGGGGTGAGGAGCCTGGTTTCTATGGAGGGGAGGAGCCATACTGCCATGGAGTGGAGCTGTGCTGCCTTCCCTGGTGGTCCAGTGGTGAGAGTGAACTCTAACCTGCAGGCTAGAGTTCACTCTCGCGAGATCTGAGCGTTGCCGTGGTAACCGCGGCAACGCTCGAAATCCCGCGAGAGGACCCGGCGGAGCTGCTGGTTAGAGCTCTGCCGGGTCCTCTCTCCTCCCTCCCCAGCCGGCGGCCGCATCTCCCTGTCTTTGATCTCCCCACCGGCCCATGGAGGCACACAGCAGGGCCGGCGCTCTGGTAGCGCTGGCCCTGCAAGGGAGATCCACTGCCAGCCTCGGCCCCTCGCGGCCCACCGGGCATTTGCCCGGTATGCCCGATGGCCAGTCCGGGCCTGCACACAGAGGCAAAAACTGCCAGATACACACACAAATACACTCTGCCAGAGACACTCACACAAGGAGAGTTACATACTGCCAGGCCTACACACATAAACACTGCATCCACTTATAATCTGCAACAGAACATAAAATACAGATAAAAGTGTAGTATATTAAAACAAGGTATAATAAACGTAAGCCAACTGGTCAAACTCACATGTTGCTGAGCCTATTATTTAGCAACGTTCTTTACAGGTATAAGCTCCGGATTTCTGCTCCCAGATCCTGTTCATCCACCTTAACTGATATCACCATAGACGCGAGTACGTCATCACGCGATGACGTCAGACGTTGCGGCATTCTGCAGAACGTTATAACGCAGACGGCGGAAGTGACGAAGCGAGACTCTCTGAATCCGGAAATCCAAAAATCGTGCGCAATACCAAGAGGAAAGCCACATGAAAATCTAAATAAAAAGCAGATTGGGACATTTTATTTGTATGCACTTGGTAAAGACCGTTTCAAGGTTGAAACGTGTTGTGCTGTATGTTGTTTATTTTTAAACCTTCTGGATAATTCCTTAATAAATTGTTTTGCACCTGAATTATTCTGGATCAAGATTATTAAGGTGGATGAACAGGATCTGGGAGCAGAAATTCTGAGGTTATACCTGTAAAGAACGTTGAAAGTCTAAATAATAGGCTCAGCAACATGTGAGTTTGACCAGTTTTCTTACATTTATTATACCTTGTTTTAATATACTACACTATGATCTGTATTTTATGTTAAATAACTAGCAAAAAAATCTGTTAATGGTTTTGCTAATGCACCACTAAGCTCTTTTAATAACTTTGGGTGTATTCCATCAGGTCCCATTGACTTATTTGTCTTTCTTTTGACAGTTGAAATAGAACCTCTTCCTCTGTAAACTCACAGAGGTTTTTTTTTTTTAGACTCAATGTGTATTTTGAGCTGTGATTTCATGTGAAATTCTGTTAAATTATAGAAACTTTAATGAGGATCGTCTTGGTGCTATGTTTCTATAACATTTGTAAGCTAATACGCCCTTAACAATAGTATAGCAATCTATTAATCTTTTTAAATGTTAAATACATGAAATGTCCGTATTATTAAATAGGAAAATGTATAATTGTAAGACTATATTTAAAATTAACTATCATTTTTATTGTATGTTTTATTTTTTACCATTTAATAATTCTAATTTCCTTTATATTTTCCATGTATCCTTGCACCCAAATGAGATATGGTGAAATAAAGAGGCCGATTGCCAATTTATAGGAGCGATTGAGGGTAAATTGGCCATATATTTGTTTAATAAGTAAGAAAATCTAATCAAACATCCATTTCACATTTGAGCCTGGTCGAGGCACCTGTGAATGTGTCCTTTGGTATCTGGCACCAAAATATTAACTGCAGACCCTTTAAGTCCTGCAAGTTGAGAGTATCAGATTGGTTGTTCCATGGATCAGATTGGTTGTTCAAGCACTTCCCACAGATGCTCATCCAGATTGAGATCTGGGGACTCTGGAAGCCAACTTACTAACCATTATATATTGTATACATAGCATTGTTCCAGCACATCCCACAGATGCCCATCCAGATTGAGATCTGGGGACTTTGGAGGCCAACTTTGACCTCTATTATGTATTGTATACATAACATACTATTAGCTATAACAAGAACAATCCAACCCATACTTTTTATAAAAGTACTTGAGACAGAGATATGCAAAGTCATTTTTCATAAAAAGGATTTTTTTTTGTCTCTGTCTCTATCATGTTCTTCAAACCATTCCTGAACAATGTTTGCAGTGTGGCAGGGTGCAATATCCTTCTAAAAGACGCTACTGCAATCAATGTACACTATTGCCATGAAACAGTGAACATGGTCTGCAACAATCTCTAGGTAGATGGCATGTGTCAAAGTAACATTCAGATGAATGCCAGGACCCAAGAGTATAATACTGCCTCTTCCCTTCTTTTCCATCTTTTCCCAGGTAAACAACGCACATGCACCCAGCCATCCACCTGATCTAAAAGAAAATGTGATTAATCCAGTTTTGATGCTTATGTCTTCACTGATGTGGAAAAGTGTCATCATGAGTACTCTGCATCTATGCTGATTAGTGTATCTTTTTCCATTTTGGGGCATTGAGCCTAGACAGACCATATTATAGCAAGGAGTGAGTGTGAATACATTCTGTAATTAAATATTGAACACTCCACTCATATGCTTGCTTTGGGAGTGTACTGGAAAAACTCACACTATTGCTGTAGTTGCTCTAGTTTTATTCTCATTTCCTGGTCCTTAATACTGAGCAGCTATATATCACAGATATTGTTTAAGGCATTTGTTAGAATCCATAGATGGTAGGAATAGTACCAAAAGACAGTGCCATAAGTAAACACAGTGTAAAAGTTTGTTAATTGTTCTGGAGGAAGTAAGACTTCCTATTTGAGAGAGGGTTTTCACCTGCAGATATTCCTGCTAACAACTGCAGTTATAATCAGTAGGATAAAGGGAAGCGAGAATAGGGAGTTGAGTGCACTACTGTATATGTAACAATCATAAGAGGTTACAGTGCTTGGAGTCTGACTGGAGTGGTAGTGGATCAGCCCCTAAACACACACAAAAAGGATATACACAGGATATACAAAGAGGAGCAAGGACTGTTACTGTGTATGTTTGCTGGATGGGTTATGGAGAATCCAGTGTCCAATGAGGCCTTGCTGATGTTGATGCATTCTAATCAGTATTCCCATTGAGACCTTTCCTTGCAGAAGGTCATTGCTGAGTCATTGGATTGGCATTGGAGCATAGGGGTCAGTCACAAACACTTAGTTTCAGGATGATGGCCACCTTTGCTCTTGTCCCCCTGTCTGGTCAGGCAGTCTAGGAGCACCAGTTGGAGCTGGGAGTCAGAAGTTCACGTTCTCAGGTGGTGCAGCAGGGTTTGGTGAGCCCGGCAAGGTGGCAGCAAGATTGCAGCAGTGTCTGGCTCTGAACTCATAGTCCTCAGCATTTACATCTGGTGCAATTGAAAGTTATGTCCAACAGGCAACAACTGCGTGTTGTATCTCTCATTTCTCATGTGAGCGATGGGGAGAGTGTGTGGCTTCAGAGTGCCAGAGCATAGCATTGTCACATGCTCTGGATTTATTTTCCCAACAGCCAGGAAGTAGGAGTTTAAGTGCCAGGGGCCACAGCTTGCATGCTGGCATCAGAAGACAGATGCTCAGTGCCAACAGTGCTCCATAGGGAGTGTCGACATCCCCCAGAGTCGCCCAGGCTGCGTAGGATGTGTAAATCCAGTGGAGGTCTGAGGAAGAAGAGTCATATGGAGGAGGATGCTTCTGCTTTTTTCCCCTACAATCCATGGTCCAGGCCAGTGAATATTGAGCCAGTGCATGGGATGCTTTAGGGCAGTCAGGGCACGCTTTGCAGGGGTGGGATCAGGAGAGTTCGTCAGCTTGCTCAGAGTATTTTAAGAGCATCATCCTGATTTTCCCACTACAACCCTTGCTAGATCTGAAGGAGGTTAGTTCAAATTGATAAGGCCTGAGGGTTCTGAGGAGTCATCTGCATTAAAGAGGCAGAACAGTTGTGGGGTGGTTCCTCAGTTGGCCTTTGATTCTGTTTGTTCAGTTAGATCTTCCAGTGCTTTCGCAGAACTTGAAATCAGTTCTGGGCAGAGAGGAAATCCTGGATGGCAATTTGGCAAAGAAGGGGTAGTTGATGATAGGCCACCTTTTGGCAATTTGCGGGTTTTGCCGTTAGATCAGGTGCCTAAAAATTACCCAGGTATTTATCTGTTGATACATCATTTGTCTTACCTCTCTGGAGGGTCTGTTAATGATGATATTTCCTCAGGAGGCAGTCAGGTTTGTTACACCTCCTTTGTCTGTGAGCTAGAGCAGGTGCGGTTGTGGGTCAGGGTGCGTTGTTGGCAAACTTTGATATCGAGTCTGCCTCTCAGTTGCGCCTGGTTCATCCTACGTTTTCTCACTTGTTAAGTTGTTCCTTTCAATTTTTTCTTTCTATAACTTATTTTTCCATGAAGAAAAGGGCAATTGGGGTCACAACCGGAACATGCATTCTCAGCAGTGGTAATGCCGTAAAGACCAAAATTTATACTAAACACAGATTAGGAAACAGCAGACACACACATTTTTCATTTTGTTTTACGAGGCTACTTAAAATCACCTATCTCTGCAAACAAATATGGATTCCACCTTATAGCCAATTGTCAGGCCATAGTACCTCAATATTGGTGTGTGCTACACTAAATTTAATGTGAGAGACAAATTAAATAGTGCTAATGCTAAATGAACTAATGTGTATTTAAGGAATCTGTTATGTCACGCAACATTAATGTGATAGAAAATAATTTAAAATATACTGAGTCATAACTAAATAAAGTGATAGTGTTTATGTATATACTCACAATGCATATCATATGTCTGCTTCATATCAAATACAAATTATGACCTTGACTTTGAGGGGTCTTTAGGAGGTTCACTACCTATGTGGTGTTACTGTTTAGGGTAGCTTTTTCTATTTGATGTTGTGGTGCATTTTATAATGGAGAAGTGGTGGCGCCAAATGCAAATTTCTGTTCTCGCCTTGGTCGATTGTTTAAGTCATCAAAAGATGCGAATGTTATTTGGGTTACATGGTCCAAGACAGATTTGTTGGGTGAGGGTTCTCTGGTCCGGATCTGTGCTTCAGGGAAGACCTACTGTCCTTTGCAACTGCTGCAGCAGTTTCTGGAAGCTCGGGCAGTTTGGGATCATTGTTAATCCATGCTGACTATCCCCTCTGATGATGCATCAGTTTAGCAAAATGTTTCAATCATCCTTGGTTGGTTGGTTTTTTCTCTCTTCCATTATCCCACTCACTCCTTTAAAATAGCGGCAGTCATGCAGGTGGGCTTACTTGGGTGTACACCAGACGTCTTGCAGTGATTAAGTCATTGAGAATCATATAGTTATCGGCTTGACATTTATCCTCATTTAGTTGAACTAGTATGTTTTAGGTTTTCAACCATACTTTGCATGGATGTTGAGGCACTCTTTCATCTAATGGCAGCTCAGGGGAGGTGACGTATGTCACAATCTGGGGATCTCCTATGTTACGATGAGGATTACATGGAGAGGTTTGTATAGCTTCAGGTAGGTTCGGGTTTATCCGTAGTTTGTTACATTGAGTCGCATTGCTTCAGGCTCAATTCTATTTCTCATCCATCATCAGCGCACTATAGATCTGATTCCTGTGATCAAACATGATTTGGCTCATTGTCACGCTCTATTTAGGGAATTAGTTTTAGTCCAAAATTTTGCATCTTGCTTGGCTCACTTTGCTTAACGTCAAAGCACTGGAGAGAAGTTGGCAGAAGCTGATATGACTATCGTGCGATTTGTCCAGCAGATTGGATGAATTGTGGTATCTGTCAGTGAAAGTGTGTGTTGGTTAAACAGTGTGACTGTATGTCTGCACAAGAAATTCTCCTGACACTCAAGGTGTTAAAGCCGTAGGCAGTTTTTTTAGAACAAAAGGAGCATCAACGTTTCGACCTACTAAGAGGTCTTTGTCAAGCTAACACCATAGGGCAAGAATAAGTGTATGTATATATATATATATATGTGTGTATATATGTGTGTATATATATATATATATATATATATATATATATATATATATATATATATATATATATATATATAAATAAAACAAAACAGTGCAAAGTAATCAACCAATAATCAACTTACGCATATCTCATTTACATAAATAATAAACACAAATCATGGAAATATGCATAAAATATACATAAAAACAGTAATCTTTTAGTAGTTTACCTAAGTGTGTCCAAGGAAGGAGAGACAAGAAAAAGTAAAAGATAAAAAAGAATTAACAAAACATTTACAGAAGCACCAAGGAACCACTTCCGATCAAATGAACGGCAAGAAAGGATGGACATTGGATAAGCCCACATCACCACCAATCAGCCGGTGCAGGCGCAATCTAATAGGAGGAGGGTCAGACATGAAAAATTTATCTCCAGTTCGTACAGTAATATCCCAGAACGACACTAATCGTTCTCATGTTCATGTGCATGTGCGCATGAACATAAGGCACGTTCGTATAGCTCATGCGTCCCATGGTGGTATGCTCATGCGAGAGTGCGCACAAACATAAGGCACGAACCACCGTTCGTATAGCGCATGCGTCCCATGGCGGTATGCCAAACTGGGATCTAGCTGCACATGCGTATGGCTGAAAGGGAAAAAAAACTGTAATGGAAAAAAAGGAAGGGGGCAAACCTACTAAGTGATGGCGAACCTTTGGCACGCGAACCTTTGGCATCACTGCAGAGTAGGCACCTGCCTTCCCTAAACAGCAGGTGCCTACTCTGCTTCCTTGTCGGCAGGACCGGAAGCAGGGGGGAGAAATCTAGGAAACAGCTCTCCTGTCCTCCCGCGAGCTGTGTGGAGTGTTGCCGCGTAAGGTCAGATGCTTTTTTTTTTTTTAAATGTTTTTAATGTATCTTAAACCCCCCCAACAGAACACCCCTACACCCCCAACACAGTACCCCTACCCCCCCAACTGAACACTACTACCCCCAACAGAGCACCCCTACCCCCCCAACAGAACACCCCTACACTGCACCCCTACGCCCCACACAGCACCCCTACCACCCCTCACAGCACTGCTACCCCCTCACCCCTCACAGCACTGCTACCCCCTCTCACACACAGCACCCCTCACACACAAACACATACACTACACCCCTCAATGCAGTATATGTGTGTGTATTCAGCAGTGTGTGTGTTTTCAGCTGACTGCGTGTGTATTCAGCTGACTGTGTGTATGTATTCAGCGGACTGTGTGTATGTTTGTGTGTGTGTTTGTATTTAAGGGACTGTGTGTGTATTTAGCAGTCTGTGTCTGTGAATTTGTTCAGCTGTGTGTATGCATTGCATTTGTTGGAGATACTAATACATATATGCTTAATTTTATCTATTAATATCATTATTTAAAATTTGTATAATTTAACTCTCTGTTGTGTCTTTTAAAACAAAAGATGTTAACTAGTTCGGAAAACCGTAAGAGTTGTTTTTTCTGTATTTAAATCTCAATATTCAGGTTTAATTGCCGTGTTGGCACTTTGAGGAAAAAAAAGTTGACATGTATTATGGTTTGGGCACTCGGGCTCAAAAAGGTTCGCCATCACTGTACTAAAGGGTAGCAGGAAGGGAAAAAAATAAAAATATATATAAAAACTAAATAAAGAGAAGATAAAAAAAATTAAAAAAAATAAAAATAAATATAAATAAATATAAATATATATAATAAAAATAAGTAATGAAAATAACTATAAATTAAAATAAAATTTAAATAAATAAAAATAAGTAAATATAAACATAAATAAAAATGATCAAAAAATAAAAATATAAAAATATATAAAAAAGAAAAAGAAAAATGAATGAAAGAAAGAAAAAGATATCATGTCAATCTCCCACCAGGACACACAGAGAAAAGTCAAAAAACTTCTACATAATGAAATTACAAAATAAATACATAATCAAAAAAAAATCACAAAAATATACATAATAAAAAAAATACACATAAAAAAAAAATCCTTACATTAATAAAATAAAGTTGGACTTCAATATGATATAAGAAAAGAGGAATGCTCGAATGGACAATTGAAAGTATAAATATAAAAATAAATTGAGTTAATCATAGTCTATGTATATAAGAAAGACATATATTACATTACCAGCGATTTGGAACAAGAAACTGGGACAAAAGAGAAAGAAATTACAGTTTTTAACATCTCAGCTATAATGTTAACAAAAGGTCTGACTTCTCTCAAAAGGTCTGACTTTTTGTCCTCTTTATACTCCTACACATGTGGAGGTTTACCTAGAGTTAACCAGTTTATTTCGCACCCTTAAACTGAAAACCTTTTTTTGATAAAGTTCAGGTGCCCCTACCCACTGTAACACACAGGGATGCAGACATTAAGCTAAGTGATACTAAGTTTAAAAATAAGAGCACGTTTAATCCTCCTTCTGTAGACCATGCTGTTGAGGTTATATCCAAGTCTGACCGCAGTCACCACCCTTATCTCTCTAAGAAAGAAAAAATTGCCCTTGATGGATTGAGTAAAAGTAAAGATTTAACCAATCAAAGCAGATAAGGGTGGCACCATAGTGGTACAGAATATGGTGGATTATGTTGATGAAATCCTTAGACAACTAGGGGATAATGAGACTTACAAATGTTTAACAGGTGACTCTACCTTAGCCCTACAATCTAAAATTGAGATTCTATTAACTCAGGCTTTTAATAATCAAATTATAGATAAGGATTTATTTAAGTTTTTATCAGAGACCACGTCTGTTATACGACCTCTGTACACTCTCCCCAATATCCACAAATCACTGGTTAGACTTCCAGGTAGGCCGATTGTAGCAGGGGCTGGGTCCCTTCTTTCCTAATTGGCTACATTTTTGGATAATATCTTGAGACCTTTTCTAACAAAGATTAAATCTTATGTAAGAGATATCACTGAAGTGTTATTGAAACTGGAGGATGTTGAGGTGACTGACACCTTGATCCTTGTCACCTTTGATGTTACTATTTTGTACACATCTATTGAGCACAATGCAGCAGTGAGATCAGCTGACTTTATGATTTAAGCATGATGTTTTGCACTTTTTGATGGAACCTTTGGAGATGGTTATGAAAGATTATTTTCTCAGTCAAGATCAGTTATTCCTTCAATTGAAGAGTACTTCTACGGGCTCCAATGTGACACCCACATACGCCAGTATATTCCTGTCAGAGTTAGAAGAAAAATTGATTTATCCTCATACTTTGTTTAAACAATTTGCCACCAGATGGTGGTGCTATAATGATGATGTACTGGTGATGCGGAGTGGCACATTGGAGTCCCTTGAAGAATTATATGCTTTTTTCAACATGTGTTCTCCAAGTATCAAGTTCACAATGACATATCATTTAGTGGAGTTACCATTTAGGGATATTTTTGCAAGAGACTGTATGTCTGTCAATGAGTATTAGCAAGGGTATGCCAATGTATGTGCATCATTTTGAGTGTAAGTGGGACCCTGATTTGATTCTTGCACCGGAGATCTGTTATTCATAATAATGCCCCTGGTCGAAGCAGAGGCGGCTTGAATTATTTTTCTAATTCAACTATTTTCACCTTAAAGGAATACTATAGACTTCAAAATGACTTTAGCTTAATGAATCTGTTTTAATGTATAGATTATCTCCTGCAGTCTTACCACTCATTTCTTTGATATTTAGGAGTTAAAGGGACTCTGCAGTGCCAGGAAAACATATCCTCTCCCTCCAACCCACCATCCCATGTTGCTGAATGGGTTAAAACAGGTTAAAACCCCTTCAGTGACTTACCTGAATCCAGCGTCGATGTCCCTCGGCTCTGGGTCAGGCTCTGCCCATCCTCCTCCCCCGCCGACATCAGCTGGTGGGGGAGACCTAATGCGCATGCGCAGCAATGGCCATGTGCGTGCATTAGACCTTCCCATAGGAAAGCATTATTGAATAATGCTTTCCTATGGGGATTCCAGCGTCGCTGGAGGCCCTTATGCATAGCGTGAGGACTTGCAGCGTAGTTTAAAACACTTTACAGAAGTAGTCTGAGTGCCTGGAGTGTCCCTTTAAATCATTTTTGTTTCTGCCCATGCAGTCCTAGTCACACCTCCCCTGTCTCTGACAGACACATGAAAAAAAAACATTTCATTTTCAATCAAATATTAACTTACTTTAGAAGTTTGTATCTCTTGCACTGTCAATTGAACTTTAATCACATACAGGAAGCCCCTGCAGACAATTTAACAGTGCAGGAGATAAGAAATTGGACAAAATTAGCAATAAAGCAATTAAATGGCTCTTTACAGGAAGTGTTTAGGAAAGCTGTGCAAGTCACATGCAGGGAGGTGTGACTAGCGCTGCATAAACAAACTGATTCAACACCTAAATGGCAGAGAATTTAGCAGAGAGATTGCAGAGGCATATTCTTTATACCAAAACTGCTTAATTGAGCTAAAGCTGGTGTCTGTAGTGTCCCTTTAAATTTGAAATTCACTTTGAATTCATGAGAATTCTAACTTTAGTAAACAACCATGCTAGAGGTTTGTTTGTTTTTTTCCCACTACTTAAATTATAATGAATTGAAAACCAAATGGCATAGCTCAGCTAAAATAGCCATACCGTGATTATAGGGTATTTGGATATTTCCAAATCAGCAATTTTTTCTGCTCAGTTTTACAATTTGATTTTCAATTCACTAAAATTCAATATTTAGTAAATACACCAACTGTCTCATGCACACAGTGTGCAACATAAAGAGAGCAGATGAATAAAAATATTTGAAATTTCTTCAATTATTGCCGATATGATTTGCAACATTTTAGTTAATTCCCCAAAAATAAACATGGGTTTACAAGAGGGTCGCACAACTGATAGGTTGAATTTTCTCATGCATTGAACCCTTCACCTGCTGATTACTCTGGTGCTTAGCCAAACACCGTGATCAGTGTCCAAAAACAACTCCATCAGAAAAAAAGACTTTTGAATTGAGTAAATATGTCCAAAGCAAAGAGGTGGGCTAATTTTCATAATAGTTATTAAATGTTTAAGTTGCAGTGTAAATAGCCGTAATCAGTAAGCTATTGAAAATAGCAACTTATAGCTGCTTAACAACCCTTAGGAACTCCGATGAACAGCTGCAAATTGCGACCATACCCAATTTTAATTAAAAAAAATTTCTAAGTACCAAATGACAATGACAAGAAATAAAAAAGCAACTTTAATTCACCTTTATGCAACTCCCATAATGCCAGGCTCATTATTCAGATGGAACAATGCCAACTGATAATGAACTATTTTCTATTCAAAGCAGCAAGTCAAATATTCGTTTTCTCATTAATAATTCAACGTGACAAATTTATTAGCTGTAAGGTGATGCAAAGCAATTAGACAATGGGAAATGGTGTCTTCCTTTCAACTCAGTTAATTGGTTTTCAAAAGTGACATTCATCAAAAACCTTGACTTTTTATGTAAACTTTTCATTATAAAAATCATTGTTTCAGATAAAATAGTCTTGAACATAATGGGCTTCCACATTTCAGGAGAAAATAACAATGGTTATTGTCGGCAACATTTTATATAGTTGCATAATCGTTACATCAGTCCTTATTGCTTACACCATCTATTTTATAGCTGCAATAGTTATTTACCTTTCACCAGAAAAGGCTGTAAGGTAGGCTTTGTATTAGATTGTATGCCTAATACTAACTGTGCATTAAGGGTCAGTGATAGCCATTACACACTGTTGTAGTTATGGTGCTTAGAGTCTATTAGTACGCCTACTACATTTACTATCACATTTTAACCTCTCTTACTACTTCACTCACTTTTCTCCTTTAGCCATTTCGAAACAAATTATGTTACTCTTACTTAGGGCCAGTCTGGAATAAACATTCAACATCAATTTAACCCCTTAAAGGACCACTATAAGCACCCAGACCACTTCAGCTTAAAGGGACACTGTAGTCACTATAACCACTTTGTCTCTTTGAATTGGTTATAGTGCCTGGAGTGGCCTGGCGCTGTCCCTCCATTCAGTGTTGCACAATGTTTGTGCAGTATGCAACAAAATAAGAGTCCCTGGCCACCCACAGTCCGGCCCCTTCTGTATGTGTAGCTAAGGCAGAGATTACACACTTCCTTGTTGTCATACCCATCCATACCGTCAGTTTGAGCTCTGACAGGTTAAAAGCAGTCAGCTGACACTCTCAGCCAATCACAGCTGCCCATTGCCTCTCAGGGTAATACTTCCTTATTAGCCAAAGCAGCGCAGAGTGGATAGACTGCCGTGGACTCTTGTTTAGCATTAAAACATTACAACATTAAAAATTGTTTAATGCTGAAAGAAATGATGGTACCAGGGGACTCCATACACTATAACCAGTTTAATGAGATGAAGGAGATACAGTGCCTACGGTGTCCCTTTAATGAAGTGGTCTGGGTGCCAGGTCCATCTAGGAATAACCCTGCCTGCTGTAAACATAGCAGTTTCAGAGAAACTGCTATGTTTACATATAGGTTAAACCAGCCTCTAGTGGCTGTGTCATTGACAGCCGCTAAAGGCGCTTCCACGCTTCTCACTGTGATTTTCAGGAAGGAGGAGGAGAGTCCCCAGCGCCGAGGGAGCCCAGCGCTGGAGAAAGGTGAGTGTTTAACCCCCTTCCTTCCCATTCAGCCCAGCGGGAGTGGGACCCTGAGGGTGGGGGCACCCTCAGGGCACTATAGTGTCAGGAAAACGAATTTGTTTTCCTGGCACTATAGTGGTCCTTTAAGACCGGAGGGCGTACTATTACGCCCTATTTTAGGCGGCTCTAAACGCCGCCAGGCGTAATAGTACGCCCTCCGGTCTCTCTTTACTTACCCGGTCGCCGGCGATCCCATGCCGGCGATCGCGGTTGGGGGGACTCCCAGGGAGCCCCCCACGGCACGTCCGACCCCCTGGCAGCCCCCCCGGCCACGTGAGAGTGAGGTCCTTGCGAGGACCTCACAATCACATGGCCGGGATAGCTGCCTCCTGCATTGCTAGCAGGGGGGCTGCCTGTAATGACAGGTGGTCCCCCTGCTGGCTGGAAATAAAATTTAAAAATGTTATGTGCTTAAGATAGTACAGTGTGAAATACCATGAATAAGCGTAGGATGGTAAAAGGAGCAAGTCGGGTGTGGTGTGCCGAAACCGACGATGAGGTAGGCCTGAGAAAGAAGAGGGCCCACCCAGGAAAAGAAATAGAAAGGAAATAAATGTTAAAAGTCGTGTGGTGGGAGGATATATTATATATATATATATATATATATATATATATATATATATATATATATATATATATATATATATATATATATATATATATATATATATATATATATATATATATATATATATATATATATATATATATATATATATATATACACACATATATATATATATACATATATACACACACACACACACATATACATACAATGTCAAATTACACATAGACTGATATTAAATATATATATATATATATATAATATAAAAAAAAAATATGTAAATACGTAAAAAAAATAAAATTAAAAAAATTATTAAAAAAAATAATTAAAAAATATATAGATGTGTGTTATTAGTATTGTGATATTAATATATATATCAAAATACACATAGAACGAAATATATATATATATCGATATACATAAATAAATATATACGTATATATCACTATATATAAATAAAAATATTTAAAAAATATTATATATATATATATATATATATATATATATACATACATACATACATACACACATACATACATACATTAATTCTACATATATATTTATGTAATATTTTTACATAATTAGGTATCTTAATTAATTACAATTAGCGGGACCTGCCTGACAACCCATGCCGAAAGTAAAGGGAATTTAATTTGCTAGCACTATATTTAACCCTATAATTTTCCAAGACACCATAAAACCTGTACATGGGGGGTACTGTTCTACTCGGGAGACTTCACTGAACACAAATATTAGTGTTTCAATACAGTAAAATGTATTACAATGATGATATCGCCAGTAAAAGTGACGTTTTGTGCATTTTTCACGCACAAACAGCACTTACACGGACGATATTATTGCTGCAATACTTTTTACTGTTTTGAAACACAATTATTTGTGTTCAGCGAAGTCTCACGAGTACAACAGTACCCCTCATGTACAGGTTTTATGGTGTTTTCAAAAGTTACAGCGTCAAATATAAGGCTTGGGTTTCATTTTTTTCACATTAAAAAATAACTTTGGCCAGTGTTTGTGACCAAATAGCTACTAAAAAAGACTGGACATACCCCATTTGCAATACCTTGGGTTGTCTTCTATTGCAAATGATATGCCATTATGGGTGTAAATTTCTTTCCTGGGCTACTATAAAGTCCCAAAGGCAACGTAACCAATCTGGAGAATTTCAATTTCATATGTAACGTGCTATATTTGACCCTGTACATACTTGACCACGTGAGACTTTGCTGAATACAAATATGTGTATTTTATTGCAGTAAAAGCAAACAGTATTATGACAATGATCGTTAAAATGTCACGTAGAACAAAAAAAAAAAAAATCTTATTTTCTCCCATTTTTTTCATATTAAATTATGTTTCATAGCTAAATATTTGATATTAAATGAAAGCCCTGTTTCCCCTGAATAAAATGATATATAATAAGGGTGGGTGTATTTAATACGAAAGAGGTGAATTACGGTTGGACAGACATGTAGCGCAAATGCCAGGTTTTGTTTACATTTTGTTTTGTTAAGGCGTTAAGGACTGAGCTAAATGTACATGATTTGATTTAAAAAAAAAAATGTAAACAAAACTTGGAATTTTACTATATGTCTGTTCAACCGTAATTCACCTCTTTCATATTAAGTGCACCCACACTTATTAAATATCATTTTATTCAGGAGAAATAGAGCTATTATTTAACATCAACTATTTAGCTATAAAACATAATTCAATATGAACAAAATATAAAGAAAAAAATGGGAGAAATTAAGAAATGTTCTGCATGACATTTTAACTGTGAATGTCATAATAAGTACACATATTTGTATTCAGCGATGTCTCACATGTAAAACAGTAACCCCTATGTAAAGGTTTTATGGTGTTTTGGAAAGTTACAGGAAGTGGCGTACACACAACCCATGGGGTCCCGGTGTGAAAACTTACTCTGCGCGGGTTGGGGCCACAACACATGGGACCCCTGCGACCGCGGTATGTATGCCAGTGAATGCAGATACACATACACTAAAAGGACCACTACAGACACCCAGATCACATCAGCTCAATGAAGTGGTCTGGGTGCCAGGTCCCTCTAGTTTTAACCCTGTAGCTGAAAACTTGGCAGGGGTTAATCCAGCCTCTAGGGGCTGTCTCATTGACAGCCGCTAGGGGAGCTTCTGTGATTCTCGTGAGAAGACGCTGAACGTCCATAGGAAAGCATTGAGTAATGCTTTCCTATGGGCGGTTTGAATGCACGCGCGGCTCTTGCCATGCGCATTTGGAGCTGAGAGGCGGATCAGGGCGGAGAGATCCCCAGCGCCAAGGGAGTCCAGCGCTGGAGAAAGGTAGGTGCTTAAGACACACACACACTCTCATGAACAGACGCATACTCACTAGCTAACAGACACACACATTTACTGACACACTCAGTGACAGACATACACACACTCACTCACTTACAAAACACCCAAACACTAACACACACACTCAAACGTGTTTTTAAAAAAAAAAAAATTAATCCCCCCAGCCTCCCTACCTTTGGGAGAGCTGAGGGGATTCCCTGGGGTCCAGTGGTGTCACCCAGTGGGCAGGCTGGCGGGCGCGCGAGGGAGCACTCTCCCCTGAGTGCTTCCTGTTCAGCTCCGTCGCGTGCCGCGTACTGATGCCGGAGCCGGAGGATGACGTCATCTTCCGGCTCCGGTATCAGTGCGGTGACACTGCCTGCCGGGTGACACCAGGGCCAGCCTCAGGGGGCCCTGAGGTGGCTGGCTCCTGGGCCCCCCCAGGAGAAGAGGCTTGCCACAGTGGGTACATATCGGGTCGCAGGGCAGCTGGGCCCCCTGGTGGACCGGGCCCGGTTGCAGCCGCGACCCCTGCGACCACAGTATGTACGCCACTGGTTACAGTGTCAAAAATAGCACATTGCATTTTTCAGTTTATTCACATTGAAATTCGCCATATTGGTTACGCTGCCTTTGAGACTGTATGGTAGCCCAGGAATAAGAATAACCCCCATGATGACATACCATTTGCAATAGCAGACAACCCAACGTATTGCAAATGGGGGTATGTCCAGTCTCTTTTAGTAGCCACTTAGTCACAAACACTGGCCAAAATTAGCGTTAATATTTGTTTGTGTGGGAAAAATGCCAAAAACTAATTTTAACGCCAATTTTGGCCAGTGTTTGTGAGTAAGTGGCTACTAATAAAGACTGTACATACCCCATTTGCAAATGGTATGCCATCATGGGGGTAATTCTCATTCCTGGACTACTATACAGTCTCAAAGGCAACGTAACCAATCTGGCGAATTTCAATTTGAAAAAAAATTTAAAATGTAACATGCTATATTTGACCCTATAACTTTCCTGACGAAAGTTCCATTAGAGAACTGAAATGTTTATTCACCTTGGCAGATGCCTGAATAAAAAGATGGGGTTTTTTTTCACCATATAAGTCCTTGGAGTGCTATCTTCATAATATATATATATATATATATATATATATATATATATATATATATATATATATATATGTGTATATATATATATATATATATATATATATATATATATATATATTGTGATCCTTGTCAGCAGGTAGCACGGTCCTCTAGGGCAAAAACATGCACAGTCTTTTAATGCAACTTCATTCCTGGCACTTTATTTGTAAGTTTACATATGAGGCAGCAGCAAATGAAAACATAAATATAACAGGTTTCCCTTTAAACAAAAACCTAGCTCGTCTGAGCACTGACTCACTTTGAATAACCCTCTCTATCAGGGTTAAACTAACAAAACATACTGCACCAACCTTATTAGATAGCAACACTCTGCTAGCTAGCCTGTTGCTTTTCTTTCTCCAGTGCTCCAAGCCAGCCTTGCCCTGACTGCTTTCCTTTCTGCACTCCTAGTGCTCCAAGCCAGCCTTGACTGCTTCCTCCTGCACTCCCAGTGCTCCAAGCCAGCCTTGACTGCTTCCTCCTGCACTCCCAGTGCTCCAAGCCAGCCTTGACTTCTTTCTTTCTGCACTCCCAGTGCCTAGTCTCTCTCCTACCTGCTTCCTGGGAGGAAGCCAGCAATCCCTCCTTTACCTGCCTAGCAGGGAGGGGTTTATTCCCACTGCAATAGCTCATTAACTGCAGCTGAGCAGTGGGTTGGAGACGGTCCAAAAAACCCTGGCCTGGATCTATGTCTCCCCAGAAAACCACTAAACTGTGGAGTGGAGCATTGGCCCACCCTTCTCTCCAAATGCTCCACCCCAGGGGCCCATAACTAAATAAAGCTTTGTGTTGTGCAACACACAAACTACACGTACTTCCCCTGGGGTTAAAAGGCCTATCTTCCTTCACTTTATCACAGTATATAGATATATATTATTTTGTTCTAAGTTTATTTTGATTATATATATATATATATATATATTTTTTTTTAATATCAAAATACAATTAGAATGAAATTACACATATATATATTTAATTATTTATTTTTTAACACATATATATATATATATATATATATATATATATATATATATTGTGATCCTTGTTTGCAGGTAGCACGGTCCTCTAGGGTAAACAATAGGCACAGTCCTTTGCTTTGCATATAATCCAGTCACTTTATTGTTAAACTCCACACAGGATACAGCAGTAAATGAAAAACATAAATGTAACAGAAAACCTTATAAACAAAAACCTAGCTCGTCTGAGCACTAACTGACATTAGGTTCCCTATCTCTCAGGGTTAAACTAAACAAAACAATGTGGTTTCACCAACCTAGAGTCTTTGTCCACTCTCAGCACTCCAATATTTAGCCAGCCTGCTGCTTCCAACCTTTCAGAGAGAAACAAAACATTCTCCCTTACCTGCCTAGCAGGGAGGGATTTATTCCCACTGCTGCAGCCGATTACCTACAGCTGAGCAGTAGGTTGGAGACAGTCCAAAACCCTGGGCTGGATCTAAGTCTTCCAAGAAACCGCTAAACTGCGGAGTGGAGCACTGGCCCACCCTGCTCTCCAAATGCTCCACCCCAGGGGCCCATAACTAAATACTCATTCTGGTTACATACACAGAAACATACACTCCCCCTGGGGTTAAAAATCATATGCCTCTCTGAACAATTCTGTCGAGATATAGACTCCCTCACAGACCACCCCATTCACCTTATCACAATATATATATATATATATATATATATATATATATATATATATAGTTAATATCAGTCTATGTGTATTTTGATATTAATATTTATATAACTATATATATATATATATATATTAATATTAAAATACACTTAGCGTATGTGTATGTATGTGTAAGTGTGTGTGTGTATATATATATATATATATATTTTTTATTTTTTTTCATTTTAAACTGTGTTTCAACTATTTATTTCAGGCAGTAGGGGGACTACCTGTCATTCTAAGCACTCCCCCTGCTGGCACTGCTATCGACGGCTATCCCATCCTTGTGATCGTGAGCTTATCGCAAGGACCTCACGATCACATGTCCCAGGAGGGCTGGATCAGATGCAGGTGGACTCCCTGGGATGCCAGGTAAGTCCCCCCATCGTAGGTAAGTGAATAGGACGGCGGGGACGTACTATGCCGCCCGCGGGCGTTTAGAGCCAGGTCCCCAAGGATGGCATAGTATGCCCGCCGTCCTTAAGGGGTTAAATCTCACATTGTGCAGAGTTTCTCAGTAAAGAACCAGGTTCAATCTCTGTGCAGAATCTCTCTGCAAATGTTTCAGGAGTTGTTGCAAGATGAAGCAAAACTTGGATTTGTGGATCCTGAAACTTGAATGTGGGTTTGCAAGCTCTGAGAAGCCCATTTCACCAAGTACCGTTCTGGCAGTGAAAAGGTGAAAGCAGGATATATTGTATCACCATTCTGATACAAGATGGAAAACTTTATGAATAACCTTCTAATTGGATACTTCCTGGGCTCATGTGTAATTTAGGCTTTCTGGCCTGAAATTAAAAAGCATTAAAAATGTCATTGTAATTTGCAAATGGTGTTAAAAAAACTGCAGATTCACAGTTACTATAGTAAATGGTTTAATTTCTGCAATTATTCCCAGTAGATTGTTCTATGGGATCGGCACTTTAAAAGAAAAATATAATGAGGCTAAAGTATTATAGCAATTAGAGGAATCTTCTCATTTTAGGCTTTCCAGATGGAAAAGAATATAGCTAAACGTATAGCTACTGTATGAACATATTTAAATTTTTAATGAGCAAAATGCACTCACTGTTACATTACAAAATATTTGCACTGGCATGGAGGGGGTGGTAAAAAAAATATTTTTTTTCTAGGCAAAAGACTGGTAAAATAACCGAAAGCTATAGGAAGTAGATTTAAAAATAGCTAAAGGGTAGGGAAAAAAGTAAAATGTTATCATCCTTTCTGTTTCATAACATGCACTAATTAGCCTTGCACCTACACCAGAATAATGTATCACCCTCTCTAATTGGCATTCACTGAAGGTATACGATTTTCATATGTCTTGTAGTCCCCTCTTCATTTGTCACTCTGGAAGAAAGCCCTATTAAACTAAATCATATTTATTAATGCATAGAATTCAATGTCCAAATTATTCTGCTGCTGTCACCCTTGAATTCACAAGACAGAATACCCACTGGTGCGTACACAATTGCAAGCGTAATTTTGCCAAACATCCTTTCCGTCATGCTGGGGAGCATCTGAAATTTTGTTTACTAAACTTCAGCATTTCACACGGGGAGGACTGCATGGAGGATTTTCTAACAGCAAACATTGTGTTCTAATAAAATGATATGTTCATCATCAATGCAATATGATCTACATATTTTCAAACAAGTTGCATAGTTGATTTGAAGATAGGGGTGGCAAGATCTCTCCTGTAAAGGGAACCGATAAAAAAATATATACTCTACAGGGTAGAATTAATTTGAAGGTTTCCCTACTATCAGAAATCAAGTCTTTAGGTATATCTTATATGTCCTTTAACATAGCTATGATTGATCTAGGTATTTCTTGATATGGTTGTGGGTTCACACTTTAATTCTGTTTTAGTCACGCATGAATGAGCAAACAAGAATTAAAATCTGAATTAGTATTTACAAAATGTTTACTTTTTTGTGTCAGTGTTTTGGGTTTTTTAAAATTGCGATTTCCTAATGGAGTCAGCCATTATATCCTGATTCCTTGGGAAAATTCCTAAAATCTGACTCCTTGCTGTGACTCATTTGAAAAGTATTTATAGTCAGCCCATGTGGTGCTCTATGGGTTTTCTAGGCAGTGCTGTACTCAGAGACTGACCAGTATGCTTAAAACTTACAGTTGCAAGAAAAAGTATGTGAACCCTTTGGAATTATATGGATTTCTGCACAAATTGGTCATAAAATGTGATCTGATCATCATCTAAATATGATGAAAGATATAATACAGTGTAAAAAGTAACAGTTTAAATAAAAATTGCTTTGTTTCTCTATTTTTCAAGAGTAGTAGAATTATTATGGAGGCAATGAAATCTACAGGGAAGCTCAAAACATGGTTCTTTAACATTCCTTTATCTATCCAGGCTCCTATGCATGTAGACATATCTCCCAAACTCATCAACTTGTTTGGAAAAAGGTTTTCCTGTCTAATGAGCATCAACCACCCTTTTCTGAGGACATCAGAAATCAGTAATTATCTCACGATTCACTTGATCACCTTTTATCATGAAGAGTAGATTTACATAACAACAACCAATCTATTCTATTATTCAAGGGATTCTATAGTGCAAGGTAAACAAAACTGTTTTCCTGGAACTATAGGCTTCTGCAGTTCCCCCCTTCCTTGAGCCCCCCAACCGCGGGACTGAAGGGGTTAAAACCCCTAAAATATTCTTGTTCTTGGGTAGAACATTGGCTTAAGGATAGAGTACAACGAGTTGTAATTAATGGTACATTTTTAGGCTGGACAAAAGTGGTAAGTGGTGTCCCTCAGGGTTCTGTTTTGGGACCACTTCTATTTAACATATTTATAAATGATCTTGAAATAGGCATTGAAAGCCATGTATCAGTGTTTGCAGATGACACAAAACTTTGTAAAGTAAAAAAATGTGAGCAGGATATTCCTTTGCTGCAGAGAGATTTGGGTAGATTGGGGGACTGGGCACTAAAATGGCAGATGAAATTTAACATAGAGAAATGCAAAGTTATGCACTTCGGGGTTAAGAATGCACAAGCAACTTACACACTAAATGGTAGTGAATTAGGGATAACCACACATGAGAAGGATTTGGGAATTGTTATAGACAACAAATTAGGCAGCAATATGCAATGTCAATCTGCAGTTGCTAAGGCCAGTAAGATTTTGTCATGTATAAATAGGGGCATAAATTCTCGGGATGAAAATATAATTCTGCCTCTTTATAAATCGCTGGTAAGACCACACCTTGAATATGCTGTGCAATTTTGGGCGCCTGTTCTAAAGAAGGATATCATGGCACTGGAGAGGGTCCAGAGACGAGCTACAAAATTTATAAAAGGAATGGAGCATTTTAGTTATGAAGAAAGGTTAAAAAAATTAAATCTGTTTAGTTTGGAAAAACGGCACCTGAGAGGGGATATGATAACTTTATACAAATATATTTGGGGCCAGTACAAACCTTTATCTGGAAATCTATTCATAAACAGGACTATACATAGGACACGAGGTCACACATTTAGGCTGGAAGAAAGGAGATTTCATCTAAGGCAAAGAAAAGGTTTTTTTACAGTAAGAACAATAAGGATATAGAATTCTCTGCCTGAAGAGGTGGTTTTGTCAGAGTCCATACAGATGTTTAAACTGAAATTGGATAAATACTTACAAAAACATAACATACAGGGATATAACTTCTAATTAGTGGGGTAATAGCTGCTTGATCCAAGGAGACATCTGACTGCTATTTTTGGGTCAAGAAGGAATTTTTTCCTAGTTTGTGGCAAAATTGGAAGCGCTTCAGACCAGATTTTTTTGCCTTCTTTTGGATCAACAGCAACAACATTTGTGAGGAAGGCTGAACTTGATGGACGCAAGTCTCTTTTCAGCTATATAACTAAGTAATACCGAAATAGATATTTTTAAAGTATTCACAAATCTTCACCAATCACCCATCAGATATGTTCTTGTTTTATTTTAGGTTGTTCGGTCAACCTAAAGGTTTTTTTTTTTGTTGTTGTTTTTGTTTTGTTTTAAAAGTAAAATCCATATAAATCTGTACCTGTAATCCAGTGATGGGACATACGTCTTGCTGCAACCTGTTCCTCATCTGGTGAAGACATCAATACTCATGACTTTTGTCTAATCAGGAGGTTCTCACAGAAAAGCACTAATGACACACAGCGTGTGTGCAACAGTTGTGGGGTATGTGCCAATCTACTTTGGGGTATATACCAATCCACTCTCTATAAGAAGTATTGGACACACACCACATCTGGTGTCAGCATACTTTGCATACTGGCAAGGGTCGTAAAATAGATGCAGTTATTGATTTTATTTCAGTTTTAAGCCACTTGTAGATGTGGGAATTGCAAATTGTAAGCACTATGGTTTCTCAGGAACAATACAAAAAGCTACTGAGGCAAAACATATATCCCAGAATTAACGTCATTAAGATGAAATAATTTTGATGCTTAGACTGTCCTCTTAACTATTAGCAATTATTATGTTTTACTTGTGCAATTATAAGTGGTGCCAGCTAGTCCTATAGTCTAGGTTTATTAGCAGTAAGCACAAATATTAGAAAGCATTTGTTCTACCCAATTTAGAAAAAAATATAACATTATTTGAGCTGTAATTTTAATGGTAGTTTGCATTTACCATTAAAAAGGGCAATGGAAACAGAATGGGCATATTATTTTCTTACAGTTCTCCATTTTCTGTTGAAAAGTTATTTTATCAGTGACAAGGTAGAGAAATTACATTTAATGTATGATTGCTTAAGCCAGTCACGAAACCCAGTAAGAACAAGTCTTGTCATTTCTTTGGTAGCAGATATTTAATTATGAGATAATTACTTACAGTTCTCTGCACTGTTTATTTTGTAACTTTTGTTCAATATAAGTTGATCTTCAAATGGTACTGCAGGTAGTCTTAGCTGTGTTTGGTTGTTTTCATCACTTGATGAATGCATATTGAAAACCAATGTGCAGTTAGATCCGGATACATTTGACACAATTTTCATAATTTTGGCTCTGTAAACTATTACAATGGATTTAAAATGAAACAACAGAGATGTAACTGAAGTGCAAACTTTCAGCTTTAATCCAAGGGGTTAAAGAAAAATATTGTAAGAAATGTTTAGGAATTGCAACCATTTTCATACACAGTCTCCACATTTCAAGGACTTAAATGTAATTGGACAAATGAACACTTTCATAAATAAAATGTTCATTTTTTGTACTCTGTCGAGAATCCTTTGGAGGCAATGACTGCTTGAAGTCTGAAACACATGGATATCACCAAACACTGGGTTTCCTTCTTTCTGAGGCCTTTACTGCAGGCTGTCTTCAGTTGCTGTTTGTTTGTGGGTCTTTCTGCCTTGTGTTTTGTCTTCAGCAAGTGAAATTCATGCTCAATCAGGTTGAGGTCAGGAGATTAGCCATTGCAGAGTACCTCACTTCTTTGCCTTAAAAGAATCCTGGGTTGCTTTTGCAGTATGTTTGAGGTCATTGTCCATCTGTAAAGTGAAGCGCCGCCAACTCAACTTTTCTGAATTTGGCTTAATCTTAATTTGTCACATCATTAATAAACCCCAGTGCCACTGAAAACCATATAATGCCATGCCATCACCCTGCCTTCACCTTGTTTTACAGATGATGTGGTATGCTTTGTATCATGAGCATTTCCAAGTGTTCGCCAGACTTTTTTTTCCCCATCGTTCTGTTACAGGCTGATCTTTTTGTTATTTTCTTTGAATCTTATGGTATGTTTTTGTGAATTTCTATAGGATTTTATCTAGATTCCAAGTTAGTTATGAGATCTGTGTGTATTTTGTGTGCCATATTATTCAAAAAAATTGAGTACTTTTAAAGGAACACTAGAGGGTTAAGAACACCTGACCCTGTAGTATTAAAACCACTATCTAGCCCCCTTTTCCCCCACCACCACCTCCCCATCTTAATATAGTAAAATCTTACTTATATTCAAGTCTGCAGCTGCTAGTTTTGCCTCTGATCTGCCTGCTTGGCTGACATAATCAGAAGTAATTCATTGAGCCAATCACAATGCTTTTCCACACAATTGGCTGAGCTTGTCAAGGAGGCAGATCACGGGCAGGGACAGCACAAGTCAAACATAGCCCTGGCTTAAATCAATGCACCTCTATGAGGAAAATTCAGTGTCACCATGCAGTGGGTGGAGACACTGAATGGCAGTGTTGCACAGTGTTCAGCACTGCCCCAGGAAGCACATCTAGCAGCCATCTGAAGAGTAGCCAGTGGATGTATCCCTAGAGCAGGGGTAGGCAATCTACGGCACTACTGCCATGCATGGCACTCGGTGTGTCTTTGCACGGCACTCAAGGCTGCTAGAGCCAGACAGGCTCTGGCCTATCAGGTGTCTCAGTAAAACTTCAGATATCTGCTAATACAAAAAGATGGTGAAGGACAATCCTCAATTTAAGCATTGCAGCACATAGAGGAAATTATCTCAGATCACTTCCTCCAAGCACTTGTGTATGGGAATCCACAACGTAGTAGAGCAGCCTGCAGCTGCTGTTGCAGCTCCTGTCTTTGACCTGTACCAGGCCAGCCTGGTCCCCATTGGAAACCAGGGAAGTCAACCATACTGCTAGATATACAGGGAGTGCAGAATTATTAGGCAAATTAGTATTTTGACCACATCATCCTCTTTATGCATGTTGTCTTACTCCAAGCTGTATAGGCTCGAAAGCCTACTACCAATTAAGCATATTAGGTGATGTGCATCTCTGTAATGAGAAGGGGTGTGGTCTAATGACATCAACACCCTATATCAGGTGTGCATAATTATTAGGCAACTTCCTTTCCTTTGGCAAAATGGGTCAAAAGAAGGACTTGACAGGCTCAGAAAAGTCAAAAATAGTGAGATATCTTGCAGAGGGATGCAGCACTCTTAAAATTGCAAAGCTTCTGAAGCGTGATCATCGAACAATCAAGCGTTTTATTCAAAATAGTCAACAGGGTCGCAAGAAGCGTGTGGAAAAACCAAGGCGCAAAATAACTGCCCATGAACTGAGAAAAGTCAAGCGTGCAGCTGCCACGATGCCACTTGCCACCAGTTTGGCCATATTTCAGAGCTGCAACATCACTGGAGTGCCCAAAAGCACAAGGTGTGCAATACTCAGAGACATGGCCAAGGTAAGAAAGGCTGAAAGACGACCACCACTGAACAAGACACACAAGCTGAAACGTCAAGACTGGGCCAAGAAATATCTCAAGACTGATTTTTCTAAGGTTTTATGGACTGATGAAATGAGAGTGAGTCTTGATGGGCCAGATGGATGGGCCCGTGGCTGGATTGGTAAAGGGCAGAGAGCTCCAGTCCGACTCAGACGCCAGCAAGGTGGAGGTGGAGTACTGGTTTGGGCTGGTATCATCAAAGATGAGCTTGTGGGGCCTTTTCGGGTTGAGGATGGAGTCAAGCTCAACTCCCAGTCCTACTGCCAGTTCCTGGAAGACACCTTCTTCAAGCAGTGGTACAGGAAGAAGTCTGCATCCTTCAAGAAAAACATGATTTTCATGCAGGACAATGCTCCATCACACGCGTCCAAGTACTCCACAGCGTGGCTGGCAAGAAAGGGTATAAAAGAAGAAAATCTAATGACATGGCCTCCTTGTTCACCTGATCTGAACCCCATTGAGAACCTGTGATCCATCATCAAATGTGAGATTTACAAGGAGGGAAAACAGTACACCTCTCTGAACAGTGTCTGGGAGGCTGTGGTTGCTGCTGCACGCAATGTTGATGGTGAACAGATCAAAACACTGACAGAATCCATGGATGGCAGGCTTTTGAGTGTCCTTGCAAAGAAAGGTGGCTATATTGGTCACTGATTTGTTTTTGTTTTGTTTTTGAATGTCAGAAATGTATATTTGTGAATGTTGAGATGTTATATTGGTTTCACTGGTAATAATAAATAATTGAAATGGTTATATATTTGTTTTTTGTTAAGTTGCCTAATAATTATGCACAGTAATAGTCACCTGCACACACAGATATCCCCCTAACATAGCTATAACTAAAAACAAACTAAAAAACTACTTCCAAAAATATTCAGCTTTGATATTAATGAGTTTTTTGGGTTCATTGAGAACATGGTTGTTGTTCAATAATAAAATTAATCCTCAAAAATACAACTTGCCTAATAATTCTGCACTCCCTGTACACAGATATTGTGGATCAAACCAAGTGTTTATTTGAGTATTTGCTCCTTTCCAAATTGTTAAAATAAATGCGTGCACGCTCTGAAGTAAATTACACTGAGACACAGGTATCAGGTTAATGAAAAACTTCGGAATGTTTACTCAGGGGGCGGCAAGCCCCTTCTAAAGGCAAAAATACATCATATGCAAAAATGTAGATAACAGAGAGAGTACATCTTTAATTGGTTAGGTGTGAAGTGTCTTATCTAATGCACATCCTACGAGGCGTGATGTCACCATCATTCCGGGATTTTACTCCGAATGTAGGCGCCATCTTGTTACACGAGGTAGTTAGTCGGTGGGAAGGGGTGCTCTAGCAGCCATTTTGAGTAGATATTGAATGCAGGTATACACAGTAAATAGACATTTTACTATCACTAATTTACATTCATAACACAGAAATGAAGAATAACCCTCCCCTTATACAAATAATACGAACAGCCCACACACAAACATACACACAATCTGCACAAACGTAACCCGCTAACAATCCACATACATGCACACAAGCCCACATGCAGCGTCTCACATGCAATACCCCAAACAGTCCACACACATTACCAAACACACTACCAAACACACAATGTGACATATCCATCCACACACAATTCCACAAGCAGCCCTCATACACAGCCCACATTCATATGTATCATACACAATACCATAAACTACTAATGAACATATACAATATAATAGCTTATATACGCACAAATACAACGATGCAAAGCAACTGCAGTAAAAATAACACAAGCAGAATACGACAGCATACACACCTCAATTAAAAAAAAAATAGGACCGCCACGCTACGGGACATCACAATCCTATATCGGCACAGTGCTGCTAAAAGGTTGCCTACCCCTGCCCTAGACTTTAATGTAAACACTGCATTTTCACTAAAAAAAGACAGTGTTTACTGCAAAAAGCCTGAAGGGAATGATTATACTCACCAAAACAAATACAACAATGTTCTGGTGACTATAGTGTCCCTTTAGGGATCCACCTTGTGGAGATGATTTGGAGCTTAATGATTACTAAATGTGTTTTGTTTTGTTTTTTTGTATTTCGGCAAACAATATATTCCTATTAAAAACTGTGCTCTTTATCATACATATGACATGTTATACAACTTTCAAGATTGTTAAAAGAACACTCAAAGCATCATAACCACTTGAGCATGATCTAGTGGATATGGTGATAGGAGTGCCTTGCTGTCCCTCCATTGTAAGTAGTAAAACTGTTTTAGAATGCTGGTCCCCACCTCTGCTACTTCCGAAGAAGAGCTGGAGGCACCTAATCAGTAGCTGCCATTAGCTCTTTGACACCACTCACCTTATTGTTGAGCTTTAGACATATGCATGCTCACCAATGAGATAATGCATTTAGATACATGGCAGCAGCTTCTTAGAAAGAGCATTCATCAGACCACCGTGAGCATCTCTGCAAACACTCCCCCTAAATCATACAATTACATTGACTATTCCAGTTCCATTGCACATGGTATGAAAACGAACAATTTGGGGCTCAATGCTATCTCTATTTTAAAAGTATATTTTACCATTTGAAAGTAAAACCCACCAATAGGTAAAATCTTACATGAAAATATTTGAGACTAATTAATGTTAGGGATGTAATCCTAAGGTGCTCTCAATTTTTTTGCCTGTGGTACAATAAAGTTGCTGCCACACCTCTTCTCCTGTGGAGCAGGGAAGCAGTAGCCCAGTTATCCTACCTCTAGAATGCAGACTGTAACAGGTTATGGACCCGGAAGGAATGCTGGAAACTGATGGAGCAGGTTGCATTTCTTCAGAGATGAGAGGAACCACGAGTAATGAAAAACAAAGTTCTTAGGACACATGTGAACATGTGATTGCTGAACCTTAAAGGGACACTCCAGGCACCCAGACCACTTCTGCCCATTGGAGTGGTCTGGGTGCCAACTCCCACTACTCTTAACCCTGCAAGTGTAATTATTGCAGTTTTTTATAAACTGCAATAATTACCTTGCAGGGTTAACGCCACCTCTAGTGGCTGTCTACTAGACACTTCCTGGTTTCTAGCACTGTGTGAGGACCTCCAGCGTAGCTCATTTCCCCATAGGAAAGCATTGAATTGCATTTTCAATGCTTTCCTATGGGGAGCGCTAATGCGCATGCGCAGCATTGCCACACATGCCAATTAGGTCTCCCCGGTCAGTGGGCAGGATCAGTCTCACCCACCAGCCGACGCAATCAGAGGGAGGAGCGGAGCGGAGGAAGAAGCAGCGACGTGGGACATCATCGCTGCCTCAGGTAAGTTACTGAAGGGGTTTTCACCCCTTCAGCAATCGAGGATTGGGGGGGTGGGAGGGAGAGGGGACCTGCAGTGCCAGGAAAACGGATTGTTTTCCTGGCACTGGAGTTTCCCTTTAAGGAAACCATCCTAAATGAGTCTGATATTGACGATGGTGACACACATGAGGGAGGCAACTGATGATGGAAGTAAAGTACTTTGAATATTAAGATATTACATTGCAAGTAAGAAAAAATCCGGAATAGTTAGTTTATACACTGAATTAATGTCCATTGAGAAAGGCGTACAGTTGTACATAATCAAAATTATTCAACCCACATTTAAAATCAGGTTTATTGTCAAAGATCACCAACTTTCAGCTGTTTGCAATTAACGAATCAAACAAAAGCAACTGAAATAGTTCAAGTTGTTTCCCAAATTCAACTAAGAATGCAACTTTTAATGTCTTCGAACTTGCAACATGTGGAAGGCAAGAAGCATTCATTGAATTATCAGGAAATCTTAGAAGGAAACGACTGTGAGGAACTTGAAGATGGATGTCATTGGACCTTCCAACAAGACAATTATCCCAAGCATATCTCTAATTCCACTAAGGTCTTGTTACAGAAGAAATCATGGAAAATTCTACGGTGGTGATCACAGTCACCTGACTTGAACTCTATAGAAAATCTATAGTGGGATTTGAAGAAGGAGGTCACAGCACACAAACCCAAGAATACTGCTGGAGGTGATTGCTCATGAGCAATGGGCTAAGTTGCCTCAGAAATGCTGCAAGAATCTGGTGTCTGGCTATGCATCTTATTTGCAGCAGGTCCTAACACCAAAAGGGTGCTCGACTAAGTACTAAAGATGCTTGCCATGAAGGGGGTGGAATCATTGTTAAACTGGAGAAGTCATTCTAAGTTGCATTTACAGTTGCATTTGGGGAAACGACTCGAAGCATTGATTGTGTTGAACTATTTCAATTGTTTTTGTTTGATTTGTTCATTACAACATTGCATCAGCTAACTTTAGACAAGGTGGATTTGAACACATTTGGAAAAAAAAGTCCATTATTCAAAAATACAATAGACTTTACATTCTAAATACTTTTGCTGAAAATGAATAAAGCTGCCATGCATTGTTGTAGAATGAATGAAGGTTAAGGGGAAACCTGAGAAGTCAAATTTAAATTGAGGACAAAGAGGATAGATTTTCAGGATTTATTCACAGCAGGACATGTTCCAGTCTGAATGAAGAGGTATAATGAAAGTAAAATATGTACAATGATAAAATTTTAGTAGTTTTGGAGGTTTGGAGTGCAAGTTGTCCATAACACTGGTCTTTTCATGAATGTGACGGCATATATTTAGCAAGTATGTTTAAACGATCTGATTGGTCTTAGTAATTCCCATTAGCCAATGAAGATATCTTCTTAGTGGTTTCTCAGGTTTCTGTGAATAACATATTAGACGTAACTGTTGAACACATGGTATACATTTTCAGGACCACTTCTCTGTTTCCAGCAAGAAAAACAGTTCATCATTGAGCAGGCCTGTGCTGTGCTGTGCTGTGCTGTGCTGAGTGGCGTCAGGGCACAATGACCATGGACAGAGCATCTCTGTAGCACTCTGGGTATTGATTGCCCTAAGTGTGGCTGGCTAGTAAGGTTACCAGTCAACCTGACATTCAAGTCGTGCTGACTCACCCCTTCTCTGTGCATTCCCTCCCCCTTTCCAGACAGGACAGTCTATTTTAGACATCACCAGTGGTGCAAGGGGGATCACTGGCACTCTTCAATAAATCCACTCACCCCTGTCCTAATTTCATACATCCCAATTTTGGGAGATTTGTCAGTGCACCAGTCAACATTTCCTTCTAGACCCAAATATTTCGGATTTTGACAACTGGTGATTTGGAGAACTGCAGCGACCATCACTAAATAATTAAATTTTTTGATCCAATGGCGAGCCTCATGCACACATGTATAGGACAAATAGACAACATAATTTACATATTTGGTTGAGATTGTAAACAGACATCTAATCTCCTGGTCTAACTAATCTCCATGTGATAACTGCTGGGAATTCAAAGTGAATTCCAAATTTAAGGCCAAAATTGCCAAACTGAAAACAGAATTGAAAGGAGATTTTTTTCTAATTTGGCTATTTAACCTTAAATTTGGAAATTCACCTTCTCATTTTAGTAAGTAGCCCTTTAGAGTTTCCAATTTTAAAAATATGGCGAGAAGATTAACCAGGAATAACATATACAGACAATAAGCTCCGAGAGCATGATTGGGAAAGTCCCTGCAGAGAAGTTATAATGCCACAGTATAGCAATGGTCAACATGTCACCAGGAATAAGCTCATTTAGGACCCTTGGGCCCTGGGCCCATTTAGTTTTGTTCCCCTTCATTTGTATGTGATTTGCCTCCTTTTTATGCCAAATGTACAGCACTGCAGAATATTGGCGGTGTATGAATGATATTAACAGTAAAAATAAAACTGCAAGTGCCTATCGTTTGCCCAGAAACCATTGAAGCCAAACTAATGACTCCAAGTCTTCTCAATCAACCTGTGTTATCTAAAGGTTGACTGCATACACTGTTCTGTTTTGTTTTTGTTTTTCTTTATTACTGACTGGCATTGACATTTCCAGTATGGAAATAAAAAAATTTAAAATAATAATATTTAGTTGATTAATGCAACACCAGTATCAACATGAGCATAACATAGTCTTTCAAATGAAGCTAAATGTAGATTGACACTAGTATTTACTGCAAAGTGAATAATTTTCTTGCATTAAATGTCATTAGCAAACTGGTAATGTCATTAGCAACAGGGATACAAATTTGCATATAGATCATTACATGGTTCACTTATGCCCATTCTCAGTGATGCTATTGATTGCCCCCAAGCTTTTAGCAGTAACCAATGCAGCATCTAATTGATTATACAAGATCTTGTCATGGACAACTCAGTCAACCGGTTTGCAAGAAAGACGAAAAGATGTTTGTTGTCTCGTCGTACATACAGATAAGAATCATGAACCAAACTATGATAAATAGATGCACGAGGTCCGTAACAAATTAGCACTTAAATGCACCCTTTGCTGTGTATAGTCAGAAAACATACTCCAGTCGAACATTGAACAGTTCAACTCTCTCAATTAATCACAACAGACGATGCTGATAGCAACTGTTTTGTAACTTTCATTTATTTACTCTTGTTCGGGATTATCAGGCTTTAATTAGAAGTGGAGTGGCAATTCATTTTACCATTAATATTGATTTTCTTTACATTTAGCCTGAGCATTTCATGTGAGACCGTGTTAAAAAAAAAAAAGGATATACTCTGTGTCTGCATGAATGTGGTTTAATTATATACTATCCAATGAAAATGCAGTATTTCTCTTTAATGACAGAATGGAGATGGTCAAGCACACAAGTCTGTATTTAAGACATGACTTATTTGGACCAATAGAACGAACCAAGTATAAGTGCATGTATACAGTATATGTTTAAGGAAGTAAATTACATGAATTCAAAATGGTTGAATGGCTGCTCTCCTTTGTGTCCTTTGACATTTTACCTCCAGCACCTTTTAGATAAAATAATACAATGTAATATAATAATAATAATATAATCATAATCAAATCATAATTACAAATGTATACACTTCTTGGACACTTTGAAGATAATAGGCTTGTGGCGTTTAATTTGATATTGGCCACTGTAGTGGTTATGGACAGAAATTCCCTGGCACAATCCTATTATAAGATTTCAGTCCATTTTAGCATGGTTTGAAAGCTTACCTGAGTTTTGTCATGTTGTATCTGCAGCATCCAGTCTTCTCTAGACGAAGAAGCTGGATGTCACTGAGTAGAGCAAAGCAGGACTACAGACATTCGTTGAGAGCTTCAGCCATTGAGCATAGTCCTGCATCGACTCACTTTGCTTTTATAGAATAATCCAGCGTCTCCTGCTGACTAATGCCAACCAGAACCCAGGTCAATTGTCAAATTAGACAGTTTGTGTTTCCACAATGAGAACGATGAAATTAAAATTGGCAGACTTGATAAAGCTACCAGAAAGACCACATATGCTCAAATATTCATTCTTATCAACAGTGGTATACAGAAATACAAAGGCTGGGCTACAGCAGCAGAAGACCATTCTAAGTTCCAACCCTGTCAGGTAGGTAAAGGAAAATGTTCTGACAGTGGGAATGTGATCACTAATTTTGGATAACTAAAAACTGGAGAAACACTACTGAATGTTGAAATTATATATATTTATATATATTTGAAAAACTCAATAAAAATATTTGAAACATGGGGGCGGGGCCTGACCAGCATGGAGGATAGATGTGCTTTACCAAAGCTCCTCAGAAATTAGGACAATTCACATCAATTTTAGCCCCACAAAGCTTGAAATAGACAACAAAAATCGACTCACCTAACCCACGATTGGGCTGGGAACCGGCACTGTGACCCCACTGGAGCCTGCTGGCCACACTCTTCACAACATGAGGCCTTGTGTGTATCGGCCGGGAGAGGCAGCCAATTTCCCGGTCCGACGCCGCATGGTGATGACTCATAAAAAGCAAGAGCCCTGTTACTCCCCTCCCTGGACCATTGGGTGTGATCACTGTCCATCCCTGGAAAGCAAACCTGGCTTAGAGAGAGCACAGGGCAAAGCCACACAAATAAGCCTACAACCCAGTGCGACACCCATCATGGCGGACGCCACATGTCTCCCCAGCCCACTGACTCACACCTCTCAGTCCTACACAAGCTGGACGCACTATTTGCCAATTTCTGGCACAAGCTGGAGGGCAGACCACAGCCACTTGCCTCACAACAGCCAAGCAGCCATCTACCCAAGAGGCTGCCACAACATGGGAGGAAGGCTCTGAAGGTCCTGACTGCAAAATGAGCCTCATCATGGCGGCAGAGCAAGCTGCACACTCTACCCCAGCACAAGAAGTTAGAAATTTATATGAAGCACCACCAGGGACAACAGAGAAGCAAGACTCGACAAGCTCATATGTCCCACCTGAAGGTTCCTGGGTCCAGAGGACTGCAACACTTCGCTCCACTCCAGATTCTGATACTGCATTGAGACCAGCCTCTTCTATCAACACTTGGGCACGGAAACCTGCACTGCCTTGCTGTGTTGCAGAAATGTAGGGTACCTCTGGCAGGCATCGGCTGAATAAGATACCTGAGCCTGAGCAATCCCTTCTGCCATGGACTCTTTGCTGAGACCTATATGCAGCATAGGGTGAAGACACCAGGTGGAGGTTCTATCAAACTTACCACAGAACTGTCTTTACATTCTTTTTTTTTTTTGATTTCACATTCTGTGGTATAATGTACCTGTTATTTGTATTTTTGTCTCTTACTTTCCGGTTAGGAATTGCATGCTACTACTCATGGGCATAATGCCCTCAATCTAACTCAGTCTATACAACTAGTGCTCTTCCTCATGTTTTAGCCTGTTAACCTACTAAAATTCAGAAAAAACATGCTTCCTATAGTTTTTGTTCAATATCTGGCTATTGTCAGGATTTCTTTACTCTCGACTAACTTAAAAAAAAAAAAAAAAAGTGCAAGTCTCTTACCATGACCTATAATGTACCTGCAATTTTTTTTTTTGTCGCATTAACTATTAATGTCATGTCATTGTCTGTTTATTTACCTATCTATGCACTACAAAAATAAAGAATTATAAAAAAAACTAAATATTTGAAACACTACTGAATGTTTCCATAAATGTAATGTAATGCAATGCATCCCCTAAAAAAAAAATCTCACTTTGATGAAAGATGTTGGGAAGAAGGAAGAATAAAAGCCAGAGGGATTATTCATACTGATATTTGAACCTGATGGTCATACACTGGTTTTGCATTTTTTCTATGAGTTAATTTGTAAGTCTGAGTGCTATTTGTTCTATTTGTGATAAATGATGTCATATTTATCCAGCATCTACTTTTCCAGGTTCCTTTTATGTTTCAAGAATGTATATTCTACAAGTCGATCACAATATGCAAGAGAAATCGTATTTTGGGATCTTGTGAGTTATCTCATAGTTATGCTTTGATTTTCACTAATATACTATATTGTGATGGGGTTTTTTTTCCCTAACATGTATCCCCTAACATGTACCTACTGATCTATATATTTGAAATGCAAACATAACGTTAGCAGTTTGTCAATGAATTCATCCAGAATCCATGTCTTGATATTCTACTGACTAATACCTGAAAAATCCATAGGCAAGTATGTTGAAGAGGGCTTTCTAATCCCCACGTGTTCACTGATGGCTAAGATAAGAACAACTGAGCTGCCAATTATTCTGTGTTTGTCAGAATATAGTGATTTTCTATAAAGCAGATATATGTAGAGGTAAAATAGTGCTAAACTGATAACTATAATCTCTTCAAAATACTTACATGGAACATATGGTTATAGTATATATGATGGAACCCTTTAAATTCTCCTATATCGTTTTATAAAATCTGACTACTTTATAATTTAAGTAATTCAACAGTGGATTTCCACCCATGACCTGAGACCTAATTAGACCCTTTTCAGCTTTCTGACACGCCAGGAGAGAATGTTTTGCGGCCGAGAGGCAGCCTCCCACACTCAGTATCTGGTTATGTTGATCTTTAATTACCATTGGTACTCTGGGAAGCCATTTTGTTGGTAGTGTCAAAAGTAATCCACATAGTCTTACATCTTGTTTTTAAACAAGGTTCTGGCCACGGGTGTCACCTTCATGTCAAAAGTACAAATGTTTGCTGTCAAGCAACTTGTCAATTTTCTATTTTCAAGAGAAATCTACGAGTCAGCATAAAATGTGAAGTGTATTGGCATTGTGATTACTGAATGGAACAAGAGACATGAGAAAGTTCTTTTTCTCTCTCTGACCTTCTAAGATACCCAGAAATTATGTGAATGTTACGTATTTTGCTTTTCGTGTAGTACTCTGCTTTCTTTCGCACCTTCGACACAAAAAATTATTAAAGGAGTTACATATTTTGCAATCCTGGACATGATTAGGCCAGTGCAGAGTGAAAACATTTGGCTTGGCCAAATTGATTATTTTGAGAATATTTTTTGTTTTGGGCGAATCAGGTTTTGCCCATGCAGTGGTTTAGTTCAGACAAAGTTTGTCTATGTGATTGTAAAACAATTCGCACTAAACAAAACTGTGCAAATGGACTGCAAAATATATACATCATATAAATGCTGTGTGTATATTTTGCAGTATACTTATAGGTTCATTTCTGTGCCATTTGGTTGACAGATCAAGTTAGAAGCAACCAATAGAAGTTGTTTTTTGTGACAGATAAAGTGAAAATTAACTTTAAAAAAATTAAAAAAGATGAAATCCAGTAAAAATATATATGTATAAATTATTATTTTTTAACGCCTCTCCTTGTCCCCCTCTCTATTGGTCACTTCTCAGTTGATCTGTGAATAAAATTGACATTTGGAAGCTGCGCCCTAATAATTCACCCTTTTTTTCCATCAATCACTTAGGTCAAATTAGCTGAACAAAAAGTTTAAAAACATCCAGATCATGTCAGCAAGAGTAAAAATATGTTAAAAAAATATTTGAAAGACAATGATAGCGCATTAACTAAATAAAATGTATTTAAAAGATTTGAAATTATTATCAAACATGTCAGTGGTGTTTATTTTTATTAAATATGCCAAAAAAAAACTGAATTCACTTTAAGCACAATTTTAACAAAAAATCATGCAGAGAGAGAAATAAAATGGCATTAGTTCTAACAAATAAGCAAGTATTGATATGTTTAACATATGATGATGTTCATTACCTCTAGAATGGAAGCAAAACAGTAAATGGAATGAGATTCTGTGATACCAAAGGCAGAAGCAACACTGAATTTATAAGAGGTATGTATATTAAAAAAAAAAAATGTTTGCAGAAAAAAATGTAGCAAATATTGCTGAAATGTAGACTCGTTGTAAAAGTAGGAATTTATTAACACCATATATATGGAGATTTAGACAGTGAAAGGGACAATGCAATGATTTAAAGAGAGGGTTACAAAAATTGATTAAATAATAAAGGCTAATAACCACGTTGATACCACAAGTTAGTATTTATTAGTCGATGTAAAAATGTGACTGTAAATCCCAAGCAGTACTGCTTTATTGATTCAGGTCATCATCTGTTAACGAGTCCTGTGTTTATATATGCACGAATGTATGTATATGTAATCATATATAGATTATTGTTGTTGTTTATATATTTATTTATTCTTTTGCCTTCTCGTTTTATTGCGCTTACAGCATCGATAATTCATCATAAAGAAAAAAAAATCAAAGGCAATTTACATTTGTCTCTTTAATATGACAAAAGTAATCAGGGTGTGCTCTAATGTTAATACTTCCTAGCTAATAGCTATCTCTCGGGATATAACATATAAAGCATCAGCTGGTAGCATTATTCTGCCAGTGAACATGTGAGAAAAAATTATAATTAAAATATAGTATTTCCCACTAAACTAGGGGGATCCTTAACATATACCTTTGAATTGTATATCATTTTGTGCCATAGTGCAGTGAATGGGGAAGAAGAGGGTGAGCAATTTTGGCCTTCCCCTTACTTTTTTTGGTTAACCTCTCACCTTTGTGTGTTTTTTTATGCATTGTTTAAAATTTTGCAAAAGTAATTTTTTACAGAAAAATCTTGTTGGTTTTTTTTCAGAACCATCGGCTAGGAGGAAATTATTATTTTGTATTTGGTCCCCTGTGCCAAAGTGCCTGGCCGCTAATTAAATTACTGGCTCAGGTACAGACACCAAGAAGGTGGGGATGTCGCAAACCCTATTGTCCTTCCTGGGGACTTCCTGTTGAGACCCCAGGTTTAGAAGGTGACATGTTGTGCTAATAAAGGAGTTCTAGTCCCAGCATTAATAGTCGTCTAATGTATGGGGGTAAAAGGCTATACTTGTACAGCTATAATCACTGAAGCTATTCTGGAGAGCTATAAACACCTGGTGGACCACCTGTGGTCCACACCTGGTGGACACCTGGTGAAACCCTGGTATGGTAGGATAATAGTTTCACAGTTCATCTCCTCTTCATTCAGTAATGTGCAAATAGTTGCACAGCAGCCTTTGCATTTCGGGCACTGCACTTCTAATATAGTCAAAGGGAAACATGGCAGACAGGTGTTTTAAATACATTTGTGTCTAATGTGTTTATTTTATTTGTTATGCCTATTAGTATGTATTCTGTAACCAAATATAAATGTATGCAGGTGCCGACTACTAAATTATTACTTTTTGGTGCAAATTTCTTGCAGTCAGTTTTGTTGGCAACTCCATCTATAAAAATGACAAAAATATTTTTTTTTCAGGTGTATGGACAAAAAAAGTCTAGTTGAACTTGCATTCATCCAACAATAATTTTTTCTGGTGGAGAATTATGAGACAGAGCCATGGCCTTTTAAAACAGGAATCATTAACTCAGAAATCTATGCATACTCGCAACTCCATTGCCACTATTAACAATTGGCATGTGTAATGAATGTCATGAGCACTGTCATATCTCAGATCTTCATGCAGTCACTTGTAAACACCTCCATCATACAGACTGTACTTATCATAGATTGGCTATACTTAACATAGACTATAGCGAGCTGTCCAGCCTTAGGTAATCCGATGGCCGCTTAAAAAAAAAAAATGTATCCTAGGGCCCCATGTAAAGTTATAAATTCATTACATACCTTAAAGTATTTGTTAATAAAGAGAATTACCTTTTTATGAAAAAATATTTTATAATGCAATAGAAAAAATAACTGGCGACAAATTTAAGCATGTTTTGTGTGTTTGAATGCATGAATGTATTTGTGTTTAGTGTTGGCATTTGAATGCAATTGTTTGTTTGCATGTACTTTTTGAAAGTAGTGGTGTACTTGTGTTTAATGTTTGAATGTGTTTGTATGTAGAGTTGGCGTTTGATTGCTGGGATGTATGTGCATACACTGCCCCGCACATGCACACTGAAACACACACAAATACACACACTGACTCACATAGATACACACTGACACATACACACTGAATCATACACATACACACTGACTCATTCACACACTGACACACACAGATACACACTGACTTATGCACACACTAACACACGCAGATACTTACGGTCTCATACACACAGATACATGCACACACAGATACACACTGACTCATACTCACATATATATATACACACTGACTCATACATACACACACTGACACATACTAACACATATGCATACATAGACACTAACACATACAGATGCACACTGACTCATACACACAGATACATACACACACTGACTTGTACACACAAATACACACTGACTTATACATGCACAGATAAACACTGACACAAACACACACAGATACATACTAACACACAGCGATACACACTGACTCATACATTCACACACACTGACACTGACTCATACACACGCTAACACACACAGATGCACACTGACTTGTACACACAGATACACACTGACTTATACATACACAGATACACACTGACACAAACACACACAGATATATACTAACACACAGAGATACACAGTGACTCATGCATTCACACACAGTGACTCATACATTCACACACAGTGACTCATACACAAAGTAACACACACGCACCCACACACAGATGCACACTGACTCATACACACACAGATACATACACACACACAGATACACACTGACCCATAAACACACACATAGTTACATAGGCTGAAAAGAGACATTTGTCCATCTTTATTGTTCTTACAGCAAAAAAAACCTTTTCTTTGACTTAGACTAAATCTTCTTTCTTCCAGTCTAAACGCATGACCTTGTGTCCAATTTGTAAATAGTCCTGTTTGTAAATAGATTTCCACACAATGGTTTATATTGGCCCCAGATATATTTTTATAATGTTATCATATCCCATCTGAGACAACATATTCTGACCTAAAGAGGTTTACATTTGTTAACCTTTCATCATAGCTAAAATGTTCCATTCCTTTTATTCATTTTTTTAACCCGCCTCTGCACTCTTTCCTGTGCTATAATATCATTCTTTAGAACAGGTGCCCAAAATTGCACCGCATATTTAAGATGTGGTCTTACCAGTGATTTATAAAAAGGGAAAATGATATTCTCATCCCGAGAATTAATGCCCTTTTTTATGCATGACAATACCTTACTAGCCTTAGCCACTGCTGATTGTTGCCTAGTCTGTTGTCTATAACAATTCCCAAATCCTTCTCATGTGTTATCCCTAATTCACTACCATTTAGGGTATAAGTTGCTTGTGCGTTCTTAACCACGAAGTGCATAACTTTTGTCTACATTAAATTTCATCTGCTATTTGAGTGCGCAGTCCCCCAGTCCATCTAAATCCCTAAACATGACTTTCAATGCTTTTTTAAAGATCATTTATAAGCATGGTAAATAGAAGGGGTCCCAGAACAAAACCCTGAGGGACACCACTTACCACCTCTTTCCAGCTTGAAAATTTACCATTAATGACAACTCTCTGTACTCTATTTTAAGCCAATGTTCTAACCAAGAACAAGAATTCTCATTTAGACCAAAATCCAACCAGATCACATCCACCGCAACACCCTGATCTATACTTCTACATACTTCTTTGCAAAATGCATTTAAGTTAGTTTGACATGACCTATGCTGAACAAAACCATGCAGATGTTTGCTGATAACCACATTCTTCTCAACTAATTCTTGAATATTGTCCCTTAATATTTTAAAAGCCTTCCCAGCGACATAAGTTAAGCTCACAGGTCTATAATTTCCAAGCAAGGATTTTTAACCCTTTTTGCATATAGGACCCACATCTGCCTATACTCCAATCATCTAGTACAATTCCTGAAAGAATTTTCAAAGATTAAAACAGAGGTTCACTTATTTCCACACTTAGTTCCTTAAGTACTCGTGGATGAATACCACCAGGCCCTGGAGCTTTGTTTATATTAACTTTCTTTAACACAGATACACACTGACTCGTACACACACTAACACACACACAGATGCACACTGACTCATACACACAGATACATACACACACACACACCATGATACACACAGATTCACATTGACTCAAACACACAGATACATGCACATACAGATACACACTGACTCATAAACACACACAGATACATACTGACACATACACACACACTGACTCATGCACAAATAGATAACACATATACATAAATAACACATAACACATAGATATGCACACATACAGATAACACATATGCACAGAGATCACAATTTACCTTTTTGGTGGAGGTTGTTGGCTTCCCTGGGGTCCAGTAGCATCTGGTTGGTTATGATAGACCAGACTCCAGGCTCTCCCTCCTCTCTGCTCTCCCTCCCATCTACCTCTCTCTACCACGTGGCTCATTGGTAAGCTGGGAGGAAGTGCATTGTAATTACTTCCTCCTAGCTTACCTTTACATGGAGCAGGGGGCTTGTCATGCTGTTAAAGGGCTGCTGTTCCTGTCTGGGCCCTGTTTAAAGATGGTCATTGGGTGGCCTTAAGTGCATAGGCCCCCCTTCAGCTTGTGTGTGGTGCCCCCCTCCCCCCCCCATTCCCTCCCTGATTTTTCAAAACTCACAGGCAGGCCACATAAAATCCCACAGTCAATTTAATCAGTCCACACCATGACTGCCCGCCCAAATTTATGTTATGTCGGATGTAGTCATAAACTGCCCTGTGCAAGGCAATAAGGCAACTAACTTACTTTTCTCTAACCTCATTTTACCTATGTCTTATTTATTTTTGTTACTAGCCTTGAATAACTACTAATATTTGTCAGACACATTGGAGCTATCTAAAAATGTACCAAGTACAGGAACATCTCAAAATATTGTTATTTCCGAAAAACAGACTCTAAGTGTAACCATTCCTCTCTCATAGAATAGCTGCAACTCAGTTATTTCTTTAACAACTAAAATATATAAAAATGTTATGTTCTAGTGGTAAAACAGCAATAGTGCTTTAAAAAAGAAAAGTGGTCTTAACTGGCTCATTATTCGAATGTGCTTCTACATTGCATTTACCAGTGCTCTTAACACAAAAAAAATTGCCGCAGTTGCTTTATTTTACCATTGTCATTAGAGACACTAAAAGCTTCTCCATCTGCAGGTCATCCACATTAATGGAGTGTTTACCTGTGGTATACACTCAAAAATATTTTATTTTCAGTTATTATGGTATTGTTCTCACACAAACTGGATAAAGTGCAGCTCTGTGCAAATGGCTTCAGAGGAGGAATTCAGCTTGTTATGTCTAATGATGCGTCAAAATTTCAGAATATAAAAGGTAATAGAATGCTTTCCTGACAGTTCCTATTATACTGTATCTAGAAGTTGAACCACAGTGAATTAAAATCGTAGCAGTTGCTAGAAATAGACATGTCCACAAACACAAGGGAAAAGACAGAAATGACTGTACAGCTTGACTGCAGATTCTTTGTGTGTGTGCTATAGAACTGTTTGTTGAGCCTATCATTTAGAGTTTATTTCTCTCTCCAGAAAAATAAATAAATAATAATAATGTGTTATGTTCAATTGGTTTGGTCCTGTGGAATATACTTCGAGATTTCTGGTCAGATCCCTCAATCAGGTATATGTGTTATTTTGTTAAAGGGACAGTCTAATCACTTAATGAAGTGGTTTTGGTGCACAGATGCTGCCCCAGCAGCTGCATAGTTGAAAATATACACTTTTATGAGAAGCAGCACTATTGCCTTTTTTGCAATCCCCATGCATCTTGAGGCTGGGAAACAGACAGCAACTAGGGGCTGCGGAAAATATAAAAATAAAATGTCTAGCAACGTGATTCTGATGCTCAGGGATGAGCATAGTGCAGGGCCAGATTAAGAGCCCAGTGGGCCTGGTGCTGATAATTATGAGGGGTCTAAGTACATAATCTTATCGACCAAAAACACTAAAACAGTCATACCTCTCAAGCGTTATGTATCTGGTGGAGATGTTGCTGCAGGGAAACTCATAGGATGCAGCTATAAGAAAACTCAGATTCTCTTAAAATATGCTAATCTCTCTCTAATTCATTCTTTCATCTTTTGAATAAATCCATACCCCCTAAATTGCATCTGCTATTTGAGTGTGCAGTCCCCCAGTGGATCTAAATCCCTAAACATGACTTTCAATGCTTTTTTAAAGATAATTTATAAGCATGGTAAATAGAAGGGGTCTCAGAACAAAACCCTGAGGGACACCACTTACCACCTCTTTCCAGCTTGAAAATTTACCATTAATGACAACTCTCTGTACTCTATTTTAAGCCAATGTTCTAACCAAGAACAAGAATTTTCATTTAGACCAAAATCCAAACAGATCACATCCACTGCAACACCCTGATCTATACTTCTACTTACTTCTTTGTAAAATGCATTTAAGTTGGTTTGACATGACCAATGCTTAAAGAACCACCCTCAGGGAATCCCTCCCACCGGGCTGGATGGCAAGGAAAGGGGTTAAACTTACCTTTTTTCCAGCGCTGGGCGGGGAGCTCTCCTCCTCCTCTCTGCCTCCGATCCTCCTCTTTGGCTGAAGGCGCGGCAGGAGCTGCGCGCGCATTCAGCCGGTCTCATAGGAAAGCATTTACAATGCTTTCCTATGGACGCTGGCGTCTTCTCACTGTGATTTTCACAGTGAGAAGCACGCAAACGCCTCTAGCGGCTGTCAATGAGACAGCCACTAGAGGCTTTAGAGGCTGGATTAACCCATTTATAAACATAGCAGTTTTTCTGAAACTGCTATGTTTATAAAAAAAAAAAAGGGTTAATCCTAGAGGCACCTGGCACCCAGACCACTTTATTAAGCTGAAGTGGTCTGGGTGCCTAGAGTGGTCCTTTAACAAAACCATGCAGATGTTTGCTGAGAACCACATTCTTCTCAACTAATTCTTGAATATTATCCCTTAATAATATTTCAAATGCCTTCCCAGCCACAGAAGTTAAGCTCACAGGTCTATAACAGCAGTGTCCAGTGAAGCAGGAAGTCAATGGGCGGTGTAAAACGGTGGGCCACTGACGCAGATCATGTAAACAGAACTCCTGAAAGAGACAAAAATGCTCAAAAAGGAGGCGTATCTGCCCAAAGAATTGGAAGGCCTGGCATGAATGCATGTCAGGTTGCCTGCCAATCATGCATGCTGGCTAACAGCTTCCTGAACTTGGCATAAATGCGTCTAATGATGCGCTCACTCCAGCTCAGGATGCTGTTGGCACAAGTGTCCCCTAGCACTCACATGTCCATTTGTCTCCTTACCTTCTTGCTAGCAGTCAGAAGCTCCTGGTATACAATTGTGTAAAAACAGAAAGAAACTGAATCACTAATAGAGGTATAGGAGTGAGCAGAGGAGCTATTATGGTGAACCTCACAACACCACTGCACAAAAGTAAAAAAGAATACTTATACTAAGTGTAAGCGATACAGCTCCACATGAAAGAGAATGAATACCGTCTGAAAATACAATATCTATGGAAGAAAAAACTATACATAGCGTAATACAGTATGGACAAAATAAATAACAAGGAGGGAGGGGGGGAGTGAGAAAACTCACAAGACGTCTGATAATTCAGGCTTGTCTACCCACAATGAGGGGTTATATGTGGAATGGTACTTCAGCTGGCCACTGCAAACAACAAAAGAAAGCCAATAGTGTGATATAGACTTGTCTCCACACAAGGTGGACCTGGAGGTCTCAGTGTCCCCTAGTGTCTCAGTGTCCCCAAGTGTGTCTGTGTTCCTATGTCTCAGTGTCCCCATGTGTGTCTGTGTGTCTGTGTCTCCAAGTGTCCCCAAGTGTCTCAGCGTCCCCAGAGGACTCCCTGTGTCCCCATGTCTCACAGTGTCCCTTAGTATCTCAGTGTCCCCATGTCTCCCTGCAGCCTTTACCCCATCCCTCACTTCCTTGGGCTGTCTCTGCAGGCTGGAAGCTACTGTCTGGACTCTCTGTGCTGTGTAGCTGCTCCCCCACAGATCAGTGAGTAGAGAGATGCAGGTATATGCTGTAACTTTCTATACCTGCCTTTCTCCACACACACAGCGACCCCTACTGACCGCTGTTGGTATTGCAGAGTAATCTCTGTTTATACTGAGAAAAATACCTGCATTTGTATTGCTAGTATTATTGCAATATCAGCACCGGCCAGGCAGGCTCAAATAAATACCGGCCAGGTGGCAACCGTAAGAGTAGTGTGTAAAAAAATTAAAAAATAAAACGAATATTTTTTTTTTAAATCAATGGGCCTATTCCATGGGCATGGGACTGAAGCTCAGCTCCATCAGTCACTATGTTAATCCGCCATGGCTAAGCGGGGTGCATGTAGTACTTTCATAACTACATCCTTATATGTCACTGAAAATTTCTGCACCTATGTGTCAAGGACTCTTGGTTCACTCCCACTGACGTTGAATATTGAGTGTGCATCAAATGTTTGTTTATGACCTGCAATGCACATGGAGAAGCATTATACAGGCAGATTACAGCCTGCGAGAAGCATTGAATGAGGTAATAGTAATGCATAGTGACATCAGGTGGGTGGATCAGGCTCCTGTGAAGAGACAGCAATGGAATTCAGGTAGTTTGAAGTGCCATTTTAAACTTTCATTATTATTATTATTTTTAGGGGATATCCCTTGAATCTAAACGAATAAATGAAAACTACCAACTTTATTAAAAAACTACTAATATGTTAAGCAGGAAAATCAGTTTCATACATGCCAAACTGCCAGGATTATCACGCAATTTTATAATCTACCAGCAATCTGCTAATCTACTAAATGTAGAAGGCCATTTTTTAGATATGTGTGCTTATGGGTTGCTGAGTACATTTTTTAATTAGGATTGCTCTGGGTGTAGCATTAAATTCTATTATAAGCAACTTTTTAAAAGTCACTCGTACCAACATGTCTTCAAAATAATGTAGCAGACAAGCTTATGAATTAACCATTCCACAGGAAGAAGAAAATACTATGTGCCTATGAGTGAGTACAAAAGGATTTAATTCTGCTCCGGGAGTTACTTTTAATAAAATATGGCTACAATAAATCTTAGCTAAATTGGATTTGAAAGGTCATGCTAATTCAGCACTTGAGCTCTCGTTGCCACCTTTGTTTTGCAATTCACTGATAGCCTCAGGGGCCAAGATGTGGGTATATCTGATCGCTATCTGATGAACACATAATTTGGAGTAAATAAAAAGTTAGAACGCTTATAAAATACCAATATAATATTTTTGTTGTCCCTGTGTCCTTTCATCCAGCTTACAGCATCACTCAGAAATTCAAGTATCTCTATAGCAACAAGTTTCCAAAGGAGAAGTTGCAACTCTCATTATCATAGATTTATATGAGCTTACTAATTTATTGTGCTTACAACAAAATGAATTAATTGCTTTTATTAAATAATATATAGGAATAAGAACAATGCAATTACCATCTTTCTGGAACTACTGTAATGTGGCATAATACATTTTTTACATTTTTAATTGCTTGACATTACTATCAGCAAATGACAGGTATTAATATCACTTCATAAGGTGAAACGAAAGACAACAGGGTCAGATATACACGTGCAAACTTCTTGTGATGACTTATCTTACAAGTACATTGTCACATGTGCTAATCTTGATCAGGCAAAGGGCTGATAGTCTTCTACATTTCCCGAGTCTTGAATAACTAAGGTAATATTTAAATCACCTTGCACTAATATACCAGGTGGGCCAAAATTCTAAGTAGGATTTGACAGGTAAATAACATCTGGTAGTAGTTAAAAAAAATAAAATTGTTTCTGGTACAAATTATAACTGAGTCTTGGGAGATTCATCATGGGTAATTTCACAATGGAAAAATTAGTGCTAATAAAGGAATTATATTTTCAAAACTGAGACAACTGTTCAAAAAGTGGATAATTTTAAGAATTTCTCAGATTACTTGACCGCCATGTTCGCCCAAACTTTCAGCTTCCAATTACTTCCTGTGGGGAAATAGAAAGGAGTGGGTGTACATGAACAAACCGTGTAAACTTGGGCAGCTCAAAGAGCATATCAGCACTAGATTCGAGCACTAGGGTCTCCAACATTAACAAATGTTATGAACAATGCAGTCGAAAGTGCCTGACTTTGCGAGGTGGCAAATGGAGCTCATTTTAACAAAGTTATCTTCCATACCTAGTCAAACAAATCTCCACACGTTATGCATTCATTGCATGTAATATCATTAAAATTGGTTCATTAATAAAAACTTTATTAAATCCTGAAATCCTACTCAGAATTTTTTCCCACCCTGTATTTACTGGATGGGCACCAGGAGTTCCTAATATAACAGTCATTTTTAAAAAATATACTGATTTTTCATTTCAGGTAGGACAGCCCAGATTGCATGTCAATCAGTGGTCCTCTTCTTTTTTGTACTTTAAGGTATTCCAATTTGTACATTGTCTTTCAGATGTCTGGAACAATGTATGTATGCACCTTTACATTGAGCATTTGATTTTTTCTCTTTTGTACATCCTTTTCATAGAGCAATACTGCTTTATGAGGCCCTGTGTACTTCATTCCGGCCTAGATAATACAGAACTGTCATGGTTCACTGCAACCCAAGATGCAGTACTTAAATAAACAATGACAGACAATATGAATGTAGAGTATTACTAGGCCTTAGAGTTGCCAGACTTAACGCAAAATAATGTAGTATAAGGCAAACCAAGCTGTGTTTATCAGCAAAGTACTTTTAATGAGTGGCTGCATGAGCTAAGAACCTATTCTTATATACTCCTAAGGTCTTCCAGATGTTGATCCAGGACAAGTATAACCTTAGTGAACGCTACTGGAAAGACATTGGGATGTTAAACATAATCATTATGAAGAGGATTGTGTATCAGCTGCAGACTAAATTCAAATAAATATAGACTGGTTTTAAGAATATGGTTGCAATTTGATTCTGTCTCTTTAAGATAAAGGTTTTAACTCTTAATAAAGCAGGTTTTATACAGGAAGAGTAATACCTTTTACTTTGTGGCAACAGGAGTGTAATTCACTTAGAATACTTTTGTAGAATGTGATCGTAGTAGTTTTCAGGAAGCAGATAGATTTTATATATCAAGTAAATTCAGCATTTGTAGGGAGGTCAGAGTTCAGGCAGTATAACAGATAAATCTTGAGAGATTAAGTGACAGCATAGTCAAAGGTACAGTCAAGGCCAGGATTGGAGATAACATCAGATTGTGAGACAAGCGGCAGTTTGGCAAAGAGGATCAGGTAGGACAACAGCAACACTGTATAGCATAGTTACAAATAAACTGAGCACTACAAAGTTGCTCTCAGGATCTTTTAAATGTAACTAAAATATGTGAATGTGTGTGGAAGTGGTATGTCAGAAACACGGAAGCACACAGAAACTGAATAGATTGGAGAAGAATGTAAGTCCTAACACCTTGCCCTTATGACTCCTGCGTGGAGTTTTTGTAGGCAAACTCAGCCCAAGGAAGAAGGTCCAACTCGCCACAAAATATTCTCCAGAATGTAAATATAAATAGACTTGTTTTATCTGACACAATTCCTTAAAGGACCACTATAGTGCCAGGAAAAAAAACTTGTTTTCCTGGCACTATGTAGGTAGGTACCCTCATGGCCCCACTCCCGCTGGGCTGAAGGGGATAAAACCCCTTCAGCCACTTACATTTCTCCAGCGCCGGGCTCCCTTGGCACTGGGGAACTCTCCTCCTACTGCTGACGTTTGCTCAATGCGTTCCTATGGACGTCAGCATCTTCTCACTGTGATTTTTCACAGTGAGAATCGCAGAAGTGGCCTCTAGTGGCTGTCAGAGAGACAGCCACTAGAGGCTGGATTAACCCTCAGTGTAAACATAGCAGTTTCTCTGTTTTCAGCTGCAGGGTTAAAACTAGTGGGACCTGGCACCCAGACCACGTCATTGAGCTCCCCCCTTCTAAATTTCTCTTCCTTTTAAAAAGCAACACGCTCTTTGCCTGACAGACACACACTTTCTCTGATGCATACACTGACATACACTCACTGAGAGGTACACAGTCATTGTCACACATACTGTTTAACCAACAAACATTTTCACTGAAACATACACACTCACTGACAGACACTCCCATTTACCGACAGACACACATCCACCGACAGACACATTAACTGACAGACACGCATTCACTGACAGATACACATACACACTCACTGACAAGACACTTACACACTGTCAAACCTCCTGCCTGCTTACCCAATGGTTCACCTCCTAGTACCACAGTCACTTCTAGCATTCCATCAGACACTGCACGCTTGCTGATTAACTCTTTAAATATGCAACCGATATACCCACGGGACTCGGCACATACCAATGACGTCAGGGTTACGCATAATTGGATTATATACCCCTCTTGTATAGTGGTTAACTCCAATCGTAGTTCAACCAATCACAAGTAATCTTGGGGTATACATTCTCTGATCTCCTATTCCTCCTTGCCCTGTTGTTGTTTCTTGTTTGCCCAATAACGCATTCCTTCGGATTAGTTTTTTGGTATCTTGACTGGCTTACATCTCTCAAGTATTCTGCTCTCTTGTATCCTTTGACCTCAGCTTGCTTATTTTTATTCCTTATCTCTATTTTTCCCAACCTCGGCTCGTACTCTGACTATTCTTTATTGTATAACCGAACCATTCTAAGGATCGGTATTACAATATTCTGGTTTGTGATTCTGTCTGTGTGTTCTGGTAACCGGAATCCTGACACACACTCACTGACAGATGCACACTGATTCAGTGTCAGACATATATATGTGTGACACACATATACTCACTCAAAAAATGCCACCCCAAAATGCCCTGGCAAATAGCTTGTTTGCCTCATTTTATGGGAGCCCAAGAGGTGGCCGGCTGGCCACCTTTGGACTCCCCTGGGGCAGCAGGCGGTTGTTTTTCACGCAATAATGCCGGGAGCCAGAATATGATGTCATATTCCGGCTCCCGGCATCACTCTGTGGCGTGCAAGGGAGCTGAGCAGAGAGCTCAGGGGAAAGTGCTCCCTCGCCACCCGCCCACCTACAAGTCTGGCCGCCTTTCTGCCCAACAGCCCCACTGGACCCCAGGTGAGAAATCCACCCAGCTATCCAAAACGTAAGGAGGCAGGGTGGATTTAAATAAAAAAATAATAATTATAATAATTGTGAGTGTGGGGAAATGTGTGTGTCAGTGAGTGTGTGTTAGTGAATGTGAGTGAGTGTGTGTGTTTCAGTGAATGTGTGTGTCAGTGAATTTGAGTGAGTGTGTGTGTCTGTCAGTGAATGTGTGAGTGTCGGTCAGTCAGTGTGTATGTGTTGGTCAGTCAGTGCGTGCATCTGTAAGTGAGAGTGTGTCCGAGTAAGTGTATGTCTGTCTATCAGTGTGTCAAATCAGTTAGTGTGTGTATGTCATTGTTTGTCAGTGTATATGAGAGTGTGTGTCTGTCAATGAGTGTATGCATCTATCAGTGAGTTTGTGGGTCTGTCAGTGAGTGTGTGTCTGTCAGTGAGTGAGCATCTGTCAGTCAAAGTGCGGCCTTGACACGAAGGGGTGGGGAAAATGTAAATGGGGGGGTGCCCGAGCACCGTCCTGCCTAGGGCAGCTCAAAACCTAAATACATCACTGTGTGGTGGTACTACTGTAGATAAGGGTGTAGCTGTAGGAACAGTTATTACATGAAGCTGTTTGATAAAAATGATACACCTCTCCTTGCAACAGATCCACAAGGAAGAATATCTATATATATATGTGGGGGCTGTGTAAGAATAACCAAGGTAATACTAAAAGAATGGATCATAATGGAGAAAATATCACTTGAAGCCTCCTACAAACAAGTTCCACAACAGAATTTGTAAGAGGTATACCAAAAGGCATTTGTTGTAATACAGCAACATTCTCATCTATGAATTCTCTGCAGCTCCGGAATTTAAAAGATCTGTAGATTTCACTTCAACAGTACCCCAAGTGATGGTAACTGAAAGGAGGAATCTATTATGAGGTATAGTGGGGGCTGTATGCATAACAACTAAGCCCAGTCCCCTAATGGTCCTTACGTGTGCAAGATATCTGGGCAAACTGAGCAAGATCTAAACTGTTTCTCTACTTCTAATAACTTGGTTTCCCACACTTACACCAACTCTGATTCAGGCAAAGTGTTGGCAATAAAAGATGAAAAGGGAGGGGTTTGAGGAACAAAAAAAACTTTTGGGCTTATTCCTGGTCTTCTCTCTCTCTCCGAGTCTGTTATATATTTGCATCATTTAGGTGATGTAATCCTATAACCTATAATGTAATTCTCTAGCTGCTATCTCACCCAAAAATCTGTCAGAGAGCCCCTCAGATAATTCAGAAACCAAGGAACTATTTGCCCAGTCTACTCTGCAGCTAGTGTACAAAACTCTATGACATAATCTGCCACTGAACAATCGCCCTGTTTAATAAGCATCAATGACTTAGTATTTTTCTCTTTATCTAGAGGCTCAAAAGGTCACTAAAACTCATATTTAAATTAATTTTAATCATAGGCTATAGAACGTTTGCTCTCCCAAGCAAGTGTTTTTCCTGTCATTTGGTTAATCAGATTACCTATTTTAGCTCTCTCTCAGTTGAAAGATCTAGGGGGTGCTTCAAAATGCTATTCAATTTGGTTTAGGATTCCCCTACCTTCTTGTGGACCACTTCAAGCCTATGAAAATGTGTCAGGTGAATGGAAAGATTTGTATGTGTCGAAGACTCTGTGACTACTGCCTGCTGTTAAGTGTGAGAAGCAGGTGGTGAATATAAGCAGTAAAGTGTGGTCTGGAGTAGTGGCCCCCAGCCCAATCCTCATTGACCATCAACAGTTCAGGTTTTGTCAGTATCTGCATTTGAAAGAAGGTGAAATACATAAATCCTGGATTGTTGGTGGTCCATGAGGACTGGGTTGGGGACCACTGGTCTGGAGCTCCTGATTGAACTGATTGGAAATGATGCCAGAAGTTGGAGTGGTCACATTGGAGATGGACTGGGGAGGCACTAAGTATACAGACTGCATAGGAACGCGCCTCATGACATTGAAGATAAACATGCTAATTGCAAAACTTTCTGCTTCCATAGACTCTCCTAAAATGTAGGCTTTCCTGTGGTCACCTCCAAAGGGCCACCTGCATTGGAAGCCCACATCTACAAGGGCATTTGTGGTTGAGATAATTAGTTATAAGTGTAAATGCAGAGGGGCAAATGAGCTTTGGAATAATTATCTCTATTAATTAAAAGAAAAGCTAATTAGTAGGTAGCATGGGTTTGTTTCTAGGCTCCTAGAAGTTCAAACAGAGAGCTCATATGGGTTAAATGCTTTTACACTGCATGGTATTTCTGGATCAATTTAGATGAGATCAATCTTTTTTCATCGCTGGAGCTAATATATTTCACTCTACTTACACAGTCCCACAATGAAGGTGTTTTCATGGATTAGCACCCTTAATAGGTAAAAGACTAAAAATTATTAATATTAAGGAATTGATCAGGATAGCGAAATAGAAGAACCTTTGTATTAGACGGTGGGGAGATACTTAATTCATTTAATTTAATTTCTCAATTTTTTCCAAAAAATTCACAATTTTGGGGCAGTGCCACTAAATGTCTAACAATGTCTATATACTTTCCAAAAGTATATCAGTGATATGCCTTTGGAGCTTTTATGTAAATCATCAGGAATGATGCATTCGCAGGCTGCTTCCTGCAACATAATGCTTATAGAGGCATCGAAATATCATTTTTGAGCACATTCTATATCTGGATCCTGTTAGAGATCATGCAATAAAATATAAAAGAAATACAAGGATGGCTTTTTTACACAGTTTGCATTTTTATGCACCGTAGAAAATGATAGTCCATTTAATAGATATAGTTGAAACTTTAATAGAATGTTTTCAGAAATGTTTCGGTAGTCGAAGATATTAACAGTGATTCAGGATGTAGACTAACATGAAGTCAGGTGGAGGTTGTGTATGTAGAGGTGCGTGTTTCCCATTAAGTGCTTAATCATAGGCATATGGAGGGTTCGAATGGGAAAGAATATGTATTTGTCAAATAAAAACATATCTTTGATTAGATAAGCTGAAATTCTATTCTAAATGGACCTTGCAAGTCAAGAACATGATATACCTAGATGTATTCAATTCCAATTATCACTTTGAAACAAAATAGCTGTACATTAAATTATAAGAGTTTTGTGCAATGCTTCCTTTTCTTTCAATGGCTTAATATGTTTATTGCAAAGATGTTCTATTAAACCAAAAATGGGAAGAAACATTTAAACATTATACGTTTTATAAAAAGTGAGATTTTTAATACAAAAAATATAGTGCATTGCTGCCAAGACCTATTGATAACTGCTATTCAATAATGTCTTTATTTTAGAATTATTTGCATTAATAGTCAGAAGGAAGAGACTGTCTATGTGTATTGTTATGTTATCTCCCCAGGAATATATTACAAAAAAACACACATGACCAAAGAACAAGATTAAGTTATGTCACTGCTTTTATTGCTTGTCTACAAAATTTGCAATATAGCATCTTTTATTTGTTCCTTTAGGTTAAAAGTATCTAGGGAGAAAATCTAATAAGATTCCTGTTTGTAAAGGGTACAAATGTGTATCACCTCCTCTCATAACAGTAATAGCGTGCTCAATTCATATATATTATATATTTAAGTACTTCCACAGCAAATCAGAAAGTGCTTATTGATAGATTTTTGTTATTGATTTATGCACTTTTATTCTATCCTTCAATAAATGATAAGCATAGCTCATATGTTCAATTTGCACTTTTTGCATACATCAATTCACTACATGTCTCGAGTTGCAATCCATGGAGTCAGAGATGTCATAGGTTATGTCTAACGTGTAAGAAGTGAAGTAAGACTTGCATTTGTTTACATATTTTTAATATTTACATCTATTAACGCCTTGAGCGTATAATATATTCTAAAGAAGATGAAAAGAAAATCAACTTGGAATTGCTTGTCTTGATGAGCAGTAAATTACTAAATGAGAGCACAATTTATTATTAACAGTATAGAGCCCAGTTATTGGAAACAAAGAGTACACTTACCTATTGCAATCGGCAGAAGCTAAAAGATGGTTCGCCGTATACCCACAATGTGGGAAGGCAGAATTTTCTATGTGTTTTTGGGAATGTGTTATTTTACATTTCACTTGGTCTGCTGGACTTCAGAGGATTATTTTTTTAAACTCTCTCCTGTTGCACATAAGATAAAGGGATAGGTGGAGACCATGTCCCCATGGTTGATAGGAGATCCACCAGACCACCAATAACTCCTAATTAAGTCTTACATTCCTTTATAGCTAAAATGCCAAGATAACAGAAATCCTCTGGCACTAAAATGTAAAAACATCAATACAAATATTTTTAAAAATCATGTAAAATAAAATATACTTAGGATTAAAGTGTTGGTTGGGGTTAATTATGACCACCTTGAGACAGCCTTTAACAACTCAACCTTTGTGTGGTTTCACTATGTAGATGATCCCTTGTAAATTTCTGAAACCAAGAGGGCTGTACTCACCTAAACATGCATACATTACCAGATTCTGCTGGGGCTAATTTATAAAACATACAAAATCCAGCGCACTCGCGTATTCACTAAAAAATTATTTAAAATCTTACAAATTGTAGTACTTTTTTTTTTTTAAACACCTCACCTAGGCAAAGAATATTGGTGGTTTAGTTATATTATATGATCATATATTGCATAAGCCTGCCACAATATATGATTATATGATATCATATATTTAAAAGTTCCCAGGTAGGAGGGAGTCAGAGGGTCTTAGTGTCAAAAACGTAAATCATATCCAAGGTATGTTGGTGGAGGATATTCCATGGAAGACACTTTAGTTACCCCCACATCTTAGGTGGCAACCAGTGTCCATGAAATTAATATATATAGCCACAAAGCATATAGAGGGGACATTAAGTGGATATTGGAGTACTGTGTGGGCACATTTCACTGCTCTATTTCTCTCCTCTTATTACTACCTCCACTTTGGAAATACACAATAAAGCCAAAGAGTGGAGGCTGGTGCTAGTATTACCACTTCTAACAGGTAGAGGTTTAGCCTTATCAGGCTTTGGAGTATTATTTTTGGACTGTAGGATATCTGGTTATACAGCACTTGTTACTTTTATTTATAAGAATACTGTTAGTATTCCAGGTGACGTTTCCTCTCAGCATGCTTTGACAAGTATTGTCGCTTTGTTTTACATATTTCATACTTTTGGGTTAAGCCCAGAGACAAACCTGGAGTGTCTCCCTGGTGCATAGACTCAGTGGAGGTTTGTATGCAAATGCTGCTCCCTGCCACTGAATCTTAGTGTGTGTGTGTGTGTGTGTGTGTGTGTGTGTGTGTGTGTGTGTGTGTGTGTGTGTGTGATTTACATCTTTAGGTAGGTGATTTTTGGTGAAAACTAGTACAGTGTTTGTAGTCAGATCTAGTAATAAAGCTAGAGCAAACTCTTTAAAAAAAAATTCCTCCAGGATGTCATGTGGGACAATGTCTGATATGCCTCTTATACAGACATTGTTTTGTCTCAAGTTGTCCTCCACTTCGGTCAGCTTCTGTACCAGCCTCCAGGTCCCTAAAGTAAGTTTCTTGTATTTGTCAACCAAAGCTTTGTGGGAGACTTACACTTTGTTTATCTTGAACTCCAGCCTGTCGGTACATTCCCTGAGTCCCTAAGGTTTTGTACCATCTTGGTCATTTTGGTTGTAAACTGGGAGATGTCTTTTTGGTGGTGTTGCCGGAGCACCTGCATAAAGGTTTTCAACTTTTTTTTTAGATATATAATTTTTATTAGTTTTCAATTAATCATACATTTGGTGACATACAACAGACCTTAAACCAGCAATAATTTATCCATTAAAAGGACACTATAGTCACCAGAACAACTACAGCTTATTGAATTTGTTCTGGTGAGTAGAATCATTACCTTTAGGCTTTTTGCTCTAAACACTATCTTTTCAGAGAAAATGCAGTGTTTTCATTACAGCCTAGTGATAACTTCATTGGCTACTCCTCAGATGGCTGTTAGAGATCCTTCCTGGGTCATGGCTGCCTAAAATGCATCCAAACATACAGTATCTCCACCCTCTGCATGCAGACACTGAACTTTCCTCATAGAGTTTCATCGATTCAATTCATCTCTATGAGGAGATGCTGATTGGCCAGGGCTGTGTTTGAACTGTGCTGGCTCTGCGCCTGATCTGCCACTTTGTCAGTCTCAGCCAATCCTTTGGGGAAGCATTGTGATTGGATCAGGCTACCACTTCTGCTGATGTCAGCAGGCAAACAGGAACAAAGTAAGCAGCTGCAGACTTGAATACAAGTAAGACTTTACTATATTTAGGGAGGCATGAGGGGGACAGGGGGCTAGATAGTGGTTTAAACCCTATAAGGTCAGGAATACATGTTTGTGTTCCTGACCTTATAGTGCTTCTTTAACATCATTTGATTAATGTTAGAGACAAAATAAGACATCACAGAAACATAACAAAACACAATAACAGGAAACAAAAAAAAAACAAAAAAATAAATAAAATAAAAATCGAAGCTCTCTGCAGAGAGGAGGAGGCAACGAGGAGGGTTTACCCATTCATGTTCAAAGATGAAAGCACAAGAAGAAAAGATTACCGTTTAACGTCACGGGAGGATATCTCTAATTTGTCATTTCTCAACCTGTTCCAACCACCTTTTATAAACATCATATGATGTTCTATAAATACCCATTTCCATTTTGATTTGGTAAATAATTAGAATTTTGACCTGATGCCAGGAAGGGGCTGTAACCATCTTCGAGCTTCTGGCAATTAACATCTTGGCAGCTGCCGAGATGTGTATCACAATAGTTGAGGCGGTACCAAAAATGTTTTGAATGTTTAATTGTAATAATAGAAGTCTGGGGTGGAAGTCAATCGTTTTTGATAGTAGAGTTTGATTTTTTGTTTATCATTTTCCAAAATAGTTGGATAGGTTGACACTCCCATCATATGTGGAGAAAATCTCTTCTGTGAGCTAGGCATCTCCAACATCTATCTGAGGTGTTGGGGTAAATCATAGACAGCCTACTTGGAACCAGGTACCATTTGTTTAAAACTTTATAGTGGATCTCAGACAGGTTTAAACAATTGATATTTTTATTGACCATTTTCACTTATTCTGTCCATTCCTCACAACTAATATCAGTTTTTAGTTCTTGCTGCAATTTTTTTTATTACAGGTAAAATAGGTTTGTCAGGGTCTCCCTTGATCAAATCCATACAGCCTGCAACTGGTTTATTCATTTTCATACTGTGAATATTTTTTTTCTAATTTAATATGTTTGACAGGTCTATCCATAGTTAGATGATCTTGAACATAACCCTTTTTTTTCTAATATAATTAAAGATTTCTTTATTATGTAAACTAGCATCCACATTCACGAAGTGAAGTCCTTAACCCTGTCATTATCAAGTAGATTTTCAATTCTGGTAAAGCCAGACTTTATCCAATTAGAAAGATTTAGACCATCAGCATTATACATCAATTGAGTTATTGAGGTAGACCTGAAATAATTTTATCTTGGAGATGACAGGCCCCTCTAAGTTTTTCCATGTGTTCCAGAGATTATTGAAACTATACTTTTTGAAGAGATCTCTATACAATTTTTCTTTTCTTTTTTGTCCTTTGCCCTCCAAAATATTGATCACAACTCTTTAATAGTATCACTAGATTTCGTCAAGCACATTTCAATGTTATGCCAACTTTCCTTTTTCACATTATCAAATTGAGTATAAACAATATGTGCTAACATACAAGCTTTCCAGTAGTCTTTTAGCTGGGGCACACCTAGACCTCTTTGATTGTCTTTGATACTTTGATACGCTGATACAGGGATGTTTACCTAACCATATAAATTTGTTGAATATAGATTGAGCCAGATTCAACCAACTATCTGGGCAGAACATGGGGATAAATAGACCCATTTTTGGAAGAGATCCCAAGATTTCCATTATTTGAATTTTTTACTAGTATATTTAATAAAGAGTTTTTAACTTTGCAGTAAATGCTGAGTATTCTTGTAAGGTCAAGGCCGGTGTGGGCTGTTCTTCTCTACATGGTGTGGGAGCCAACTGGGAAGCACTTTCTTTTTTTTCCCCCACTTAAGATTTTATTGAGTTTTTTAATATTTACAAGTGTCAATATATATGAATTGTCATAGTTTGAAAATATCAACAAAAAGCTTATACAATTCAATCCAGAATTGTTAGATGATGATGATGCTATTGACAATGAAGGATTTCATACATAATCTGGAAGCATATTACTGTCATTTGGAGTCGTTCATCAAGTAAGTATTCAGCTTAGCCTGCACCTTCTTGTTCATTGTTCCTGATATATAAATCTTTGCACCCAGTTCTCTCTTTTTCATCATCACTGTGCTGTTTTGGGGCTTCTGCAGAGCAGAGCTAAAACTCAAGTGGCCATCTTCCACAGTTGCCAAGCCCCTCACTTATAAATTTCAATGTAAGATGATATGGTAAATAAGGATATAATGTTTTTAACAAAAGCAAACAGTAAAATTGGTCTGCCTTAACAATTTGCTGATGCTTTACTTTGGCTTATAGTATCTTGTTTAAAGACAGTGCTTGGGAATGGTTTGACAGGAACTGGAGATCTTTCGGCCAATCACTGCCAGTCAGTTTAGACAACAAATAACATTGATAATGTAGAAGTGATTATGCAAAGGATAGAACCGTGTCTGAAGTGATAGTAACCACTTCGGTTTATGTCAAACAACTTCAGCACAATTTAAAATTAAAGTATGAGTCTGTGACAGGACACTCTAGACAACATAAAGTGAGCTGTAGTGGTTATGTTACATAAAGGGTCACTTTAATGATTAGTTAAAAAAAAATATGATATTTGATTATTTTCTAAATTCATTGTGGCCCTGGTTATGTCACGTCTACAGCAGAGTACTATTAATATTAATTGTAATATATTGTAATTTTCACGGTTCAATAACATTTGGTTTTGTTATGGAAGTGGAAGTAAAAGTAACATTTGTTTTGGACTTTTTATATTCACTTTATTAGTTAATATATGATCAGGTTTATAGAAAAGTTGCTTATTTATTCATGATTTTAAAGCATAAAAATAACTCAATTACATTCCTCAACAGCTCAGCAATAAAAAGAATATCCAGTAGGTTTTGCCCCTGACAACAGAGTCATCCTTGTCAATTAAGTTTCTATGAATATTGAGCGAACGACAACATTAAAATCTAGATGCAGATAGGTTATAAGCTTTCTCTTTGAAGTGCTGAGTCAGGCATTGAATTTACAATGAATCTGAGAAAACTTCTTGCAGATTTGTACAATCAGAACTACATTAAATTCTCCAATTAACTTTTTGTTGCCTCATCTCTATGTTTATTGAGCCTTACAGTAAAATTCCAACACGTTAGCACTTGCCTTAGTTTGTTTCATTTCAAACTTCCCAATTAAACTTCCTTCACAATGTGGCAGAACTTATATGATTCCAGATTTGCAGAGCAGATGTACTGTTCGTCAACAATAATGCTTATTATGGGGCAACATTATGGTTGTAATTTTGATAAATGGTGAATTCATTGTGATTAAACCATTATCTATCAGTGGCAAGATCTGAATCAGGACATTTTCATTTAACAAGACAAGTCAACTAAATTAAGAAAAAGACATGAAGAATATTTCTAACTTTTCATAAATCTTTCTGTATTTATTGATCCAGCAGAAGGCAAAGAAAATAAGATAAAAACCTATTAGACGCATGGCTAGTCTACTAGAAAAATTGGCTATGCATCTCTCTTGTAGAATGCTTAAAGCGGCACTATCATGGCCGAATCCAGTTTTTTTTTAACCCCCCTCTCAACTACACTACATCTAATTGTCCCCCTAGTCATCCCCAAATTCCCCTAAGCCCCCATATTACCTATCACCCTCCCGGCCCCCACCCATGAGCAGCAGGCGGGGGCCCTAAATGAAAATGGGGGGACATATTGTCCACCCCCCCAGCCTCCACCCATGAGCGGCGGGTGGGGGCCCTAAATAACAATAGGGGGGACCTATTTTCCTCCCCCCTGCCCCCACCCATAGGTCCCCTTGTCATTAAGGGCCCCAACCTGCCACTCATGGTTGGGGGCCAGGGGGAGGACAATAGGTCCCCCCATTTTCATTTAGGGCCCCCACCAGACACTCATGGGTGGGGGGTGGGTGAACCCTATGTCCCCATTTAGTTGAATAGCCCCCACTATGTCCCCCCCACTAGTTAATAGATGCCTCACCATGGGGGGGGTATTTTTTTCATTTTTTTTTTTTACAACAGTGACATGCCCCTACTCATAATATAGCGATTAGGGGAAGATTAATCACTAATACTAAGTAATCTTTACTTAGTATTAGTGAAGTTGGCTGAAAGACCAACTAAGGTCTTTCAGCCTTTTGGTAGATAGCTCCCTAATACCGTGAGAATTATGGAGCTATCTACTAAGCAGCTGCAAGATGCAGCTGCAGCACGGATCGGATCAGAATTTCATTTATTCCAATGACATTTCGAATCGACTTAAAAGTACCGAATGTCGTCCTAACATGAATGAACAAACTGTTCTCATTCTGCAGAGGGATTTGGATAGATTGGGGGACTGGACACTAAAATGGCAGATGAAATTTAATGTAGAGAAATACAAAGTTATGCTCTCCGGGGTCAAGAATGCACAAGCAACTTACACCCTAAATGGTAGTGAATTAGGGATAACCACACACAAGAAGGATTTGGGAATTGTTATAGACAACAAATTAGGCAGCAATATGCAATGTCAATCTACAGATGCTAAGGCCAGTAAGGTTTTGTCATGTATAAATAGGTCAAGAATTTTTTCCTAGTTTGTTACAAAATTGAAAGCGCTTCAGACTGGTTTTTTTTTGCCTTCTTTTGGATCAACAGCAAAAACATATGTGAGGAAGGCTGAACTTGATGGACGCAAGTCTCTTTTCAGCTATGTAACTATGTAACTATGTTAGGACGGAATTTGGTTGTTTCGCCGGCATCCTGTCTAAATGTCAGGACCTTAGGGAATACTGACAGGAAGCATCGCAAGATCATGGAGGAAAAGGTGAGAATTGTGGGAAATTGCTCTGACCACAGGAAATGGAGCATACTTTGCTCCTCCGCTGGTAATAGCTGGTCAGGCATAGGAAAAATACATAAGACAAAGTAGTCCCTACTTTGTCTTATGTTTTAAAGAAAACTAGATCAGATAGGAAGAAACAGAGAATAGATCCTGAGAGAGGGAGAGAAGAGGAGGCGATTAAAGAAAGGTAAGTTTGGCATGACAGTGTCGCTTTAAATGCAGATTTAGAGACCCATGTTTTAGGATAATGCTCTGGGCAGATATATTAAGGCTATTTGTACCCAAAAGAAATTTTGAACTAACTTATGGTCAAGTGTAGATGCATATGTTCCTTTTCAGTTACTCCTGTTTAGTACCAGTGTATTTTATTATTTAGTTTTTAATAGACACTAATAACAGTAGTGTTAAACATTATAAAATTCTGGTTACAAAGTTAGACATATATGCAGTGTCCAGTTTAACATCGCAATCTAAACAAGCTGATTGGTCAGTGAAACACTTCATTGCTTGTATCATAATGTCATTCTTCTGGAAGAATGACATGGAACATGTATGGAACATGTATGGAAATAACACAACGTAAGCATTTTTATATGGACATAGTTATTGTGCACCCACTTCATTCTAGAACAACATGGCTGTTTTCTATTCAAAGGAGTAATACAATGTGACGTGCTATTTTTAATGTGAGCATTTGCAAGCTTTTTTGTTTATTTTTATACATGTCCCACTATTACTAAAATCATGACTAAAATGGTATGAAATGAGGAAGTTACCTTTTTAGACTCCTTATGTTACAATTGCACTTTGCCTAGTATTTTATTATGTATATATGTTACAGTTAAAGTGCAGAAATCAGTTAATGTGCACATTACCTAGTTAATCTGCAGATTAACTAGGGCGATCAGTTAAAGTGCAGAAAATTGTTTTGTTTCTCAAAGATTTCTCACATTACCTAGGTAATCTGCACATTACCTAGTTAATCTGCACATTACCTACTAGGCACCAGTTAAAGTGCAAATAAGATATTTTGCTGGAACAACAGCAACGTTTAAGAAGCAGGTTAGTACAATCAAACAAGAATCAAGTTAAGATAATGTTATTTATTTAACAAGAAAGAAGCACGTTTCTGTTACAAAACCGCAATAGAAGGAATCAAACGATTAAGGAAATGAATTTGCTAAACAAATGTATTATAAAACTATGCTTACTTATTAGTGCAATCTAAAGATTAGGCCATTAGCTGAGAGCAATCAGGTGATTCTCTAAGCCTCCACTACTCCTGACAAAAATCTGAACCTCCTGTGCCTGGCAAGCTCCAAAACATTACTTACATTGGAGGCTACCAGGGCATTATTGGCACAATAACAACTATAGGGCACTGTAGTGTTTATGGCGCTTGGAGTGTTTCTTTAATAAATAAATACTACTGTAACCACCAGTTAAGGGCAATGATCCCAATAACTTTAACATCAAATGTTTTACTGTGTATGTAAAATATCAATAATATTAACAAATTTATTAGGTGCAAAGTAACTATTATAAAGAGCATTACAGCTTGAATAATGTAGGTCCTGATAGTTTCTGTATAATTTATTTCCATATGAAAACCCTTGCAAATAAAAAAGTTAAAGCGTCACTGTCACCAACCTTGTAGAATTTGCAACAACCCCTGATTGTGACATAGCCACTGAAGGTCCAGGGAAAGGTGAGTTATACTTTCCTGAACCTGTCCAACACGATCTTCCATATATACAATCAATTTGCTGCAACTGTCTGTGATGATGCCCGGGGGGATTGACAATTAAAGATGGCGGTAGCTTCACCCAGTGTCTAGAGGTGTCAGGTATAGGAAATATACAGCGAAAAAATAGTCCCTACTTTGTCTTAGTAGCATGTAAGCCTATTGAGCAGGGCTCTCAACCCCTCTGTTCCTGTGTGTCCAACTTGTCTTGTTACAACTACATGTCTGTTCGTCCACCCATTGTAAAGCGCTGCGGAATTTGATGGCGCTATATAAATAATAACAATAATAATAATCTCTTCACTGGGTTGGAATTTCAATGAAATTTTGACACATTCAATATAAGTATGTCATAAAGATTCTATCTTCATAAAATACACATTTTTCAGAGAGGGGGTTACAGTGCTGCGTTAATAAAAAGATAACAGTCCATAAGTGAGTTACAGTTTACAGCTCTGATAAATTCCAGTTGTTCCAAAATCATTCATTATTCTTTTGGGATTTTCTAATAATTTCGTCTTTATTTCTAACACTGCAGAGAGCCAGAAGAAGTTTGACAATGACTCACTGTTGCAGTTAAACAGGCTTTTACTAATTTTACCATAGAAAAATAGAAACAGATGGTAAGGCAAAGCAGTTGGAAAGTCAGCAAAGTCCAGTCTTATAATAGAATGAAAAGAAAGAAAATAAAAGACGGACAAGGTCAAAATCTTATAACTGATCGTTATAAGGGTGGGAGCTTCATCATAATTCAGAAACTAACTATATGTATTAACACTTCCAACATTTTATATTTAGTTATGCTTAAAAAGAGTGTGATGCAGTGTTAAAAGCAGTGTGGTGCAATTGGAGTCAGTAGAGATGTCTACACAATTTTATTGAGTATATATTTTATATATTCAAAAAAAATCCATCAGCCATATTAAAGAGTATATTTTTTACTTCATTCAATAAAGAGATGTGATGTACTTTTACTATAAAATTAGATTTGATTGGATGCTAGTTATGTAGGCCTAATGCATCGAATTCTATAGATCAGGGGTAGGCAACCTACGGCACTAGTGCCATGCCCGGCACTCAAGGTGTCTTTGCACGGCACTCAAGGCTGCTAGAGCCAAACAGGCACTGGCCTATCAGGAGTCTCAGTGAAACTTCAGATATCTGCTAATACGAAAAGGTGGTTAAGGAAAATCCTCAATTTATGCATTGCAGAACGTAGAGGATGTGATCTCAGATCAGTTCCTCCCAGCACTTGTGAATGGGAATCCACACTGTAGTAGGGCAGCCTGTAGCTGCTGTTGCAGCTTCTGTCCTTGACCTGTACCTGGCCAGCCTGGTCCCCACTGGAACCCAGGGAAGCCACCCACACTGCTAGATATACACAGACCTGCAGAATAAGCCTTCCCTCATACAAATAATACGAACAGCCCACACACAAACATACACATAATCCCCACAAACGCAACACCACTAACAATCCACATAAATGCACACAATCCCACATGCAGCCTCTCAAATGCAATACCCCAAACAGCCCCTCACATACACACAATGTGACATATCCATCCACACACAATTCCAGAAGCAGCCCTCATACACAGCCCACATTCATATGTATCATACATAATACCATAAACTACTAATGAACATATACAATATAATAGCTTATGTATGCACAAATACAACGATACAAAGCAATTACAGTAAAAATAACACAAGCAGAATACGGCAGCATACACACGTCAATTTAAAAAAATAGGATCGGCACACTACGGGACATCACAATCCTATATCGGCACAGTGCTGCTAAAAGGTTGCCTACCCCTGCTATAGAACGATGAACAAATAAAGAAAAAGCTGCACTTTCTGAGTTAGCACTTTGGACAAAAGTCAGGAAGAAGAACTTAGCAGAAGCACTGTTCCACAACCAACCTCATCAACTGATGATAAACAAGATTTTAAGAAATATTTGGATTAAAATGAACATGGAAAGCTTTGCGCCTTAGAAAAGGAACCGAAGAACTGATGAAAACTAGTTTAACTGAATTTAAATGTATTTTTTTCAAATATCCTAAATTGAAAAATTTGACCATTCATCAAAACTAGCAGGGCAAGAAGTAATTCCCTTATATCCCAACGCTGTATGAAATGTTGACCTAGTGGTTATGACTTTGCCACCATTCAAGTCAGTGTTTAGATTTTAACAAGAAAGGTTAAAGGATCTTAACATGTATAGCTTGGAGGAAAGACGAGACAGAGGGAATATGATAGAAACATTTAAATATATAAAGGGTATCTACACAGTAAAGGAGGAGACTATATTAAAGAAGAAAAATGACCACAACAAGAGGACATAGTCTTTAATTAGATGGGAATAGGTTTAAAAATAATATCAGGAAGTATTACTTTACTGAGAGGGTAGTGGATGAATGGAATAGCCTTCCAGCTGAAGTGGTAGAGGTTAACACAGTGAATGAGTTTAAGCATGCGTAGGATAGGCATAAGGCTCTCCTAGATATAAGATAAAGCCAGAGATTAAAATTGGGCATCCTAAATTCGCCGAATGGTTCTGCCGTCACATTGTCTAAAATATATTATAACACTTTTTAATGGAACTGGGGATCCAGCAAAAAAATAATATTGATAGGGATCCTGCAAAAATATACTTGTGAGGAGAACATGGGGTTTAGCTACATGCTATTTTATCTCATTCTACAGAACGGCTGTCTCATTCTGAAGTATGAAAGATCCTTTGATCAGAGATGTATTCACTGCTTCACATACTAAGGGATTATTACTTCTATTATTTACAGATGAAAATGAACGGGACCTCAGTTAGTTTTTTGATTAGGTAACTACAGTTGTGCTCAAAAACTTTTTTTAAAATGTGACTGATCATGCAAAAAATTTATTTTATCAAAGTGTAGTGATCATATGAAACCATTTATTAATACATAGTTGTTTGGCTCCTTTTTAAATCATAATGATAACAGAAATCACCCAAATGGCTCTGATCAAAAGCTTACATACCCTTGAATTTCTGGCCTTGTTACAGACACACAAGGTGACACAACAAATTAAAATGGCGATTGAAAGTTACTTTCAAACATATGTGGCATTTTAAATTGCAATTAGTGTCTGTGTATAAATAGTCAATGAGTTTGTTAGCTCTCAAATGAATGCACTGAGCAGGCTAGATACTGAGCCATGGGGAGCAGAAACAACTGTCAAAAGACCTGCGTAACAAGGTAATGGAACTTTATAACAATGTGAAAGGATATAAAAAGATAACCAAAGCCTTGAAAATGCCAGTCAGTACTGTCCAATAACCTACTAAGAAGTGGAAAATTTGGGGATCTCTTGATATCAAGCCAAGGTCAGGTAGACCAAGAAATATTTCAGCCACAACGGTCAAAAGAATTGTTCGGGATACAAAGAAAAAAACCACAGGTAACCTCAGGAGACATACAGGCTGCTCTGGAAAAAAGATGGTGTGGTTGTTTCAAGAAGCACAATACGATGACACAAAAATGAGCTGCATGGTCGAGTTGCCAGAAAAAAGCCCGTACTCTGCCAAGGGCACAAAAAGCCTGGTTACAATTTGCCCGACAACATCTTGACATGCCTCATAGCTTCTGGCACACTGTAATTTGGAGTGACAAGACCAAAATAGAGCTTTATGGTCACAACCATAAGCGCTATGTTTGGAGAGGGATTAACAAGGCCTATAGTGAAAAGAATACCATCCACTGTGCAGCATGGTGGTGGCTCACTGATGTTTTGGGAGAATCTTGTGAAAATTGATGGCAAGATGAATGCAGCATGTTATCCGAAAATACTAGCAGACAATTTGCATTCTTCTGCACGAAGGCTGTGTATGGGATGCTCTTGAACTTTACAGCATGCCAATGACCCTAAGCACAAGGCCAAGTTGACCCTCCAGTGGTTACAGCACAAAAAGGTGAAGGTTCTGGAATGGCCATCACAGCCTCCTGACCTTAATATCTGGGGAGATCTCAAACGAGCGGATCATGCAAGACGACCAAAGACTTTGCATGACCTGGAGGCATTTTGCCAAGACGAATTGGCATACCCATTGCAAGAATTAGGGGCCTCATAGACAACTATTACAAAAGACTGCACGCTGTCATTGATGCTAAAGGGGGCAATACACAGTATATTATTTGTGCATAACCATTACACTTTTTAAGACAACACAATGTGGATTGATTGATTTCTACATTAATAAAACAACAGAAAAATATGTACTTTGTATTTTGGATCAGTCAGGGCTATCACACTCCAATGCAGTATTGTCCTTTCGAATCTGTGTTTCTAGATAACAGAATCACATACATAATTTGTATGCAATAGTATTAAGTGGAAAGGTAGCGGAGAGGTCAGTACGTGTCTTCTGAGGCAAACGAGAGGTCACTTGGTGTCAATTAATGTAGACTGAATTGTGGTTAAACTGTGAAACTATTTAAGTTCATGGTTACTAGTAAACAAAAGGGAGCCCATTAACAAACCAGAAGGTAAAAAATGCATGAAGAGATGACTTGTATGAATGCCAATTATAATGATATAAGGTAAGCTAAACCTCACGAGCATTATGGTATATGTGAAATAGTCTTTTAAAAAGACCCAATGCACTTATTAATGCTTATCAAATGTGCAATGTCCATTAAATAAAAAAGATGAATGTGCAGGCAGCAAAGAGGGGATAGACGTCACTAGCGCACCAAGTAATCTTTTAATTATTTTTAATTAAAGTTTGTCTAGTAAATCTGCACGGTTCATAGAAAGAATGCACAATGATATCATGGAGCACACACACACAAAGGAAATAGGAGAAAAAATTGTTTGGAAATCTGAAAACTTAGAAAATGTACATATTTATGCAAGCTTCTCAGCATAGGCGTCCTCAACCGGGACATACTTGAAAACGTGAGAAATCTCAATGTATCTTTCCTGGTAAAATATTTTATAAATAAAGAGGCTTAAGCACCCCCCTGACCACCCCCCTCCTCCCCACCAACTTTAAATATAAAAACAACCAACATTTTTTTTTATGTATTTAGCACTGAGCAGTGTTTTTTTGTTTGAATGTATGCATGTTTTTGTATGGAGTATATGTGAGTGAATGTAGCAGTGTGTTTGTATGAAGTGTTGGCGTTTGAATGCAAGCATGTATTTGTGTGTTGTGTGGTATTTGAATGCGGTGGTATGGTTATATATAATGGTAGGGTTTGTATGTAGTGTTGACGCTGAAATGCATGAGTGTATTTTTGTGTAGTGTTGGCGAGATTTTGAGATGTCTGCACATATACAAGGACATACACACACAAACATAGTTACACACAGATACACATTGGCACACATGCAGACATCGTGCCGACTCTATTTGTTATCCTTATGTGGGATTGCAATATTTAAGGACACCAAATAAGGGAGCTATCTACTAAACACATACACAGAGATAAACACAATCACACACACACACGGACATACACACACAAGGACATACACACACAAACACAGTCACACACAGATACACATTGACACACATGCAGACATCGTGGCGACTCTATTTGTTATCCTTATGTGGGATTGCAATATTTAAGGACACCAAATAAGGGAGCTATCTACTAAACACATACACAGAGATACACACAATCACACACATAATCACAGATATACACAAACACAATCACAGACCCACACACATACAATCACAGACACACAATCAGTCCCTCAGTCCCTGGTGGTCAGTGGTTGCTGCTGGGATCTCTGTGCTCTTCCTGCACAGGTCCATCGCACGCCCTGTAATGACGCCGAGGCCGCAATCCTGGCTGCCGGCTCACTGCAGGGCGAAGACCGTCAGACACAGTCAGATGCACACAGTCCCACACACAGTCACTCACACACAGTTACAGGCAGACAGTCAAACACACAGGCAATCACACAGGCAGCCAGTCACACATACACACACAGATTCACAGACAGTCACACACACAATCACAGGCAGACAGTCACACAACACAGTCACAGACACACACAATCACAGGCAGACAGTCACACACACACAAACAGTCACAGACAGTCTCACACACACACACAGTCACACAGACAATCACAGGCAGACAGTCACACACACATAGTAACACACACACACAGTCACACACACAATCACAGGCAGACAGTCACACAGGCAGATAGTCACACATACACACAACACAATCACAGACAGACACACACAATCAGAGGCAGACAGGCACACACACAATCACAGTCAGACAGTCACACACACACACACACACAGTCACAGACAGTCACTCACACACACACACACAATCACAGGCAGACAGTCAAACACACACACACACAGGCAGACAATCATCCCCACAGAGTCACACAGACAATCACAGGCAGACGATCATAGACAGACAGTCACACACACACACACAGGCAGACAATCACACACACAGTCACACAGACAATCACAGACTCTCTCTCACTTACAGTAAGCTTGGGCTGGAGGAGGAGTGGATTCAGTCTCTGCTGTGTTGGAATTGGGGAAGCAGGGACTCCTTCCTGATTCCCCTTTGTGTGCAGCAGTACGAGGCTGCATTTAGCTCCGCCCCCACATCTGGCTTGGCTCCACCCCCATGGCCGATCTGGCTCTGCCCCCAATCTCCATGCAGGTCTCCTGCTTCTGCTCCCAGCCCCTGCGTGTGAGCTGTGTCGGCTGCCCGGTGCCCCTGCTGCTATGGCACCCAGTGCAGCCACACAGCTCACTGAACCCCAAGCCTGGCCAGCCCTGGTGGCACCCCCCTACCTGATGGCACCCGGGGCACACCGCCCCCCGCACACATCTTAGTACGCCACTGGACGTAAGGAGAAACCACAGGGCCCCAGTGTGAAAACTGCCCCGGGGCCTCCCCCTCCCCATAAATCTTCCCTACCCTCCCTGCCCCCTCACCCCTCCATTTGTATAATATAACACATACATATATATATACACATACACACATGGTAATACACAGACACACAGAATGACACACATTTAGATACACAGAATGACACTTCAACAGATACAAAGACTGACACACATACAGATACACAGACCTACACTGACACACATGCGGATACACAGACATACAGAGCGATACATATATAGACAAATGCAGATACACAAACAGAATGACACACATACAGATACAAACAGTGACACACATGCAGATACATAGGGGCACACACTTACACACATGCAGACAGATAAACATATGGAGAAAAAAAGATACACATATGCAGATACACATACAGACACATATGCAGACAAACAGACATATAGATACACATACAGACGCAGATGCACATATAGACACACATGTGGATACACAGACACACATATAGACACACATGCAGATACACAGACACACTTAATGACAAACATTCAAAAACACAGAATGATACACATACAAATATAAACAGTGACACACATGCAGATACATAGGGGCACACACTGACACAGATACAGACAAACAGATACACATAGAGACACAGATATACATACAGACAAATATGCAGACAAACAGATACACATAAAAAAGATACACATACAGACACAGAACACACAGACACACATGCAGATACACAGACACACATAAACACATGCTCATTGCCATAGGATGGCCCCAAGAGTATGGGCCACCTGATGGGTCCCTCCATTGCAGCCCTGGTGGATTTTCTGCACGGCCGGGCCCACTCAACAAAGTTGGCGGGCACCCCTTGTGGCAGTGGTTAGGCAGGGCGGCAGGGACCCCTGGAGTGACGGGCCCGGTCACAACTGCGACCCCTGCAACCGCTGTAGTTCCACCACTGCTTCTCAGGTAGTGAGCCAAATTATACACTCCACCAAACTAGTGGAATTTTCAGCGTTAACTAGGTAAAATCAATAACAATGATAATAGTAATGTTTGTGTGTTAAAATATGATATATCATAAGCAGTAGGGTGTGTTGTATCCAGAGAGGATTTTCCAAGGACTATGATTTTTTTTGATGCAACGTGTCTATAATGCATTGATAGTTAGTGCTTAGTGCTAATAAAAGTTCTGCTTTTGGGGTTGCCTTGCCATCTTTATTTGGTTTCCTGGTTTCCCACATAAAGGGACATCAGGGAACCGTCCTCAGACAGCGCAGTCCAAGTGCATCATTAGACATGCTTGCACTGTGCATGGGTACTAAACAGTGCCTCTGCGGTTAAAAGTAGCAGAAAGTGAAGGTGGTCACACTGCTTTAAATATCTGGGTTTGATAACACCCACAAAATACACTAAAGTATCCCTTATACAAAGCTATATGGGACCCATGGCTACAATTTCTGCAAAAGGCATAAAAATATATATATATATTGCTTAAACATAATTTAACGCTCCTACCACCCACATCCCTGGAGTAACTCAAAACATTTTTGAAAAATCCAGGAGCCGAAATGTCAAGTGTGAGGTGGACTTTACTGTTTTCTTTTATTGAGATTTGGTTTTGATGTATTGAGGAATGTACTTTATAAGACTTCTGAATGTGTCCTGTGGTATCTGACACCAAGACATTAGCAGCAGATCATTTAAATCCTGCAAGTTGTGAGGTGGGGCCTCCATGGATCAGATGTGTTGTTCCAGCACATCCCACAGATGCTCCAATGAACTGAGATTTGGAGAATTTGTAGTGCAAGACAACACCTTGAATGCTTTGCCAGGTTCCTCAACAATTTTGCAGTGTGGCAGGGTGCATTATCCTGCTGAAAGATGCCACTGCTATAAAGGAACACCATAGCCATGAAGGGGTGTATGTGGTCTGCAACAATCTCTAGGTAAGCTCTCTCCTGGTCCTCTTCCTACCTCGCCCAGTGCTCTTTCAGTGTTTCTTTCTCTGGTTCTGACTCTTCTCCACAATCCCTTTCTGATGGTGTTCCCCATGGGTCTGTCCTTGGTACTCTATTGTTCTCAGTGTACGTTGCCTCCCTTGGTAAGCTCATCAGCTCCTTTGGCTTCCAGTATAATTTTTATGTGGATGACACGCAAACCCAGGACCACTATAGGCACCCAGACCACTTCAGCTCAATTATGTGGTCTGGGTGCCAGGTCCATTTGGGGTTAACCCTGCAGCTGTAAACATAGCAGTTTCAGAGAAACTGCTATGTTTACAATAGGGTTAATCCAGCCTCTAGTGGCTGTCTCATTGACAGCCGCTAGAGGCGATTCCGCGCTTCTCACTGTGAATATTGAGAAATGCTTTCCTATGGACTGATTGAATGCGCGTGGCTCTTGCCACGCATGCGCATTCGCGAATGACGTCGGAAGAGGGAGGAGAGTCCCCAGAGCTGAGGGAGCCCAGCGCTGGAGAAAGGTAAGTGTTTAACCCCTTCAGCCTCCTTCAGCCCAGCGGGAGTGGGACCCTGAGGCTGGGGGGTACCTAAAGACCCTATAGAGCAAGGAAAACGAGTTTGTTTTCCAGGCACTATAGTGGTCCTTTAACGTGTCCAAAACAGAACTTGTGGTCTCAAGCGTTGTTACTCACTTGTCTGTTTCCCTCCAAGTCAATGGCGCTATCATCCGCTCTACCTCACAGGCTCGCTGCCTAGGTGTTCTCTTTGACTCCGACCTCTCCTTCATCCCTCATGTCTAATCAATCGGCAAATCCTGCCACTTCCATCTCAAAAACATAGCGGGCATCTGCCCCTATTGTCTTCCTACAGCACATCCTGCTGCCATCTCTTTCCTAGGTGAACAATGCACACGTACCCTGCCATCTACCTGATCTAAAAGAAAACATGATTCATCAGAACAGGCAGTTTTCTTTCATTGCTCTATGGTCCAGTTCTAAAGCTCATGCTCTGACCAGTCTTTGGCTACTGTGCTGTAAGCACTCTGGCCCATCTGTAGCTAAGCAGCCCAATACGCAGCAAATTGCAATGCACTGTATGTTCTGAAACCTTTCTATCATGACCAGCATTATGTTTTGTAGCAAATTGAGCTACAGTAGCTTTTCTGTGTGATCGGACCAGCCTCTCTCACATGCATCAAATTGCCTTCGGCGCCACTATGGCAACCACTGCATACCAGGAACACAACACAAGATTTGCCGTTCTGGAGATGTTCTGACCCAGTTGTCTATCCATTACTATTTGGCCCTTGTCAGAGTCACTCATATAATTGTGCTTGCTCATTTTTCCTGCTTCCAACACATGCCATTCAAGAACTGACTTTTCATTTGCTGCTTAATACATCCCACCCCTTGACAGGTGCTATTGCAACAATATAATGAATGTGTTTCACTACACCTGTCAGTGGTTTTAATGTTGTGGCTAATCAGTGTATGGTCAATTACAACCCTATTCCTCATCTGTAAATTCACTATTTGGTAAATAATTTTTTTACATTTTTCCAGTCCAACCAAAATTTTTGTTTCTTTTAAATAATACACTATATATGCATACTAAAACAAAAAAAATACATTCTAATAATTACTTTAGAGGACACCCAAAATGTACATATTCTGGAGGCTGGGCTATTTTTCAAGACCATTTAAGAGTGAAGGGGTCAATGTAACAACATAAATTTGAAGGTTTTGTGTGTTTTTTTTTGCATATATGAAATATATGACAAGAAAAATCTGAGTTTGTTCTGATGAAAAACAAATTCTAGTTTTATGTTATTGGTCCCTGGAAAAAAAAAACATAAAGTGACAAAGTTTTGGAATATGCAAAGAAAGCTTTTAAAACAAAACAAAACAATAAAAGCATTGCATGTTTTGCAGTATTTGCTATGCAATGATAACATTTTAAAATTGCTTTCGTTTTGACTGACATCTAATTAAACATTTACTAGACTTAACTTCTTGACGGTTCCAAAATTGCTTCAAAGTCATTACTTAAGCAAAAGAATCTAATATTATGGCTATTCAAAAGTGTGAACTGATCATTTATTTAAAGCATGCATATATTTCATGAAATTTTTAAAAGCTTCACAAAGGCACACGGTGACCTGTATGTTCTGTTATTTTTACTACATTTCTAATATTTGTTACATGAATTAAATTATCGTTGTATTTTGATGCCCGTCTGAAGTACCGCACAAGCAATTAGATCAGAAAAAAAAAAATGTTCTGCCTTGGCTACATATGATATAGTTTTACATTGTTTATGATCAAAGTTAATAAAGATGCAAATTACTTTTTTTATTACACATGCAATAATGGAATATAATTCTGCCTTACATTGAGATTCTCAGAACACTTTAATACACTATTGGGGCTGCAATCTCAGCATGATGATGAAACAATAGCATCCTTTATTCATGGTTCCATTACCAATTGTAATGTATCATAACTCACTCTCTTGTCTTTCTACCTACAGCATCAGTTTGGGGAGATATTTAAACTAAAAGTGATGAATAAGAGAAATGTGCCACAAAATGACACTATTCACAATTTACACTAAGGTAATGAGCAACACATTCCAAAAGCACTTTGGTCTTGCAAAAAAAAAAATATGTGGTAGCAACATAGTACAGATGAAGGGAAACAGCCAATAGACAGGTCAATGTTGCTATGCCACTACAGCATTGTGTTGCATGAGTAAAGGTTTTTGGAACTACACTGTCTTATCAACGATAGAATTGTGAATGCTTTTGACTGGTCACTGGTGGATTCCTGATCTTCTCCTTTCTTCAGCTGAGACATCGGAGGAATGCCCACTATCAGCTTCCTCTACCTTATAAATAAATAAGAACTTAGCACATTTAACGCTGTATTGGGAAAGTATGTTAGTATTTATGTTAAAAGTGCAATTTGTGTGTGATTTATGCAAAACAATTTAAGGTGAAGAAGTAACATGAATTTGGATAAACCATCAGAATACTATAATAATTAAAATGCCAAATGAAATAAGGCTAAATGTGAGAAATCCAAATTGCTGAATGCACAAATGATAGAATAAAAGAATAAAGGCATTAAGTATTGGGGTTATATTTAAAAGATTATGGTTAGGCATTGAGGGTGTGGGTTAGGTGTTAGGAGATAAATAATGTAGTTGGGTGTTACAATCCAAGGTTGGCCAACTTAAACTATGAGTTATGCTTTATGCTTCAGGATGCCCTGCTTATGGAGTATGTAAAATGAAATGTTAAACAAATTAAATGGACATGATTAATAAGCAGTCACCTATATACGGAGTCATGCAGGCATCTGAACAGTTTAGGAGGAGGACATGGTTTAAGTAATTTACAGTCTACTGTGCTTGAGGCAATGAGTTGGACCCCATTCCAACAAGTGAGAACCAGCGCTGGATTGAAAAGAAAGGTAAGTCTGATTTACAAATGGTGCCATCGTAGTCCTCCAATATACTAATAAACAAATGAAAGCTCATGAATCTCTACTGGTTTATAAAATAAATACCTTTACATTATGCAACTAGATTTTGTTTAGTCTTCATGGCCATGTCCTCACTTGTTATACGCAATATTTATTAAAATCTCTGTCGGGCATGATTAGGCAAGAAATGGTATTAGTTGTCTCTTATGGTACCAGAAGTGCACCTCCTAATTGTGTATATTGGACTCATTTGCTAATGGCTTGACTTTTTTTTCTGCTGGGCACTGGTCCCTGCCACTAAGAGAGATGGATGTTCATTGGCTTTGAACAATCACTGTGTTTTTGTGTATAAATCAGTTCTCTGCCATTTAGGAATGAAATCACATTGTTTATACAGCTCTCGACACACCTCTTTGCCTATGTCTCACACACTTCCTTAAAAAGAGGTCTAATTTTGAAACTTTTCCTTATTGCAAAATGTGTTATTTTATCTCCAACTCTTTAACCCCTTAAGGTCTGAGCCAAATATACACGTTGTGAACAAAACAAAACAAAAACTTGAATTTGCGCTATATGTCTGTGCAGGTGTAATTTGCCTCTTTCATATTATGTGCACTCATGCTTATTATATAACATTTCATTCAGGGGAAACAGGGCTTTCATTAAACATCAAATATTTAGATATGAAACATAATTTAATATAAATAAAATATAAAAAATGGGAGAAAATAAGAATTTCTTAAAAAAATTTTAGTTCTACGTGACATTCTAACTGTGAATGTCATAATACTGTTTGCTTTTACTGTAAAAAAAATACACATATTTGTATTCAGCGATGTCTCACGTGTAAAACAGTACCCCCTATGTACAGATTTTATGGTGTTTTGGGAAATTACAGGGTCAAATATAGCATGTTACATTTTTCATTTTTTTTTCACATTGAAATTCGCCAGATTGGTTACATTGCCTTTGAGACCGTATGGTAGCCCAGGAATAAGAATTACCCCTATGATGGCATGCCATTTGCAAAAGTAGACAACCCAAGGTATTGCAAATGGGGTATGTCCAGTCTTTTTTTAGTAGCCATTTGGTCACAAACACTGGCCAAAGTTAGCGTTAGTATTTGTTTGTGTGTGAAAAATGCAAAAAACTAATTTGAACGCCAATTTTGGCTAGTGTTTGTGACTAAGTAGCTACTAAAAAAGACTGAACATACCACATTTGCAATACCTTGGGATGTCTACTTTTGCAAATGGTATGCCATCATGGGGGTAATTTTCATTCCTGGGCTACCGTACGGTTTCAAAGGCAACATAACCAACCTGGTGAATTTCAATGTGAAAAAACTGAAACGCAAGCCTTATATTTGACTCTGTAACTTTTGAAAACACCATAAAACCTGTACATGAAGGGTACTGTTATACTCGGGAGACTTCGCTGAACACAAATATTAGTGTTTCAAAACAGTAAAACATATCACAACAATTATATTGTCCGTGTAAGTGCCATTTGTGTGTGAAAAATGAAAAAAAAGTTACTTTCACTAACAATATCATCGTAATACATTTTACTGTTTTGAAACACTAATATTTGTGTTCAGCAAAGTCTTCCGAGTAAAATAGTACCCCCCATGTACAGGTTTTATGGTGTCTTGGAAAGTTACAGGATTAAATATTGTGCTAGCAAATTAAATTCCCTGCTCTTTAAGCCTGGGTTGTCAGGCAGGTCCCGCTAATTGTAATTAATAAAATGACCTAATTATGTAAAATTATTACATAAATATATATGTAGAATTATTATATATACGTATATATATATATATTTTTGTATTATTTATATATAGGTATATAGTGATATATACGTATATACTTATGTATATAGATATATATATTATTTCGTTCTACATGTATTTTGATATCAATATATATATATTAATTTTAAAATACAGTTAGAACGAATTTACATATATTTTTATTTTTTAATGTATTTACATATTTATTTTATATTATATATATATATATATATAATGAAAATTATATATTTTTAATCAATATCAATGTACATGTATTTTGATATTAATATATCTTTATAATTATATATATTAATATTAAAATACACTTAGGCAGTGTATGTATATGTGTATGTGTGTGTGTATATATATATATATATATATATGTATATATATATATATATATATATATATACTTAGATCATATAAATAATAAATATATATGATCTAAGTATATATTATTTAATTTTACACTTTTTTAAACAAGGACCTCGCGATCACATGGCCCAGGGAGGCCAAAGAGGATGGAGGGGGACTCCCTGGGCTCCCAGGTAAGTCCCCATACCGCGATCGCTGGCATGGGATCGCCGGCGACCGGGTTAGTAGAAAGGACGGTTAGGGCATTCTATGCTGCCCTCCGGCGTTTAGAGCCGGTTCCCTAACGCCGTCCTTAAGGGGTTAATGACTTCTAGAACCTGTAGCAACCTCCAGTGTGTAACTAAATTTGAATTTAACAGAGAAGAGGACCATAACCTCTAAAGTAAACACACTATTCTAAGGTAAGTTTTAAAATGAAACCTTTTTTCACTGACACTATGTGAGTCACAGCCAGGGTAGGTGTTGCTAGGGCTGCATAAACAAAGTGATTTAAATCCTAAAGACTGTTGCAGCATGAACAATACACCAAACTAGCTTCATCAAGCTAAAGTTGTATTGGTGCTTATGATATCCTTTTAGCTAAGATATGAATTTGCTCGGTTTCTGCATTATGGAAGAAATGAATATTACAACATATTGACAGCATGCTTGAAAGAATAGCTCTCATCTACATTTAAATAATATACTCCCAGAATCTATAAAAAATACAGAACCCAAAATGTGTTTTTTAATACATACTGTCATTTATTACAATCTGACTGCTGTGTATGAAGTTATATATTAAATGATAAACTGCAATTCAATAGAAATGAGTTGAAAAATAAACAACTTTTAATCTTATAACAATGATTTGTTTGTATTAGTTTGTAATGAACAAATCTAAGGTCCGATGATTATATATTTTATGTAACAGTACTTGCCGAAACTGGCGTATACCAGTTAACGCTGTAGTTACTTAACCTGCTTTATGCTGTCAACAGACTACAAAGAGGTCAACATACGTCTAATATGATAGGGATGGGAAATATATCAGATAGGCTGCAGAGTCCAAAGTGATTTGACCTTAAATTCACACTATCTGCTATAAGCGCTGGGAGAAATGATAAGAACTTACAATGTTGCTAGAACACCACGAAAAAGGATACAGGCAAACTATTTTGGATTTTATTTTCACATTGACCATTACATGTCACTACCAGTGTATACATATTATCTATATAAAGTGATTAGATGGGATACAAATATAGATTTAATATGGTTGTTTTATTAGACGTTGCTTCAAAAGTCTGAGCTACCGGATAGAAAGTCATTATTTTTAACTTATTTCCCTCATCTCATAAAAAAAAGGAAAAGTATTCTAAGGAACAAAAGGCAATATAGCTGGCTGGCACAGAGAATGACCTGAGACAGAGAAAATCAATGCCAGAGTTAAAATAAGATAATACAATTACTGGGTCCTCTCGCTTTAAAGCTTCCTCTGCCATATGTAACGCAACAAGTTAGTAAGGGTGAAGTGGAATGTTAAGGACAATGTGAGGATCAAGGGGGAGCCTAATCTATTTAAAAAAAAAAAAAAAAAAGAAGCAAAAATTCACAAACCATGAATATAATGCTGCCTGGAGATAAAGACGTAGGCACTGTTGCTAGTATCTAGGGTTAAGCCCTTGGGCATTGCTGGAGTGCCCTCCTGGTGCATGGGATCAGTGCGGAGGTGATGTTTATTCCCTTTTACACCCATTTTCACACAGGTCCCACTTCTTTCTATTTTTTCTGGGTAAACTAAAAAAAAAAAAAACCTGTAAACCTATAATACAGAAAAAAATACTTTTTAACCTATCCCTTTAAGTTATGTGTTGGAAGACACTATAGCTATCAAAACAACTTTAGCTAAATTAAGTAATTTGGCTGTGCATATCATGTCCCTGCAGTCGCACGGCTCCATTTAGGAGTAAAATATATTTTGTTTCTGTCTATCCATCGAAAGTCACACCACCCCTGGCTGTAACTCACTTGAGAAAGCCCTAAGGGGAGAAACGCGTTGTGGTATTTTAATTGCTGTATTTTATTAAAGAGTTTGTATTGTTCCAATGAGAATTTTACTCCAATTTTACTTACTGTTTGGACTCCTGATTATTATTCATTATCTATCTTTCGAACTCTTTTAGTTTTTTTTTAAATCTTATATGTATTCTCTTTTATGTAGTTTCTTGTATATAAACTTGTATAGTTTATAATCAGGTTTTAATATGTAATTATGTAAACGGAGTAGATTTACATGAAACTGAATATGTAATGAAAATTATTTTTTTAATTTAATTTTAATTGTACTTTACTTTTATATTCTGCATATTTATCATGTGACTGCTGTTGTGGACAGAATATTAACTTTAGTAAAATGCCTATTTACTCTGCATAACTATAATCAGTATTATAAGCTACTTAAAATGGCCTCTAGGGTGTTAATAATAATGATCCTGCCCATTGACTAACCACCTCAATTAAGATGGCACTGGAATGTGGAGGAGAATCTCATGATGGGAGTGATCACTTAACCAATTATTGATGTATTTTCTCTGATTATGCATATGATGTATTCTTGCTTAAGGGGCATACTGGCCTATGATTAAACTTTTCCTCAAGTTTTTCATTAACCTGAAACTTGTGTGTAATAACTTTGGGAAGCATGCATTAATTTAACAATTTTGACAGCCCCTTTAAGAGACCTGGTTGTGTTTGAACTCACAGCTCCAGCATCCCAGTCAGGTTCTCTGCCATGACATCCACCATTTAGCAGCACTGATCCACCAGCAACCCTTTTCCAATTAGGGCCAGCTGCAGTGAGACATTAGCAGGCTGTAAAAGCCAGCTGTGCCTGGAAGCTAGTATCTGGTCATTTTGCCTGTTTGGTGTTTCCTGACGGATCTTTGATTTGCTACTGACTGATTTCCTGGACTTTGACCTCTGCCTGATTTACCGACTTTGTTACTCCGTTGCCAGCCCTGACTTCTGCTTCTCATCTGACCCTGCCTTTGGATTTCCCCTTAATCTGTACTGTGTTTTGGATTTTGCCTCCTCCTGTACCATCTCCTGCAACTGGGCTCCAACTCCTGGTAAACTGTTCCATAAGTCCCATGGTGCCTGTTACAGATATACAAAATTATCAAACACTTGATTTGATCCACGACACTGTGTTCACATATCGTATCACATGAGCTAGCATGTTTGTTTTTTTTTTGGCACCTTAATAAATAATCTTTCTACATTATTGTGGGCCGGGGGTGAAGACAGGGTCCGTGCACCCTAAAGTGTTCAGTATCTTTATTGTTTATTTTTACAGTCTGCAATGAGAAAGAACAGAAAACTACAAAAAAATATACACCCCTAATAGAAACTATTTTAAAGAACAACAAGTGCAAAAAAGACAGCTACAACAACAAAATATATTCTTGTTACTTAAGCCTGATGGCTAGAGACTCCAAAAAATAGAATTCTCCCCATTGTCTGTGACTATTAATATATCCCTGACAATTCAAAGCTACTCATTTCTGCAATTTAGTTAAATGTAAGTTTTGTATAAGACACAAAGCAGTCCTCCTTAAAGGATCACTCCACACCCTAAAACCACTTCAGCTTGCTGAAGTGCTTTATGGGTGAGCACTATCCTAGCCTAGTTTATCAAAGTGCAAATTTCTGTGAGAACTATGACAGTCAATCAAATAGCCAGGGAGGTTTACAGTCTCCTTCCATTAACTCCCCTGAGCCATCAGAAGTGGGAGGAGCACTTTACTTGAACCTGACTCCTTCCACAAAGACCTCAGATCAGCACATCGAGCTCCTTCAGACCTCAGATTTGACGTGCACATGCACATGCACATGAGCTGGTGTGCGAGCATGAGCTGTGTGTGTGTGTATGTGTATGTGAATGTTACATTGAATCATTCATGGGAACCACAGGACTGGACAAATAATTGATGCTCCCTAAGTGTATATGTGTATTGCATCTCTCTGTTAACACATTTCTTTTGTTCTAGAATAAAATATCCATCCATTGTGTAACATAAAGGAGAATGAGAGAGAAAATGATGAGAGAAGAATATGTAAAAAATAAAATAATAACTTTACTGCACCCCAAGAAGATTACAGCGGCTTAAACAGACATTCAGAACATGACTTTCTCATTGATTTCTATACTTCATGTTATTTGTGCTGCAACTAAGAAAACACAGTCTAAATATTCTTTTTTATACTTCGAGAACATAGTTTTATTGCCATATGGCGACATATAGGTTAAAACATTGTATTAAAATCTATTATAAACATCATGTTAATGTACTTTATTAAAACAATATATGCAAGAAATATATATATATTTTTTTTTTCTGTACCACCATTTGGAAATCACTTAGGTTAAAACCACTGCATGGAATAAGTCGCAAAATACTGAAAACTGCATATACGCATAATGTGAATCATTAGATGTTAATAGAATGTGAATTCTATAGAAGAGATAGTAAAGCAATGTTATGCAAAGGGAAAAGGCCCAATATATGCGTATACTCATATGACTAATTGTAAACTTACAATACTAATAATAAATGATATTGGATTTCTATCATGAATAAAGTGCATAACAAGATGGTAACATTTGTCAGATTTATATTTTACTCAGAAGCAGCAACGGCCAGTATAAAACATACAAAAGCTAAAACCTCCTGCATTGGCTTAAAAACAAGGACTGGTCATTAACAAAATACAATACAAGTAAATGGGGATGCATAAAATAGATTATTACAACATTTTTCAGGTTAATAAAGCAACATTGTAAAATATTATAATATGTCTTATATAGGACAGTGTTATAAATGCACAGACATTTTCAACATATTTGCGTAGGCATTTAGAATGGCAGTTTCTGTACCCAGCGATCAGCAAATACAAGCTTTTAACTTAAGACTTGGCCTTCTTAGCATCTTTTTTTGAGCAACTGTCTGTGGCTGGCTCTGCTTTTCTTTTACATGACTGAAAAGGTAAAAAAAAGAAAAAAACACTTAGTTGTTAGGGTTTGTAGAATAGCTCTGAAACTATTTATAAATGCATACAACACAATCATGCACAGGTTACAAGGACTTTGCATTTAACACCAGATCATTTAGTCTGACACTTCTTCTGCACACATCGGTCGGTGTCATTCCCTTTCTCATCTGACTCACAAAAGCCCCCCTCCCTTACATTCTATATACCAGTTGTTCTTAAAGCCTGTGTTTCTAACAGAAATTGAGTCTTCATGCTATTTTAGTGCCCCCCATGGTTTAAACAGGCATGTCATATTCATGCCACAAGCAATTGCCTTCCCCTGTTTATTTAAAACTGCACGTTATGCCACAGTCATGAGTCAGGCTATAACTGCATTTTACTAAGAAAACACGAATGGAATTTATAGGACCAATTTCATTACAATTAAATTGCTATGGTCTCACCTTAAAATCTGCACTTTCTCTTAATGTCCGAGAATTCTATCAGGCAGCCTTGGATCTGGTGCCGCTGAGAGCCCTCTTTCCCTGACATAGACTTTCAGTCTATGCTAGGGAACTGACCAATCAATGCTGGAGCCATGGGCACATTTGCACATGCACACATGATCACAGCTGTCCAATGCTTTTCAAAGTGCTGTAGTATGAAGATAGTGTAGGAATCAGAAGTAAAAAGGGTGGATAGGGATATGGCAATAAGTATCATTAAAGGATCACTACAGTGTCATAAAAATCCCCCTCCCATGGCGCTGAAGGGGTTAAAACCACTTCAGCCACTTACCTTAATCCAGCGCCGGGCTCCCTCGGCGCTGGTGACCTCTCCTCCCCCGCCAGCGTCAGCTCCCAAGTGGAGAGGAATGCGCAGCAAGTGCCGCGCACGCATTCAAACTGTCTATAGGAAAGCATTTCTCAATGCTTTCCTATGGACGTTCTGCACGTTGGATGTGAATTTCACATCCAGCGTCGCAGATGTGCCTCTAGCGGCTGTCAGGAAGACAGCCACTAGAGGGTGGATTAACCCTAATGTAAACATCACAGTTTCTCTGAAACTGCGATGTTTACATGTGCAGGGTTAAAACCTGAGGGACCTGGCACCCAGACCACTTCATTGAGCTGAAGTGGTCTGGGTGACAATAGTGTCCCTTTAAGATTCACTATGGCCATGAAGGAACCCTCAAGAAAGGATGGAATCCCAGACCCTAGAGTGAAATCCAGGATTTGTTGAAAGGAATTCTCCTCTTTGGGAACCATGTAAAAGATTGCAGTAAAACTCCTGTCCAGTTTCCAAAAGTGGGACCCTGTTGCATTCTATGTCCAGCACAAGTTTCAGAAGAGTCTCAGCCAAGACCCAGGACACATGAAAATGATCTTGTGCCAAGGCAAAATAATGGCATCTAAGACAAGACCAAACAAATTGAACCAAGTAAAAGAGAGCATGAAAAGCCTTGTCTAAGAGCTCTTATCAGTGCATTAGACCTCCAAAACAAAATTAGTTTTCTTATAGAAAGATGAGATAGCATCATTCACCTTATGGACCACCTCCCAAAGAGAAACTCTATAGGGTGGGGAGGAGGTGGTATATTCAGTTAAACTGTAAAGACAGAGGATGAAGGACATGGCAACATGCATAAGAAAATTATGAAAGCTAAATGCATTGTCAAGGGAAACTTTATTTAAAACAGATGCTTTAACATATGGTGATTTGGGGGTATGCATGACCTAACAAACCCAAACATCAGAGTCCCAGTTCAAAACAGGAGAGAATTCAGGTGAAGAAATGGAATCCCCACCCTCCACAGGGTTCACGTGTGACACCACAAAAAGTGAATCAGCATTAGAAAACTATCTAAAGGTCTCCAAGCCTTTTTGATACTTAATAGAATAATGCCCTATTGGCTTTATTCTACATGTCCCCTCCTTAGAGAAACACTGAAAGAGTGTTTTAAAGTAAAGTTTAACTTACCTTAATCCAGCACTGGGTGATGCTCTTAGGCACAGCTCAGCTCATCCGTCTGACGTCATGGGAGCCATGCTGAGCTCCAAGCATCTGGCCCCCAGCACACAATAACAAAATATATCTGGACGTGCAGTGTTTCAAGTGGAAACCTTGCACATCCGTACTCCTACCACCATGACAAATTCAAAAAGCAGAAGTGGTCATGGTGGTTGTAGTAACTCTTTAACAAAGGAAACAAATCAGCCTAACTATACTCACACTTACACCATATAGCTAACTTGTGGAGCAAAATATATACACACGGCAAAAATATAACCCAAAAAGTAATTTCTTAATCACCAAAGCTATATTAGTAATGGTTTGATAAAAGATATTTACAGATGGTTTTGATGTGCGTTTCTTTTTTTCTGCTCTCTCTTTTTCCTCAATCTCCAAATTTTCTTTCTCTATTAGAGATATAAGGGTATTACAGCGTCTTTGCAGCTCCTGTTTAAAAATACATTAAAAAAAAAGCATCAAGAGCAGTAACTCAATACATAGGCAAAACATTTCTGATATAGAGCACATGCACGTTTAAAAGAATTATTGTGATTATAATAAGAAATACATGTTGGCTTGTCCTAATTACGTTTTACCATTGCAAATATTTTATAAGGTGTCGCAAGCTTAGACGGGTGCCAGAGATTTACCTTTTTTTTTCTTTTTTTTTTGCCAAACTTGTGAGACTTCTCCCATGAAGTTACTAAATCATTATCACTACAATAAACTAGTTAAAGTGATGAAAGTTCTTCTGAGTCTCCTTTTAATTGTCTGTGAAAGGCATTCAGTTAGTAGATTAGATTTCAGATTTTGCCTTAATTTAATATTTTGAAAAATATTGTAATTTTTTTTTATATGCTGATGGAGTTTTGTATAATATACACACACATATATATATATATATATATATATTTATTTTTTTAAATCAGTTTAAAAGCTTACACAAAAATATAAAATTGGGGCCTTAATGTGATAAATTAAATTTCTATATTCCTTAAATGCATTTTTTAATCTAGAGCACACTCTCTAGACAAATAAAAACTACTACTTTGGAATATTCTTGAAGTGGCATCTACTAATACAAGTATATTGAAACCGTTGTATTATAAAAACGTTCCCTATGTTTGTCTAATTACCAGAGGTTATGGTGACTGGCTTATTAAAACTGCATGTGAGGGGAAAGAGTAAGAAGTGCAGCAGCTCTGGTAGGATTATAAGATTAAGATAATGTGAAAAGTAAAGATTACTGATGAGCTGTAAAATTGAAATATGGAGAAGTGCACATGTTGACAGCACTGATGAACAGATATTTTTTTTTACTGTTTTATTTCAAATCCAAAAAGACAAACCAGAAACTTGTCTACAAAAGACAGTGTACAAAAAGTCAGTAATGGAATAAAGACATAACTAGACAGAGAAATATCCAAATTATTTTACTAAGTAGCACCCGATCACCTCAGGAGAGGAACACTAGGATGACCACTACTGTATTTTACAAAAACTGGATTTAAGAGTCCCAGCCTCTGGACACGGGTGGGTGCAGATTTAAAGCCCCAGTCTGTTCCCTGTGCCCATATTTGTTTCAATTGATCTTTTATAGCAAGATGGGGGTGGCTCTTTCTAGCAACTCGGAAAGAATGGCTGACCAGTCACTAGTTTATAGTTACAGTGGGCAGCTACTGGCAGTTTAATGATTTGCAGATATAACCCCACAAGCAGCATGGCAGGTGTGGACAGAAGGGAGGTTTAAACCCTCTTTTAGTGTGACGGCTGGCTAACAAGCGCTGACCAGCCACTTCATAATTAAAGGATCACTATAGGGTCAGGAATACAAGCATGTATTCCTGACCCTATAGTGTTAAAACCACCATCTAGCCCCCCTGGGCCCCTCATGCCTCTATAAATATAGTAAAAATCTTACTGTATTCAAGCCTGAAGCTGTAACTCTGCATGGTGTTAGACTCAGAAAAACAAGCAGTCTGCTGACATCATCAGTAGTGGTAGCCTGATCCAATTACAATGCTTCCCCAAAGGATTGGCTGAGACTGACAAGGAGGCAGATCAGGGCAGAGCCAGCATGATTAAAACACAGCCCTGGCCAATCAGCATCTCCTCATAGAGATGAATTGAATCAATGAATCTCTATGAGGAAAGTTCAGTGTCTGCATGCAGAGGGTGGAGACACTGAATGCTTGGATGCATTTAAGGCAGCCATGACCCAGGAAGGATCTCTAACAGCCATCTGAGGAGTGGCCAGTGAAGTTATCACTAGGCTGTAATGTAAACATTGCATTTTCTCTGAAAAGACAGTGTGTACAGCAAAAAGCCTGAAGGTAATGATTCTACTCACCAGAACAAATTCAATAAACTGTAGTTGTTCTGGTGACTATAGTGTCCCTTTAATCATACGGACAAGGATTTTTTAAAAACTATTTGTCCACTGGCTGCCAGTGGGAAAATAGTTAAAAAAATATAGTTAATATAGTTAAAAATGTATGCATCCAATAGTTACTTGGTGCTGTACTTTGTTTAGATGAGAAAAGCACTGATTTATTTTTTTCATTCATTATTTACATTTTAAACAAGAATAACTGCAAACAATCAGTACATTGACAGTGGTAATAGTTAAGTAAACTGAACATTTTGTAGTCCAACATTTGACAAATAGATAACACGATATAAAGATTGTGCATAATCAAAGAATAATGAGAAAGAGCAAGTAAAGAGAAACTACACACATCGGCCATCAGAAAGAAAAAAGCTGTGTGCCCCGACATCCCGGGTCAACTGATTACATTGTACCTGTAGATTTTCCCATGTAGTTGCAGCTGTCAACAAAGTACCCCTGACATGGGCTGTTACCCTATTACTCAAAAAACTGTCTTCAATTTTCATGAGCACAGTTTGCATTGGTGTCGTTTCTGAGTGTAGCCAGAAACAGAGGGTTGTAGTTAATGGAACATATTCGAAGCTTGGACTTGTCACCAGTGGGGTACCTCAGGGATCTGTACTTGGACCCATTCTCTTTAATATTTTTATTAGTGATATTGCAGAAGGTCTTGATGGTAAGGTATGTCTTTTTGCTGATGATACTAAGATATGTAACAGGGTTGATGTTCCAGGAGGGATAAGCCAAATGACAAATGATTTAGGTAAACTAGAAAAATGGTCAGAATTGTGGCAACTGACATTTAATGTGGATAAGTGCAAGATAATGCATCTTGGACGTAAAAACCCAAGGGCAGAGTACAGAATATTTGATAGAGTTCTAACCTCAACATATGAGGAAAGGGATTTAGGGGTGATTATTTCTGATGACTTAAAGGTAGGCAGACAATGTAATAGAACAGCAGGAAATGCTAGCAGAATGCTTGGTTGTATAGGGAGAGGTATTAGCAGTAGAAAGAGGGAAGTGCTCATGCCATTGTACAGAACACTGGTGAGACCTCACTTGGAGTATTGTACACAGTACTGGAGACCGTATCTTCAGAAGGATATTGATACCTTAGAGAGGGTTCAGAGAAGGGCTACTAAACTGGTTCATGGATTGCGGGATAAAACTTACCAGGAAAGGTTAAAGGATCTTAACATGTATAGCTTGGAGGAAAGACGAGACAGGGGGGATATGATAGAAACATTTAAATATATAAAGGGAATCAACACAGTAAAGGAGGAGACTATATTTAAAAGAAGAAAAACTACCACAACAAGAGGACATAGTCTTAAATTAGAGGGACAAAGGTTTAAAAATAATATCAGGAAGTATTACTTTACTGAGAGGGTAGTGGATGCATGGAATAGCCTTCCAGCTGAAGTGGTAGAGGTTAACACAGTAAAGGAGTTTAAGCATGCGTGGGATAGGCATAAGGCTATCCTAACTATAAGATAAGACTAGGGACTAATGAAAGTATTTAGAAAATTGGGCAGACTAGATGGGCCGAATGGTTCTTATCTGCCGTCACATTCTATGTTTCTATGTTTCTATGGGTCAGGACTCTCCTGGCAGCCAGTTATTTTGTTGAGAAGCTTTTGTTCCATTGTCGTCCAGCCCCCGATTGATTTGGATAGCAGGTCTCTTACTCCCTCCCACATGGCAGCTAAATAATTTTGTAGCGCTGGTATAGTATACCACTGAAACATGGTTTTGTATGTCTGTTCCTGTAATGTTTTTTTTTTTATTAGTTTCACATATGGCTTTCCAATCTGTGCCCTCCAGAACTTCCCCAAGTTTGGCCTCCCACTGGTCTGTGTACAATAGTTGCTCCCATCCTGGAGTATTTGAGCTTAGGTGTGACTATAATGCAGTATAGACACCTGGTTTGTTTCTTCGAAGCACAGTCTCTCAAAGAAGGCCATGGTCTTGTGAGCGGGAGTTCCCTGAAGGGCACCACTGTGCTATCGATATATAATTTGCTAATCCTTTATATCCCTGCTTTATTCGTGCCCCTATAGACCTTTGCCCTTATACTTGGCAGTAAGACCCTATTTCTCAACAAAAGTGTCCTTGGAGACTGGGATGAGGCCAATGAAAATGTGTTTATGCTAGTATCCCAGAACTGGATTGAATTCACTATCGATGGACATTTGGGATGTAAAAGCACATATATAGAACTGAGGCAGGTTGGTAACCATTATGAGGGATTCCAAATCTACCCATTTCCTATACTCTAGGAGTGAATGTCACTGCACAACTTGGCAAGTTGAGCCACTAAGTAGCAGAGGTGCAAGTGTAGCAGACTGAGTCCCCTTGATGATTTTGGGCGATATAAAATGATTCAGGCTATATGGAGTCTTTTGTTTTGCCATATGAATTTTTCTATGGCCCTTTGTAAAAGTGCTAGGTCTTTTTGTTATGCGAAGTGGAAGTGCTTGAAAGAAGAAGAGAATACGAGGGAGTATATTTATTTTAAATGAATGTACCCTACCCACCCATGAGATAGCTATCCACCATTCCCTATCATCTGTAAGGATTTAGAACATTGGTGTGTAATTTTGTTGATACATTTTTGTGGGATCTACAGTTAGTTTTACTCACAGATATTCCTGTGTTATCGAAGGGTGATAAGCAGAAAACGACTCAGATCTGTTCTGGGATGCAATGTGTGAGGTCTGCTGTCTCTGTAGCCCATCTATTAAAGGGGTGCCACCAAGTAAATCTCAAGTTAGTTTAAAGGATGTGTGCAATGGGCTTCTTTTCCTGATGACTTTGCAGCGCTACTGATAAGTCTTGAAAGATGGTTATTTCCTTTCCTTGGTAGAAGATGGGTCCTTCTCTGTGGCTTTTCAGGAAACCCTTTTTTGTTTGGAAATAATAAAAGCAGATTATGATATCTCTTGTGAGCTCCGTATCTACTCTTCTCACTAGAAACGCCTAGTGCACTTTATCTATATGCCAATGCTATTCCGAAATGTCCGATAGGAGCAGTTTTAAGATGGCCACTATAGTATCTACCAGCGGGCGATCCTCCACTTTCTCAGGAAGACCTCTGAGTCTCCAGTTTCTGCTCTATCAAGTGTTACAATCAATCTCATTAGTGAGGTAGGTCTTGACTTCTGATAATTTGTTAAGGATTTTTGTAGTCTCTGTCAGGGGGATACCAGCACGCTTCATGTTGTCTGACCCTGCCGGCGATGATAGAGCATGGCGACTCCGCTATCTTGTAGCTCCTGCTGTGTGGCGTGGAAGGTCACAAACATATCTACTTAGCTTCTGAATGTTTTTTGAGCTGATTTCTAGGAATACAATTATTTATGAGTGTATGTTGGCACTGATTTTAAACTAAAACACCAAACCCTTCCAACTAAATGACACAGATATGGTCATTTTGAATGAATTGCGACTGCAATAGGCCTGAGTGAATGTGGGAATAGCCATTTCAGAAAATCCAATGCTTAGTCAATAACCCTGCAAGCTGAAGATATAGCGGTTTGCATCACAATCTAGTTAAGTCCAGATGCTGCCAGGGCACGCTTTGTATCCTTATGCTAACCGTATGTTGACTGAAAGTGATGCAAAGAGTAGAATATATAAACAATGATTAGATGGGAGCCAATATGTAGCTAAATACAATGCTATGTATTCTTAAATTGAATTGTATTTCTGTTAAACATAGGGGATAAGTAAACAATTTAAAAAGCGTTCCCCTTTAAAGCTGCAAGAAATAATGGTTGGGGCACAGATTTAACTTGAAGCAGGACAATGATCCAGGTCAAACACGCAGCTTACCATACATTGGTGTGAACAATATTTTACATTGTGTAATGGCAGTCCTAAGCTCTAATCACTCTGTGGCTGCTGGCTTAAGCAAACAAAACATTGTGTGTAGGCATATGTAACCACTAAAAAGTATAGTGTAAAGAATTTTCTGAACCCTAAGCAGTGCATGAAGTCAAATTTGAGCCCTTAGCATTGTGTATAGAAAGTTTGTGCCCTAAATATTGTGTGAAAGGCAAAGCAGGTCTGAGCCCTTAGTATTGCGTCATTGCAGGTCGGAGCCCACAGCATTGCATGATAGCGGGTCTAAGCCCTTTGTATTTAGGTCTAAAAATGTAGTATTGGTTTATGACAGGTCTGAACAATGAGGTCAAAGCCTGTAGCATTTTGTAATAGCAGGCCTTTGCCCTCAGCACTGTATGACAGCAGCCCCCTAGCATTATATATTGGATAGTCTGTACAATCACTATTGTGTGATGGCAGGACTAAGTACCGGGTATAGAGAGGGAGCAAATCTGAGTCCTTATCAATCTTTAAAGACAGGTGTGAGCAGCCATTATTGCAACAATACAAAGACGACTTGAGGACACAACATAAACAGATTATACCAACCAGTTTATGTACATAAAGAGAAGAAAAACACATTTAGTAAACTGGAAAACAAGGTAAGTAAGATAAAGCACAGTACTGCTTACGTGTCCAATCTACATCTTAAAATCAAGTGTATGAAAACATTACTTATAGTTTTTGCACAATTGTTGTGCAATAATACATTTTGATTATTTTAGAGGACTCTGTTGGATCATTCGTAATGCACAAAAAATTGAGAAGGATCATATATTAGGGAAAAGACGGAAAAAAGAAAATCAAAGTTGAGAGGACTGCACATATTTATTAGGACACAGTGACATCTAGTGGTTAAAACAAACACATATCTGAAAACAGAAAGCTGGAACGTAACGGTTTAAAAAAATGTACCTAGCTATTTATGCTATTATTATAAAGAATGTTTTCTATTTAAACAAAAATGAAACCTAAATGCAGAAAAGAAAAACAGTTAAAAGCAAACTTTATTTCATACTACAATGAACAATTGGAGGAATCAGCAGGTAAAAGCAAAATCAGTAATAATCAAAATATTGCTGACATTTTATAAGAAAAAAATACATTGAAAGCAAATTAAACATATTACTTGGAGGCATCTTGAATTAATCAGCTAATATTTAATGAATTAGCCAGTTTGGTGGAAGCTTGATAGGGAGACATCATGTCTGACTATATTTCCATTTTAACTGTGTATTTTGATACCCTGCTACTTAAGGATCATAGTAAAAGCTAATATGCTTCCAGGCACAGAGGCAGACATGCAATGCATGTAATATCATTAGCTTACAAGATTAATTCAGTTAACTGATGCATTTTCCATTTTCAGCCCTGTAAAGGCTGGTGATATTTTCCTATGAAATGAGAGCTGGAAACTTAATTTCATTTGTTCCTGTAAACACCTTTAAGTCAATTCTGGTGACAGATGACATGTTCTAAAGATGCATTTTTGTTCTTGCAACAAATATCCTAAATCTTTAAGGCTGTGTATAAACGGAATAAATCTGCAGATAATATAGGTGCTAACTGACTTTGAAAACAAAACATAGCACAGGTTTTGTTTTAAAGTTTCTATTTGTAAATAAAAGTTTAGGGATCTGCCTGTCTCGGGTATATCGTTTAATCTCTAGCACTTCATATTCTAACATGCAAGATCATAAAGTTTACAGTTAAGATATTTTCAGTTACAGAATAATTCAGAACACAACGTTTCCCAATGGGTGTTCTGCGGAACCCTAGGGGTTCCACAGCATTTCGACACATCCAAGATGGCCGCCGCTACCTGCTGTTTCCGGAAGGTCGGAAACAGCAGAGATTGCGCAACCGTGATCTCATGAGCGAGATCTTAAAACCGCCCTGCCGTAAGCCCGCCTTGACCTCAGCACGCCGTGCCAGCAGAGGCCAGCCAAGCGTCCGCCCTGCCATCATCCAGCCACTTAGCTTGGCCCTGAGAGAGCCCGTCCAGCCGTCAGCCTGCCCAGCCATCAGCCATTTTCTATCACTCGTGGTAGAGCAGTGATAGAGAGTGCACCTGATAGTTAAAGCTCTGTTACTGTCATAGAAAGCTCTGTTAGGTAGGGACATTGAAAGGCTCTGTCAGGTAGGGGCATTGATAGACTCTGTTAGGTAGGGACATTGATAGACTATCAGGCAGGGGCATTGATAGACTCTGTCAAGTAGGGGCATTGATATACTGTCAGGTAGGGACATTGATAGACTCTGTCAGGTAGGAGCATTGATAGACTGTCAGGTAGGGGCATTGATAGACTCTGTCAGGGGCATTGTGTCAGGGCTTACCATAGTTGGGAGTCCGGTATGCTGAGATATACTCTCACCCTTACAAATAAACACAGACCAAGGTGACCAGATAAGGAACCACCTGGCCTGTGAATCTGTGCACGGGGGCTGTGCAGGATATTGCTCACAAAACAGTGACAAAACAGGCAAGGACACAAACAGGAGAATCATCGAGGATAAGCAAAAAGTCAGAGGGTGCCAGAAGTCAGAATAAATGAGGGTAAGCCAAAGTCAGAGGATGCCAGAGGTCAGGACACACAATAAGAATAAAACAAGGCCAGGAGACAACTGGAGAACACTGGATCACGAACACAAACACAAGAATGAAGTGACACTGCCCTCAGGGAGGGGCAGTGTCTTACACCTGGCTAATTGGGCATCAGCTTCAGGTGAGTCGAGATTGATAGGAGCAGCCCCAGGTAAAATCCAGCCCCCAGTGCTGGAGACAAGGCAAGAATAAACATGATACAGAAATACGAACTGAGGCAACATATAATTTTGCCTCTTTATAAATCACTGGTAAGACCCCATATTGAATATGCTGTGCAATTTTGGGCACCTGTTCTAAAGAAGGATATTATGGCACTAGAAAAAGTGCAGAGGCGGGCTACAAAACTAATAAAAGGAATGGAACATATCGGCTATGAAGAAAGGTTAACAAATGTAAACCTATTTAGGTTAGAAAAACGTCGCCTGAGAGGGGATATGATAACATTATACAAATATATTCGGGGCCAATACAAACCATTGTGTGGAAATCTATTCACAAACCGGACTTTACATAGGACACGAGGCCATGCGTTTAGACTGGAAGAAAGAAGATTTCGTCTAAGGCAAAGGAAAGGTTTTTTTACTGTAAGAACAATCAGGATGTGGAATTCTCTGCCTGAGGAAGTGGTTTTATCAGAGTCCATACAGATGTTCAAACGGCTACTAGATGCATACTTGCAAGAACAGAATATTCAAGGATATAATCTTTCAATGTAGGGTAATAACTGCTTGATCCAAGGATAAATCTGACTGCCATTCTGGGGTCAAGAATGAATTTTTTTCCTAGCTTGTTGCAAAATTGTGCTTCAAACTGGGTTTTTTGCCTTCTTTTGGATCAACAGCTAAAAACAAATGTGAGGAAGGCTGAACTTGATGGACACAAGTCTCTTTTCAGCTATGTAACTATGTAACTATGTAACATAGCAGGACTATGGCACAGAAGGACCACAGTTCAAATCCTTTGTCTGGCACTTGTGAAACGGCCACACCTGGCCGTCTGGATGGCACGGTGCAAATCATGACACATTGAAATTCTTTGTTAGGGACATTAAACAGCTCTGTCAGGGGCAAAAAACTGTTAACTGTATTTTTCAAAGTGTTTAAATCTTTTAGCTCCAAGTCTAACTCAAAAATCCTGCTTAAGTTCAGTTCTTTCTAAGAGCGTTATCAAAATCAGCATCCTTTTCAGTCAGGTTGTGAGGTCTGTATTTTTCAAAGTTTTTTTTGTTTGTTTTTTTACCAATAAACAACCATGTATTTGGAAAGCTGGTTAAAGCAGGAACTCTTCAAAAAACTGAAAAAGAAGATACAACAAAAAATCTAGAAAACATGCCCGAAATAATGGTATCTACTGTTCCTCAAATAGCAGAGACAAGTGACAAATCAAAAAAAAAAAAAAGAAAAGCACACAATGCTGTCCAATCTTCTTCTCAAACAAAGAAAAGAATATATGATGATAGCTACTTGTCATTTGGATTCACAAGTGCCATGAAGATTGTCCTGGAGCACAATGCGTACTTTGCAATAAAATATTGCCAAACAGTTCATCAGCACCTGCTAAATTAAGTCATAATTTTGTGCAAAACCACGCAGAGTACAAAGTTAAAGACATTGACTTTTTTTAAGTGACAACTAAAGGAGTATCAGAAGAGTTTATGAGCAAAAAATTCTAAATGCTAATGAAAAAGCCACAGAGGCTTCTTACAGAGTGAGTTACCGCATAGCACTTGCAGAAAAAGCACACACAATTGGGGAATCACTAATAAAACCATGTGCAAACTAAATAGTGTCATGTCATTTAAGTGTGAAGTTGATTTAAAAAATTTAAGCTGTGCCACTTTCCAACAACACAGTTTTGCACCGTATTCATGATCTTGCTGATGATATCCATACTGAACTAATTTCTCGACTGCATTAATGTGATGGGTACTCACTGCAGTTAGACAAGTCCACAGATGTTGCAGGACTTTCAATTTTATTGGTTTTTGTTGGATATAATTTTGACAAACAGATTGAAGAAGACTTGCTTCTGTGTGAAACTTTGAAAACTCATGCCACTGGTGAGAGCATATTTAACTGTATCCAGTTCATGAACACACACAGTACAAATGTGTAGATATGTGCAGTGATGGTGCCAAAGCAATGGTTGGGAAAGTGACAGGCGCTGTGACACGAATATGTAGCAAAACACAGCACCAGTTCTCAATGTGTTCTTTACAGACATGCACTGGTAGCTAAAAATATTTCAATCTCACTTAAAACTGCGCTAGATGAATCGGTCCAGATTATTAATTTTATAAAAAGTCGACCATTACAGTTAGTTAAAATAATATGTAAAGATATGGGTAGTCACCACTCTGCTCTGCTTTTGCATTCAGAAGTCCGTTGACTATCACGATAAAGTCCTTGTTAGAATGTTTGAATGGCATCAAGAGTTGTTTGCATATTTCCAGGATCATAAATTTGGATTTTATAACAAGACACGGAGGGTCATATTGCATATCCCTTTCTTTACTGTCCACCAATAGCAAAAAAGAATACAAACAGAATGAAAAAATAATGTACATACAGTAACATAGGCCCCTCCCCACTCAGGTCCCAGTATAATAGGCAGCATTTCCCTTCCATTTCCCTCTTTCTTTGCTGCTCCGACACAAAGATAAGTACATGTCACATTTTGTCCTATTGATATTATTCAATTCTATTGTTTTTATTGCTGATTTTATTATTTGGATATTTATTGTTAATTGATATTATACTGTATAGCTTTATTTTATTGGTAACTAGTATTATACTTATATAACTTTATCTATTATTGATGCTATTTTATTTAGAGTTTTGCACAATTATCCTCTCTATTTGCTTTACACTTCTGTGTGTTTTCTTTTCTTGTGCCCAGGGTCCAGACCTCCCCTGTCATGCTATTCTGTTTTTTACCCTGAATCCTTCTTCTCCTTTGTCCCCCCTGCTCCTCAGTGCCATTGTGCGCACGTTTTTTCCCCTATATTCGGCTGTGTGCGCGCACGATTTAAGCTCATTCGGCTGATTCGCCACGCATACATACCGCTCACCATTCGGCAGATAGCACCGTTCGCCTGTTTGCCGCATTCGACTATTCACGTGAACGTCTCGTTCGCCTATTCTACATTCTTCCTTATACTTACCTATCTATTTCACGAATTCGCTTCTTTTTATCTGCCGAACGTTCGTTTTCTTACCCGAATCTCGCGAATGCCGCGAATCTTGCAAGATTACCGGCGGTCATTTTCTGACTTCCTGTCTTCTTCCCTACCCTGTGTCTGAGTGTGCCACTGGTCTGGGTCCTGGTGAGATCGTTTTTCCTGTTGCTTTTGTTTTGGGTGACTAACCCATATCATTCCTATTAGCTTTCAGGGATTAATTTCTGACTTCACTTTATCATGCCTAAACCCAGACTTACTTCTGGTTCCACACCCTCTGGGGAGTCTGATACCCCACTGAGTATGGGTGAGGCCCCTGTCACCTCGGGCAATTCACCCACTCTGAAAAATAGAACCACCCTGATGGGGCACAGTTCTTAGCGCTACAGCGCTTCGTGACAGACGCCATTATGGCGGCCATGGGGTCTATGTCATCTACCCTCTCCCATACTATTTCACAGGCCCTCTTGCCACGTCCTTCGGACGAGCAATACTCGGGCTCCACGATGCCTCTTTCACGTCCTGCTGTGAACCCACAGGGAGAAACACCAAAAAAGGCTACCCATAAGACTAAACACCCCTCTGCCTCCAGAAACACTATGACTGGCGGTCGCCCCAGAAAGCGTGTCCCATCCACGCAGAAGAGCCTTTCCGCGCCAGGCAGAACGGGCGCGGCTATGGAAATGTGCCAGAGCACAGTTAGAGAGCGACTCCGACTCAGAAATCGGGTCAAATGAGGAGGCTGAGATTGAGTCGGACAGTGACTCTGATGCGGATGCCGCTGATACAAGCTTTGACCTAATTTCCTCTGCTCAAGCAGAGATGTCCGGAGGTGATACAGGGACTAGGCACTCTGCGGCTGCGGTGTCCACCCTTGTGGATCCGTCGGGTGTCCCACTCTTCGACCCGGATGACCTACACCATCCGAGATCGGCAGAGTGGTTCCCGGCCGAACACGTTGCCACGTATCTAGAAAATTGGGTAAAGCGCCCCCTTAGCAAAGCGGCCCGCAACAAATTGAGGGCGGAGTGTCCAAGGCCTGTGGTGCCCAATAAAGTTTGTGACACTCCTGAGGTAGACCCCAAGATGACACAGTTCCTCACTAAATTGGGATGGAACCCTCGTAAGGGGCTGGAATCTGCCTTAAAATCCTGCGAGGATAAACACCTGGATATATTCGGCACCCTGGCCAAATTATTTGACTTGGCGGAAGACACCAGAGCGGAGAACCGCATGGTTGACCCTGAAGACATACGTGGTTGGGTCCAGAGAGCAATATGTATTGCTGGGAGTGTTAATACCTCCCTCTCGATTGAACGGCGTAAAGCCATCTTATTTAAGATGGAACCTAAACTGGCCAATCTCGCCCTCACAGAAGCTGGCAAGGACGCCCAAGGCTTGCTCTTCGGCGGTTCCTTTATCAAAGATTTAGGACGTTTTGTTGGGGCATTTACAGCCCTCGATAAGGCCCAGGCCTCAATGAGACGGGTTTTCCAGGGGCGTATCCCCACCAGGGCCGGCAGATTCAGGAGACGTCTGTCCGGCCGTAACTACTCCCAATCCCATGGCACGGGAAGAGGCTCCTTCCAGCAGCGTACGCAGTACCAGGAGACTAACCCCCGTCCCACCTTCTTCCCGTCACGCGGACGTCCGTGGCGATCCAGAGGTTTCCGGGGCCAATCCAGTTCCAGACGCCCATACGGTGAGTTACCTCATACCTCATATTTCTTCTCTTGTTTGTGTAGGGGGCAGACTCCGACATTTTTTTCCCAGCTTGGTCACAAATAACATCAGTCCCCTGGGTGCTGGCCACTGTTCGGGTGTTCCAAATAGAAATAATAGAGTTGTTTGCACATTCCCCCTCCTCGACCGATCTGCTTTTCACTCCGGGATCGCAGACGGCTCGACGAGGAACTCTCCACCCTTCTTATCAAAGGGGCTATAGAACGGGCGCCTTTCAACCCCGCAGGTGTCATAAGCAAAATTTTCCTGGTGGAAAAGAAAGGCGGTCAACTGAGACCCGTCATAAATCTGCGCCCCCTCAATGCCATAGTCCGGTACCGCCATTTCAAGATGGAGGGTATTCACCTGCTACGAGATCTTCTCCTTCACGGAGATTGGCTAGCGAAGCTAGATCTCAAAGACGCATACATGACGGTACCGATTGCGGTGGCATCTCGAGACCTCCTACGTTTTCACTGGCGGCACGAGACTTGGCGGTTTACCTGCCTACCCTTCGGCCTCTCCTCAGCACCGTGGAAGCTACTACAACCTGTGATGGCCTGGTTACGCAGTCGGGGAGTTCGTCTAATCGTATACTTAGACGACATCCTCCTCATGGCTCAGGAGCGCTCTACCCTCCTTACCCATCTACGGCTGGCCATAAGCCTCCTTTCCCGCTTGGGTTTCATTATCAACTGGGAAAAGTCGTGCCTATCCCCCACCACTCGCATGGGTTTCCTAGGATTCCTCGTGGATTTGGGGGAGGCGACGCTGAGCCTGCCGATATCCAAGAGTCGTTCCATCCACAAAGAACTACGCAGGGCCCTCAACCGGCCCCAGCTCACCTTGCGACAGCTTGCACGGCTCATCGGCCTACTGGCCTCTTCGATACAGGCAGTGTTTCCAGGCCCGCTCCACTACCGAGCGCTACAACGCCTGAAGATTGCGCACCTGAGAGCCGGTGCATCCTACACGGACCTGGTGTCACTGGACAGCGAAACGAAGGACGAATTGCGATGGTGGATTCTCAACCTGTCCGCGTGGAACGGAAAAGCGATATTCGGCTCACTGCCAGAGTTTACAATCGACTCCAATGCAAGTCTCCACGGCTGGGGTGCCCATTGCGAGGGAGTTTCAACAGGAGGCCGGTGGTCGCAATCCGAATCCCGGCTACACATCAACGCGCTGGAACTCCTGGAAGGCTCCTTCGCCACCCGCATCCAGGGACCGAGCCCTGACATGCATCCAACTCCGCATGGACAACGTCTCGGCAGTGAGATATGTCAACCACCTGGGCAGTACACAGTCGGCAGTGTTGGTCAGATTGGCGAAAGACTTTGGGGAATTTTGCGTAGAACAGAACCTGGTCTATGCGGAATACTTACCTGGTCTGCACAATGTTCAAGCGGACTGAGGGTCACGATATCTTTCAGACACCAGCAACTGGAGATTGGACACGGATGTGTTCTCCAGTATATCGTCTCTCTGGGGTCCGTTTACCATCGACCGCTTCGCTTCCCGGCTCAACACCCAACTGTCACGCTTCTTCAGCTGGAGGCCAGACCCGACGGCGGAGGCAGTAGACACCTTCCTGCAAGACTGGAGCGGAGGCCTCCTATATGCTTTCCCCACGTTTTCCATGATCCTGCGCTCACTCCTGCAGACCTGCAGACACCGAGCAGAATTGGTCATGGTGACTCCCTTTAGGGAAACGCAGTCGTGGTTCCCCCAAGTGCTCGAGATGACGATGGACTATCCCCGACTACTACCGTCGTTCCACGAATTGCTGCTAGACACGATGGGACGATGTCACCCCCTCCTGTTGGAAGGCTCCCTTCCACTCCTGTCATGGCGGATCCCCGGGGACCCTGGGAGATCCAAGGAGTTTCGGACACGACTAGACGACTGTTGGCGGAGGCATGGGCTCCCGGCACTAGACGGGCATATGGGTCAGCTTGGCAAGCTTGGACTGGCTGGTGCCTGGCTAGGAACGCGGATCCCGTTTCGGCCTCTGTAACCATGGTCCTGCAATTTCTGACTTCCCTCTTCGAGGCAGGGAAGGCTTACTGGACTATCAACCTTTACCGGTCTGCCATCTCTGCGATTCATCAAGGCTTTGATGGATGCCCCGCGGGACAACACCCCTTAGTGTGCCGACTCCTCAAGGGCTCTCGATTCTCCCAACCTCCACGACCTGGGACGTCTCTGCTGTGTTGTCCTTCCTCTCCTCCTGGCCCGCTAACTCAGGACTCTCCTTAAAACAACTACCAGCCAAGTTGGTTTGCCTGCTCTGCCTTGTCTCATGCAAGAGGGTCTCGGACGTCAGAGTTTTGGACTTCGACGCCAGATCATACACCCCGGACAGGGTAACGTTCAACATCAGCCGGCGGACAAAGACCTCTATCAAATCGGTATCCTTTCCTAGTTTCCCTACCTCTCCGGCATTGTGTCCAGTGGCTTGCCTACATGAATACGAAACTCGCACCAACCTTCACCGTTCCGCTGCCTCTCCACAGCTTACATCCTTTCATCCTCCTTTCCACCCGTTCTCTAGCACCACATTGTCATGCTGGGTGAAGTGGTTATTGTCCCAGGCGGGCACTGATACCGCGGTCTTTGGCGCCCATTCAGTCCGGGGGGCCTTGGCCTCTTCGATGATGACTGCAGGCGCGCGTCTGGAGGACCTTATGAGGACGGCCGATTGGTCAAGGGAGTCTACGTTCCGGGAGTTTTACTTTCGCCCGGCCCCACATACATTCGCTGCAGTAGTGGACCAGCTTTAAACTTGCAATATGAGCCTCCGTGTCTTGTTATAAAATTGCATGATTTTGCTATTACATGACGAAAAGTCATGATTTTATTAAAGACACGGAGGCGAGTATTGTCCCACCCATGTTATATCTCTAAGGTTATATAATTTTTTTCCACCCAGTTTGTTGCACGTTGCAACGAGTCACATCAAATGTTTTTGTACGGTAAGTGGGGGCCGTGTTGTGATGCTGGTGTTTATGTACCTTAATGGTTAATCACTCTTAAGTATGGGACTGTATATATGTGACCTTGATGTTGGTTGCAAGTATCGACTTTAACCTGTAGGCTCCTGTTCCTTTATGTTTTCACAGCCTGATCCAAGAAGATGGCATGCCGTTATCCAGCTTGTGAGGACTCCCATCGCTGATAACCTTTGGTCCTATAATTCATCTGGTCGTGCTTCACGGTTGTTCACGTGTTATCCTCTTCAGTTCTAAGTTACCTACCTATTGGACTTTATCACCGTTCTTGGTTTAGACATTGTTTCCTACGGTCACATCTTCAGAAAGAGGGAAATGGAAGGGAAGTGCTGCCTATTATACTGGGACCTGAGCGGGGAGGGGCCTATGTTACTGTATGTTCATTATTTTTTCATTCTTATTGTATTCTTTGCTGCTATTGGTGGACAGTAAAGAAAGGGATATGCAATACTCGCCTCCGTGTCTTTAATAAAATCATGACTTTTCGTCATGTAATAGCAAAATCATGTAATTATCTGATCTATTAACAAACACTCTGTAGTTATCCAAAGTAGCATATCTTGCAGACATATTCCCAAAATTAAATGACGTATGTTTATCACTCCAAGGAAAAAACTAATATTGTTAATGCAAGAGATAAAATCATGTGGGACAAGGTGAAAGGCAAGGAAAGGTGGACCAAATGGGTGTTACTAGTACAGAGTGCAAACGTAGAGTTGCATGGAACTAAGCCTAGCAATAAATTGTCATTATCGCAATGCCTAGTGCAAATGCCCCATGTAACATTAATGTACCATATTGGCACAAACAATGAACAATAAATCTTTCCTGGGTCTCATTTAGTTAAATGTAATTTAGGCAGAGGTCATACTGCTTATTTACCTAAGAACACAATAGTCAAAGGGGATCTACTGTTTGGGCTTGCCAGCTGTACACAAATCTGTACGTAAAGATTGACCCACAAATAGCCTGATGATCTAAGTTGCTCCGTACAAATATATACATATATAACATAAACTGCTCTGCTGAAATTGAAATATTGATTACATGCACAGAAGAAGAACAGTGACATTAAAAGAAGCGATAAAGATTACTGCAATGCACTGTGCTGCCTCAATATAGACTGGTGATATGTTTTGTCAATCTTTAAAGGGGGATTTTTTTAAATATATGAACACAAAACTAATCTCAGCATGGGTAGAACAGAAAGTATAGACAGAAAGAATAAGTCTGATAAAAAAAAAAAAAAAAAAGAAAGAGGATCAGTATTCTGAACCAGGAAGTTTGACAATCTCAATTAGAAGCAATGAGCAATAATAATACTTAAAGGACCACTCTAGGCACCCAGACCACTTCAGCTTAATGAAGTGGTCTGGGTGCCAGGTCCTTCTAGGGTTAACCCATTTTTTCATAAACATAGCAGTTTCAGAGAAACTGCTATGTTTATGAATGGGTTAAGCCTTCCCCCTAATCCTCTAGTGGCTGTCTCATTGATTTTCACAGTGATTTTCACAGTGAGAGCACGCAAGTGTCCATAGGAAAGCATTGATAATGCTTTCCTATGCGACCGGCTGAATGCGCGCGCAGCTCTTGCCGCGCATGCGCATTCAGCCGACAGGGTGGAACGGAGGAGGAGAGAAGGAGGAGAGCTCTCCGCCCAGCGCTGGAAAAAGGTAAGTTTTACCCCTTTTCCCCCTTCCAGAGCCGGGCTCCAGTCTGGAACGCGGCCTGCCCCCTGCCTTCTCTAAGGTAAATTGGAGGCAGGGGGAGAGACACAGGGAAAGGGGAGGGGGAGATGGGAGACTCTGGGAAAAGAAGGAGGGAGGGAGGGACATGGGAGAGGGAAGGAGGGAGATGGAGAGACAGGGAAAGGAAGGAGGAGAGAGATGGGAGAGACAGGGAAAGGGGGGAGGAGAGAGATGGGGGAGACAGGGAAAGGAGGGAGGGAGGGAGATGGGAGAGACAGGGAAAGAAAGGAGGGAGGGAGATGGGAGAGACAGGGAAAGGAAGGAGGGAGGGAGATGGGAGAGACAGGGAAAGGAAGGAGGGAGGGAGATGGGAGAGACAGGGAAAGGAAGGAGGGAGGGAGATGGGAGAGACAGGGAAAGGAAGGAGGGAGGGAGATGGGAGAGACAGGGAAAGGAGGGAGGGAGGGAGATGGGAGAGACACAGGGAAAGGAGGGAGGGAGGGAGATGGGAGAGATGGTGAGGGGAATAGAGAGGGGAGAGACACAGGGAAAGGGGGAGGGAGAGAGAGGGGAGAGACACAGGGAAAGGAGGGAGGGAGAGACACAGGGAAAGGAGGGAGGGAGATTTAATTTATCTGTTCTAACTCTGTATCTGCACACTATGCTGGCACAATGCATTATGGGGCTGGTAAATATTTTTTTTCCAGGGCTGCTTTTAATTCCCAGTCCGGCCCTGGTGCCAGGTCCCTCTAGTTTTTAACCCTGCAGCTGAAAACTGCTATGTTTCACTGAGGGTTAATACAGCCTCTAGTGGTTGTCTCACTGACAGCCGCTAGAGGCCGCTTCCGCAATTCTCACTGTGAAAATCACAATGAGAAGACGCTGGACGTCCATAGGAAAGCATTGAGTAATTGGGAGCATTGGAGGCTTAGGCATAGGTGCACTTGGGGCAGCACCAATTCTGTTTTTTATGTCGGGAAAAACGTTTATTTGCAGTAGTTTAGAAACACTAATATTCTTTTTCTGAAGGTGAGAGCGGTAAGCCAAGAATTATGGGAAAACATTATTGTCTCTTTAATTCTGTAACAGGTTTGAGTTTAACATGGCCCTTCCCTCCTGACTGGTAAGCTGTTTGGAGAAGCTTACTTGAGAGGTTCTAGGCATGTCAACAAATGGGGCTGGTTTGAAATCTGCCCTGCTTTAGCAGGTTTTGCACATGCCTAGTGTCCTTTAAGAAGGAATTTCAGGTATTTCCATTAAGTTGCCATTCAAGCACCAGAGCTAGCTGCCCACAAGTGGAGACGTGCTATTGGTGGCATGATTATAGGCCTCTCTATTCAAAAGCCAACATTGGCTGATAGCACCAGGGGGTGGGGTTACAGTGCCTATAGGACAGAGAAGCAAGAAGCCATATTGGAAGCAACACAGAGAGAGCACAGCAGCAACAACTCCTGGCCCCTGCTAAATGTAAGTGTATAATATAATCTGACTACCTGAGGGCTGATTAAGCAAGGGAATTTACTCAAATATGTAATATATATATATATATATATGTATATATATATATATATCCAGGGAAGCCCATGGTATGGGACATTTCTGACACATAGCAGATAGGATGCAACGGACTGGTAGTATTTTTAATATTACTATTACACCACAATACTACATCTCCCATCACTCTCTTTCTTTCCATTACCCATCTATCACATTTCATCTCCTTGCTGCTCTCCTTAATCAAACCATCTAGATATGTGTAATATTGTCCTTTTTCTTAAAATTATTTCCTTCATTGATTCTCATCATCCTCCCTCATCATGTCTCCTCCTCCTAATGCTCTTTTAACAGTCAACTTGTTTTCAACTCTCCTTCCTCTCCATGTTACTGTCTGCTACACCTCCTACTCACACTCCATTATGTTCTATTTTTATTCATGCACACTACACATCGTTATCGTTAACCCTACAACCCATGTTCCCTTGTCAGTCATGGTTCTGTTACCCCTGTATATTCCTTACTCTCACAGTCAAACACTCTCTATCTTCCTGATCATAATTAATGTCCTGCCCAGATGATTCAGCGGGAATGGGAAGGCAATGGAGTGTATAGTTCATATTCAGGTGTATTGCTATTGGAAAGGGATGCAGCGCAATGTTAGATTGACGTAGTGACCGAGCCTGTGCAGCTGAACATTCACAGCCATCTACCAATGCCTTGAGATTGTCACAGAAGGAAGTCATATCTTTGTACAGAGGTGCCCACAGTTGACTTGCTGAACAACACTGATCTAAGAGAATAATCCCCTATTAATTGAAGAGATAGCTCAAGGTAACTGCTATATACTAAACACTAGTAAAAGAATAATAAATATATTTCCCGGTTAAGTACTTTTGTATATTATTATTATCACTATCTTCTCTGCATCATCTACCCTTCTTTTCATAAAAAACTCCCTACCACATTATCACACACTGTTTTACCGTTACCACTTTTATCCTCACCCCTTCACCCATCCACCATCATCTGCAATACACTCTTTTTCCGTATTTCTCCGTGCTCCAAACACTTACCCTTTTTAGCTGTCCAAATGATTGCCCTAGCATACTACCAGGGTAAGTACAGCAGGCTACCGTAGTTATAGTGCTTGGAGCGTTCCTTTAATTTTTTACACTTTAAATATGCACATAAATGTATTGCCTGGTTTCAGCTTCATAAACTGCTATTATTGTTAATATTCCTAGTGTAGCGATTTAGCAACAAGATGTTGCTAACCTTCCCTAGGTATAACTACATTTGCCATTTTCCAAAAGCTTAGTGCAGTGTACGAGACAGCTAGTTTATATTTCTGCCAATGTTACATAAAAAATAAATAAATAAAATGAAATGTTCTCGCTTTGCATCATGTTTTGATGTGAAGCTCCACAATAATACTAAGTGTCAAGAAACTGCCTAGGCAATTACAATACATTCATTATAGATGCTGAAAATTAGATCTTTCATATTTAATTATTTCCTGTCAGTCATAATCTTTACCATTTGTTCCCTTAACTGGGCTAAAAATATCTTGAAGTCATTTTAGGAAAATAGAAATAATGAGATGTTTGAGAGCAACGCTAGAGTATGTTTTGTCCGTTTACCTGTCCAGCATGATTTTTAGTCTGTTATTTGAAATCTACAACCGGGGTGAGTGTGTATTGTTAGTCAAGCCCTAGACACATAGTTTTAGCTGTAATGTATGTCTTTCTAGTTTTTGATAAATAGCAGGTGTCAAATATAATTATATATATATATTAGTGTCTATAAACAAGTTGGGCTCTTGTCAAAACCAGCCATTATTTACAATTCTGTACCGTACAAAGAATACAACAACAAAGGAGTCTCAGCAGAAATGGTTCTTACCATGGCAGTTCTTGACTTGATGAACCAGTCAAACCTGAACTGTGGAGCATTTCGAACACATTGTCGTAACTCTTCATAAACATTTTCTTTGTCAAATCCCATTTTATGAAGCATACAAATCAAGAACCGATCTTCTTCTTCCGTGTAGTTTTTGCCTTTGTTGGTTCCATATTGTATCCTTAGCTGGTGAAAGGGAGCCTTGTACCTTGCAATCTAAGCAAACAAAAAAAAACAGAAGCATCAGTAATCACTATTTTCTCTCCATAAACATTCCTTTGTCAAATTGATCACATGCAGCTTAAATATCAAGAACCTATTTTATGATTTAACTTAATTCATCACACTGGCTCACAAACATGAAGCCAGGGATGCATTAATATCTCAGTGCTTGTATTGTATGCACAATATTGTCAGGCATCCCTACCACTCCCCCACTCCCCTACAAACTATTTTATGGCTTACTCAATGATTTGAAGGATGCGCAAAACAGTCAGAACATTCACTCACAACCTCCGCAAATAAAAAAACAAATGCAATTTCCATGTAACAAAATGAAAGTGTATCTCTAAAAACAATTTATTGTAAACTACTGAATGTAATGTCTTGGCTAGGATTAGTTTCAATTGATGAAATTGATGTATCCTCCTGTGAGATGTGCTGTGATTAGATAGCACTGACCTCGGAGAGAATTTGCAGGGAAGAGCAAGTACTATACCCAGTGAAATTAAATATAATAAATTGTCTGCATTAAATTATCATCCTAAGTCTTAAAGGGACACTATAGTCACCAAAACACCAAAACAACATTAGCTTAATGAAGCCGTTTTGGTGCATAGTTATTCCCTTGCAGTCTCTGCCATTTAGAAGTTAAATAATTTTGTTTATACAGCCCTAGTCACACCTCCCTGCATGTTACGTACACAGCATCCCTAAACACTTCCTGTAAAGAGAGATCTAATGTTTACACCTCCTTTATTGATAATTCGGTTTAATTTAGATTGTCTTATCTCCTGCTCTGTTAATAGCTCGCTAGACCTTTCAGGAGTGTCCTGTATGTGATTTAAGTTCATTTACAGAGCAGGAGAAACTTTTAAAGTATGTTTGCATCTGATTGAAAATGAAAATATTTTTTTCTTGCAGGCTGAGTCAGTCACAGTCAGGGGAGGTGTGGCTAGGGCTGCATAAACAAAGTGATTTAACTCCTAAATGGCAGAGAATTGAGCAGGGAAACTTCAGAGGCATGATCTATACACCCAAACTGCTTTATTAAGCTAAAGTTGTTTTGGTGAATACAGTGGCCCTTTAAGTTAGAACCTGAACCTGAGTTCAGTCCCATTGCTTGAATGTGAAACAAAACATTTTTTATGCTATTGACATCATTTAATTCTGCACCTTGTATGTTTATCCCCTTATTATATGCATACTGGAAAACTGCTGATATTTTGAGGGAAGGTTAAAAATGTTACAATCTCTAACCACAGTTTTAGCTTTTTTAGCACAGTTTTCTTACTATTTAGTTTCCAGTATTTTTACAGTTGGAGATATTGAGGGAGGTAATTAAGTTTAGGCTGCCCTTGCCATCAAAAAGCTCAAGGCTCCTTAAAAAACCATCAGCTGCACCATGATACAATCTCATTGATATATACACAGATACACACATGCATACACTGCAACACACTCTCAAAAATACATACAGTTACACAAAGACATAGACATATACCTATATGCAAATGAATGTCAGACACATAGATCTTTAACTTCTTTGCTCTTTAGTGTTCACAGTCACAGTCATATCCCATCACCATCGCTCAGCTAGCCAAAGCCTCCTCCCTTCCCACTCTCCTCTTCTAAACTTTCAGGCTGGACGGGGAGGCCATCATGATTTACAATTTTTCATTTTGTGTCTAGGATGGCTAAAAGGAAGTGGCATCAGTATACGGCATATATGACATTTTTGGCCTAAATTGTGTTCAGACTAGTGTGGTTAGCTGGGTGGACACACTAAGTGATTGACGCATGGGTGCAAGTGAAGGACACTGATCTTGACTGTTGGGATTCCTCGTGGACCTATACAACCAATAGTGAATGATACATCTGAGTGTAATAAAGAAATTATAGAACTCCAAAATGTTCTGCATATTTACAATCAAACCTAAATAAGGGTTTAGATGTGGAGTAACAACAGAGTGAGTACATGCTATAGAAGAGAAACATTGGATAAACTTTGTAGGTGACTCTAGATAGAGCCTTAAAATGATGCTGGGGAAAAAAAAAATGATGTTCACATGTACCAGAAGTAGAATTATGTTCACTTAAAATTCCAGACAAGGTGCTCCAACAGTCAAAGCAGCAAACTTAATTTAAAGTATAGAAGATTCTAAGCACACAAGTGGTAACCATACAGGGCTACAACGAAGTTTTGGCACATACAATAACCGATTTCAATCTGAAAAAGGCTCTTATATGTACAAGCAGCAACCATGTGGTATGAAACAATATTTTTGCTTACCATCAATGTTCTAAGTGGTGATTTTTCTATATTGCAATTAAATAGATGTTTCTCAATAGACATTGTAGTTAATTGACATGCTGTACATGTCTAAATGAACACAAACAATTGAAATATATATAATGTACTTTAGCATCCAGGGCTTTCTTGATACTGATTCGTCTTTGAATCCTTGATTCTCCTCGTTCAATTTGCGCCATGATCTTCTCAATGTCCTGTAGTTCATTGCATCTTTCCCAGAACACAGCTGCAAAAAGATAAATGGATGATTGTGAACTACAACTTCCTTTTACCAAACAGTATCTATCTATCTACCTACCAACCTATCTACCTACCTACCTTTCTAGTTATGGGGTTTGTGTAAGGAGTATGAATGTGTATGTATGCCAGCAATTTCTTTAAGGTGTGCAGCTGCAATTTAAAATACATCAAACTCTGAAGAGAGACTATAGACACAATAAAGATTACATTTTGTGAAGTCCAGTAATTATCTTGCAAGATATACTTCTTGTTTCAGTATATTACTAAGCTATTTGTTTGCACTGGGTACAATTAACTTTTGTAATTAAGACATTCCATGACTAACCAAGGGACAGTTCAAATTGGGCAAAGGTGAACAGTAGATAAAAATAATCAGAGTAGGATCAGCGCTAGTAATGCCACAGAAAATATGTAAAATAGTAAAAAGGCAGCACACCTAAAAAGGGGTTACCCTCCTATCCCCTATAGCTTAATAAGAAATGGAAAAAAATAAGGAAATAGGGCGCGCCTTTAATAAAAATACATCAATATATCACTAAAAAGTATAATAAAAATAAGAATAAAAAAGTCCAAGGTAATAGTCCACAGGTATATAGGGAGTGTTCTTTGTAGCGTGATATGGTATCGTCCCGGATGGTGACTTGTGTTTTTCAGTGAGTCATATATGGAAAAATAAAAAGAGCAACCAATGGTACAGTATGTCAGTATAGATGGATATATATGAGATAAAATGGAATTACAATTTCCAGAGCTAAAATCCAGCACTGGTATGAAGTGCATGAAGTGGAATGATCCACTTAACCATGCATAGGTTATGGTGCAAGGGGGTTCCCAGTAACCATCGTCCTGGAATAGTTGGTTAATAACTACAGAAATCTGCAAACATCTTTGCATCTGAACGCCTACTCCCTTGGTGATAACAGATATCACTGAAGGAAGCAATGCTATACAAATCAACACCTCCCCTTCCAGGCTCTTTTACAGATTACTGCTTAGCTTAATTGTTTTAAATTATTTTTAAAGCATTATTTATATAATGTGTTAAAAATGTTTGCCACCTTCATCGCAGAGTGTCTCTTTAATTCTCTGCCATTTGGGAGTTAAAATACTTTTAGATCTGTTTATGCAGCCCTATCCATACCCCCACTGGCTGTGATGCCACAGCCAGCATGAAAAACTGGTTTCATTTACAGTCGTATTTTATTTGAGAAATGTCTGTCTACTGCACTGTAATTTGAACTGTAATCACACACAAGGCTCCTGCAGGCTCTAACAGACTATTAACAGAGCAGAAGATAATACATTTTAATTTCAACAGATTGTGTAATAAAGGAAGTTTAAAAATTAGATCTCTCTTTGCATGAAGTGTTTAGGAAGTCTGTGAAAGTCACATGCAGGGAGGTGTGAGCAGAACTGCATATACAAAGTGATTTAACTTGTAAATGGCAGAGAATTAAGCAGTGAGACTGGGGGCAAGTATCAAAACATTTAATAAATAAACAAGAGAATAAATGTACAAAAAAGAACTGATTAAAACAATTCTATATTTCCATACATATAGGGGCAATGCAGGAGGGAAATAGAAATATATTTCAAAATACAGAGTGGGTACGGTTTAAACGACAGCTGCTTGCAACACCTTCACCCAAATTATGCTTCTGCGAAGTCCAAGATGTCTAGCCTATAGTGTTTGTTTTTTTTAATTCTTTATTTTTCGTGCTTTGTTAGGCATATTGGCATAAGCATAGTGGTACAATGATAAGACATTTTGTTTTGTATACATCGTAATACCCAATGTGTGTAGGTAAGACATTAACAGGATGCACAATTTTTCATAACTAACAGGTAAGGTTACAAACCCAGGGTAAGTGTTCCCCTGGGATACTACAAGGAGGTGTAGCCTATAGTGTTTCATAAATGTGATGAAATAAGACCAAGTTGCCGCTTTGCAAATGTCTTCAGTAGAAGCCTTCTCCTTTTCTGTCCAGGAACTTGTCATCACTCTTGTAGAATATGCTTTAAATAAATACCCTTTAATCCCGTATGCCTGCTGAACAGTATCTGTTATCCAGCATATTATAGAAGTCTTAGAAGCTTCTTACATTTCATTCTTGGTTTTCTTCCATTTATACCTTTCTTTAAAGTTGATCAGAAGAAGGTGGTCAGATGTTCTCCATTCTGAAGTTCATCTTAAATACATTTCTAGAGTTATCTATACATCTAGACAGTGCGGTCGCTCTTCCTTAGAAAATGATGGATTGGTTAATATGCTCTTTATGCAGTACTTTAGTATGGAATGAAGGCTTAAGATGTAATATTACCTTGTGCTATTGAAACACTGAATTCCAGTGAAGCTGTCAGGAAGATCTTAGTTTAAAGGGACACTCCAGACCCCTAAAGCACGTTAGCTTGGTGAAAAGCTCTATGTGTGAAGAGTGTGTTCTTTTTTTTTATTTTGTAAAAAGTGCAGATTTCAATAGAAATTTAAACTCTTATAAATTAAAATGGGTACACTTATAAAGCAGATAACAATTATGCTATTTCCTGATTTGGTCAGTTCAGTGGAGCTAAACTTAGGAGGCAGCAATTGCTCAGAGTAAATGCCTTGTAAAGACTTTTCATTTAATTGCATTGGAAAGTCTGTGATTGGACAGCCACGTTCTTGGCAGAGTTAGAAGGGAAGGGTTTTCAAGTGCTACAGACAAGAGAACTGCAGCTTTTGCAATCTGTTTTTAAATTTACTCCCAATAAAAAATAAATAAAAAAAATAAAAAACATTATTAAATACATGCACTTTTTCATTTGGGATATAACTAGTTTGTTTTACTTAATTCGTATTGAGGCAGTGGATTGTCCCTTTTACTAAAATCAGCAATTGACCTTTTTCTTTTGTGTCTATTTCCAATGGATATATAGGTCAAGACATCTGTGATATGCAGAAATAAACCATAAGCAAATAAAATTTAGTAATAAGTCTTTTAAAGTTAAAAACCGTGCAGGTGGCTGGTGGACACAGTAATTGTGTTGTGACGAGCACTCTGGATGTCAGATAGGTATGACAGTCTTTCAATATCCTGAGCCAGTTTATGGAGTTCCACTTGCACAAGCTCAACAGCGCATTCACACCATGGAAGACATCCACCTTACAGGCATACATTCCACCAGCTGTGCATAGGAGTAGAGCCCGCTGTTTCATTCAGCCACCTGCACACCTGTAACTTTTGATAGATATCGATAGACATAACGCTTACAGTTCACCACCCAGGTAGTTATCATAGTTGAGGAAACCCCTGGATAGCAGCTGGTGCAGCATTATGTCAGCCCACAAGCAGCAAGGGCCCCCAGATAAGGTCATGGGACAAGTGAACCGATTGTTTAATCAAAAGAACCAGCATTTAAGGGCATACTTTACAGATTTTATTATTTATTATTTATTTATAGGAGGTTACCTGTTCATCAGTAGAATGTACATTCCTCAATTACTACCTTTATACATAAGGAAAAATAATAATAATGAGAAAGATAGATAGATAGATAGATCGATAGTCATATGTAAACAGATAGATAGATTTCAAAGTGCCAATGGAGTGTGAACTCAAATTTTGATAAAAGTGCCAGTTTAAATAACAGCACACCTGAGTATTCCATGACTTCCTCTGGTGTCTTCCCTTCCACCTCTCGAGCAATGTTATCAATGTCATCGCGTCCGTACTTCTCATTCGCTTTAACGAACTGGTTAAAGTCTCGTTTGTTCCAGTTGGTAAAACCCTAAGAGTACAGGCATATTAATAGTCATCGCATTAGTTCTATACAAATGGGTTTTTAATCCATCTAGTTAGTTCTTCACATATACTTATGTTTAGCATTAGGAAAAAAGACATAGCACTGACTGATTCTAAACTGGGAAGTTTAAGACATTTGAAAAGGAGGGAGAGAAAAACAAGGGAAATACAAGAGAGGTTTATGGCTGTTTTAAGAGATCCCATTAGTTTACTATGACATAAAGGTTCCCACTATTTAATTTAATATCAGTATATTAAAGCACAAAACATGTAGATGCCAAATGTATTTATTATTTCTATGCCCATGATGTTTAATAAGTTTCTTTACTGATTAAAGGTAATTTAAGGTTACCTATTTAACGGTGAAAATAAATATGAAGTTACATGTCTGTATGTATTAAAGACAACCACCAACTGAGGCTTAACATGAATGATCATTTATATCCAGTTTCTGTTTGTGCGTTTGTCTTTGAATGAGTTCATATTTTGATGTTAGGCCACAAGAAAGGCATCCACATCCTGCTTCCACTATGTTGTGTTACCTGCCCAACCTGCATCCTTTCAGCCTTGCCACACCATACATTGTGCCGCCTGCAACGTGATTCCACAGTCATTATTAACATCGACCACTACCACTCTGTATGTATTTATGCCAATAATGACGCATGTCCCAAATCAGTCCTGCGACATCCTAAGGATCAGTAATACGCTCTTTACTCTATACTTGATACTAAAGTTTAAGTCTGTGTTACCTGTTGCTCATACTCTTGTTGCCAACCAAATCCATCCAACTTGTGCAAATAGTGAGAGCGCACATACTGTGCAGGAACCTAATTCCACCCACCAGTGATCATATGCACCCAGTAGCCTAGGAGAATATTGCATACAAACCCGTTTACAAAACAGTGAAAACTGTTTAGATGGTACCAGCTTATGCAGTAGTTCTATTGCTCAGACTTGATGAGAGGAACTGCAACTGGGCTGAATAACATACCCATTAAACTGCTGGTGGAAAGGGGTTTATGTCATAAGACCATTCCTAAGAGACCACAGTAATGCCTGTGCAGCCTTTACTTAATCAGCAAAGCTGTCTATTGATGCAGCTTGCCTGTGCAGTATTTAATCAACCACCCTTCTTTTCCATACATTGCGTAATTGAAGAAAGGCTGAACTGACATCTGTAACTCCAGCTCCTGCAACTATATTTGTATAAACTGAAAAGAGCAGGCTTTTGAAACACTATAAGTCTAAATAAATATGTCTGAATAAGGTTCCCATGGAAACTCCGGAAGGAATATAATTATTTGCAAAAAAAATCAAGTCATGTAAACTAACTGTTCTGTTATATAACACTCTCAAAATATTTTTAGAAGGTGGGTAGAAATTAACATTACTACACGCCCAATTTACTGACATACTATAGGAGTCCATAAGCTCCTTTATGAGGCTTGAAGTATGAAATCCAAAATGCAGTATTCACTGAAGAAAACAATAACGTGAATAAAGACAAAGAGTGGACACACAGAAGGTAAATACATGTGTAATATATATAACATGTGATACATGTAAGTTTATCACTACATGTTTGTCTGTCTGCTTATGCACTCTTGTTTGCACTGAGGATGACTTCTATTCCTTAGCTTTGTAATTCAAGATGATTTTTGGTCAAGAGATGTATGTATATTGATATTTCCCTTCCGCTTCTTTAGGGCCCCAAGATGTTATATATTTATGTTTTGGTTAGACTGCTTTGATATCCCTTGAAGGACCTGTGTGTCTTCATTTTTGTTTATGAACTTTATTTTAGCCTTTCTGTAGGTAACAAAAATATGTTTGGGGGTTACTTCAGTGGACCTGCGTGTCCTTTTATAGTACTTATTTACATAGTTACATAGTTACACAGCTGAAAAGAGACTTGCGTTCATCAAGTTCAGCCTTACTTACATTTGTATTTTGCTGTTGATCCAAAAGAAGGCAACTGTTTGAAGCACTTCCAATTTTGCAACAAGCTAGGAAATAAATTCCTTCTTGATCCCAGAATGACAGTCGGATTTATCCTTGGATCAAGCACCTATTACCCTACATTGAAAGATTATATCCTTGAATATTGTTTTTTACAAGTATGCATCTAGTAGCTGTTTGAACATCTGTATGGACTCTGATAAAACCACTTCTTCAGGCAGAGAATTCCACATCCTTATTATTCTTACAGTAAAAACACCTTTCCTTTGCCTTAGACGAAATCTTCTTTCTTCCAGTCTAAACGCATGGCCTCATGTCCTATGTAAAGTCCGGTTTGTGAATAGATTTCCACACAATGGTTTGTACTGGAACCGAATGTATTTGTATAAAGTTATCATATCCCCTCTCAGGCGACGTTTTTCTAAACTAAAGAGGTTTAAATTTGTTAACCTTTTTTCATAGCTGATATGTTCCATTCCTTTTATTAATTTTGTAGCCCGCCTCTGCACTTTTTCTAGTGCCATAATATCCTTCTTTAGAACAGGTGCCCAAAATTGCACAGCATATTCAATATATGGTCTTACCAGTGATTTATAAAGAGGCAAAATTCTATTCTCATCCTGAGAATGAATGCCCTTTTTCATGCATTTCATGTTGGAAACCACTAAAATTCTAATTGACAAAAAAAAAAAAAAAAAAGATAGATTGGTAGACAGACAAATAGATAAGTTATATTAATTACAGTAATAAAAAGTATTTTAAAGTTAAAAACCACGTGTGGGGCTAGTAGACACAGTAATCCGGTTCTGACGAGCACTATCTGGCTATCAGGTAGGTATGCCAGTCTTTCAATATCCTGGGCGATTCAAATTGGAGCCAACTTGTGGAGTTAAATTTGCTCATGCTCAGCAGAGCATTCAGAACGCCATGGAAAGCATCCACCTCCTAGGCATGCATTTCAACAGCTGTGCACAGGAGCAGAGCATGCGGTTTCATTTGTCGACACCTGGGTCAGCCTGTAATACAGGGCACACCTCCAATATGTCAATAAAAATAAACGTCACCCAGATCTCCATGTCAGTAAAAATAAACGCTACATGGACATCCTGTAACTTCTGGTGGATATCAATAGAAATTACGCCTACACCAATCAGGTTGCTTTCATAGTTGAGGAAACCCCTGGATAGCAGCTCATGCAGACTTATGTCAGCAGACGTGCAACTAGGGCCCCCAGAGAAGGTCAAGGATATCGCCTGTCCGTCCTGATCATGGGACAAGTGAACTGATTGCTTGATCCAAAGTGCTGATATTTAAGGTCACACTTAACAAATTTTATTATTATTGTTATTTATAAGAGGCTATATATTCTTCAGTAGAATGTACATCCCTCCTGTACTACATTATACATTAGGAAAATAATAGATAGATAGATAGACAGACAAAATAAGACTTTTAAAAGATAATTAAAATGTACTTTACTTTTATTTTCCAATAAACACTGCTGGCCATTTTGGTTGATACCGTACATAATTCTACCTACAATTGGTCACAGAATACGCCAGGATTCCGGAGCAAATTACACGTGACGTTTTACAAACCAATATTTTCCAACGCCACATATAATCTAGACTTATTTAGTACATAATAGTGTCATGAAATGCTACATAATGAGAAAATAGCACCCTATTCCATACAACTCAATAAAGAGAGAATCCTTGAAAAAAACTGTATTTAAAAAAAACTCTTTTGCAATTGATGTGTTTCACATAGGATGCACACCATTCAGAACACATTTCGAAAACGTAATCATATCTGTTAACATAAGTGGCAGCTATATATGTTTTCAAACACTCTTGTGCCAGACAAATCCACGACAATAGTATTTTTACTGTACTTGTGTAAGAAGTTTCTCCTTTTCGTCTGACTCAGTGGCACTAAGAGGCTCGGCTTCATCAATCTTCCGCTGTTCTTCCTTTTGAACCTGAGATGCATTTGGGAGATCTGGATTCCTAGGGACCTAAATTCAGAAGTCAGGAGGTGAATAAACTGTGAAGGAACAATGTTATTATACATTCATGCTCATATCAATCTTACTTAACAGCCCACACTGCAAAAATGCTACAAGATAGCTTTGATAAAAGGATTGATGGAGTTTATACCACACAACATTTGTCACAAGACAACATGCTAGTTGTTTTAATAACTTTTCCTTAGCAATAAGAGATTTTAAAGACACAAAAGCAGCCTTCTTTATAGCACAGTTTATATTTCACTGAAATGTTGAAACAATAAAAAAAAAATATCTGAAGCTCATACAAAGCTCCATCCACTGATTGCTTTACTACATATTACTGAAAGTGTCTAGAATAGAATCTTTATGAAAAGCTTTTGATGAATGTCAACGCAGTCAAATATACAGTACACGTGACTATGCACAGTAGCAATAATTCTTGCATATTTTCCTGCATGCTGAAGAGCACAATAGTGATGACGCAAAGGCAGATAAAGGTATTGGGAATGAAATAAATATGGTAACAAGAATAAAGCCCTAAGGGATAAAATGTGCTGTGGATTTTATAGTGTCTGATACTAATAAAGTATTATTTGGCTACCTCTATTTATGGTTTCTGCCACATACTCTTAATTTGTTTCCTGTTATATATTGGTTCTGCTCCTGCTACCTGTTACACCTGTGGACATCTGTCAAAGAATACTAGGTGGGGATCATACCAGCTTGTCTGCTCACCCTGTTGTAAGTATGTTTTTAACCACTATTTCTGCAATTACTTAAATGGAGTGCACTATTGTTTTTTTCCTTTTGTGCTATATGGTTCACCTCACCGCTTCTCTGCTGTGGAAAATTGCCAGAGGGATATCCTACAAGTGAGGATCTAAACAACAGTATGCTGATTAATCTGGACTTTGTTTAAGCTCTATCACAGGTGAGTTGGAAATTGGGCTTTAGTGTTGTGTGTACTACCTCTGAATTTACATATTGCACTATTGTGTTTTCCTGTTTTTCTTCTATCTTTCATTTGTTATCATGAAGTGAAGCCATAATCAGGAACACCACACAGAGATTTGTGATAAGAAAGATGACTATTCTGGGACTGTAGCTATTAACCTGGTACACTATTTTGTATACTCGCAAGGACTTCTATTTATTTTACTAGCTTTTTTTTTTTTTTATTCTTTATTTTTTCAGTGCAGTAAAGCATACAAGTGGTTAGTATAGCCACAACAGCCATAACAAGATATTCAACATTCTAATATGGTACATGTACATGCATTTTATAGGGTCAGGTTGTATGTATGGAAAACGGTCTGATAGGTATTAGCGAGATGTAGTAGGTTGTCACTGAGGGTCTGTAACCCTCTGAAGTCGCCGGCAGCGTTGTCGGGGGTCTAATGGTGTCAAGGCTAGGTGGTCAGGGGTGCATACTGGGTTGCCCTCGGTGGTTACACCTGGCTTCTCCATAGTAGTTTGTTTGAGGTTGGTCCCCCGCGGTTTTCCCTCCGTGTCCAGGAGTGAGTCACTGGGGTTTGTGCTGCCCCATGTCCTGTAAAGTAGGAGTGAGGTGTGCGTGGGCTAGGTGGTACGCTATTGTCTGTGACTTTTTTAACGTGTGAAGCCTATCTAGTCTATATAGTCTGGGGGAAGTGGAGCCTGTGTGAGCGGTGGTGGTTCGACTATGTGATCTGTAGGTTGCAGAGGTGAGTGTGGGCAGACCAGTAGTGGTTTACTAGCTGTTTTTAAGTGTTTTTGTTACAATTTTTTATCTGTTGTGGTTTTATGCATTGACATTTGGTGCATCCTTGGCTTTTTGTATCTGGTTGCTCTTGGGGGTACCCTCATGTATGCTGCCTTCTCATTGTCCTTTTTGTTTGTTGTTTAGCGATGCTACACCTTTATTTTAAACAGTACTGATAATTTTCAGGCGGGCACAGCAGCGTGGAGGTGTCCTTGCTACTGTATAACAGATAAGCTCACCCATTTTTCATTTTTTTAACTGGAAAGGGGGTCAAAGGAAGCCCAACAGATTCACCAACAATCCAGCTTTATAAATAATTTATTTATAATGCTGGAGTGTTCCTTTAAAGGAACAGTTTGATATATTAACCTCAATTTTCCTATTTAGGCTTCAGTTCACCACAATTTACTCTTTAACCCCTTAAGGACCAAACTTCTGGAATAAAAGGGAATCATGACATGTCAGACATGTCATGTGTCCTTAAGGGGTTAATACACATAAAGCTCAACAATTTCCATCCATAGTGCCTACAGACAATTTACTCTTAATGAGAACACAAAGAATGAGTTAGATGCACAGCATTATTGCACACACATACAGAAAACTAGGAGCTCAAAAAGACAGGAACTTTAAAGCTGTGCTTCAGGATACAGCTTTTTTTCTCTAATTTGTATATTTAATTAATTTAATTTCTGATGTGGTCACTTAGTGCAGTTTTACACCAACATCACACTGCTTTAATTCACCAAAATAAGAGCTATAGGTATAATTTAACTGTGCTCGGCAACATATGCATATTAAGATTTTTATGGAAGCTTTTGTATAGATATATTTTAGCGTCTCTAGAGTAGCTACGTGCTCCCATCAAACAGCCTAAATTATTCACTCGCTTTCCTACCTTTCAAGAATGACATTATTAAATGTTGAGTTATTGTCATGGCGTGAGCTTTCACTTGCAGCAAGTTGTGATAAAGACGCATGATTAAACAGAATGGAATCAATCCTACCGCTTGTCTCTCAGACCGCATGTCTCTCAGACTTTCATAAAACGATATTTAAAGAAACGTTAGCACAAGCTACAAAACAAAAACACTTCTTTCGGAAATGATTCTAACATCACACCATTTTTCATCACACATCATTCTAGAAATGGTCAGAAATTGTTCAAAAATACACATTTTCACCTCGAGGGCATATTTCTCCCATTTTTGTAAAACATTTTTAACCCTAAGTTAAGCATGGCATTATTTTTCCCATCTCAGCCGGATAAATGCTTATATTCACGTAGTGTTGAAAATGTTCATTCAGCTGTTCTTAATGGGGTAAATGTTTGTGCTTATAATCAGAAAAATATGTAAAAAGAATCCTGGAATAGGAACATAGTCTGGAAGGGTTAAAAGTGGAAGAAAGTCACAGCAAGCATTTTTTCGTCCGTTCATAATTGCAAATACTAAAGGAACATTAATACTATGTTTAACAGGTATTACGGACCCTGTTTGTGTGCTTTGCAGTATGAATTACTAAAACTAACATATTTGGAGGATTGACAAGGACACAAATTTAAAATTGAAACACATGTGCCAGGATAAGAGCTAAATTTGATAAATTCTCTATTTCAGCTATTTTGAGCAATGTTTGCAATGTCGTCATCTGCAACCTACAAATTCCAGTTAAGTTAAAAAAAAAAAAGCAGTGGTAATCCAATAAATCTACCTATATTAACATTTACATTATCATGCATTCTCTCATGTTCTTTCTCACAATTGAAGCTTTACCAGTAATCATCAGTTATATATTGTCCCTTTAGCAAACAAAACTCGTATTTCAAATACATTTTTAACGTGGTGCTTGTCATAATCAATAAAAACTAGGTACATCATTAAGAAGCCAATCCTCACATGTGGTTTTTACTTCTGCACATATTGCATTTTTGTAGGTCTTTTGCAGAAAAAAAAGTTAAGATTTAGTAGTTTAGAGTAATGTCTTTTATGATATTTTCTGTGAGATTTGTTGCCTTTATTAAAAGTGTTCCCTCCAAAGTGAGTTGGCATATAAAAATGCTAAAAAGGATATATATATATGTGTCTGCAACAATATTATGACTGAAGACGTAGTTAAACAGTAGGATGAAACATAATCATCAGACTCCGGTAACAGAAACAAATACATGTATAAGCAGGAGTATAAATGTACTAAAATCTTAAAGCAACACTAGAGCCAGAGTCATAAACAGATTCATTGGCTCAATGAAACATGGCAGAAGTATACAATAAAATGGAAATAGTAAATAGAATTTGTGAAGGAATTATCTGGACAAACAGTATTTGTTTTTAGAAGATTCCAAAACTGAATTAACTATATTAATGTGTAATTTCATAATTTGATTAGAAGTCACAATTATTAAGATTTTTTTTTTTTTTTAAACCATTGTAGCAAACAAGAACATTTCCTTGATGATCAGCTACTGTTTTATTTGCAATAAAAGATGTTACAATGAAATGGAAAATAAGTAATGTGAAATTCTAAAGCATTGAAACACCATAAAAGATTTTCAAAACCTGTTAATATAATTGAATGCCCTACAAAGTTACATTAAGATGTAGCAAACTAAATGCTTGATTCACTCAACTTTATTTTTGTATTCTCTGGTGGGCTTAGCAGAAACAGCACCTAGAAGTACAAAGCATCATTTGATGTGATTGCAAAGTGCAGTTAGGACATTGAGCCCATACAAGAGTGTTTTAACAACACTGAGTGGAAAAACTGAGTAGGGTTGGCAGGCACAACTGCTTGTCAGACTAATGAGCATACACGTCAGGCTTTCACCCCCCCATTTTAAACTAGACTCCTCTATTCCTGGGTAGTCTTATCCACAGTCACGCCATTGGTCTCCTAATAGCATATGGAACACCCTGTCCTGCATTCATATCTACTAATGCTTAGAGGTAAGTATTTGGCTATACCCCAAATTAAACTTAATTAGCAGCTTATTGCAGTTTCAAACTAGAGATCAGTTGTCTTGGTTTATAACCAACTGAGTTACACTTAAAGAGATACTATAGTCACCAAAACAACTTTAGCTTAATGAAGCAGGATTGATTGATAGATAATGCCCCTGCAGTCTCACTGTTGAATTTAATGCAATTTTGGAGTTAAGTCACTTTTTTGTTTATGCACCCTAGTCACACCTCCCTGCATATGACTTGCTCAGGCTTCTTAAACACTTTCTGTAAAGAGTCATCTAATGTTTATTCTTCCTTTATTGCAAATTCTGTTTAATTTATAATTTGTTATCTCTTGCTCTGTTAATAGCTTGCTAGGAGTTTCCTGTATGTAATTAAAGTTCAATTTACAGAGCAGGAGATAACAAATGTTAAAGTAAGTTAACATGTGATTTAAAATTAAACCATTTTGTTTTCATGCAGGCTGCGTCAATAACAGCCAGGGATGGTGTGGCAAGGGCAGAAACAAAAGTGATTAACTCCTAAATGGCAGAGAATTGAGCAGTGAAACGTCAGAGGCAAGGTCTATACACCAAAACTGCTTCATTAAGCTAAAGTTGTTTTGGTGACAATGGTGTCCCTTTAACATGATTTTAGAAGCTCAGGAATTAATTAATTGATCTGAGCTGTCACCAAGTTTCTTACATGTGAGGGGCTTAATATTTAATGTCGAAGCCCTCAAATTCCCAAATGTAATCTATCAAGCTGTCAAAAAATCAGAGAAGGAAAATTGAGAGCAATTTAAGTAGATTGTGGCGATGAAAGTTGCATTTAAGGTTACCTTATATCCAATGGTCTTCCTGTAATGAAGAATTTCCGTTTCCAACAACTCAAACAATCTTGGGGGAAAGAATTGAAAGTCTTGAATGTTTGGTTGCTTCGGCGGTCGTGGTGCCTTAAACAAATTAAACAAATATTGAATCAATTTGGAAATTTAGGACACTTTGTAGCTTTGAACTGCACAGACTAAATAAATCAAACTGATAATTGTACTAGTCTTATTGTCAGAATAATTATTTATCCATATTGTAGTATCATACTGAATCCCTACAAAATTGATCCATAAATCATTAGCTCATTTAAGCTGAGCAATTATTGTTTTTTTATCTAAAAACATTTAACTGTAGTAATTTTACAAATAACTGTTACAAAGCATGCAATGTTTAGGGTGTTTATTTTCTGAAAAATGTTTGAATACATTTTTAAAATCCTTCTGCTGAATATGACATCAAGAGTGGGCTTCAACACTAGTAGAAAAAGCAATCCAAATTAAAATTTACAAAGATATGAACTCACACAATTATAAAGAAACAGAATACATTAGATCAGCAAACACACTGCATTCTATGACACTGATTCAATTCATTTGAATCAGAATCAAGACTATTGCAATCTGGTGAAAAACATTTTTAGGTAATAAAAACTTTAAAGCATTTATGTACAGAAATCATCAATAAAGGAGCACTATAGGGTCAGGAACACAAACATGTATTCCTGACCCTGTAGGGTTAAAACCACCATTTAGCCACCCTGGTCCCCTCTGCCTCCCTAAATATAGTAAAATCTTACTTGTATTCAAGTCTGGAGCTGCTTTCTTTGTCACTGTTTCCTTTGACCTGCCCACTTCAAACGAAGTGGTAGCCTGCTCCAATCACAATGCTTCCCCATAGAATTGGCTGAGACTGACAAAGAGGCAGATCAGGGGCAGAGCCAGAACACAATTCAAACACAGCACTGACCAATCAGCATCTCCTCATAGAGACGAACTGAATCAATGTATCTCTATGAGGAAAGTTCAGTGTCTGCATGCAGAGGGAGGAGACACTGAATGTTTGGATGCATTTTAAGCAGCCATGACCCAGAAAGGATCTCTAACAGCCATCTGAGGAGTGGCCAGTGACATTATCACTAGGCTGTAATGTAAACACTGCATTTCCACTGAAAAGACTGTGTTTACAGCAAAAGGCCTGAAGGTAATGATTCTACTTACCAGAACAAATTCAATAAACTGTAGTTGTTCTGGTGACTATAGCGTCCCTTTAAAGTATATGGGAATATCAGTAGTTAAATCTCTTGGAAAGTTTTTCTAACAGATTGTGATGATCCAAAAAGCTTATCCATAAATATTACATCTATATATAAGAATGTCTAGTCCACTGTGTTGAGGTGCAGAATCCCACTGAACACCTACAAATTGAAAATCGAAATCGAGAGCAGCATCTGTTTATGTATATTAATTTGGATAAGGATCATAGCGAAGGTCTCAATGTTTTACCTAAATAAAGGTATTATATAGGTGCCAGTGGTTTCACAGTTTTACAACTGAGCTCTGCTCAGTTAGGAAGCCTGGTTTGATACAGGTACAGCTTTTGGAGAATCCATGAAAAAAAAAAACTATGTCCTGTGTGAGCCATCAATCAAAAAGGGAAAAAGTAATACCCCACACTTAGTCAAAAAAAAGGTTCACCACTTGTTCAACTGATGTTTTTTTTATGTTTGTAGAAAGTGTAACATTTTACTATTTACAAAAATATCACTCAAAACTATCTCTGAAGCATACAGTACTTTCTTTCCGCATGCCTTTTAAGAAATAAAACTTCAATGAATCTTAATTGCATTAGCAACTGGAAATTTAATTGGAAATTAAGATATGTGCTTACCTTGGGAATTTTAGGTTCACTAACACGCAAGGCATCTCTGAAATATGCATCCACAGCATAATTGGCTTTGCGCTCTCGTTTCGGAGGCTCAATCCATTCCATCATACTCAACTAGATGCATTCACCGGAGAAAGAAGCACTTTTGTAATTTTTAGTATATATGTGTCTAAACATCATCACATATAAAAGGTCAATTTAGACAGCATAGAAAATGTTTTTTAAAGGTCTATAAAATCTTGCATTTTGGGCAGAATCCAATTTTGCTTATTTTCGGAGAGAACCTCTCATTTTAAAATTTAAAAAACACTTTTATAGAGCGGTTCCCCTTGCTGTTATCCCCATATTCTATACCTGCTGTCCAACGTGGGACCCAGCTCTTTTAATGAAGTACTATGCTGTCCCCATGGCACCTGTACCCATGCTGGCACACCATACTGTGCTTTCCCCATGGCACCTGTACCTATGCTGGCAACACCGTACTGTGCTTTCCCCATGCTATCCTCTTCTTGATCCTGGCTGACCTCATCACATCTATATCTTATAGCTCTATGATAAAACATTACTCACTCCCTGTAGCTTTCAGTATTGCACTTCGTACCCTAATAAGACATCTGACAAACAGTCTCGGGACAAACTAGACGCTACATTTTCCTAAAACCCTTATTTAATTCCTAACATACTGAGCCTCACAGAATAAACCTTTAAAAATTAATGACTATGGCTTAAAAGACAAATGTCATTAAATTGTCACTTCTCATTTATTTTATTTATTTTTTAAGTTTAAGACATTTAGTTAAACGTAATGATTTTTAATGATATATATAGCTTTTTATTTGTTTATACATTTTTGAGGAAATTTCACTATTTTCAGCGATTGTTCTACCAGATTCTACTGTTATCTGACCAGCTGCTGCTCAACCTACCTTGCCTTCCACAGCAGGCTCACACAGAACAATTGCAGCAACAGGCAGGTTTGCTTGAGCAGCAGTTGGTTAGAAAGTAGAAGAATCTAACCCAACATCCAAAAAAAAAATCATACAGCATTTAGAAAAATCATTCCGTTTCAGTAAATGTAATAAATGTTTAAAAAGTGAGAAGTAAAAATCTTTATGACAATTGTCCTTTAAGTATGTTTTACATCTCATTATAGAAGGGCAGCTAGTATATACCACTACCCATTTAAGGCAAGAGGCCAGGGTTGTCCAACCACCAATAAGATCTTGGTACTTGCTAATTTAGAGTAAAGAGTAATAACTTCTCAGTAAAATAACCAATTATCATTTACAGTATGTTTACATCCAGATCAATGCTGCCAGCAAAGTAGAAGGCAGTGTAAACTTCCATCCAATTACAGGATTCTTTGTAATGTTTAATACTTGCCACCAAATACCCTTTTTACATAATCTGCTAATTAGTCATTATTCTGGAACCAAAGTTTTATTATTTGCATCACACCAGCACTTTATTTTCCTGTGTTAAAAAATACCTTTTGCTTTTCTCGATAGTCTTCTCCTTCAAAGTTATATAAACTAGTTTCCGTATCCATGGAGAAATTTCTAAGAGAGCTTTCTCCCATTTTCTGCAAACGTTCTGCCATTTCAGCAGTCTAAAAGGAAATATAAGCCATGTTAAGACTTTTCTTATAAACAGTAATTGTAAAAAAAAAAATGTTTTGTGCAAACAGAAAATGCATAGCTCGCTTTATGCATCAGATTTGATTGCTGATACGACACAGTAAATAGAAGGATCTCATTCTCTACGTGCGTACATGACCAACTACCTGAGATTGATGGAACATATCACAGCCAATCGGCTGGGTGTTGCATTCCATGGCATCTGGAATAGCAGGGGGCATAGAACCTCAAGAACAGCGCTTTAATAAAACCATTAAAAAATAATGTACTATAAAAGATATATAATAATGCCATCTCTAGGTCCATACAGACATTCTTTCATTTTAACTGAATGCTTCACCTCTACCTTCTGTTCTACAATGCTTTTATCTCACTCTTATTGAAAATTGATAAACAGCAACTATATAATAAATCAAGCAGTATTATTAAAGACAGAAGGTCCTCTCGGTCTATATTATAAACAATAATCTGGTACCATTCGTATTTTTTATTTTGTCAAATGAAATATCATATATTATATAATGATTTTACAAACTCTCTAATAGTCACATTTAATAGCAAAATAATTGTCTTGTTCGAATGTATGATAACAAGCAGTTTCTGTTTGTAATTAAGCAATGCATCTAACTTTTTCATTTTTTTACTTCTCTGTTTCCTGCACAACTAATTAAACATCACATCCAGCAAATTAATGCAGAAATAAAAATTATTTTCATTAGGATTAACATTTGGAAAAAATAAAGCCAGCAAGCTTGACATTTTTTTTACAGTTTTAAAATAAGTAGGGTGCGTTTCTCTCCAACAATAAGCTTGACAACACATTTTCTTTGAAATAAGTTTACTACTTAGTATGAAAAGGCGCACTTATTCTGCTGCAATAAACATCTTTAAACTATGGAAGGCTAACAGTGAGATATTAGAGCTGTTATTTCATTTTACTGTCTTCTCAGAGTCAGTGTTTGATCTCCAGAGTTCAGTGCAGTATCTCTGTCTGTATATATACAGAAATTACTCTGTACCACTTCCACAGAAGAGTCTTTGTATTGCAAGTAACTCGTTAATTGCATCATACAATCAATAACCATGTTGATTACAGATTTTAGAAAGTAATTTTTGGTTTGTAGTATTATGTATATTGACTGCAAGATCCAAAAAATGAACAGCTAACAAAGCAATGTTGGCTTAAAAATATAGATACCTTCGATGCCAACGAACAGAAAAAGATCAAACAGTTAGTAGTAATTAAATGTTTACAGCAATTTGTTATGACTTGTATAAAAACCGCTATTATAAATGTAAGCAATTTACTTCAAAACAGCCTATGAGCTCAACTACAAATTCTAGTTAAAGGGACACCATAGTCACCAGAACAACTACAGCTTATTATATTTGGTCTGGTGAGTAGAATCATTCCCTGTAGGCTTTTTGTATTAAACACTGTGTTTTCAGAGACAATGCAGTGTTTACATTACAGCCTAGAATGCTTCCTGGGGCAGCGCTGTACAATGTGCAGCACTGCAATTCAGTGTCCCCACCCCCTGCACGGAGTCACTGAACTCTCCTCATACAGCTGCACTGATTCAATGCATCTCTATGAGGAGATGTTGATTGGCATGGTCTTGTGCTGGCTCTACCCTTGATCTGCCTCCTTGACAGTCTCAGCCAATCTAATGTTTTCCTATGGGAAAGCATTGTGATTGGCTCAGAACATCACTTCTAGTGATATCAGTCAAGCAGGCAGATCAAGAGCAGACCCAGCACCTGCAGACTGGACTACTGGTACGATTTTGCTATATTTAGGGGGGGCTAAATTGTGTTTTTAACACTGTAGGGTCAGGAATACATGTTTGTGTTTCTGACCCTATAGTGTTCCTTTAAATTCTTAAAAATGCCTAAAGTGATTTAGACTCATTTATATAACAGAAAATGTTAGGACTTTAAATAATTCAGCAAACCAAATTAATGCTGACCTGTGGGTTATCTGGCTCTAAACAATCAAAACACATTTCTTAGACCAAAGTCCAATATTAATTTTTAGCACAGAGAATGGGTAGAAGTACACTTGTAAAGTAGACCATGAAAAGGGATGATGTCTGAATCTTTTGCTACACTGCACTGATTCTATTTGCAATATGCAACAATCAGAGATGTTCTGCATGCCTCATTGTATACCAAACAATTGTACACTTGAAAATGCTGCTGATCATTGCACCTGTTTTCCAGTGGCTATAAGAAGATTCTGGTGCACCAATTGGAAAACCATTATGAAGAATGGGAGACATACTAAGGATGGACATAATTCATGATGATGCAGTGAACATGGCTGTTCACTACATGGGAGTTCCATAGATTAATCAGAACATAACGTGCAAAAACATGGTGTGGCTAACTTTCATTGACTGAGTAAAATATATAATTCAATTTTATATAAACAAAATCACTATTAACAATTTTTTTATTTACTAAACATCCAAAGAGAATACATTGAATACATTCTAATCCTTAAAGCATTTATAATTTATAATTTTTTTGAAAATTTTAATATTGATTGGCTGAATCCTAAAAATAATAAATCATGTAGCCTGTTTAAGACTTTGCAGCTAACACAATCAATTTGCTCCCCAACTTGCATTAATATTAAAAGCAGAACCATACCTTGCTTGATTGGATTCTCTCCAGTTGTCCTGTCAGAATCCAGGAGGCAGGCGGGCGAACCCAGTTTCAGTGACCACTGTCTAGTGTACTGCATATGCAAAATAAAGGCCACTAAATTCCCTCCCAAGATAATAATCACCAGGTCTTTCAAACTATTTAATCTTGAATCGTTTTTAAATGATCTCAAGAACATACCATGGCACAGATTAGGTCTAATTCCAGATCTAGACTCTGCAATTGCATTTTTTCAGTCCGAGCTCTTGCGTGTTTGGAATTTGCATGCCCCTCTGCATAAAGTGCGACTAAAAGGGACACACCTGCCCTGGGTTACAGCTGACCTCATTCAAATGTACCAGTTTAGAGATTCACTGTGGTCAAAGTTCAAGCGTACTAGCTCCATGAACAATCACTGTACTTACAGACATTGGCGAAATGCATGCACAAAACAAACAAAAATGGCAAAGGCCCAATATTTTAGTAAAAAATTGAACAACAACCTATCAAACCCAAGAAACTTCTGGAATATCATAAATAGCATACAAACCCCCACAATCCACTTCCAACCATCCACACTCAAAATGGACAATCAAACACTACAACATACCTTAGATGTAGCAAATTCCTTTAATAATTATTTGGTTGGATGTGCAACCACCCTGGTTGTTAAGATAACAAATTACACTCATTTTCAGACCGCAAATAAAGAGCAGGCCCTGCCAAATCTTCAATATCCTCATATAGAGAAATTCAGTTTTAGACCTGTGCCTGTTAGTGTCGTTAATAAACATCTTAATAATTTAAAAATGAAAAACCAGTGTGGACCAGATCAAATCCCAGCAATGTTGCTAAAGCTCAGTGCGCCAGCAATTGCTAAATCTGTCACTATCCTTATCAATGAATCCCTGGTGTCAGGATATATACCCAAACTTTGGAAGACTGCAAAAGTTGTACCTATCCATAAAAGTGGTGACAATACTTTGGTATGTAACTATCGCCCGATATCATTGCTCCCTGTATTGTCAACAATCTTGGAAAAATGAGTCCACACGCAACTATGTGAATATTATCAACGATGACATTATGTGACCCCTGATCAATCAGGCTTTCGTCCAAAACACTCAACTTCGACTGCCCTCTTAAAAGTTTGTAATGACATCCAAATTGGCATGGAACAAGGAGACTTAACTGGAGCTATTTTCCTTGATTTTGCCAAGTCCTTTGACACAGTAGACTATGGCATTCTTTTTGCAAAAACTTAAAAACTCAGGCATTTGTGATTGTCCACTAACTTGGTTTCGATCGTATGTTTCAGAACGATTGCAATATGTGGCCATTTTTGATATCATTTCCCTTCCTCTTTCAGTCACGTGTGGTGTTCCCCAAGGCTGGGAGCACCCTCAGGGCACTATAGTGCCAGGAAAACGAGTATGTTTTCCTGGCACTATAGTGGTCCTTTAATACGTTATATAATTCGTTCTGCCGCTTTGTACTAGAATGTAATTACTTTACCCACCACTGTGACATGTTAAAAGAGCTAAACTGGCTGTCGCTGGAATCCCGACCCACTCTTCATCTTTCCAGCCTTCTGCATAAGAGCATTTCTGGATAGCTCCCACCCTACCTGAGTAGAATGCTCTCCCCGGCTGTTCCCACCTCGTATAACCTCCGATCCAGTACTAGCACGATATTTAGCATACCGCAATACAAAAATAAAGTGGCTCGATCCTCCTTTTCCTACGGAGCACTGCAATTATGGAATAACCTCAGGGACACAGTCAAACCTTCAATCAATCTAAAATCTTTTAAGAGATCTACGGCAATATACCTCAGCACAGAATGCACCTGTCATGGTTGAATATATTTATTACCTGTTATGTATTAAATTTATATATGTGTGAATATTTATAGTTTGTAAATTGCATTTTTGTAATATGGCATCCTATTGTAACAATGCAATGTTTTGTGGACAAAGAACCAGGATATACTTGAAAACAAGAGAAATCTCAATGTATCAATCCTGGTAAAATATTTTATAAATAAATAAATAATATGTAAAAATATACTTTTAATATGGAAATGTTGTTTGGCAAGTCTTGTCTGCCACATTCATGAGAGAGAGAGAGAGAGAGAGCAAGAGAGTGTATGTATGTATGTGTGTGTGTGTGTGTGTGCGCGTTTTTATTTTTACTGTGATAATACATTTTCAATGCATCAGTGTGTAAAGCATTCAAGGTACATCTGAGTGTCAGCAGGAGACTTGTGCTTTGGACGCCTAGTACACGGAAGAGAACGTGAAAATAGCATATTCTGCTAAAGAGTGCGTCTGATTTCCTGATCGGAATATTCTATGGTGCACAGATTTCTGTATAATGATTTAATGGGGAAAAATACAATAACATACCAAAAGATGTTGTTCAAATCCCTTTGATGTGCACACAACTGTCATTATAAAAAAATGGTATTATCTCATTTGCATTGGCTGCCTGCCTACCTCTGTTTGCTATTAAGGAGAAAGTATTATAATTTTATTTTCAAAGTTGCAGGTCTCTCTCTCTTTAACCCTGCATCTATACAAAATAATCCCTTTACGGTGTTATAATTTTTTTATTATAATCATAACTTGTTCAGGATGATTTATCACACTATTTTAGGATTTCAAGACCCAGGCAAGCATTTAACATTATAAGAGCATCAAAGAGTTAAAGCAATTCTGAAAGTTGTTTAGTTAGGTTTTACTTTTTCCAATCTCCAAATGTCTTATAGGAATTATTGTCAAAAGAAATCAGTAAGATTTAGTTACTTGTGCGCTTCCGTGAATGAACATTGTGAGAGCTAAAGCAATTGATTTGTGATTATATACACTTTCCATTAAAATTGCAACAGTTATCTTCCTCTTCTGTTTAAGAAAAAGAACAGTTATTTGAGTGCTTCAAGGAACAATAGCATTTTGCGTTCTAAAAGAACCTCTTTTGAAGGTGTAATGAACTCAGGACAAGTCAGAAAGTTACCTTCTTTTCCCCTCTTTCCAAAATTGTGCTTATATCTTCGTCTGTCAGTTCACTATCTTTTGAAGCAAATACATGGGTCGCTCCATGACGTATCATCTGTAACATTTCATCCTTTGCAAGTTTATTTGATTGCTGATCTATCAGACGTCCTAGCAATAAAAAAAAAAAAAAAAGTAAAACAAATAGTACAACTACATTAAATTAAAAGGGACACTCTAAATGTCCTAACCATCCCATCTAGTAGTTTTGGTGCAGAGATGCTTTCTCTGCAGTTCCAGAAATGTAAACATGCTGCTTGCAAGAAATGACAATGTCTACAATTGTCAGTCAGAATGCCTCTAGTGGTTGTCATAGGAGTTGCAGTCATTGGAAATGCTGTGGCTGTGATATGAGTAATCAAATATTATCCATTAGAATTTTCTCAGAAAAGAAGGAGTAGCTGCCCAGCAGATACTGTCTGGTGCTGGATAAAAGGTAGATATAAGCAGCATTTTTATTTTAAAACTATGAAAAATAATGAGCACTCTGTCATGATAAAAAAACATTTATTTTCAATGTTAGAGTGTTCCTTTAATTTGTAACTGCACTGATGCACCGTCTGTTTGCTCTACATTAAGGATTTTCAACGTTGGCCCTCCCACAAAGCACTGCCAGCAAAAGACAAAGACTGTAAGCAATAGTTACACACCTCCAGATATGTTTGAAAATAATAGGTAATCTTATATACACCGGATGGGAATAACTGAAATGAATCATAAATAAATAGACCATCAAAGTGTCAAGAACAAAGCATCAGTTCAGGTTTGTGTTAAATCTCTAATTAGGATTAGGATTTTCCCATAAGGTGATAATTTGATTTTAATAAAAGTCCAGTGGCTCATAAAACATACTCCCCCAAAAGATCTGTTCTGGCTTAAATACAGCAGTTAGAACATTCTCCTTGTAGACTGAGAATTACTTCAATATTTTCTCATTCAGTGGAACATTCCTGATTAATTCACTAGTTTTCCTTCATTGTCAATATTTAAGGACCAATCCCTACATAATTGAGAAAATAACCTTACTATATACATGCTAACATGCTAACTGTCAAGTTTGGTTTATGATGCCCACACACACACCTAGACTAACAGCAGGTACAGAGGAAATAGTGTATTACCAGTTATTAGAATAGCCGAACTTAAGACTTTAATGTAAAGTTAAATGACTGTAGGAGACAAAACTAGTCTGTGACAAGCTGAGACCAAGAGGTAACAGAAAGGCGAAAATACATTAGCACGAGTTCAGAGTACTGCTTAGACAAAGGAAAAGACAGAAGTTAAAACTATAAAAGTCAAACAGAAATATCAGAAGGCACTCTCATGTATGATAGACCAGAGCAAAGATCTCAAGGTGGACTGGGCCTGCATCATATATAGGTCAATGCCTAGCTGTAGGAATGATGCAGTGATCCTGAATTACCTTTGAATTCTTGTATGCAAACTGTCTCTCAAAATCTAACACAAATTACAAGCTGTATAAACACCCACCAGAAATAATGTCACTGCATCAATGCTTCTGCATCAAATATTGTATTAGGTACCAGCAACCTTGCCCAGCTATGCTGAACGCACCTTTGTGGCCTCACATTTTTGGTGCCGCCTTCTATCACCAATCTGCTTTATGTGATATATGCTTGGACCTTAGGGTCTTTTATACTCTGTCTATAGTTTGATGCAGTGTTAATCCTGATGCAAATGCACATATGTGTCTGACACAGGTTTATTACATTAGAGCCTGACCAAATTTAAACTTTATGCTCCACAGGATAAGCTCTCTTTTATGGTTCTAGATCCTTAAGTATCTTTGTCTGTAGGTTTTTGACCTGGCTTTGCTATTGACCTGTTTTTTTTTCCATCCAGCTAGTCCTGACATTGAGTTTTTGTTTTTTGTATTTTTGCCTTAGTTTATAATTGGTTTAGTTTATCTGGCATAGTAACTATAGGATTCATTTAGCTTTTTCCTCATTCTATACTAAGCATTAAGCCCGATCACTCTAAGGTCTGGTAATATGTCTCTTCTGTCATTCCTACTGTATATTTGTTAGGAGTTGACTTAAATCTTGCTGAGGATCCACCCCGATCCTGACACAAGCTTAGTCAATAACCACATTGGTTCTCTACCACAGCTGAAATAAAAAGCTTGTGTCTATAGTTCTACATAATCTTTATTGACAAAGGAGAGTTTGTAAGTAAATAATAATAAATGTAATCAAGAATTACTCGTTCACATTTGATTGCATCAAAGAAGTTGGGCTTCAGCTGGCAACCCAGTTCCATTTCATACATTAGCAGACTACAAGATTACATAATGATTTAAAATAAGACTAATACTATGACACATTAATTAACGGCCCATCCAAGCTATATGTATGGTGATTATCATTCTTGTCCTGGAATCTCAAACTCTGGCCACCCAGATGTTCACGGCCTATAACTCCCATAATTCTTTGAATACGATAGATGGTAAAAGTATCATGGGAGTTGTAGTTTAACAACATATGGGGAACCAGTGTTTGAAATGCCTGCTCTAGCCCAAAAGGAATGCAGTAAAATATGTTACTGCACCATGTAGCATAACATGCAGCAATGAGATTAGAGCAACCACCAGGTAAGTATATCGTGAAGTCTTCTGTAAACTTGTAACAATACAAGCAAGAAATCCAAAATCTTCTGTATGACACTATATGACATAAAACTAGTATGTGCAAAATAGTTACTGCTGGGACAGTGTTAGTTTTGAAACAAACAAAAATAAATAAATATATATATATTTATTTATTTCAAAATGCCTATGTAAAGTACAGTACAATACAGTAACAGCACAGCCAGCAGACGTTGGTCCAAGATACAGCAATTCTTAAATGTACTCAGTCTGAAGCTTCAATAAAGGTGAATACTCTCATAGTCTGAATATGTCAGTAAAAACGAATTTACTGAACAAAAAATGAAAAAAGCAGGATGTAAGGGGGAACCCAGTTCACAAGTTTAAAAGGCAGCCATTCAGGGGATCACCTCACCCAAGGTTTACATGACAAACAAGTCTATCTCCACATAAACACACTTAATGCGTACTCTACAGAACCAGTCACATCACTCTAGCCAATTTGCGGGAACAAATTGCCTCTGTTAGATCACAACTCCAAGCAATCCTCCTTTAGCACACTAAAACATGTTTAAGGATACTTATATATATATTACTCCCAAGGCAACAGAGCTGATAAACTATTAGCAGCCAAGCATGTGCATTCCACTGTCCCTTTTCTAAATTATTCATTTGGAGATAAGGTTACTGACCCAGCAAATCTAGTTCATCTTTTTGCACAGTTTTATAAATAGCTCTATAACCTTTTTCACAACTCCACAACATATATTCCCACTGATCAAGACAGCCATAGTTTTTTGTTTTTTTTAGGGGAAATTAACCCACACTCTTCCCATTCAAAACTTCAGAACTAAATCACCCATTCACAGTAGAAGAAACTCTATCAAATCCTTGTCTCGCAACAAAGTCCCAAGCCTTGACAGCTTCTCCCATGCCTACTATAAAGAATAAAGTGAGATCCTAGCTTATCTTCTCACTTTCATTATCAATCACTTTAAGGAAAATGGGGAAACATCATGAGTAATATTAATGGCTAATATTATCACTGTCCCAAAACCAGGAAAAGAAGGATATGTTTTCCTGGCAACATGTGCTAACTTTTTTGGTCCAGTTAAGTTGCTTAAAGGGACTCTCCAGCGCCAGGAAAACATATCAGTTTTCCTGGAACTGCAGGACCCTCCAGTGTCTCTCTCCTTCCCACCACCCATCCCATGTTGCTGAAGGGGTTAAAACCCCTTCAGTGATTTACCTGAATCCAGCGCCATTGTCCCTCAGCGCTGGGTCAGGCTCCGCCCACTCTCCTCTCCTCTCCCGCCGGTTGACGTGCCCACATTAGACCTCACCATAGGGGATTCCGGTGACGCTGGAGGTCCTCATGCATATCGTGAGGACGTCCAGCATAGTTTAAAAAACTTTTCGTGGTCTAAAAACTGCAATAATTACACTTGCAGGGTTAAGGGTGGTGGGAGTTGGCACCCAGACCACTCCAATGGGCAGTAGTGGTCTGGGTGCCTGGAGTTTCCCTTTAATGCAGACATTAAGTTATACATCACAATGTTTTCCTCTAGGCTTAGTTTCACCAGAATAGACAAGATTTGGCCCTCTAAGAGAAGTGTGTGAAAATAGTTTTTCAGGTATGTTATATGATAATATGAGTAGCTTGGTAGGAACATAAATAAAGTGTCTCGAAGGGGCAATCTGTGGGGGAAATGGAACAATGAGAAAAGGAAAAAGAAAAGAAAAAAGGGGGGAGTAAGCGGGGAGAGGATGGTAGAATATAGAAGAGAGGGATAGATGAGAGAGGTATGGAGGGGTATCCATTGTGAAGAATTTAGCCACCTGGGAGGCAACCGCGTCCTCATTTAACAGACCCAAAGGGTGGTCAAGTTCTTGTTCTGGAAGTGACTCTGTCGCTGCAGACCCGGCACTGACATCTGACCTGTGGTGATGGGGAGCCCCAAGTCCCAGTCACAGTATAAAGAAAAATTGCTGACACATTGAGTAGTTATTAATATAATGTTTTGTCAGTAGGCACTTTCTTTGAGAGGGAAAATTAATGGTAATCAGTGCATTATACATAATAGCGAGTATCATAACATGCATCTCTATCCCAGTGGGTGTAGGACAAGTATGCTTGGAATAAAAAACCCTCCTCCACCCAATGGGGTTTCACAATCAATGAGACCAGTGATACAAGAGGTGCTATAGTAGGGCCAACATGGTAAGAAACATTACGCACCACATATTCAAGACTGAAAATTAGTTAAAAAGATTAAACAGAAACAGCTGGGGCATTGTGCTATTGCTTGATGAGGCACTGAGTACAACAGTTCCCCAGGAGAACCTGTCCTGGTATGACCCATAATAGAAAGGCACCACAAAAGAGCAAACACGCACAGATATTCCACATGAAATACAATGTGCACAGGAGGAAATTATAATTAAAGTCCGGGGTAGAGATATTATGCAAACTGGCCCCACTGGCATCCATATATGCCCCTATAGATCCAACTTGGCCCACTCAAATAACTCCCAGCCTGCCGCTCAGGGATCCAATATTTGATCAAAAGTCAAAATGCAAGGCAGTTGAATATTTATCCATTATCCCAACCACTATGTCTCGAGGGGAGCACATGAGGCCCAGTGTGAATTGACTAGATAGAATCAGGATTACATGGTGGAGTCCCTGTTTCCTGCATTCATGGGGCCCAATTAGCCACATGTTGTTGGCCTCCGTCTGATTCAAATAAGAGCGCGGTGAGACCCCATGAGGCAGCAGGCAGTTCAGCTAGAAACGATGGTCATTCCTCTAGTAGGGATGCCAGTGCTGGGTTCTCCATCCGGGGTCATTCTCATCTTCGTCCATGGAAAAGCGGGCACAGGATCCAATTCCGTATCTCTACGGTTGGGATGTTATAATATTTAAAAAAATCCTGGCATATCCTCTGGCCAGTAGAGGGTATGCTAAGTGGATTCCTGTTGTGCCTTGAGGCTGTTTGGAAAGCCCAAGCAGTAGGGGATATGTCTCTCCTGCACAGGGATTGCAATGGGTCTAGAGTACCAGCTAGAGTGCCAACAGGTCCTGGAAGATAAAGAATTTAGTATGGCGGAAGGGCAGCTGCCATAATGCATTCCTTAACTGGAAGGAGTACAGCCGGGAGATTATATCACTGGCGGAATCTCTGTGTTTCAGGGGGAAAACCCTGTGGGCTTGCACAATTTATATCTGAATGGGCTTTTCATTGCCCATAGCTGGTTAAAGAGGGCCTGCAGGCTGTCATGAAATGGCTCCAAGCTAGGAATTTAGGGTAGACCATTGATTCTGATATTATATCATCAGTCCCTGTTGTTGAAGGTTCTGCACCTGGAGCCGCAGTTCCAGTAGGAGCATTCCCTACCTTCTAGCACATTTCAGAGGCTTGGTGTGGCTGGATAAAGCCCTCAGTGGTGGCCTTAAGGCAAGCTCTGTATCGATCTATATTTGCGAACTCCACATGGTGGGAGCCCAGTTCAGAGCAGCTCGCTGACTTCAGGTCCACAACAAAGGACTATGTCAGCAGGATAATGCAGCCTGCCACTCTGCAAAACTGTTCAGGAATGATTTGAGGAACATGACAAAGCATTCAAACTTTTCCTCCACATTTCCCAGATCTCAATCCGATTGAGTATGTGTGGGATGTGCTGGACAAAAAAAATCAGATCCATGGCTGTGGTACATACAACAACAACAACAAGCTTGTTCTACAATAGTTTCTTCCATTGACTCATTTCATCTCTATGAGCAGATGCTGATTGGTGCAGCATTGTGCAATAGCCTCCCAATGCTTTTCTATGGGCAATGGAGGAGGAGCCGTGCGGGGTGAGCTCTGGCGAGACCGGCACGGCATGGAAAAAAAGGTGAGTAAAATCATTAGGGGGGCGGTTACCTAAACCGCCACTACAGAACTATAGTGTTAGGAATACATGTTTGTATTCCTGACACTATATGGTGTTTCTTGAAATGCAAAAATATGAAATAATTAAATAAAAAAATAATAACAAGCCAAGGCTAATAATCAGCTTTGCAATGCCCCCATCACACTGATCAGAAACTTTGAGCACTCTCTGACTGCTCTACCATTCAGTAAACAACCATCCACTGATCTACATTAATTTCTTCCACGTACTTAATGGCGATGTTCTATATTACTTTAAAAATTTGTCTTTGGGAATAGACTCTAGTAAATCATACATAGAACAGAACAAACATGTTTTCCAATCATACTAAACCTTACCTTACACTTCTGGGGCTGTAAGCCTGCTGTTGGTTATTCCCAGTATATATTGAAAAACTATTTATCATTTCCAACTAACTTACCAACCACAGAGCAAACAGAGCAACTGTGCTTTCTTGACTTATTAAATTCCCAGTTACAATTCCTGCCCTAAAATATGTATTCCATTTTTCTGTGAAAATACTTAAATATTTATATATTTTGAAAAAAGGCATACATTTGAAAAAGTACGAGTGCTAACAATATATTACCTTGCTGTATGACTATAGAGTCAAGCCTCAGCTTCAGCTCAGCTCGTTCTACAATCCTTTCTTCCACCGTATTGTCAGTGATAAGACGGAATACACGAACTGCTTTTTTCTGCCCAATTCGATGTGCTCGATCCTATTGGAAACGAACCAAGCACTGAAATGCTTGTTCACAGCCTTCAGAAGTTGCTTCTAAAATTTTCATATTAACATGTAATTTTATTTGCGCGTGAATTTCAAGTGTACTATACCTACAGTAGCAAATCCTTTTTCCTTTACGCTTTTTTTTTTTTTTTTAATAAAAATAGAATAAATCTCTTAGTATTTTACATTAAGACAAATTTATTATTTTCCACACTTCCAGAATTTATGTATCTGAAACCTTACCAAAAGACTCCAAGCACCATAACCTCTGCAGCTCGCTGTAGTGGCTATGGTGCCAGAAGTGTCCTGGAGCCCCCAATATAAGCAGTCAAAAAGTGACAATTCTCTGTTAATAGGCTTGCATGTGGTCATATGTGTCAGAATCAGACTGACAATCAGAATATGACTGCAACACGTGTCTGTAAGAGTCAATTTACTGTCACTCTCAATTTCCCCATCAGACAAAGCCGTTGTTGAGGCTGTAGGAAGAAATTTCTTAATTTGCTTTGGTATCCTTGCAATCATACAAAACCTGGTAGCTTAACATTGAGGTATTGAGCTTAAACTTTGGCATCACCCATTGAGTGCTCAATACACAATGTTCAATGAAGGAAAGTATGGAAAAACAAGGGATGAGGAAATCATCTTCCCAGTTGTTGATATTTGGGATGCAGTTTGATTTCTACTGTAAGATTCTACACAATGGATTACCACTGATAATCCCTGAATGGTTGGTACACTCTGGGTGCAACCTTCGTGGTTAAAGTAAGCCACTATAATTGTGATGTCGATTACATCTAAATATGTATTTCAGATAGTGTTGATTGCATTATGACAAGGGAATGAAACTTTACCATGAGATTGAGGACATAAATAAAAATCAATTATGTTGGTGACAAATCACACCAAAAAGAAAGATTGGTATAGTTCATGATTGCCTATGCAGACTATATTCTGGTTTTGTATTACAAAATTTTCAGAATAAATGGGACATGGATGAAGGGTCAATAATGAATTGTTGAATCTAATTGAGGTTTGGATTTATGCTGTAAGAGAATTTTAGAGCAATGGACCAGGATAGAACAGCCCAGATAAGGAACAGAAAAACAACCCTGTCTGTAAACAGATAGACACTGGGCCATTTAGATTACAATCCATTCATGAGCCCAAGAATACATTGTTACTAAAATCTATTGTAAAGGGATTCTATGGAAATGTTAGTCAAAAAGTGGTAATTATATTGGAGATCAGTAATATGGTTTTTTCACTGCCCTCTGATGGTGTAGCTGTCTATGTGGAAAGCTTTTTTTATTTTTAAATGCTTTTTGATATGTAACTTTTTGCATTCGCAAAAAATGCCAGCAAGATTCTGGCAAGCGGGGCATTTGACCATTTTTATTTATTATTTATTTTGGCATCTGCTGTATATAAAAAATAGTCAGATTAAAAGTTCATGTATTCAGATACTGAGAATTAGCATTTTTGCAGGGCATTATAACAGACAGAGGATGAGACAGAAAGAAAGGGAGAAAGGGGGGAAAATAAAGGTAGAGAAAAGATAGCCTAGAGTGAAACACACCATACACATGACAAAGGCACTCGACAAACTACATGCAGTATATCTAACCATTGCTTGTAAATCCACTTGTGGGTTCCAGTCAGAATCGTATAGAATGACCACATCAGCTGTTGCCAAATTAATTCCAAGACCTCCTGCACGAGTACTTAGCATAAAGATGAATTTACTGCTGTTAGGCGTATTAAATGTTTCAATTGCTACCTGAAAAAGAAATTGAAAGGCATGCAAAAAGACATTTAGCCTATAAACCCATACTTATGTTCATCTTTGCTGATCTGCAGAAAACATCAATTATTTCTTGATGCAAATGCAGCCTCCAATAACTTGTATTGTAAAGGTGCTTGGATTGTACTTACTGTGTAAATACAGACCTTATGTTATATTCTGGAGGCAATTTAAGAAGTTGCATTCGTAAAAAAAAATGCCAACAAGATTCTGGCAAGCAGAGTATTTGCCCATTTTAATTTATTTTTGCACACCTGCTGTATATAAAAAATACACACATTTAAAGGTCATGTATTCAAATACTGAAGTTTTGCATTATAAAGCGAGCATTCCTCAAACCAGGAGGTCAATTAGATGTTTCCATTATTTTATATTGTTTGATGTTGCAGATCTGAACATATTTTATAAACTACAGACTAGTAGGAGTTTATGGGACAGGATTTTAACACTTGGTAGCTATTTAATTCATATAAAGACAAGTATTGAACTAATGTGCATGGCAACCCAATTTACTACTGTGTGTTTCATCCACGGTTATTTTTTATACAAATGGAGCTGGTCACTTGGACGGCCACTATCTAGTAATATAGTATTCTATAATTCTGCTCTGTAATGCTAACTTTCACAGTTATCTTTCATATAAAGCTTTGAACAATAAGGACCTCTTAGGATGGTAGTCTTCAAGGTATGACATTATAGCCACCCCAAACCTGAGCACTGCAAAGGAGCATTGTGTAGTCATCTGCGCTGAAATATGCAGCTCTCAGAGAAAATTAGGAACTAAATCTCCCCTGATCACTCCATTCTGATCAGACTCACTTCTTGTTCAGGCTTACTTCCAGTACAAACCATCTGCAGTAGTTTCTCACACAGGGGCTCAAATAATTAACCTCCTGTTACTGTTCAGGAGCAGAAGCCCTTTCCAACTGCAGACAGCAGGTCTCCTTCATGACAACAAGCCCTGGAGCAAATACTCCATAACTGCTTGGGAAAATCCTGCTGTCTGCTTTGTTGCAAGTCACTCAGAATTACTATATTTTCAAATATAAAATGTATGATTTTACCTCTCTTTCTTCATGTGGCGTCTGTCCATCTAGACGACAATACTCATATCCACGCCACATGCAATAATCTTCCAGGATATCAAGCAAACGAGTCATCTGGCTAAATATCAGAACCCTAGAGCCTAACAATAGGGGGAGAAATATTTACATAAATTTTATGAACATTGCAAGAAAATTAAAGCACATTTTTTTTCTAAAGGCGCACATAAAATACTTGCTATGTTTCTGTCATTTAGAATTCTTCTATACATAATGACAACTTTATGTTTTTATTAAACATAATGGATTCTCAGAAAACTAAGAAACTCATATTAAAAGTTTCACATTTGTAATTCTGTATTTGTCATCAGTCTGAATAATACATACAACGAATCAGCCAAAGATGTTGCAAGCATTAAAAAAGGCAGTATTAGATTATAGAATTGTTTTCTTTATATGCACAAAATGATTGCCTGAAAACCAGCCATACAATTGAAATGGCCTACAAAATAGGCTAATGTGTTGTAACAGTGCAATGGTGCCACCTAGTGTACAAATAAATACATTTTATATCTCTTATAGAAAGAAAAATAAAATGTAAATTATGGGGCCTCGATTAAGATGTAAACTGTGACATATTACACGCCACTATTAACGTACATACCAAATTGTATACATATAACCAAGGTTAACCAAGAAGGTTATGTATGAGAAAAAGGAACCCTGCCAAATTAATCCTTAGTTAGACCTCACAGTTATGACTATCATAATACAGGTACTGTTCCTAAGACTATCGAGGCACAAAAGGAAAAACAATATAATATAATATATATGCCATAACCCTTCTTATTGCCTTATTAGTTGAATAGTAACATATTGTAACCCACTGATTAACAATATGCTCCTTAGATGGAGAAAACATAAAAACTCTTGACGACTGTCCATGGAAATATTCCCATTGTTCCTAATAGCTGACAATCCTGATTTTCAAAGGGGATATGGCACCGGTACTCTTAAAAGTCTTTTAATCCTTGATTATGATAGTAGATAAAATCCCTACTGTTCGTGACCTCTTAAAAATAAAACAACATAACTGATTACTCGATGTAATGAGATGCACCCAACTTATAGTCTTCTTTTATAAAAAATTAAAATTAAAAAAAAACACAGTGATGCCACATTGGTCACAGAGGGAACTGATCCCATTTGAAACATTATGTAGCAATTGCGAGAACAACAATAGCTCACTCTCTAAGATTTATCGAATGATTCAGATGGGGGCAGCTAGAGGGGAAGATGATGGATTCCCAAAGGAAATGATTGAGTAATATACATTTTTTTTTTCTTTCTTGTTCCTTTTTAGGTTTGGAAATACATGGTACAATACTCTGAAATGCACCTCTTAATGATTTTTGCTAAGATAGTAAAATATTTACCTTTTATCTCAACACATTGTATAGTAATAGATGTTACTGTCATTTAGTCCTTGCGGTGACAAGGTATTGTGAATGCTGATGTTGAGGCTTTTGATGATGCTATCATTTGATTGTATTTTTTGATAATATTATATGTTTGTACCAAGTTTAATAACACTGAATAAATATTACATTTTAAAAATGCATATGCCATAATAAAAAACAGAAATGAATAGAAATAATCATAATAATACCATGTTAATCAACAAAAACACAAATGTGTTAATGCCACTGTAATGAAAAAATAATGTTGCGTAGTGCAAACTGAAAACCTAATAACGATGAAAGAAAAATAAATAAGATAAAAATAAAATGGAAAAGGAAAATTAGATATATAAACATCCCTACTTAGGGAATTCTATGGAGTACTAAATGTACTATCAATCATGTAAATCATTGTAATTCACATAGCCTAAAATGTAAGTATACACAAGGCAGATCCTAGGGTGCAAGAATATTTTTGGCGCAGTTGAGTGGATGTGGCTATATCGATAAGTCCTCCCCTTCACAAACATAACACTTCACCACACCCATTTTCTATGGAAACCACTCCATGTCTTTGAGACCCTCAACTTCACCAGGTAACATGTCACTCTCTTCCGCAAGTGTCAGCTTTGCCAACAACAAGCTTATCAATGCCGTCTTTGCGCCCAGCTTCCCAGTGCCATCTCTCCCCCATACAGCTACCCAGTGCCATCTGTGTTCCAAAATAACTAATCTGTGCCATCTTTGTGCCCAGATAGCTGATCTGTGTTGGAGGCAGAACCTAATCTCGTATGGGTCACTGTAATGTGGTGATAGGAGCTGTAATTGTACTATGTTACATTTTGTATATATTGTGTATTAATATTGTTTTTGTATTTTGTTGTACCTAATGTAACAATGCAATGATTTGTGGACCCAGGACATACTTGAAAAGGAGAGAAATCTCAATGTATCTTTCCTGGTAAAATATTTTATAAATAAATAAATTAAGGAGTTAGGAGCTGTAGTAGGTGGCTATGGGCTGTGGGGGTCACAAACTGTAGTAGGATGGTTAGGAGCTGTAGTGGAGGGTATGGGTTGTAATTGGGTGGTGTTAGGAAATTGTCAGAGTATTTATATCGGCAGACATCTTGTGCTATGATAGAAACTAAAAGTGTATATTCTGAGTCACTCTGAACAGACCAGACTCCATTTTGTTATTTCAAGTAAACAAAGAGACACAGGATTTCTTTCTGTAAGACTGGTCTCTTTGCCAGAGCTAAGGAATGCATAGCATAGTATAAACAAGTGATAAGAAGAATATAATCAAATCTAAACCCAGACAATTGTGACAGAGAAGATTAAATAATACAATTTAACTGTCTATATATATATATAAGGTACCATTGTATGGAAAAGGGTAAACTTAGTTCATGATCTGCCATATCAGAAAAAAACTCAGATTTGCAGACACATAGTCTGGACAAAATTTAAGAAACCCTTTGTTCTTTGAAGGATACGTAAGTTATAGCCACTATCTAGATAGGCCAAAATGACGTCAAAATAGTCACCAGGAAAAGTTAACTCTTTCCTGGATAGGTATGTTTAGTGGGACAAGACTGCCCTCTACAGACCAAATAACTAATTTGCGATCTGGAAGATAACCACACCTCTAGTGCTTCTATTGGGTTATCAACTGATGACGTACAGAGAGTCTGGCCCTTTAAAAGTTAAGACAAAGGGAAGATAGAGATAGGAGGCAGATCCAAGAGATGCAAAGAAAAGAGGAGAGAGGAATTGGAAGTTTGGGGACTCCAACCTCCATGCAGAGAGACATCCAAATAAGTTCCTGAGACTACCAATCGGATGAAATATCTACTCAACTGGTAATTATACTGGTTTCATTTAATTAAATTAAATTAATTAAAATGTATTAATAGCATTATATATGACTGGATAAAGCACGGTCAGATTTCCATATTAAGAAATCTTAGTTAACTAAGAATATATAGTTATAAACATTCCATTCTGCAGGTGGAATTAAGAATAATTATATATTGATGTGATATTATCACGTGTTAGCATACCGCTGTTTTTATCCAGGTGTATTGATTTGCTCTAAATTAAGATAGATATCTTTTAGACAAATTAAAAATCTGCTTATATAATATGGTAGATTCTCTTATTGGATGGTTTAAGAAAATGACTAATGAACTGGGTTAAATGTTATTTTATTTAAAAATTACATAAGAATAGATCTTAACTACCTAGGAGATCTAGCCAGCATTGAAAGGGTTATTCTAACTATCTGCTAAACTTTACGACCTTACGCTGCACTCTGAGGAATTCTGTTCTTCCCTGTGAAAAGTTCCACTTTCAGTCTGTGTTAAAGATAGTCATAAATAATTCTTGACAGGAAATGCTATTTAGCCATTGTAACGTAATACCCATTCCTTTGTATTGCATACCAATTTATACTGGATATTCATTGATTATTGTCATGCATGTTGCATAATATTATTATTAATTTGTCATTATAAATAAAAATCTATTTTTATACATTGTGATTATTTATATGAAATACTTTCCACTTAACACGATAACGATATTTGGGATCTGAGAATTGAAATAGTGGGCAATTCTCAACTGTTACTATTATTATCCCATAAATATCCCCACAAAATGTAGTGGGGGGATTGGGGCTGAAGTGGGGGGAATGTTGTAATTGGCAAAAGGGGCTGTAGTTTGGGATATATGGCCTGCAGTTGGAGAAGGGATGTAGTGGGGACGAAAGGGACTGTATTGGGGGTAGGAACCGTAGTTATGGGAATAGGAGCTGTGATGGAGGGCATAAGTTGTAAATGAGGAGTTAGGAAATGTAGTTGGGGAGATAGGGGCTGTAGTAGAGGGGACCGTTACTGAAGTGGGGGATGGCTGCAATGGGGAAACCATACGTGGTGTAGGGAATGTGGCTGTAGTAGTGGATAAGGGCTGCACATGGTGCGATAGAAGCTTTAGTGAAGGAGTAGGGGCTGTAGTGGGAGATATGAACTGTAATGTGGGAGGTTGAAGGCTGTAGTAGGGTTAGGTGCTACAATTGGGGATTATGGGCTAAATTTGGAGTAAGAACTGTAGTGGGCAGATAGGTGCTACATTTGGAGGGTAGAGACTGTAGTGGGGCTAAGGACTACATGAGGTGTAGAAGCTGCAGTGGGAATAAGGAACTGTAGTAGGGGTGTGGGGGCTATAGGATGCTTAGGTATTGTAAAAGGGGGGTTAGGTGTTGTAGTAGGGAGGTTATGGGGCTGAAGAAAAAATATTAGTTTAGTTAGTTAATAAGTTCTCCCCTCCGTGATGACTACCTTGGGTCAGGGAGAGGGGGATTGACTGCAGTCTTTGTCCCAGGCACTGAGTGTGGGGATAAAGCCTAATGTGAAAGGGCTGAGTCCAACAAGAGGGGGCAAGGAATAGTGGTGCCAATACGCCTCTCTCTACAGAACATCTGGGCGCTGTGCATCACATGCACCTGCCCAGGATCGGCTCTGAGTATATAGTCACACAATATTGTAAACTGAGTCTTCAAATCTTAGAGGGACACTATAGTCACCAGAATAACTTAATTAGCTAAATTAATCAGTTCTGGTGCATAGATCATGCTCCTGCAGTCTCTGTCTTCTACCTGCAGAGGTGTGGGAATTCTATGGGGGCAAAATTTGCCTTGTCCTATGCCAACCTTTTTATGGGTTGGTGGATGGAGTCCCACATTTTTGCGGTTGGGACAGCTGAGTGGTGGTGGAAATATATTTCAAAGATGATCTATAAATTATGTGACAAGATGAACAATGCAAAGTAAAAGAATATGTTGATATACTGCACCAGAATGATTATAATCTTTTGTTTACAAGAAATGTACAGGAAAAAAAAACAATACAATGTTTTTGCAGGACCCCATATTATCTCTAGGCTCTATAGGAAGAAACGTAGGGAGAATACAATTGATATGCTAAATCCTGTCACCCTTGTCAGACTGTTATGAAGATACCAATGGGACAGTTCCTAAGGGTTAGGAGAAATTCTACTGTCAGATTATTTTCTTGTAGTTTCATGTGAATTGAGAGACGGATGCGTGTTCACGGTTATTCTATGCAAGATTTAGGTCTTTTAAGAAGGCCCTTCAGTATCACCCTTATATTAATATAGAGGGATAGGTCAATCAAACATTGGTAAGTCAAAGTCTTCACTGTTTGCATAAGTGTAAATATGTTGTTAATAGAAATTCTGCTGTATTTCAGTAACAAATTTTAGTTCAAAGATAAGGGGTATTTTAAATAAGTATTTACCAATGTTAGCAGTTGCGTGATTTTATAATAGTGGGTTGTAAAGCAGTGGCTCGGAGGGCTCGCAGTTTAGGCACCTTATTGTCCCCATCATTGTTTCAGTTTGTGGAAGTATGTGCCGGTAGGAATTGGTTATTTAAGCCCGACACTTATGAATCAGATGTCGGAGGGGAATGTACAGTTAAACCGTTGGAGAGAAGTTATTAGTGTTTTAACGCAGCATGTGAGCACTGTGCCAACACATAGCTAGGTATGTAGAGTATAGGTCAGCAAATAACCTAAGGATAAATAAAAATGAAAAATAACTAATAACAACAAAACTTCAGCATGAGATTTAACGTCAGTGGTCTAGACTGTGGTGCATGGCAGTCCTCTGAAGAGCAGGTAAAGGATTTCTTTGAGCCTTGTCCCTTCAGGTTGTGTCGCATGGGGACGTGGGGTGTTGAGCCAGAGCAATAAATTGCAACCAGGTCTGCATGTTCTTTGGCTGGGGCCGCTGCCGACTTTGGTAGGCGGAACATACCATCAAACTTCACTGCCCTGGCCTGTTTATGTGGTAACAGGACATGGAGCAGTCATCGGACAAAATGGGGTAAGTCATGAAGGCACACCGAGTCTGGGATGCCACAAATCTTTAAATTGTAGCGCCTCCGGTGATCCTCCAAGGCATCTATCTTATCATCAGTAGCTGTTTGTTACTTTTGGAGTTCTTCAATTTTGTCTTCCATTGAGGCTAATTTGTAATCTTGAGTGATGATGAGGTCTCCAGAAGTGTAAGCCGGGAGGTGGCACCTTCAATGGCATTTTTGATGAAGATCACATCGGCCGCAATGTTGGCCCTTAATTCCGCCAGCATGCTCTTTAGTTGGGCTGTTGTGACAGCTGGGTTGTTTCGTTTTGGGTCCTGATAGTATATCTGTTGAGGTCCCTGCACTCGGGACAAAAGAGACTTCCTCCATCTTGTCCCATGCGGTTGTATGTGATCGCTGCAGGAGATCTCCGATGTCTCAGCTGGAGGGGCCTCTGTCAGCTTTTGTTTTGCTTTTGTTTTGATCAATGACTCCCGTTTGTATCCAAAAAAGGAGTTTCTTAGGCAATTAAGTACCTGATTTTCACTCCAAAACTGCTAATTTATAAGCTGAGGGCACAGAACTCACAGCTGGTTCCGCCCCCAGGTTGCAATTATTATCAGGTAAGATTTGGAGGCAATGGTTTATAATGTTTGAATATTGAAGAATGTTTTGAATCTATGTATACATGTTCATAGTTTGGCTATATACTTACATTTTAGGCTCTGTGATTTACATAATATATGGTACATTTTAGTATTTTATGGATTATTCCATAATCAGTGATTTAATTTTCCTTATCAATTTTATTTTATTTTATCTTATTTATTTTATATTTTTCTTTTATTCATTATTAGGGAATTAGTTTGAATTATATATTATTATTTTAGTACAGTGACGATAATGTATTTGTGTTTTGTTGAATCACATGCTGTTTTTAAATTTCTTTCAATTCTTTCAATTAATTTCTGTTTTCCATTTTATGGCATATAGTTTCTGTTTTCCCTCGATGCTCCGATAGCCTTAGCCATGGACAGTACCTGTTTTATAATAATCATGATTGAGTGATGTAACCAAGGATTCATTTGGGAGGGTCCTATTTCTTCTATGAATATGTGTCGGCAGGAAATACAAAGTGTATCTGCTACTTTTGATGTATTTACAATTTGCACTGCAGTCCATGCTGTGAATATGATTTAATGTGCTAACAATAAAGGAGAAACTCTTATCTGTGAAGTGTCTTTTTATATGGGATAGGTTTACAAGCAATACGCAGCTTTTAGCCTGACCCTGGTTGCTGTCTTCAACTAGTTGGTCCGTATATCAATTTAGACAGTGAGCACACCCTCATGGTTTTTTTCTAATGATTTGTCTTTGGCTTAATACCAGACACTCAGACGGGTGCACAAAGGCCAACTTAACAAGGTTTTACCAATTGCCAGGAAACTTTCTTTTTTTTGCCTTGTAGTCAAAAGGGTAATCCAGACATAAATCTTGCTCACTGTGCTCATTGCTGGTAAAGCACAATGAAGCTGCATGCAATAATATATCTATCAGAAGATTAACATAAACTACCATATTCTACATATAGCCAACTATGGCAAACAATTTATTTTGTAAGACGTCTGCCCTGCCACTTATTGCACTGCATGCACATGAAAAATAAAACAAATGCTGGAAAGATTCTGGTGCAATTTTTAGAATACAGCAAATCAACAATACAAAAACACTTATTTTTAATTTTGCAAAGGAATTGGTTAATTCCTTGCATTGTCAGGGCATCATGATTAATAACAAAGGTTATAACATGGCCAAAAGACACAACTTTCTCAATTGCTGGCCAAAAGACACAACTTTCTCAATTGCTGCAGGAACAAACCCTAAGCAGGAATTAAAATTGATTATTAAAAAAAATCTACTCCCTGCTTTTTTCAAGAGTTATGCAAAAACCTGAAGAATCAGCAAAATCATACCTTATGAAAACATTAAAATTGATAGCATCGCCTGCAGACCTGGCAAACCCCTAGCTTGATAAAGATCCCTGAAGTGATCGAAACGTTGCTGTATCTGTCCTGTTTTTCCAATAAATCTGCTGATGTATGAAGACCTTAAGTGCCTGGACTACTTTGCTGTTACTTTATGAAAACATTATGCGAGACAAGGAGGACACTTACATGCAATGCACATGACCACATCCTGTACAGGCATTATGAAGGGTATAGTGTTCATGATACACTATCCCTTACTTGATTTTCAGTTGCCATTAGGCCCATTATAAAGAGCACCAACGATAAAAAAAAAAAAAAAAACATGGTAAAAAATGCAAGAGCACCTGTTGGAAGATGCCCATTTTGCCTACTGAGAAATCCAGCACTGACATAGGGCACTGGGTTATGGCATCACAGTCTTGACCCCATAGCCTTTAATTGTGTAGGAATACATAAGAAAGGTCAGAGAGGTGTCAAGGACCCTAGCACACAAAATCCATATCCAAGTAAGATCAGACAGCAGGGAAGTGCATATTACCAGTCCTTAAATTGGACAATCTTAAACAAGAGTACAAGCCATGGTCCAGAGGAGAACAAAACAGGATAAAAGAGATGACATGACCAAAAGTCAGGAGATCGGGATAAACAATTAAACAAGAAAAGATCAAAGTGCTATATATAAGTAATCAGCAAGGAATGTATACTGGATAAAGGATAACCACAACAGGGCATCTGGCTAAAGGTATAACAGCTTTAAATATCCAAAGGTAATTTTGCCAAAACATGGAAAAGGCATCACATCATTTTTGATGGCAGAAAAAAAGTGACAGATCCATAGAATCTGTATGGGTACTTTGTATCATGGATCAGGGAAGAAGTGACCTTTCAAGTGAATCTGTACATGCACTTTGCGTTGCATCAATAATGAAACCAGGATGATGCGACCCTTTATCAGTATACGTGTCCGTATGAGAATAGCTTGCTGTGTTGAAACTGATGCCATTTTGAATGGAGAGTAACCTAGTATATGTAACAAAAGGAATGACTATGAGGCCAAAGAGCCAATGTCATATGCTTCTAAGAAGGTGTCTACTCTCCTCAATTGTACACAATTCTCAACATTTGTAGAGCAAGAAATGGAACTAAAGAAGAGTGTTTGCTGAAGCAGTACATGGTGTAAGACCTATTACAAAACATAAAAAAATGGATGGGTTGAAATATGGGATTAGTAGCAGTACAGAGGATGTTACAATGTTCACACATAGAGCTATTTATACTACAGGTGTGGGTCATCTATAGCAGTAAACGCCAATACTAAAACTATTTTTAACAAGTAGTTTGAATATTGAAAAAGCTTTGAATAAAAAAGAAAAATGACAAATGTATCCATTTACCTTGTTCTTTAAGTTTTGGAAGTAATTTATCCAAAGCTACCATTTTACCACTGTTGTAAACAAGATGTGTGTCAGTGGTGTAAGGAGGTCCGGGCTCAGCTCCATCAAACAAGTATGGATGGTTGCAGCACTTGCGTAATTGCATCAAGATATTTAACAGGCGCATTTTGTCCATTTTTCCCGCAGAGTTCAGAATGTCGATATCTTTCATTAAAATTTTGGTGTACCTGAGGAGATACAAACATACTGCTCAAGATGATTGATCAACCATTAAAGCTACAGTTAACAGATATTAAGAGAAATATTTTCGGTTTCCCTTTGATTATTATAATACTATTTGCTTCATGAATACACAGTGGAGCTTGTTTTTTTTTTTTTTTTTTTAAGAACAAAACAGGAAGAAGGAAGCTTGAGGAGCACTCGTAAAGGGGTTAACCCATGGACTGAAGAGATAAACAAAAGGAGAAATGAGTGTCCTAACCAATTAAAATATAACTTTTAATGATAATACTAAAATCTAGTGAAAGTAACTTAATAGAAATAATATTCTAATATTCATAGGTATAGTGATAGACCAATGGATATATATTCTCTAATTAATAACTTGTCAGTCGGAGAATATGTTGGAGAACCCTATAAACTCTTTGATGAAGTATAGGGCTGAAATAGATCCTATTTTAGAGTGTTACAGACCATTGTCTAGTAATATCTGCACTAAATCATTGCACAATCTGCAATAGCTAGTAGTAACCTTTAGCTACAGTAATGTGTATACATGAAAATACACCAAAAAATGTAATAAAGTGCAGTATAATATCCTAGGACCTAATAGATATTTTGTTAGAAAAAAAGAAAATAAACCAAAGTATATACAGAAATATATTGGTAGAAAATAAAATGAAATAAACCAAAGTATATACAAATCCAAAGTATATACAGAGCAATGAACTATATTTATAACTCAAATGTGGAAAATCCAGGTTTGAAGTCCTAAACACAGATGGTGCAAGAAAATAACTAATAGTGGAAAACAATATATATAGTCATTGGGAGGTTCTGTTCAAAAGTTTTCAGAAACCTTCTCCCGATAGAGTGTGCAAAACAAAGTTTTGCAATCCACAAAGGGCGGATCGAATAGCACTTGCTATGCAGATGATACAGTAATAGTCTCAATGTAATAATGTAACCTGTCTGTAATGGATCACAATGTAACAATTCTGTAGGCTAGAAGAAAAAAGGTAAGTACTGGCTTCCCTAATAGAACTGCAACACAAATGAGCTGTCTAGGTTAAATGAAAGAGAGGACTATTCAGAAAGGTCACAAGAAACTTGATCTGAATGGTATGTGTTCAACAATGTACTCAAAACACATGGGAAATATCCGCCAAAACGCTCGATGTATGATTATCAACATCATTATAATGAGTGTTGCTGTAGGAAGCACAGAATGCAGCCTCTGTCGATAATATGAAACCGTTATTGCTGTGGGAACAAAAGGAGGGCTATCCGTTCTAAGCTAGTGACTGAAATCTAACTAGAGAAATGGCTAAAAGTCAAAACCTAGATGTATACATGTAGCCCAAATTGCTACAAAAAGCAAAAGCGGTAAAACATACTAGGGATCCGAGACTATATAAATCAATATAAATGAAAGATCAAATGAATATAAGTCTAAAGTCTCTGGATCGCCAAGTGCCCCTGACACGCGCGTTTCGCCCACAACTCATCAGAGGGGAACTGATGTGCGGGAAATAACCGGAGTTATAAAGGAAGATGACAGTTCTGATAGGTGAGTTCAAAAAACATCATCATTTCGTAAGCCAATTAAAAACATGCTAGTCGATGACGTAAGAGATTGTCAAAATTAACCCTAGACATTATCTTCGAGATGGATTTTAACCCTTTGTGAACTAAGTAATCAAACCACGAAATTTAAAAACTTCAATACTAGATTGGAAAATGTGAACCAAGTCCTAACTGAAAGATATTAATGTGCAGTTTTAATCTTTTGTCTTAGCAAATTATCGGCAATGTGTGTATCTACGATGGCTATTTGATGTAATACACTTCAAACCTGGATTTTCCACATTTGAGTTATAAATATAGTTCATTGCTCTGTATATACTTTGGATTTGTATATACTTTGGTTTATTTTATTTTATTTTCTACCAATATATTTTTGTATATACTTTGGTTTATTTTATTTTTTTCTAACAAAATATCTATTAGGTCCTAGGATATTATACTGCACTTTATTACATTTTTTGGTGTATTTTCATGTATACACATTACTGTAGCTACTAGCTTTTGCAGATTGTGCAATGATTTAGTGCAGATATTACTAGACAATGGTCTGTAACACTCTAAAATAGGATCTATTTCAGCCCTATACTTCATCAAAGAGTTTATAGGGTTCTCCAACATATTCTCCGACTGACAAGTTATTAATTAGAGAATATATATCCATTGGTCTATCACTATACCTATGAATATTAGAATATTATTTCTATTAAGTTACTTTCACTAGATTTTAGTAATATCATAAAAAGTTATATTTTATGCTGCTATGTTTATAGAAAAAAGGGTTAACCCTAGCTGGACCTGGCACCCAGACCACTTCATTAAGCTGAAGTGGTCTGGGTGCCTATAGTGGTCCTTTAATCAGTCAGTAGTGTAAATGTCATGCACAAAAAGAAAAAAAATAACTAAAGCGTTTTAAAGTATGTTTAAAGTGTGATCTCATTCTTACCACTCTCTTTGCATTTTACTTAGTCCAAGATAAATTTTAACTTCCTTTTTAGGAGGAAGGCTCTTTTCTACTTCAGCTTTAATACGACGTAAGAGAAATGGCTTTAATACCTGGTAAGGTAAATAGAGAGGTGATACTTCAATTATTTGTTTAAAATCTAAAAATAAAAAGAACAAAAAAAATTCCAAAATACAAAATTAAGCATTATATAACTTACAGCATGAAGTCTTTCAACAAGCTTTTGGTCACCAAGGCAATTGTTAGTATCAAACCAAGAGTCAAAATCCTGTAAAGTATAATATTAAACATATAATCATATAACCATGTGATAGACAGTTCTCAGAAAGACAATTACCAACACCCATAATTATGAAAACTATCTCAAGTATTTGTACCAGCAAAGACACTGTATACTGCCAAATTGCATACCGACATTTAGTACCATGTTATTCCCACTGTATTTCCTGTTGCTGCAATGAATTTTTGAGCATTTTTACAGTGTCAGGTTTGCTTGTAGGTGCCCCATAAAAAGTACTCCTCAAACAGCAAAATGTTATTCTGATTATTTTTTCTTAAAATTAGAACTAGAAAATTAGAATGTCCTGGGAATCATCTAACCATAGATTAGGACATACAGCTTTTAAAAAGATAAGAATATATTCTAATTTTGTAGGCGATTTCTTTGCGCCAAACCAAATATATTTAACATCTTCTACATTCTAAGAAAGCATAATGTTTGTTTGAAATATGAGATGTACAACTAGTACATAAAATAGTCCAAAACTACATTTTCATGTTTACTCACTTGTAATATGTACCTTAAAAACAATTTCACATTTTGTGAATTTACAAGATTTAATTTGCATTTATTTATTCATCCTTTGAAGAAATATTTGGGAGAATAAAGTAACAAGTACAGGAAAGTATAGGAACAGAAATACCATTATTTTGCATATGGTAAGTTTGATTTTACAGTATGCACATACTTTGCCCAATACCTTGTTTAACAGGAGTATTCACTAAAATTAGTATTTAATGTCATTTTCAAATCTGACCTTAAAAGAACACTATATGGTCAGGAACACAAACATGTATTCCTGATCCTATAGTGCTAAACCCACAATTAAGGTGGCTTGCTTCCCCCCCCCCCCTTAAAAGCATGAAAAACTCACCTTATTTCCAGCGCCGTGCGGGTTTGCCGCCACTGGCCCTGCCCCCTTGGTGACATCATCAGAATTGCCGATTTTTAGCCAATACAATGCTCTCCCAAGGAAGGCGAGCCAAATGCAGTTTTGGCCAATCAGCACCTCCTCATAGAGATGCATTGAATCAATGCAACTCTGTGAGGAAAATTCAGAGTCCCCATGTGCAGCACTGAGCCAAGAAGCACCTCCAGTGGCCATCTAAGGAGTGGTCACTTGAAGGTGGCTCTGAAAAGGCAGTGTTTGTATGAAAATGCCTGAATATTATGATAATACTCACAGAACAACTACATTAAGCTGTAGTTGTTCTGGTGACTATAGTGTCCCTTTAACTTTTAAATTCTCCTTCAATTCACTTGGAATTCTCACCTTACTGAATAACCCTGTTAGAGCACCTGGCAGTAATTCTCTAAATATAACAAAATTAAAACATTTTGTAAATGCATCTTTTTGGCTAAAACCAGGCATCTGCTTTTCAAAGGCTTTGTAGCCTGAACACAAAGTGATCTGTGCAAAACGTATCTCAGATCAGACAGTCAGTAACAAGTGGGAGGAGGCTCACACGAACCTCTCCCTCTCTCTTCCCCTCCACTCTGTGATCTTCACACAAGATATTTATGACCCTCTGCGAGAATCATGTCTATTTTCTATCAAACCTGTGGCTTATTATTATTATGATATTTATATAGCGCCATCAAATTCCGCAGCGCTTTACAATGGGTGGACGAACAGACATGTAGTTGTAACCAGACAAGTTGGACACACAGGAACAGAGGGGTTGAGGGCCATGCTCAATGAGCTTACATGCTAGAGGGAGTACACAAAAAGGTAAGGATAGTATTAGACAGTGACAGTTGCAGAAGAGGAATCAGTCAGGAGCTAAACAGTTTAATTGATACGCTTTTATGAAGAAATGGGTTTTTAACGATTTTTTAATGGAGACTGGGTGAGCATCTAACAGAGGAGGGAAGCGAGTTCCACAGAGGTGGGAGTACGGACAGAAGATAGACGTAAGTCTTCAGCAGATCGTAAGGGCCTAGACGGGACATACTTGTGTATAAGGGAGGATAGATAGGTGGGAGCAGCATTATGTAGAGATTTGAAAGCTTATCTGCACTCATTTTGTTTTAACCCCTGTATCACAACTCAACTTTGAATTATATGTGTCGTGTTTGCTCAGAAACTTTAGACTTGAGAAAGGGAGGTTCTCCCAAAAGCTTGTCATTACAAAATTCTGTTAGTTCAATAAAAAAGGTATTACAAGATACAAATATCTATATATATCCATATATATAAAGCAAATATCCACACGAACACCTACCTCTGATGAATTGAATACATCAGGCAGGAGGAAATTCAGTAATGCCCACAACTCATGAAGATTATTCTGAAGCGGAGTGCCTGTCAGCAGTAATCGGTTTGTGGTCTTAAATTCCCGAACTATTTCAGACAGCTAGAAAAAACAAACTTTAATGAGATTTTTTTCCCCATAGGAAAAGTAACTGAACTATTGAAGTGATAATGGAGTAGAGGAGTAATAGAATTTGGAGACTATAAAGGGTTTGAAATAAGCAGCAGCTTGTTTTTTTTTCTGTAAAGATACGCATTTTATAACGCTGTAAAGAATATTTCTCAAAAACAAATGTGGCTAAAAAAAGGTGTAAGTAATAGTGTACAAATTATGGCAAAATAGTTTGCTTTTGGTCACAGGTCCATCATAAAATAAGAACTGTAAAATACATAAAATCTACATTTCTTTGCAAAAAAAAAAAAAAAGGAAATCTGACACAGCATCTCGTCAATATATTCATGTAGCGTACTGTACACAGAAATTCATAATATCCAGAAACATACCATAACTACCATGTGTCAATCTTATGTTCCCCTATGTACTTTTCTACCATACCCTACTGAAGTATATGTGGGAAACGGTAGCATCCTTTAACATTAAGGATTTAATTCCTTTAAAGGGCCACTATAGTGCCCTGAGGGTGCCCCCACCCTCAGGGTCCCCCTCCCGCCGGGCTCTGGGGAGAGGAAGGGGTTAAACTTACCTCTTTCTCCAGCGCCGGGCGGGGAGCTCTCCTCCTCCTCTCCGGCTGAATGCGCATGCGCGGCAGGAGCTGCGCGCGCATTCAGCCAGTCTCATAGGAAAGCATTTACAATGCTTTCCTATGGACGCTGGCATCTTCTCACTGTGATTTCACTAACATAAACATAGCAGTTTCTATGAAACTGCTATGTTTATTTTAAAAAGGGTTAACCCTAGCTGGACCAGGCACCCAGACCACTTCATTAAGCTGAAGTGGTCTGGGTGTCTATAGTGGTCCTTTAAGGTTGGGTAATTAGAACTATAACGAATATCTATATCCCAAAACATAATTTGGAAATAGAGAAATTTCCATTCATCTTTACTGATTAAATGCTTTCATATAATTGGTATTATTGGTTTGGATGAAAAATGAAAAATTTAAGATGATCATTCAATCTGTGAAAGCATAGGCATTATTCTTGATTTTATTTTGTGTTCAGGACAGCCGTATGTATAATCCCAAGTTACTTTGAATTGTTCTGCCATGTTAATTTCTGCATTTCAAGCTATTTGATGTCATCTCTAAATTGTTCCTGCCAATCTACCCGGTTCCCGTGCTATTTTCAATATACTGTAATTTTCCATCTCATTCCCAATTCCTTCGCAGTTCCATGCGATAAATATTTAGGGCTTTAACCCCTTAAGGACACAACTTCTGGAATAAAAGGGAATAATGACGGAATATTTCCGTCATGTGTCATTAAGGGCTTTAAGTTTCTCTTCATATTCCTGTATGCAGATCTGGTAGTTTACAGTATTTTGTAAGAAGTCATTTTTAAAAATGACACAGCATCTCGTCAATATAAATTACCTTGGATTTCTCGTTTTTAATTCGATGTGCTTCGTCAATAACAAGATATCTCCAGTTGAACTTTTTGAAGACAGATTTTTCTTTTATGACCATTTCATAGGAAGTAACGCAAACATCCCACTCCCCTGGCATCATGACATCACGAATAAAAGCAGCCTATACCATACAAAGCAACAGCAAGTTAAACAAAATCTTTGTACATGTTTAGAGAAATCTTTACAATTATATTAAGATATAGGTCATGTGCCAAGCATATATTTGAGTATTTTTTTTATATTTAGTCAACCAATGCTAATTCTATGATCTCTACACTTTAACCCAGAAATCAAGATTGGAAACAAACACTTACCTGCAGACAGATAATCAGTGCAAAACATGCCATCCCTGCACTGTTAGACTTTCCCACAGTTTGCCTTCCTTTAACCCCTTAAGGACACATGACGGAAATATTCCTTTTAATTCTGTAGTTGTGTCCTTAAGGGGTTAAGCACTTCCTAAAGACATTTTTGTTCAGGGAAGCCTAGCACTGTACTCAGTAACTAACGCATTATACCAATAAATGCCTTCTTCTCACTATGCATTAGCACCATTCTCTAATTTTTTTCATCCCCTGCCCAAAATTTGGATTTTAGTAAATTAAATCCAACTGCAAAATTTGGGCTAAAATAGCTGTTTAGCAAAAAACCGAATCCACTTAGCTATAGGCACAGAGTGGCTATTTATGCTTCGATTTTGCAATTTGTTTTTAATTCAATAAAGTTTGAGAGCTTGGTGAAAAAAAAGCTTGGCAGAGTATTGTAATGTACAGATAGCCTAATACCAAATACTTTAATAAATGTTTATAACTAACACAAATGCAAGTAATGTCCATAGTACATGAGAAACATATGTTAATATGGTGGTGGTGGGGGCGCAAGTTAACACATGAAGTTCATCATCTGAAAGCAGAAGACTTGGAGCAATTATCCTGTTTCGCTATATTGGCCATACACTTTGAATTCACCATTATTTCCCAACAATTCACACAAAGGTGAATAACCCTGTAAGAAAGTACTCAAGACTATATTTAGGAGCATTTTGGAAAAAGGTGGCCCCTGGATGTCAACCATAAATAAGCCTGACCGCCATGCGGAGAAGTCGCACTCACCCGGAGTGAATACCCACATTTAAGCTAAATATTTTTATCTAAGCAAGAGCTGACCGGGTCCTTAACTCACCCTCCTCTCAGTGCTCCTTCGGGAATGGAATTGAGGCAACATCGACTCTTCTAACGCATCCGTAGTGGCTGGTCTGTCTTAGGGCCTAGTGGTTGATATGGGGCGGGTGATGCGGCCGGTCCCCCAGCCTCGACGTCCTGCAGGGCTTCGCAAACCCTCATCCTCCACCCCCCGCACCCTTTGGACCGGCAGGAGTCATCCTGGTCCACCACAGCACAGCTACAAGCCTGGTCCTGTGCTCATGAGCTCCAACATTCAGCAAGAGTACAGGAAAATGTAGCACCTCAACCACTAAGATTGTGGCTGCCTGCTCTGTAACAGCTCCTGTGTGCCAAGCTGACCCCACATGGTCGCTTTGATTTAATCTGTGATGCATTCTGGCAGCGAATGCAGAAGAATCTGAGGGTTGGTGTTAGAGTGGGATCAACACCACAGAAACCTACTTAACCTCAGCCTGGCTATACCACGGAAGCATCCAGGGTGGGCATGAAAAAGAAGTGGAAATCAATTTGCCCAGTTTCACAGACACAACGGAAAGCTGAGGTGGCGGCAAAGAGTGGCAGCTTTGGGGGGCGCTCCAGACCACCCATCTCCACACAAGACAAGAAGGATGGAGGCTGGAACATGGTAGCAATCTCATAGTTCTGCAGTGCCCAACAATGGCTCTTTCCTGGCCCTTGTCCTGAGCAAATACAATATGCCTTTAGAGCTGGCATGGGATGAGAGGCATGGAATGTTCCAGGGACTAATCCCACCCAAAAGGGTCATTCCACAGGTCCAGCCTGACAAGCCTGCCTTTGCCTTTCAGTTGATGTTCTTTTCCGTCCTTGTACCTATCCTAGGCCTCCACTCTCCATCTCAGTCTCTATACCTTATGCAAACTGATGAGGGAGCCTGTATTTATGTTCCTTATAAATGTTGCTGAGGTACTATACAAGCCTTGTTAGCGAACACTGAGTACTTAGACACAAGGTCCTGCCACCTATATGCTTTCTCACCAGTAATTCCAGCAATGTCACAGGTGCCATGTTGGGATCGTTAGCCTATCTGATCCTAACCTTGCCTTACTTTACCTACCATAACTTGTCAATCTCAGATATAGACCTATAGTTAAGCTTGTTGTTTTAATTTATCTAACATAACCTATCAATCTCGGGTCTAGACCTTTAGTTAAGCTTGTTGTTTATCATTATATTATAAAATTGTGCATGCACTATCAATTGCCTCAAATGTAATGCATGATGCCATGCCTGAGGATTGCCGTTGGGGTACCTCACACCTGTTTGTACTCACCTTATACACTGCAACAATACAAAATTTAAAAAATTTGTTTAAAAAAAACATGAGAAACCTCTGTCTACAATGCCAGATACAGTTAGTATGTCAACAATCGTTCTTACCCTGGCATCTTTGTCTCCAATGAGACACACGGCACAAAGAGAAGGAATCCAGCGTTTAAACTCGTTCATCCAGTTGTGTAGCGTTGATTTAGGAACCAAAACCATGTGAGGACCTGGAATGTTTCTGTAATGTTTAAGGTAGCCCAGTAAAGCAATTGTCTGCAGTGTTTTCCCCAGACCCTTTCATAAAAAAATAATAATAATAAGTAAATAAGCACACTTCGCACATTTTCGGGTTTCAATGTTGGTATTTAGAAGGAGTCTCTACTATTTACCATTTCATCTGCCAATATGCCATTGATGCCATTCTCATATAAAGAGATCATCCAGTTGAGCCCTCTGACCTGGTAGTCTCTCAATTCCCCTCCCTTAACATCTACAGAAATACAAAATAAATACCAAATAACTAAAAGTGCCAGTCCATCACAGTTGATATTACAACAAGTAGTAGTCTTCAAATAATTTCATGATCACAGTATACTTGTTAGATCAATAGATAGATAGATCCATAGATAGACAGATACATATATAGATAGAACTCACATATATTTTGTTTTAAATTAGTTAAATTTATTGCACACACCCATAAGTTTGGCCCAAGTTATGGCAGGGCTGCTGCAGGTGACATAGGAGGTTAGTGCTGGGAAAGGTAACAAGTAATAATTCTTTTAGGGGTTGTAATTCTTGCAAAGCTTGTCACACTGTTAATTTAGAACGTACGGATAAATTCTCTAGTTTTACAACAGGGGAGGTTTTCCACATTAAGACCGAGATACATTGCCGCACGGATTATGTAGTTTATTTACTGCAGTGTCCGTGCGGCAAACAATATGTTTGCAGAACAAAGAGATTTTTAAAAGTTCGGTTTATGGAACATATCAATAATATCAAAAAGAACTTGGCCACCCACTCTATCCCAGTTCACTGTAATCATTGTTCACTATTTTCTTTTACAAAATTTAAGTGCATTGGTATTGAGAGGGTAACAACAGATTGGAGAGGGGGTGATAGAGTTAAAAAATTATCACAACGTGAGACCTACTGGATCCATAAATTACAGACATTGGCACCAGGAGGTTTAAATGTTGAAGTGGATTTAGTGTGTTTTTTATGATTGTAATTCACTATTTAGTATTAAACAAAAAGATTCACTATTCAGTATTAAACCAAGTAATACATTACATATGTATATATAAAAGGTGAGAGGAGAGAAAGGAAGAATGAGGAAAGAAAGGGAGAAAAAAAAAAAAAAAAAAATTTTAGGATAATAAATAATGATTGACACAAAAAGTAGCACATTGATGAATTTATTGGCATTTATTACAAATTTACTGATGAATATAAATCACATTTTCATAAAAATATGGGATTAATTGATATTATTAAATCACATTCATGTGGTATATTAGAGTGGATTATGTTTAGTTATTGAATTTATATGGTGAATAGCATAGTATTTCTTGTATGAATTATAAGATTAATACACTAATAGTGACTTTTGATTGGAAGAGTGGAAGTATTTACATGTATTTTATGGCCAGATATTGCAGATTATAAATGGAACGCAAAACAACGAGTTTGGAACGCATATTACTTCCGGTTCCGTCAACGCGGTTGGAACGCATGCCACTTCCGGTTTAGTGAACGCAGTTGGAACGCACGGCACTTCCGTGCCGGCAGCTGTCGGAGGATTATTGAACAATTCCGAAATCAGCTGTGAACACTTGGAGCCGCGATCGGCAACAGATGAACCCTATTAATGGAGGACCAATGAGGAGAGTCTGAGGATAACATGTGACTGAATTTAGATGAGGGATTAGCCCTATTTAAAGGACTTTTCGGGTGGGGATTTGTTAGGCTGTTTTTTGATTGTACTGTATCAAATTGTTTCTTAATATTGTGGTCCCTGAGGAAGTCCCTATTTTGTTAAAGGGACGAAACGCGTAGGACCTTATTTATATTTATTTTATTCTTTTTTAAACTTATTTTAATATTGAATTAAAGCCAATTTTTCAAACTTCACCCGGAGTCCTGTGTTGGAGTGAAAATATCCAGGGGATTTCCCTAGCCCCCCCTACTATCGGGGAAGGCACCTTACAAGCTTCAATTTGTCCAAAATCCAAGATTATCAGCCGGTTCCCTCGTTGTTTTTTCTACATTTTGCTGTCAAGTTGATCGCTAGCTGGGAAGCGATCTGAGGGAGGCTGTATTCATCTTCGTTTGATAAGTATCTTTTGCATATATATTAAGGTGTATAAGGTACAATATTGTTGGTTGTTTTTTAGTTGAGCCCTCTGACCTGGTAGTCTCTCAATTCCCCTCCCTTAACATCTACAGAAATACAAAATAAATACCAAATAACTAAAAGTGCCAGTCCATCACAGTTGATATTACAACAAGTAGTAGTCTTCAAATAATTTCATGATCACAGTATACTTGTTAGATCAATAGATAGATAGATCCATAGATAGACAGATACATATATAGATAGAACTCACATATATTTTGTTTTAAATTAGTTAAATTTATTGCACACACCCATAAGTTTGGCCCAAGTTATGGCAGGGCTGCTGCAGGTGACATAGGAGGTTAGTGCTGGGAAAGGTAACAAGTGGTCTGTATCTCCAGTGTTTGCAGACAACAGTAATCGTTCCCTCGCGGTCCGACGTGTCAGAGTGCAACCACCAGTATTCCCAGCCTGCAGTCTGACTTAGTGAGCAATAAGACTACAAATAAGCGGTTACCATGTTCTGCTCACACCCGAGGTGGAGACCACACACTCCCAACACTGGACCAACAAGTATTTTAACCCGTCTACTGGACTACGTGGTACTTGTTAATCCCCCAATGAAACACCAGGGACTTCTAACCCAAAATGACTACTAGACATCATAGCCCTGCTCCCTGTAGAACGCTAAGCAGGTAGAGGAAAAAACACAGAACACAAAAACACAGATTACACCCACTCAGCATATATTACAAAAATTACACACATACAGCCAGTAAAAAACACACATTGCTCACAGTCAGCAAATATCACACACACTACACACAGACAGCAAATGTCGCACATACACAAATTATACACAGTTAGCAAATATCACACAAAGTTAGAAAACATCATACATATTAAACACAGCCAGAAAATAACTCACATTACACAGTCCGCAAACATCATACACACATTACCACAGGAAGGAAATATCACACAAACATTACACACAGCCAGCAAGCATCACACACACATTACACATAGCCAGAAAACATCACTCAAACACACACTACACAAACACGGTGTAAACCGCGCACAGTCAGCACACACACCTCAAACAGCTTGCACGCACACACACATTACACACATCCTTCAAACACACACATTAGGCACAGCCTGCACGCATTAAGGGGGAACACCATGTGAGTGACCCAATTTCCAAGATCAAATACTCAAATCGTATTACCATGTGCACTAGATTGTATTTGCCTTATTTTATTTTTTATGTATTTGAGGTATATGATCTCATCAAGATAACGGGAATAAGCTACCCCTTTAATATTTACCACAGTGCTCCACTAAGGGTATAGGTTTTTACTTATATCACTTGAAGTTTTTTGTGTTTAGTGAGGCAAGTGCCCCAATCTGAATTCATTTTGTGTGTCAGGACACAGAGTTTGCCATGGTGGACAAGAAGATTGGGCTATCGATTTAGTCCCCTAGACAAGTAGATTTTTATTAGATGTCCTCAATTATGCAATCTGCCTCCCACTACAGTCCATCGCTCCCCCTCAACCCCCCATATTGTGTGTATCTGTGTGGTGTCTTTGTGTAAAGTGTGTGTGGTGTGGCTGTGTGTAATGTTTATGTGTAACGTGTGTGTGAAGTTTGCTCTTTAAATGTGTAAGATGTTTGCTGGTTGTATGTAATGTGTGTAATGTTTGCTGGATGTGAGTACTGTGTGTGTCTGTTAGAGGTTTGCTTTCTTTGTGTAATGCGTGTGTGATGTTTATTGGCTGTGTAAAATGTGTGTGTGATATGTTTGAGCGTGATGTGTGTTATTTTTCCCTACCATCTGCAGTTTTATGCACCCTGGTGAGTCGGAGAGCATGTGGTTTGCACCCCTAGTGGGTGTATTCGCTCCCTTGCGGTACCGACACACAGTGAGTCAAAGTGCAGCTATTGGGACTCCCAGCCTAAGGTCTGCCTCATCAGTGAGTAGTGGACCATAAGGGAGACATTAGTGTAGTCTGCACTCGCTGGAGGTACAGACCACATGCTCCCTGCACTTGCACTGACCCCTTGTGTCCCGTGTAATAAGCCCTGTTATTTGACCACGACTGCATGTCCCAGGTGTCAGGCGAAAGGAATCCGAATGTGATACAAAGGAATCCCAGCCCTGTTGATACAAATGTGTTTTACATTTGCAGTTTAGAAATAAATAATTTCCTTAATTTACAAATGCTAAATAAAGGTCATACTATTAAGACGTACAAGACGGTGACTCCTCAAATCGCACACACACATTGGAGGTTTTTCGGCTTTCGGATAGCAGTTCTTCATCTTCTTCTTGCTCTGTGCGTCTATGCCGATAGCTACATAAAATAAAAATACAGATATGATGATCACTGAAAAATATTTAGAAATTAAACCAAGAATTTGCACTACACATTGTAGTAGTCAGTAAGTGAATTAAAGGCAACCTATAGTCCTGAAATAATTATTGTGGGACTATGGGATTCCTTATATCCATCCCACTTGCATTTAATAGTATAAATTACTCACCTGTTTCCAGTCTTTAAAAACATGCCTGCTAATGTCATCACGATCTCCTCCAATCCATTGCTTCTTATAGAGAAGGAATGGGTTGGAGGTATGTATGCACAGCCAAACATCACACTGCTCCAATAATATGGCATTTGATTCCCAGACCAAGTTTTAAATCGGTCTTCAGGAAGAAGTGCCTCTAGTGGCTGTCTGGAAGACACTAGAGGTAATTTCAACCCTTGTACAAAGGGCCAGAGCACCCAGAACACATCAGTGAGATGAAGTGGTCTGGGTAACAATAACATTCCTTTAAGTTCAATATAGGAAGCAAACACATCACAGTGCAGACAGTTTACTCCATCTATATACTGAATTATATGGTGAAGTCATTATTGGACTTTTTCTGCAAACAAAAATGTTATTTAAATAATGCTTTAATTAGGGGCTACATTAAGTGATCATGCAAATATGCAAATATTATATGTGAGCTATTGAACTCGTATGTATATATATATATATATATATATATATGAAATTTGTGTCTTACCTAACAAATCCATTTCTTTCTGGATGGTGAGTATCCAGAAGTCATAGCTTACTGGATAAAGTCCCTTTAAAGTAACAGAAACAGCCTTATACTAGATGTTCTTCTCTCTATCCCCTCCTTGCAGATTTAGTCAATAGAAACCTCATGGTAAAAGGCCCATGACAGAGCCATGCCTGAGTTGAATGAACAGTGACCCTTTATCAGAAGGCATGTTAGCTAGGACAGAGAGCATTGTTAGCCTTCTTGATCAATTGTTTTGTGAGTGCCAGAATGTTTTGTCCCAAATAGGGTCCATAAAAATGAACAGACAAAAACTTTCTACAGGGACTTAGGGCCTAGACATGAGGCCACGAACAACAGTGATAATTTATCCTGTGGCACGTTAAAAACAAAAGGAGGGAACAATCACCTGGTTAATATCAGTGGAGAGACAACCTTTAGTAAGAAGGAATAATAAAACTCAGGACTATGCAATCCTTGAGAAGAACCAACAGAGGGGCCCAGAAATTAGAACCAAATGTTCAGAAATATTTCTAACAGAGGAAATTGCCAGAAGAAAAAACACTTTCCAGAATAACAATTGCAAATCCAATTAATGTATAGACTTAAAAGAACAGTACAGCCTGCACAAAGATTAGAGGGAGACCTCTCCAAGAGTCAAAATCTAAACCTTCAAGGTACAGCCAAACTCGTTATCAAGCCTTCCTGACTGAATTCCAAAAGACTTCCAGCAGAACACAGATGAAGATCACCAAGCAAAGTATGAAAGCATTAATTAGTGGTAAATGTAACTGGTAATAGGCTCCACTCAAAAGGCTTTAATTTCTATGGGTAAATAAGGCACCCGACAGAATATTAGCCAAGAAAGGAGAGCCAGGTAAACCATTCCAAGCTTGAGAACATTTATTGGAAGCAAATAGAATGTTGCATTTGGAACTATGTTCAATGACATCCCCATCAGTCATAGCAGCTCCAAGCTTCAATCTGCTGCCTGAAGCTGAGAGCAATTCAAGAAAATATTCTAGGCATACTAGGCACGAGCAAACTTTTGGAGAGGTTGATATAGCCTTTGATAAAGTGTGAAGACACACAATCCACTTTAGGCTGCTAGTGTCCATTTTATTTGTGCTGTTATTTAGTTTTTTGTGTGTTTTTGGCTTTATGCATAATATTTCTAATGTGATAGTAATAAAGGTATGTTTTAAAAATTTGGCATTTGAAAGTACCATAAGAAAGCATACTCTATAAAATAGTTTGTCTGCGTTGAGCTCTGGTTCTCATGGTGAATCATTTTTTGTTTACTAAATGTATATTTTGGATGCAGTGACTAAATTTCAAAGGTTGATATACCACCTGTGATAGAACATAACGGAGATTTGCAGGTGGGCATTCAAAACCGACACATCATAAGTGGCTATATGTACTAGGATATCATCCTGGTGTGGGTCAAACTTAGTATAAAAAGTACATGATTGAACTACAATGGCCATTTTGAAAGTGGGAACCCTGAGAACAAGTTAGGGGCCTTGAGGTCCTGGGCAGACCAGAATGCACCCTCCTTCTTTGGGATCAAAAACAGACTCAAGTACGAGTCCAAAACTGTTTGAAAACTGATACAGGAGAAATGGCTTTGTTCCTTTTCTTCACACCCTAGAGTGATATAAAGAGGTATTGCCAAGAATGCACGTTGACAAAGAATCTAGCACTTATTTGAGGTTTCCCTGGGCGCCTTCAGCAGAAAGGAAATACCCCATTTGGAGTGCAAGCCTTTAATTTTCAATGGCATTCATCCAGGAAGAACTGTGAGCACTGCTTGGATTCTGCATCTTGCCTTACAGAAGGCAGGCAAACCCATATTGGGAACACTGCCAAACCATACACTCCTTTTTCAACTGCTTGAGCCATATAAGACTTACCAGGGGGACCAAGAGTCACTTGATTTGGAATACATTTTCAACTTTAGACTTGTTACAATCTAAAATACCTTCTTAGTTCACTCAGAGCTTCAATGGATCAACCTTTGAAGAAAAACTTTGGATTTAAGGGAGAAGCGATGAGAATTCTACGCTAGGTGTGTTTCTATCTCATCCAGATGCCTTTATTTCATATATCACTACTAGTGGGCATCTGGAACAAAATATATTACCAGGGCATAGATGAACGAGTGAATTTCAAAGTCAAATAAAGAGTCCACTGGGCTAGAAGTCCTATAAGTAGTAAACAGAAAAATGCATAATATTTTGCGTTCTCCACATTTGTACTTAAATGTTTAATTTGGGGACCACAGCATTGCCTTTCTATTACAGTGAATATAGGCTGAAAGGTTTTCCCCTAATCAAAGTGCTAAGAATAGCTACTTTCCAGGATTGCAATGTGGTTGATGGAATACCTCATCCCTGGTTATTTGTGATACTAATAAATCTAATCAACAATTGTCTACACAGGGAATATTTCTGTAAATCACTGTAAAAACACAAACACAGTATTAAAATAACAAAAAAGAAACATGTTTGTCCATTTAACGACCGATGACAGAATTATTCCGTCATGGATGCCCTTCCTTGAAGACCGATTAATAATTCTGTCATCTGGTATTTTACCAACATGGACTGTGTCAGGAGGCCAGCAATTTTACTGACCTCGAGGCAGTCATGTAATACACCAGTCGTGTCCTATGAATGACTCCTTCTTTCCAACTTCTCTTCCAGCGTTTCAGATGACAAACACTGCCTTTCTACCTCTCTTTATGACAGGAACCCGCAAGCTGAGGTTATGACGTAATTGACGTGCATCTGCATTATTCTTGAGACACTCTTATGTTTTGTATTTTCATTGACCTGCTTTATGAAATCCCTTGACCTTGGCTAGTTATTCTGTAACTCTGTCTTTGCTCGGCCATCTCTTAGGATCACTAACACGTTCTTTACCTGTGTTATTTTTCTTGGTTTCATAGATTTACTGCATGTTTGAGTTACGATTACTGTGACACAGTTTCCCAGCTAGTAACTGGGCAACCCCAAGTATTATTAGATACCTAGGGCTCTCCTCTGTCAGCTGGGGCAAGAATTAATTGACTCACACTGACCAAAGAGCTGTATGCGGCGCTCAAAGTGAGTGCTGTACTTAGCTCTTTAAATGGGGATTGTATCCCACAGTGCTAAAACTAGGTGTGAGCAGGGTTTAATCCATGCTCACACCAGGGACACTCAGGTATCAATCTGGGGCTTTCCTCTGTCAGCTGGGGCTATATTTAGTGGCCCCAGACTGACAGGTGAGATGTGCACCGCGTTCAAAGTGAGCACAGCATGCAGCTCTTAAAATGGGGATTTGCCCAGATCTAAATTAGCTCTAAATTTGCCCAGGATCTAAAACTATCTGAGGAAATCTTTTGGGATTAGGATTAGATGAAAATTAGGTGTAGGATTAGTATTAGGTATATGATTAGGTTTACATTTAAAATTAGGTTTATGATTAGGATTGGGGCTAGGATTAGGCCAGTAAGGGAATGCCTTTGCTGAAATCAACAAGGGAATTCCTCTGTTGCCATCAGCACAAGGAATCCTTCTAACACTATTGCTTGGTTTAGGGTTAAGATTAGGATTAAGGTTAGGTTTAGGCATAGGACTGAATACGGGTTAGGATTAGGGTGAGATTTACGATTAAGGTTTGGTTTATATTCGTCTACCCATTTTGTCTCCTCCCCCTTCACCTTTGTTCTATTTCTATATTAAATAAACCTTGCTTTCAAGGTCTGTTATGGTCATACTAGCTTTAAATATGTTCAGTGTCGTGTTTTATATTTCATTTATGATAATTACTTGCAGTCACATGATCACAACGACACATGACTGCAAATGTTTAATTTCACTTTGCTAATTAACCCCTTAAGGACCAAACTTCTGGAATAAAAGGGAATCATGACATGTTACACATGTCATGTGTCCTTAAGGGGTTAAACAGGTCCAGGTCTCTGTAAACACTTGATAAAGCCCATCTAATGTTGTGAAACATGTTAGTGTTACATTTAGTTTTTTCTGTTTTCTATACCTTTCTTACAAAACTAGTACTTTCTTTTTTATTATTTTTTATTTTATTTTTATTTTTATTCATTTTTCCATAATAAATCAAAGGATACAGAAAAGAAAAAGAGCAAGGGTTACAGTCCACAATAATATAATCCTCAGAGTTTAAGATATAATGCCATTATTGATAAATATCACAAAGGTCGAAAGCATTATTACTTGTAGAAGAGCTCTGTATCGCTTGTACAGAAGCAAAAAATAGAAATAATGAATCTGCATATTAATATATCTTAAACTACAAAGTGATAAAAGGGTAATCTTAATATAATCAAATATCCTCTATCCATTTTTGTTCTAGAGGTTTCTAGCTAAAAATAATCATTAGTTTAAAGATAAATCATATATCCTCTCTTGTAAATTCACTTACATTTTTAATTATCCTGGACGATCCCGTTTTTTTTTCTTGCCATCTACACATCATATTCCTTGGTGGGGAACATACAACCTATGCTTTTAGGACTGAGAAAAAAACTCCTTTTTGATCCAGACTTGTAAGTGCATTTCCAAATATTCTATTTACCTTTCATTTTATAGTGTGCACTATATTTAATTTCTTTTTACCCCTACCTGTTGGGAACCATCTTCAGGCTTCATTAAATGTGAGTTACACAGCTACATAGTTACATAGCTGAAAAGACACTTGCATCCATCAAGTTCAGCCTTCCTCACATTTGTTTTTTGCTGCTGATCCAAAAGAAGGCAAAAAAAAAAGTTTGAAGCACTTCCAATTTTGCAACAAGCTAGGAAAAAAAATCGTTCTTGACCCAAGAATGGCAGTTAGATTTATCCTTGGATCAAGCAGTTATTACCCTACATTGAAAGATTATATCCTTGAATATTCTGTTTTTGCAAGTATGCATCTAGTAGCTGTTTGAACATCTGTATGGACTTTGATAAAACCACTTCTTCAGGCAGAGAATTCCACATCCTTATTGTTCTTACAGTAAAAATTTTTTCCTTTGCCTTAGATAAAATCTTCTTTCTTCCAGTCTAAATGCATGATCTCGTGTCCTATGTAAAGTCCAGTTTGTGAATAGATTTCCACATAATGGTTTGTATTGGCCCCGAAGGTATTTGCATAATGTTATTATATCTCCTCTCAGGCGACGTTTTTCTAAACTAAAGAGGTTTAAATATCTTAACCTTTCTTCATAGCTAATATATTCCATTCCTTTTATTAATTTTGTATCCCGCCTCTGCACTTTTTTTAGTGCCATAATATCTTTCTTTAGAACAGGTGCCCAAAATCGCACAGCATATTCAATATGGGGTCTTACCAGTGATTTATAAAGAGGCAAAATGATATTCTCATCCCGAGAATGAATGCCCTTTTTCATGCATGACAATACCTTACTGGCATTGGCCACTGCTGATTGACATTGCACATTGTTACATAGTTTGTTGTCTATAACAATTCCCAAGTCCTTTTCGTGTGTCCCAAGTCACTAATTCGCTTCCATTAAGGGTATACGTTGCTTGTGTATTCTTTACGCCGAAGTGTATAACTTTGAATTTTTCAACATTAAATTGCATCTGCCATTTGAGTGCCCAGTGCCCCAGTCTATCTAAATCCCTCTGCAGCAAAGTAATATCTTGCTCACATTCCTACACTGACCTTTTCACCTTGCTTCTGGCAAAGATATCTCTAATGGGACAGAGAGGGGTATTTTTTATATACACCCCTATATACTTATTAACCCTTAATAGGGAACACATGGAATGGGCGGCAGCATTGTAACGAAGCTGTGTGATACAAAAAGTGAATACAAATACAAAAAGATAAGTCGCTCCCATCACTCCTGGGCGGCAGCAACAACCACAGTACACATCAGCCCCAATATATAGTAAAAACCAAAGAAACCGTTACCTGCGCTCTCTCCTAAATCCCTATGTATATTTAAACAAATGGAGGTCATTTAGTTACTCCAATGGCCAACATCAAGGCAGACCCCCCTAGGCAGGTGAGTGCATATTTATAAACAGTATTATCTACACCTGTGACTCCCTACATATTAAACTATATTGGTATCTATTTATATTCTATAATCACTGGAACAATCTCCATTGGAACAAGAGACGCATCCAACATCCTAAGGTGAGGATTATACCACCCAAGCAGTACACTGGCAGCTCTACATATTGTAAGTGAATTTCTTTTCATATTCTCAACTTAACACTCAACTTACTACACTAGATAGTCTATTTCTTTGTGCTTGTCTCACTTCATATCCAAATATCCCTGAGGATCTCTCTAGATGTAGCTTCCTTCAACTATTCACAGTATATAATATGTGTTGGTGCAATAAAAGAGAAAGATGGTCATTGTGGTTAAACAAACACATAGCAAAAATTGTTTTGTGTCCTTAAAGACTATGTGGTCATGATACATAGAGTCTATATTTGCACAGTTTTAAAGTGAAATGCTGCACATACATAAATAAACACCTTTGCTGCAAGTGGTGTAAATCCACCTCCTCCAGCATCATAGGGGTGTCATCAGCCAACCTGAAACTAGAGTTCTGGTGTGGCTGATGTCAATTCTGTGCAAATTCTGAGCAACGTCAACCACCTCGGCTTCTGCAGCTCTGCAGCCAGCGAGGACTCAGGTAAGCGGGCCAACCATTGGTAAACGGTTTGCCCCATTACCGGGGAACTAGGCCAGGGTATTATTAGCATCATAGCGGGCTGCAGTGGCTATGATGCTTTTAGGTACAAAACAAGCAAACTGAAGCTGTATCCTTAAGGGGTTAAAATGAAATTGTTTCATTCTATCATTATTATTATAATTTATTCTATTGCTGGATACATTTTAGAATAGAATTTTACGTACTCTCCAGCTGATAGCAAAGTTTGTTTTTCATCTTTCTTCACCCTTGGACGTCCTAATTTCACTTTCAGGGGAGAAGTCGGAGATTTTTGTGCTGCTGGTTGTATAAAATGTGCAAACAGCTCGGTCTGCTTCAACAGAAATTCAAATCTTTTTGAGCGATCCGTTTTCTAAAAACAAAATGAAACGCAGAGTTACTTTTAAGATTACATTAATATTTTGTGCTTTAAATTTACAATAGAAAATAATAAGATATATATCTATGCTGTCGGCCAGTTAAGTCCAAAATTGCATAGTGCTATTTATATAGAAAATTAGAGCTTTTAGATATATTGAATGTGGAGGTTTATTTTCACGGCAGTTCTTATGAGTTGCTGTGTGTTTTCCAGGGCACATTTTTGTTTTTTTACTATTACTATTAGTATGTACATGAATGATGCAGAGCTCCCAAACCACACTAGGAAATTTTTTTTTTTTTTTCCACAGAAGAGACCCTTAATAGGGAACATATAGGATGGGCTGTAGAACAGATAGAGCTAATTACACACAAGTCATATGGATACTGGATACATATGCCTAATGCTATTTGACACAGCATACATACAAAATACTAGTGTTATTATGGCAGGGCTGGACTGGGAAAAAAATTGAGCCCGGATATTTTTTAATCACAGCGGCCCACTGAAAAGGGGGCAGGGCCAGAGAGGGTGTGTTTTGTAATCCCCAATGACAAGCACGCCCCATCTCAAAGTGAGCATGTTGGTTCCATGCTCTTAAAGGACAGCCCATGTGCAAGAGCTTTAGCATGAGAAAAAGGCCCTATATTTGTGTTGCACAGCGCAAGCAAATTTAATAACATGCTTGCGTTGTGTTTGCTTGAAACCTGTCTCTGGTGTCTCCATAAATGGGATAACAGGAGACAAAAATGCCAGGAATGATTACTGTGCATGTGTTTGAAGCCACCATATGAGATTGAGTGTGTGTAAAGTGAGCTGATTGTGACGTGGTATTGTGTTAATCGGCTGGTTTCAGTCATGCTGTGTTTGTGGTGTAATGTAATGTATGTGTGTCTAGGTGCTGTAAATTGTGTGCATACGGGCTGTTGTGTGTGTATAGGTGATGTAGTGTGTGTATGGGGTTGTAGAGAGTGTGTGTTTAGGAAATGTAGTATGTGTTTGCGTAAAAGGAATCTAGTGTGTGCATAGGGGATCTAGAGAGTGTATGTCAGAAATGTAGTGACAGTGTCATAGTTGCCAACTGTCCCATTTTTGACAGTCCTGGTAAGCTGGAGTCTATTCTGGACAGTCGCGGCAACTTGCAGAGCCATGCGCTTTTATTATATTCCCTCAGACTGTAACAGGCTGTTACAGTCCGAGGGAATTCATGACAGAGCTGCTGGGAGATGCGGGGGGCTGGGGAGAGGTGCTGGGGGCTATAGAGAGGTACTGGGGGCCAGAGGGAGCACTGACAGTCTCCCTTCCGATTTCCCAGCAGCTTCCCCGGCAAACAGGCTCCTGCTCTACCTCGCGGATGCAGGCTCCGCTCCCATGTTGTAAGCTCCGCCCATGCAAGCACACTTCGCCTCCTGACATCAAGCTCCGCCCCCACATTAAAGGACCACTCTAGGCACCCAGACCACTTCAGCTTAATGAAGTGGTCTGGGTGCCAGGTCCAGCTAGGGTTAACCCATTTTTTAATAAACATAGCAGTTTCATTGACAGCCGCTAGAGGCGCTTGCGTGCTTCTCACTGTGATTTTCACAGTGAGAGCACGCCAGCGTCCATAGGAAAGCATTGTAAATGCTTTCCTATGCGACCGGCTGAATGCGCGCGCAGCTCTTGCCGCGTGTGCGCATTCAGCCGACGGGGCGGAACGGAGGAGGAGAGAAGGAGGAGAGAACCCCGCCCAGCGCTGGAAAAAGGTAAGTTTAAACCCTTTTCCCCTTTCCAGGGGGCACCCTCAGGGCACTATAGTGCCAGGAAAACGAGTATGTTTTCCTGGCACTATAGTGGTCCTTTAAGCAGGAGACCTTGCTGAAGAAAATGGATACCAGGGCTGTGTGTATAATATCCCGGGACAGTCAGTGTTCTCTGCATAGTGCTGCTCTCTGTATATATCCTGGGATAGTCAGTACTTCCTGTATAGTGCTGCCCTTTGTATAATACAGGTCTGTTTCTGTATAATATCCTGGGACAGTCAGTGTTCCTTGTATAGTGTTGTTCTCTGTATAATACAGGCCTGTGTGTATAATAAGCTGGAACAGTCAGTGCTCCCTCTATAGTGCTGGTCTCTGTATAATAACCGCAGACTCCAGGAACTCGAAGAATCAGAAGCAGTGGAGTGGTGACTGAAGCTTCAATCTTAGATATTTAATATGTTGAATTGGTGGCATGAAAAGGGGCTAATGGGCATGTGTTTTCATTTTGCTCCCATTTCTCTCTTTAATTCCATTCTGTAATGAGTCTGCCTAAGCCCTGACTCCCTCCTCCTTCCTCCCGCGCGGGCTCTTTGTGATTGCTGGAGTAGTGACTGGGCTGTCACTTCCACCCAGCGGCTGACGTCATCTCAGGGGTCCTGGGCGCACTGTTAAAAGCGCCGCAGCACTGACTCGATTTTCACGTGCGGCCCCGGCGGGATATAGTGTGTGTTGGGAATGTAATGTGTTTAGGGGTGCAGTATGTGTGTGAGGGGTTCTAGAGTATATATACATATATGTTTGGAAGTATTGTGCCTGTGTGTGTGTGTGAGTGGTGCAGTGTGTTGGGGGCTGCTGTGTGTATGTGTGCTGTGTTGTTAGGGTGCTGTCTGAGGGTAATGTGTGTGCGTGTGTGATGTGTGTGTGTGTGTGTGTGTGTGTGAGGGTGCTGTATGTGTTTGGAGGGATTGTGAGTTGGAGGCGATGCAGGTTAAAGCCAATATATATGTATTCATTTTTTTAATAAAAACACAAAAACAAAAAAACAAGCATTATATCCCCCCTACCTTCTTACCTTTAGCCTAGGAGCGGGAACCGTGCTGCTATCCCTGGTGGTCCTATTGTTGAATGAACTCTAGCCTGATCTTTGATCTTCCCACCAGCCTGTCATGTAACACAGCGAGGCCGGCAGTTGGATAGAGCAGGCCCTGCATGGACCGACCGGGGAAATCTTGTGACCTCCACTGCCGGCTTCGGCCCATGGACATTGCGGCCCCCCGATGGCCAGTCCGGGCCTGGCTGCTTCATATGGGGCAGTCAAACTTTTTACTGGTATCACAGTTTTGTTAAGCCGGATAGTAAAAATTTGGGAGTAAATTTGCCCCGACTTGAAAAAAAAAGCATCAGCCTGTAGTAAATAACTGGAATATTGCTTTGTTTTTTATGAAGATAAACATTCATGTTGTATTGAAGAATAACTGTTTTTTTTCATCATCATAATGAATATTAAACTGGTAGCCTGAAGCATGCATGACATTTTGAGCAGAACTTTAACGTTGCCAATGAAGTTAGAATTATCACAGACAGAACAGACACTAAAAAGTGAATTCTTGGGAGTTTCAAGTGAATTCCAATTTTAGGCAGAACTGAAGACACTAAGACATTTTCAGATTCTGCACCTTGGCTTCCTAATAATTCACACTTTAGGGAAGAATTTAAAAAAGGTTTAGCACTACAGACATACAGCAGTTACTGTAAGAAACATACGAGGTAAGCATAGTATGAGCCCACACTATTGCTTAATTGATTCTGCCCATTTCGTAATTAACCAAATTGCTATAATATTGCTTTGCCACTAGAGGTCAGCAAAAGATAACAGCTTCAAGTATACACCAACAACATCTTTAAAAGGGCCCCTGTACAAAGAGAAATTTAATTTTAAATCAAACTAATAAAACAATATATAAACTGAAAGATGCTATGTGAAATGTTGCCAATATTATCAACCAATTTATTGCCTTATTTATGGATATGTTATCTAGAGACATGTAGAAAATAATGATTATTTATTATACATAAGATAATTTCCCTGAATTATTTGCGCACCAGGATGTTAAAAGGACACTCCAGGCACCAACATAATGTCATCTAAATTAAGTTGTTATGGTGCCAGGAGGCTTCCAAAAGGAACTTTTACCTTATGGGGTTTATTCATTCGTGAACAGTTTAACCCCAGAGTTGCCTCCAGCTGCGTTTTCCAATCGCTCCAAGCAGCATTCGGCTTCTGAAATTTCACTTTCAGGAAGCGCGGAGTGCCGACGGGCAGGGTGCCACTAATTGGCAGAGAGAAGTCAGCTGATGCTCCCAGCCAATCAGTGACTCCCCATTCACAAAACTGGCTTTGAAAAGGTATGTTTCTTTCTAAGCCAGTTTTGTGAATTGGGAGTCACATCTACATTGTGGCTTCTATGGGCCTATTTTAGTTATGGAACTGTAGCTGACACTTCAATGGCTTATATGTTAATCTGGTTATAAAAAGTTTTAGTGTACAACACAGTATACCTTAAATATAAAAGGCAACTCTAAAAACACTTGTGAAGGGTACCTTACTTCTCTCGCCAAAAAAGTAGAACAACAATTTATATAAGTGTAACGCTTATGCAAAGGGGAAAGGCACAACAACATATTTAGTGAGCCCATATGTTTTGTCTCCACCACATGTGAGTGTGATCATCACGGCAGTCTTATATATTTGTATATATTATTACCATCTGCACTATATTTTTTTGCTCTGCTCGCTCTTACATACTGCTACATTTGAACTCCCCAGATTTTTGCAAGAGGGTAAGAAACCTCCCCTTTGCATGGGCACCCCACAATAAATCATAAGTGTTCCACTTATATAAATTGTTATATAATGATAAGCTGGCCCTAAATAGAGCAGAGATAGGCAGTGTTATAATAATACATAAAGTATGCCTTTCAAGGTATTGCCTCTGCTGCTACAATTATTTTCAAACAAGAACCTTATACTTATACCATGAACCCTAAGACAGGGGTAACATAATGCAACTTATTTTTACAGAGAGCACCAACTGTGGTAGACAGTAAAAAAAAAAGTGCAAAAGTTCAAGAATGTTGGGTATAAAAAAAAAAAAAACTGTTCTTCTAAGTAGGAAAAAAGTCAAGGATAAATCCCGTGCTTTTAAATGGGGAATCGTGGATTCCCTTTAAGAAGGAATACTATTGAGACCTATTATGGCATTTTATCAGTTCAACCGTTTTCATTTTTTGCCATTTGCAAGTAGAATGAAATAAAATCAAAGAGCTGTGACTGGCAGAACACAGGCACAGAGGAATTTCATAAAGTATAGCGACTGACAATTTCCTCGTTCTCTCCCTTTTTTAACTTTCTTCTTCACATCCTGTCAGTAAAATCTGTTGCTTCCTGCTATTGTGCTCCAAAGCCATTTACACAGAAATTATGCCAGGAGAAGTTTAACTGTCTGTTATCACAGTAACAAAATACTTACCATCTTTTCTTCATATTCTGGATCCATTTCCTTATCTGGTCGAAAAGCTTTTGGAGGAAGCTTTAGTTGGAAGGGAGGATCACTTTTCTAGGATGAAACAAATGTAATAAAATAATTAGTTTTTATAGACACGTATCAATGAAATTAACGTATCACTAACAGGTTAGAAAACGTTTTCCTCATTTTTGATTTTTAATAAATAAAAACAGCTTCAGCCCACCTGTTACTTTGTTCCCCATGATGTTTAGCCAGCCGTACAAGTATATGACACAATAAGGAAAGTTAATAATGACATTATCAATTTTGTAAATTAGACTTCTGAAACCTATACATTAATGTCTTGAGGAGTATTTGATTTACCAATGTGTCTCCGAATTAAATATTAAAGAGTACATTTTCACATTTCTCTCATTTTATAATAAATTAAAATTGCACGACAAAAAATATATTAACATACACATCCTTTATAACATTTGTGATATTTCTGTTTCCCCACAAACCATAAATGTCTGTGTCTTAAATTACAAAACGAAATACATACATAACAATGAATGCATGAATGAGGTATTTAATTGCTCTCTGAATGGAACCTTATCAGTTTCATTCCTCATGTCTAACATTTACATTTTGACACATATCTATAATCATTGCGCAATGTACCCTATACCACTAAATATAGAAAACTCTGCAAGACCAATGCTGCCAGGAACAGGTCTCATTCAACACACAAAGTGCAAATCAACCTTATTTAAACCTTATTTACATCCCATACAGATTTGGATAGTACAGGATACAGGAAGGGTCAGAGACATAGTACTAGAGACTCTCAGAATAATCACACTTAAAATGTCTCTGTTGCCAAAAATAGACGTTTTCTAATCTGCTTCTATATAGCTCCATTTGTCTGAATCTGTTTTCATTTATTACTGAGCTGCTCTAGTTTTTATAAAAGTAGTGACAATTTTTCTTAACAACAATGTAAGGAGGGCGCTATTGAAAGTAAAAAAAAATAAAGACAAAAATACAAATTGGTGTAATTCGTTGAATAATCCAAACTTTTGTACCTTTTAATACCATAATACTTTAATTAATACCATAGGGTATGCACCCTAAAGCACAAACACACATGCCGCGTATATATATATATATATATATATATATATATATAAATGTATGTATATATATATATATATATACACATACACACATACATACACACACACACACATACACACGCTGCTGTGTGTGTGTGTGTGTGTGTAAGGGTACTGTGTGTGAGGGCACTCTGTGTGTGTGAGGGTGCGGTTAGTGTGAGTGTGTGTATGTGTAAGGGTGCTGTGTGTGAGGGTGCTGTGTGTGTTTGTGAGGGTGGTGTGTGTGCGTGTAAGGGTGCTGTGTGTGTGTGTTTATGGGTGTGGGTGCTGTGTGTGTAAGGGTGCTGCATGTGTGAGGTGCTGTTAGTATGTGTGTGTGCTGTGTGTGTAAGGGTGCTGTATGTGTGTGGGTGCTGTTAATATGTGTGTGCTGTGTGTGTAAGGGTGCTGTATGTGTAAGGGTGTTTTTTAGTATGTGTGTGTGCTGTGTATGTAAGGGTGCTGTATCTGTGAGGGTGCTGTTAGTATGTGTGTGTGCTGTGTGTGTAAGGGTGCTGTATGTGTGTGGGTGCTGTTAGTATGTGTGTGTGCTGTGTGTGTAAGGGTGCTGTATTTGTGAGGATGCTGTTTGTATGTGTGTGTGCTGTGTGTGTAAGGGTGCTGTTAGTATGTGTGTGTGCTGTATGTAAGGGTGCTGTATGTGTGTGGATGCTGTTAGTGTGAGGGTGCTGTTAGTATGTATGTGTGCTGTGTGTGTAAGGGTGCTGTATGTGTGAGGGTGCTGTTTGTATGTGTGTGGGCTGTGTGTCTAAGGGTGCTGTTAGTATGTGTGTGTGCTGTGTGTGTAAGGGTGCTGTATTTATGAGGGTGCTGTTATTATGTGTGTGTGCTGTGTGTGTAAGGGTGCTGTATGAGTGAGGGTGCTGTTAGTATGTGTGTGTGCTGTGTGTGTGTATTGTGTGGGGTGGAGGGGGGCGTTTAGTTAATATTCCCCCTCCCTTCTTACCTTTTGTAGGGAGGGGGGACCATGCTGCTGCCATCCCTGGTGGTCCAGTGGTGAGTGAACTCTAGCCCCACAAGGGGCTAGAGTTCACTCTTGTGAGATCTGAGCGCTGCCGCAGCAACACTCCGACCTCGCGAGAGGAACCCAGCGGAGCTGCTGGCAAGAGCTCCCCAGGGCCTGCCTAATATGTTCTTTTATCAGACTTCCTACCACTAAAATTAAGTTTATAAATACTAGACAATTTATAATACCAGGTTTATACAGTTCTCATGACTTAAGTTGCATTTATTATGCATAGAGGCGGCTGGCTTTCCTATATTGTTTTACAACTCTGCAGTAATCAATAAAAAGAAAATTGTAAAATAATAATAATCATTTAAAAATGTAGCTCATTACCCAACATCAATGTCACTCATCAGGCCTAATGAATGTAACAGCTGAGAAACGTTATAGCAGCCATACGGTGCATAGTATTTTCATTACACACCAATAGTGGGAAAGAGGTGGAGAATAAAAGGAGCAAATGCTAAATAAAGCTATGTGCAAAACGGAAGCTACTAATTTAGGTATGCATGCCGGGTGCAAAATAAATTCTAGACACACCACACACACACATTACACACAGCCAACACATACCACACACACATTAAGAACAGCTGGTAAACTCCACACACGCATTACACAGAGCCAGCAAATATCACACACACACACACATTACACACAAACAGCACATATCACAAAAATACATTTCACACAATCAGCACATACCACACACAAACACACACACACACACACAAAACACACGCATATTACACACAACCAGCGCAACTCCTCTGTGGCACTCAATGAAAAGAGCAACAACAACAAAAATGTTAAAGTTCATCAACCAGTTACTGTTGCACTCATCAGATTTGATGAATGTAAAAGCAGAAAAGGCTTATAGCAGCTACTGAGCTCACATTCATTCTCCTGACGCAGTGGCAAAGAGATGGATAATACAACAGGATTAGATGTAAAAAAAATTACACACAGCTGGCACACTCCACATACATGTTATATTGAACCAGTACACACAACATACAATTTACACACAGCTGGCACACACTACAAACACGTTACATACAGCCAGCACACACCAAACACATTACACACTGCCAGTACACACAACACGCACGCACACATGCATATTACACTCATTCCGCAAACACAGACACACTACGGAGGCAGAGGGGATATACACTCAGATTTATTTACTAGCGTTTGATCTTTTGCAAATTAAATCCAAATGGCAAAACAGAGGCAAAAATGTGTGATTACAGCTAAGTTGGAGATTTGTTTTCAGATCAGCTACGTTTCTAGGCAGGGGCACCAATCTTTCTAATTGAAATTATTTTGTGTTTCAGGACAAGTAGATTGGCATGACAGACAGGTAGATTGGGTTACAGATTGAGACCTTTGGACAACTAAATGTTTTAAAGTTTTCACACACCTTCTATCCACTTTCATATTTTGATAACATATTTGGTACTCATCTATTAGCAGTAGAAGAGGAGTGCCTTGGAAGATTAGGGTAATAAAGATTCTGTTACGTTTATCAGCTAATAATCGGTCAACCTTAAGGGAACATTCCCAAACCATAACAACTTTGGCTCAGGAGTGCCTGTATGTCATGTTATCATCAGGAGTTAAACAATTTTCGCAAATTTTAAAAATGTTGGTTCCCATAGCACTTAGCAGCTATGCCTTCTCTGATCCTTCCTCTTACCATGGTCCACTCCAAAAAGGTTTGGTTTGGCAGCTGATGCTCTCAGCTTACCACTTTTCAACAAGGAAACTTTCCCAGAGTGGACGGAAGCCAAAGGACGGAATAGAGGAAGAAGAGATGCGCCATGAAGAACAACTTTGGGATTAAACTGTTCTAAAATGGTTTAAGCCCTGGAGTTAAGATGACACCTAGGTACTCCAGCCATCTTAACATGTAATTGAGATGAATTTGTTATAGGAGTGGGAGCGATTTCTTAATTTATAATACAGATGTAGTGTTTTAACACAGCAAAAATTTGGATAAAAAAGATTTGTTAAAAAAAAAAGAAAAGGATTTTCAGCTACTTAAAAACAACTAATGCAAGCTTCTGATGGCCACTAGGTCTCAATCGCCTGAATAAATCCAAGTTTGTTTCTGGTCCTCCCTATTTATTTGTAGCCATCAAAAGGCAGAGCATCCCACATTTTTTTCAGTGTGAAGCATGGATAACTTTATGCAGGGGATAAAATGTGCATTTTTATCTTATAAAAAGAAGGGAAAAAAAGTAAATTTCTTCTTTAATAACATGTACCTTTTACTGTATTTTGTTGTTTTTTGTTTGTTTTTTTTATTCTTTTTTCAAAGACTAACAACATTCAGAAAACAAAATGAATGACAAAACCATAAGAAGAAAATATGAGGGGTAAAATAGAGGAAGAAAGATTGAGAGTGGATAAAAGAAGGAAAAAGAAAAAAAACAATAATCTGGAGAATCTCTAAAAACCTAGGAGCTTTAAATATAAAATAAAATGGAAAGCCAAGCTCAATAACCCTGATGGGTTTTGAACATTATCATGTCCAGGAACTCACTCACAATGTAAAAACTGGAATATAAACTAGGGATCGACTGATATTGATTTTTTTTTAACAGATACCGATAATCTGTGAACTTTCAGGTCGATAGCCAATAACTTACCGATACCGATATTCTATACATTTACCTTTTTGAAAACAAGAAACAATTTCTACACAAATCTGCTGTTTGCTGAACATGTTTATTGTTCATGCTTAGTTCTTTTGTAAAACTTTATTTTTCATTGTTAGATAATACATAAACATACCAATCAGATTGCAGCAAAACAATGGTGATATATATATACAGGGAGTGCAGAATTATTAGGCAAATGAGTATTTTGACCACATCATCCTCTTTATGCATGTTGTCTTACTCCAAGCTGTATAGGCTCGAAAGCCTACTACCAATTAAGCATATTAGGTGATGTGCATCTCTGTAATGAGAAGGGGTGTGGTCTAATGACATCAACACCCTATATCAGGTGTGCATAATTATTAGGCAACTTCCTTTCCTTTGGCAAAATGGGTCAAAAGAAGGACTTGACAGGCTCAGAAAAGTAAAAAATAGTGAGATATCTTGCAGAGGGATGCAGCACTCTTAAAATTGCAAAGCTTCTGAAGCGTGATCATCGAACAATCAAGCGTTTCATTCAAAATAGTCAACAGGGTCGCAAGAAGCGTGTGGAAAAACCAAGGCGCAAAATAACTGCCCATGAACTGAGAAAAGTCAAGCGTGCAGCTGCCACGATGCCACTTGCCACCAGTTTGGCCATATTTCAGAGCTGCAACATCACTGGAGTGCCCAAAAGCACAAGGTGTGCAATACTCAGAGACATGGCCAAGGTAAGAAAGGCTGAAAGACGACCACCACTGAACAAGACACACAAGCTGAAACGTCAAGACTGGGCCAAGAAATATCTCAAGACTGATTTTTCTAAGGTTTTATGGACTGATGAAATGAGAGTGAGTCTTGATGGGCCAGATGGATGGGCCCGTGGCTGGATTGGTAAAGGGCAGAGAGCTCCAGTCCGACTCAGACGCCAGCAAGGTGGAGGTGGAGTACTGGTTTGGGCTGGTATCATCAAAGATGAGCTTGTGGGGCCTTTTCGGGTTGAGGATGGAGTCAAGCTCAACTCCCAGTCCTACTGCCAGTTCCTGGAAGACACCTTCTTCAAGCAGTGGTACAGGAAGAAGTCTGCATCCTTCAAGAAAAACATGATTTTCATGCAGGACAATGCTCCATCACACGCGTCCAAGTACTCCACAGCGTGGCTGGCAAAAAAGGGTATAAAAGAAGAAAATCTAATGACATGGCCTCCTTGTTCACCTGATCTGAACCCCATTGAGAACCTGTGGTCCATCATCAAATGTGAGATTTACAAGGAGGGAAAACAGTACACCTCTCTGAACAGTGTCTGGGAGGCTGTGGTTGCTGCTGCATGCAATGTTGATGGTGAACAGATCAAAACACTGACAGAATCCATGGATGGCAGGCTTTTGAGTGTCCTTGCAAAGAAAGGTGGCTATATTGGTCACTGATTTGTTTTTGTTTTGTTTTTGAATGTCAGAAATGTATATTTGTGAATGTTGAGATGTTATATTGGTTTCACTGGTAATAATAAATAATTGAAATGGGTATATATTTGTTTTTTGTTAAGTTGCCTAATAATTATGCACAGTAATAGTCACCTGCACACACAGATATCCCCCTAACATAGCTAAAACTAAAAACAAACTAAAAACTACTTCCAAAAATATTCAGCTTTGATATTAATGAGTTTTTTGGGTTCATTGAGAACATGGTTGTTGTTCAATAATAAAATTAATCCTCAAAAATACAACTTGCCTAATAATTCTGCACTCCCTGTATATAGAGAATTGGTCAAATTGGACCACTTTTTCTTTTTTTAAATAAAAAATAATTTAAATAAATATCACTCAAAAGGTAACAACAAGGTTCAATTGTACATAGTCCACATAGTCCATAAACTACAGACCAATGAGCGTTTCAAGCAAGGTTAAAACACATTGCAAAAATCCATTGCATATACCATTTAAGATAAAATTTTGTCCACTTCCCTCAAGTTTCTGTGTCTCATAAACTTCTCCAGACATTTACAACGGTATTCACTAAATGCCAAATTCAGGAGTGTGAAATTTTTTAAATTTTTTATTATTCACCGAACTCTGAATTGTCCCAATTAAATCCTAATGGAAAAACTGAAGCAAAGATAGCTGATCTAGAGAAATTATTAAACTCAGCTATAGTCATAACTGGCTATTTTTTGCCTCAGTTTTCCCATTCAGATTTAATTTTTGAAAATTTGGAGTTTAGTGTCTGTTGTTTGTTAGCAGGTGCAGTTTGTTGCCTGTAATTTATATGTTTGTGTGTGGTGGCTGTGGTGAGTGTTGGCTGTATGTAATTTGTGTGTGGTATGTGCTGTTGTATGTAATATGTGTAGTGTGTGCTGTTGTGTGTAATATGTGTAGTGTGTGATGGCTGTATGTAATATGTGTGGGTGTGCGCTGACTGTAAATAATGTGATGGATAGAAATTAATTTGAGTAAAATGTCTATTTACTATGTGTACCTGTGCTCATTCATTACTCAAAATGGCTGCTAGAGCACCCCCTCCCATCGACCAAGACCCTCGTGTAGTAAGATGGCGTCTCCATCCGGAGCTACACCTAAGACGATGATGACATCACACCTTGGAGGAAGTACATCAAGATAAAACACTTAACATCTATCCAATTAAATGTTTACTTTACTAAAACACCTAACACTTAACCAATTGAAAAGTTTACTTTCTGTATTTGCACACGTTGCATTCTTTTGCCTTTTTAAGGAGCTACGCCGCCCCCTGATAATACACTTCGAAGTTTTCATTTAACTGAACCAGTTGTCAGTGTGTGATTTCTTCAGCGTGCATGCATCGTTCCACTTTAAATATTTGGACAGGTGCAGATATTCAAGCAAACACTTGGTTTGGTCTAAAACAATCTGTGTAATGTGTGATTTATGTAATGTTTGTAATATGTGTGTTATGTGTTGTATACACAATCTGTATGTAGTATGTGCTGACTGTATGTATATTACATGTGTGGAATATGCTGGCTGTATGGTGTGTGTGCTAGCTGTATGCAGTGTATGTTTGTGTGTGCTTTGGCTATATGTAATGTGTGTGCTGGCTGCATGCCATGTGTGTGGTGTGTGCATTGACTGTATGTAATGTGTGTACTGTGTACTGCCTGTATATAGTGTGTTCAGTGTATTTAGGGTGTGTGTAGTGTGTGATTGCTGTATGTAGTATGTGGTATGTGCTGGCTATACACTGATCAGCCACAACATTAAAACCACTGACAAGTGAAGTGAATAACATGTATTATATTGTCACAGTGGCAGGGGGATAGGATATATTAGGCAGCAAGTGAACAATTAATTCATCCCAAGTCTCCCATATATTTAATGAGGCTCCGACACCCGCATACCATGTGTAATATCCGGTAAATCAGAGACAATCTTACGTACAATGTATGTCAGATTATGTGTGTTTGATTATCAGGCTACTACATATGATAAATGCCATCAATAACTGTCCCCCTGCCGGCTAGCTAAAAAGAAAGCCGCATGGAAGGAAGTAGGAGTGTGTGTATGTGTCAGTGTGTATTTGTGTGTATGTGCCAGTGTGTATCTGTGTGTCAGTTTGTTTGCACCAGTGTGTGTATGTGCCAGTGTGGGTATCTGTGTGTATGTGCCAGTGTGTATCTGTGTGTCAGTGTGTATGTGCTAGTGTGTGTGTGTGTGTATCTGTGTGTCAATGTGTATATCTGTGTTTGTGCCAGTGTGTATCTGGGTGTCAGTGTGTATGAGCCAATGTGTGCATGTGTGTGTCAGTGTGTATGTGCCAGTGCATGTATCTGTGTGTCAAGTTGTCTTTATATGTCAGTGCATGTAACTGTGTGTCAAGTTGTGTATATGTCAGTGTGTATCTGTGTGTGCGTAAATAGTCATAATATGTTGTGAGTGGAACCTGCGTGGGGGGGAGCAGGCACCTCCCTGAAATAAGTTTCTGCATGTTGGGATGTCTGTAATCAGTTATTAAATTTCATGTGGAAACAGTAAAAATCTGTAAGTGAAAAGATCTGAGTGACAAGGGCTAAAAAGTGATGGCTGATAGACTGGGTCAGAGCATCTCCAAAAAGGCACGTCTTGTGAGGCGTGGCCAGCATGTAATGGTTAGTAACTACCAAAAGTGGTGCAGGGAAGGACAACCAATAAACTTGCATCAGGGTAATGGGCAGTAAGGGATCGCTGACGCAAGAGGGGAGTGAAGGCTACTCTGGTCCGACCACACAGAATAGATACTGAAACTCAGATTGCTGAAAAACATAATGCTGGGTATGATAGGAAGGTGTCAGAACACAAAGTACATCGCATTTTGCCCATGATGACCCCAGTTCAAAGCCAAAAGCGCCTGTAATGGGAAAGTGAGTGTCAGAACTGGACCATTGAAGAATGGAAGAAGGATGCCTGGTCTCATGAATCATAATTTATTTTAGATTAGGTGGATGGCCGGGTGCATGTGTGTTGTTTACCTAGGGAAGAGATGGCAGCAGGATGCACTGTTGGAAGAAGGAATGCAATCCGGAAGAAGTTGAGTTACACTCAACACTGAGTAATGTTCTGTTCGGAAGCTTTGGGTGCTGGCATTCATGTGGATGTTACTTTGACATGTACCACCTACCTATAGATTGTTGCAGTGGCAGTGGCCTCTTTCAGCAAGATAATGAATCTTGCCACACTGCAAAAACTGTTCAGGAATGGTTTGAGGAATATAACAAATAGTTCCCTGGGTGTTGCCTAGGCCTCCAAATTCCCCAGATCTCAATCCGATTGAGAATCTGTGGGATGTGCTGGAACTACAAATCCAATCCATGGAGGTCCCACCTTGCAACATGCTAGGTGTATGCAGACAGTATGTAATGTGTGTGGTGCATGCTGACTGTATGTTGACCAAAAATAACTGTTCGCCTAGTGCCTGGAACTACATGGCCAGGGTGTACAGGCGATACAAACTCCACACCCCTGAAATTGTAAAGAAAAATAGTATGTGAATCGCAAAATTAGGGCAAAGAGCTGATCTTGAAAAAATATCCAACTCACCTATTCACACAGCTATTTAAAATGTAGCTATTCTTATTTTAACAGGGAACTCTCACTTGCCAGGATTATTAATATTATGTTTACATTTCCCTTATATTTAACAAATATGTCTTTGTACGGTCTGAGAAATAAAATTAAATGTAGAAATCCCCACAGCTGTGTTTACTCTTATCCTGGAAGTGAGTGCCTTCATCTTGGCTCTTTGTCAGTCATTGTTATTAGCTTTGCCATTTTCTGCCATTAAACATGATATGTGGAAGCAGCGAAACAAACATATATATTTCAGAGTGATGTGTTCTAAAAATTGGTTCAAGTTGTAACAGTGCAGTATTCACCAATAGAATGGGTTGGCCGATTCTATTGGTTTCTTTGGCTAATGCCCCAAACCTTTTAAATTTGCATAACATGCATCAGAAGTCAGCTCTTCCTAAATCTCCACCAATGTTTATTTTTTATCTATTCTAGGGCAATGTGTGTGACTTAGCTGTGTCTGGATTGAGATACCAACTGCTAAATCTTTAACATATAAGATAGCGAGCACTGCTTGGAAAAAGGTTAAAGGACCACTATAGGCACCCAGACAACTTCAGCTTAATGAAGTGGTCTGGGTGCCAGGTCCAGTTAGGTTTAACCCTTTTTGCTGTAAATATAGCAGTTTCAGAGAAACTGCTATGTTTACCTATGGGTTAATCCAGCCTCTAGTGGCTGTCTCATTGACAGCCGCTAGAGGCGCTTCCGCGCTTCTCACAGTGATTTTCACAGTGAGAAGACGCCAGGGTCCATAGGAAAGCATTGAGAATGCTTTCCTATGGACTGGCTGAATGCGCGCACGGCTCTTGCCACACATGCGCATTCAGCCAGGGACATCAGAAGAGGGAGGAGAGTCCCAGCGCAGAGGGTGCCCGGCGCTGGAGAAAGGTAAGGGATTAACCCCTTCCTCCCCCTTCAGCGCCACGTGAGGGGGACCCTGAGGGTTGGGGCACCCTCAGGGCAATATAGTGCCAGGAAAACAAGTTTGTTTTCCTGGCACTATAGTGGTCCTTTAACACTAATTATAGGAGATTTTCCACGTTTTACTCAATAGTACAAATTGAAGAAAAAGGACAGTTTGCCTTTAATTTGTTTTTATTTGGGTTAGGTGAATAACCCAACATTTAATGTATTAGATGAAGTACCCTGGTACTTGATCTAGGCAACAAATCTGGTTTGCCACTAACTAATGTATCCAACATCTTCCATCTTTTTGGTGTGTGTGTATGATATCCCTTCCAGTCCAGTAGGCTGAGAATGTGGCCTGCACTTCCCTTGGATGCAGATCACTGTAATTGTTACAGTATTAATTCGTAAAAGCATTGCCATTGTAATCCAGCAGCTCTCTTAATTCACAGAACTTTGGAATCATGAGGGATCAAACAGTGGTCTATACTCATCATAGGTGTGAATTCCTCAACATTGAGGTGATGCAGTATCATGCAAAGAGATCTTTTGGTCTCCCTACAAGCCCCTGGAGAGGAAGGGCATCCCACCACTTGCCCTTTGACCATGGTGCGCATACCTGTAAATGTGTGAAGAGGGCCTGGAACAATGAGAGACCCAGTTTGCTGTAGTGGTTATAATGCTTAAAACAAGCAGGCTGTACCAGATGCCAAATGTCAGTTGTTACTTCCTAATAATTACATGTGACAAGGTTGGCAACCTCCATGCTTCACAGTCCTGAAATGCACATATCATAAGCAGCTGCATCTTTTAACAATTACTACTAAAAATGTATCCCTTCAACCCTATATTCTCTCATTCCAAACCTTACCATTTCTAACTCGTTTTAACGCTGTACTCTATGTCACCCTCAATACTAAGATACCCTATCATTGCTAGCCACTTCTCCAATGCTGTCTCCCTGGCCCTGACCACTTCTAACACATAGTCTCCTACCACTTACAAAAAATGTATTCTTCGTTAACGAACTTTCAAAATATACCCTTGATGTCCATAAAAAGATGCATTCCTTAAAAAATATGTTTTAATCCATATTCCAATTAATGGTAAAGCAAATTGGAAGAATGGCTTCCACCTTTTGACCTCAAGCTTGCAACCAATGGGTAAGGGCATAGGGGAGCATAGATCCTCTTTTCTAGCAGGCTATCTGGACTCACTAATTTGTAACACCTTACCCACTGCCCATGAGGTGGGTCACTAATCTGGCACAATCTGGCAATCTGTAAGCACAATAACCACTACAACTCACTGCAGTAATTGTGGGTGTTGATTGTCGGAACTAACTCAACCCCAATTTTGTCTACATGGAGACAGAATTAAAGTGTATACCAGACCTTAGAGTGGCTGGGCTAGCACTGAGTATAGATAATAGTATGGCTGGAGGAGACAAAACGAGAAACAAGCCAAGGTCAGGATATTGTCGTGACTAGTCAAACAAGCCATAGTCAGTAAGCAAATAATCAAAGAACAATATAACACACACTGGTCAGTCAAAACAGATCAGAGTATGATATGAGCCTGCACATCAGAGACAGGAATCCAAGACCTCTCCTTAAGGCCGTATCCCTTCCAGTGCACAAGATAATGGAGAAACCCCCGGAAGAGGCGAGAATTAACAGATTTTACTAATAACATGACGTAAAGTCATGATTTTATAAAGGACACGGAGGCGAGTTTTAGGCTTATCTCTTTCTTTTATTTCCTCAGCAGCAAAGAAAGCAAAGGTGTTTATTTGTAGAGAAAAAAAGAAACATGCATAACTACCCTCACAGGGTTAACCTTACATCACCATCTTTCAACCAATAGGAACAGTCCTTCTCTCATATCCTTTCATGTATCCTCTTCCTCTTTCTTGATGGTGCCGAAGCTACAATGTCCTCAACAGCGACAAAACTACAAACTCATCGTAAAGACAAAACAGAACAAAATCTTCCGGAACAAATCGTCTTGAACTGCGCGATCCGGCATCCTCAACGATGGGTATTTGGAGGAAAAATCAGGCTGAAAAGGACAAGAAAAACAATGGTAAAACGTGTCCTTGCCAACTATTTTCGTCTTATCAGCCACTAAAAATTGAGGTAGTCATGTAATCCTGTACATTTCAACCTACAATCGTCACTCGCTTGCTATATTAACTGAAACCAACTGTGTCAATGATCACTCCCACCAATACATTATTTATTACGTACCTGGGCCGGGATACCCATTTCCAAGCGCGTCTGATCCGGGTGGGCTAATACTCGCCTCTGTGTCCTTTATAAAATCATGACTTTACGTCATGTTATTAGTAAAATCTGTTAATTTTATTAAAGGACACAGAGGCTCATATTAGGCTAGTTTAAAGCTGAGAGATAACTACTCTGGACACGTGGTCTGTGGGTCGAAAATAATATTCCTTAAATGTCGACTCACGAGACCAATCTGCTGTTCTCAAGAGATCCTCCAATCAACAGCCCGAACTGAAAACTTTTGACGCCATAGCGCCCCTGGTAGAGTGTGCTCCATATACAGTAGTATCTACGTGCGCCAGAGCCATTACCCATTTCACCCACCGGGCGAGAGTCACCGTTGATACTGGGTGATTAGGTCGTTTGGTAGCCAAAAACAATTCCGGATGCATCGGATTCCTGAATCCCAAGGTTCGTTTCTCGTATTCCCGTAGGCAGTTTACTGGACAAAGTTTAATGTTATGTGGGAACGAGGGGCATGAAAGTGAAGTAATTGCCGACTTAGTACGCCTGGAGATGTTGAAGGAGACTCCCGTGGGGGTAAAGGAGCGTGCCGCAACATCCAGTGCTCTAACATCAGACACCCTCTTGGTCAATTTCGCTGACAGTTGCTTAAGCGAGAGTGCTTCATTGTGTGGCCAAGATTCCAACAATTGTAGGACTGAATTGACGTCCCAAAATGCCGTGTATCTGGGTTGCGGGGGACGAGCAAACCGAATTCCCCGTAGGAGACAACATACTGGCAGTTGTTGCCCCATCGGGGTTCCATTTATCCCTCTATGTCCTGCGGAAATCGCCGATCTGTAAACATTAATGGTTCGGTATGCTAAACCTTGGGTGTACAGGTTGGTAAGGAAACGTAACAAAGGAGCATATACGGGATCCACTCGTTGTTCCAGGCACCAATGACTCCATCCGTTCCAGGCATGGAGGTAGGACCGTCTAGTTCCAGGCTCCCAAGCTCCTGCCAGTAACTCGATAGTTTCTCGTGGAACATCTGGCACAACCCAGGGTCCCCTGAAAGGAGCCACGCTACGAGTTTGAGCTGCCCCTGAGCCAGTAGAGGGTGTGGATTGCCCTCCGGGTCCGATAAAAGGAATAAGACATCCGGGAGTAATCGCGGGAGGTCCACTAACATCTCCATGAGTGTTGGAAACCACGGTTGGGCTGTCCAAAACGGGGTTACGAGGACCAGTGATGCCTGAGTCCGTCTGAGATGCACCAGCGTTCGAGCTATGAGGGAGAACGGTGGAAAGGCGTATAATCAGCCATCCGGCCATTGCTGGAGAAAAGCATCCGCTGCCAGTGCGTCCGGATCTGGTCTCCAGCTGAAGAATGTTAGTAATTGGGAGTTCAACCGAGATGCGAACAAGTCGATCCGCATTGGGCCCCAGAGTGTCTGAAGTCGTAAGAACACATTGCGGTTCAACCGCCAGTCGCTGGCGTCGTGCAGATGTCTTGAATGCCAATCAGCTACGACGTTGGACAAACCCGGGATGTATTCCGCTTGTATTGAAATATTGCGATCCAGGCAGTATTGCCAGAACTCCTTGGCCAGGTCTGTCAAAATCTCTGATTTCGTGCCACCCAGGTGGTTGATGTACCCAACCGCTGAAATGTTGTCCATGCGCAGGACAATGGAGCAATTTGTTGTGCCCCCGAGAAGGCTCTTCAGGGCGAACGATCCCGCTATCAACTCCAAGCCGTTGATGTGTAGGCTTTTCTCTGCACACGACCATATTCCTCCGGTGTAGATAGGCTCGCAACGCGCTCCCCAACCGTGAGTGCTCACATCGGACTCGAGGATGAAATCCGGGGCCGTCCCAAAGATTGCTCTGCCGTTCCATGCCTCCATATGGAGCAGCCACCAAGTGAGTTCTTGCTTAGCTGCGTAATGGAGTGGCACCGAGTCTGAGTACGAGTGCACTGAGCGCAGCTGTGTGGCCTTTAGTCGTTGTAGGGCCCTGTAATGGAGCGGACCCGGGAAAATGGAGGCCGATAGGAGTCCGATAATCCTGGCCAACTGTGGTAGTGTCAACACTGGTCTTGTGAGCGTCCTGCGGATCTCCTTTTTTATACGTTTGACTTTGTCCGTTGGTAGGCTGAGGGTCCCGGTGATTGCGTTGATACGGAAACCCAAGAATTCTATGGTTTGGGACAGTGTCAGTACCGATTTCTCCCAATTGATGAGAAATCCCAAGTTTTGGAGCAACGTCAGTGCCCATGTCAGGTGTTCCCGTAGTTGGGAGATCTCTTGTGCCATGATCAGCATATGGTCCAGATAGATGATCATCCGTATGTCTCTGCTGCGGAGCAGGGCGACCACCGGCTTCAGTAATTTTGTGAAGCACCAAGGGGCCGATGAAAGTCCAAAGGGGAGACATCGGAATCTCCACGTCACTCTTTCCCATTGGAATTGGAGCAGCCGGTGGCACTCCTCCGCCATCGGGATAGTGAGGTAGGCATCCTGTAGGTCCAGTTTGACCATCCAGTCCCCTAGTCTGAGTAGGTCTCGTAGGCAATGGATACCCTCCATTTTGAAGTGGTGGTACCGTACAAATGCGTTTAGTGGTCGTAAGTTGATGACCGGGCGTACTCCGCCGCCCTTCTTGGGTACCAGAAACAGGTTGCTCGTGAACCCGGGGGAGGGTGACGGAACCTGATATATGGCGCCTTTTTCTTGTAGGGCGGCAATCTCCTTGTCCACTAAACCCTTGTCTCGTTTTGAAAATGCTATTGGATGTGGCCTGCCTGCTTGGACAGGGGGTTGTACAAACTCTATGTGATACCCCGTGACAGTATTGGGGACCCATGCGTCCGTTGTCAGGCGCTGCCAGCTCCCTAGAAAGTGGAACAGTCTGCCTCCCACAGTCGGTATACCTGGGGAGGGGAAAGTTAGCACACTCACCATAAGGACGTCAGCCGTAAGAGTTGCCCCTGGGTCCTTGCGGCTGCCATGGCCTGGCTCTGACTGGAAAGAAGGGTGAGGGCGCTCTATTCTCCGGTGGCTGAGCTTGAGCCGTGGCGGGACCTCTGTACCCCGGTAGGAACCGCGGGAGGAGCAGCCGGGCAGACGGCCCCGGTGTCTGCCGGCCCCACCAAAAACTCTGGGGGAGAACACTCGTTTTAAGTTCATCTGTGCCTTGTCTAGGGCCGTAAATGTACTCACGTAAGTGCCTAATTCCTTAACAAAACTGTCCCCAAACAGGAGGCCCTTGGCTTGCGGTCCCGGTTCGGAGAGGACCATGTTAACGAGTTTGGGCTCGATTTTCATCAGAATAGTCTTGCGCCTCTCAGTGGCCAGCGCAGCATTTGCGTTACCAATGAGGCATATGTGTCACATATTCATCCGCTTATAGAAATGTGGTTAATGACATTTACTGTCCACACAGGAAAAGTTGTGCCGAGCAGCAACCTAATCCACAGAAGGGTTAATGCTGAGCAGTAATTGTGCAAATGAAACCTGGTGTCATGTATTCATCCGCTTAGAGAAAAGTGATTAATGACATTTACTGTCCACACAGGAAAAGTTGTGCCGAGCAGCAACCTAATCCACAGAAGGGTTAATGCTGAGCAGCAATTATGCAAATGAAACCTGGTAACTGACTTTGGGGTCAAAGGCCGGTTACAGCCTATCAGAACTAAAGGAGGGGTATTTAGGCCCAGTTCTCAGCCTGCTCAGTGCCCTGTCGTGGTTTCCCTTGTGGTTGTCTGAGAGCGCGTTCCTGTTTATAGTTTTCAACCTGGTTTTTGACTTTGGCTTTGTTTATTGACTTCTCTATATTCTGGTATCCTGACTCCTGGCTTTCCTCATCGCTGTGTCCCTTTCTGTGTTCCCTGACCTCGGCTAGTATTTTTGACTATTCTTTGTACGTTAAATCCGGCCATTCTAAGGACCGGTAATACGTTACTTATTTGTCATCCGTGCTGTACAGTTCTACGTGCTGGATCAAACAGTAATCCTGACAATATGGATCTCTGGGCCCAGCCCCTAATGGCTAATATGTCAAGAGGTGTCCCTTCATTTAATGCCTCCTCGACCAGTTCAAATATCTTGGCACTAGGGCCTAGTGTATCCAGCACCTTATCCTGGCACTGCCGCAGGGAGTAATCAAGACTCTTTTTGGCTTTCCAGCCCGACTTTCCCAGGAATTGCGCTATTTTGGGGTCTATGTCTGGCATGACGCAGGCCATGTCGGCACTGTCGGGCGTGGTCACTCCGCCCGCAGTTTTTGTCTGGCGGTTTTATCTAAGGGTTTACGGATTCTGGCCGTTATGTACCGTGCCATATGGTCTGTCGAGTACCACTCCACCGACCTAGGGTTCTGCAGTGTATCAGAGTCGAACAAAGGTTCACCCTAAAGGGTCTAGTATGGCGGAAGCATCCGCAGTATCATGCAAAGGGTTAGGCGGGTTGTGTGATGGGCTACGGTCAGGGGAGGAAACCACTTCCATGTCCTCAACGCTTTTGCCCGGCGGGTGGCTCGTTTTCGTGGAGGCCCCACAACCTCAGGTGTGACAGGACGTACCCTGTCCGTCATTTCAGTTTTGGAGGTATGCTTTCCCATGTAGTGAGTTTTCCTCACAGCTTTACGGCCCTCTTTGTGTACAGGGCCCTCTTCTGTGACCCTGCCAAGGGGTCCCTTAGGGTTGGCTGCCTTAATAGCAGTTGAAAGTGAATCCTTCTTTGATGAATATCTTGGCTGGTAGGTAACTTGGGAATAGGTATGAAATGGGTCATTTTGGAGAAATGATTTACCACCATTAGTACCTTTGATGGAGGTAACTCTAGTATAAAATATATCTAAAGATGAGTCCATGGCTTATTTTGCATAGGCAAGGGGTGAAGCAACACACGTGGAAGGTGGTGGCACAATTTAGCTGGAGCACAAACAGTACATTTTAAAACATAGTTCTTAACTTCCTTCCTCAAGGACGGCCACCAAAAGTTTCTAGAAACAAGCTGAACTGTTTTATGGACTCCCATATAACCAGCTGAGTTATTATCATGGAAGTGACTAAGAAAGCTAGTATGTTTTCCATAAGAATGATTACCTTCCCACTGTATATATATATGATGGGACATGGACTTGAGCTCTCTATTTTCACCAACAAATAACTAGATATGACAGTCCTATTCATTGTTATTATCCAATCTGAGGAAACATGGGAGTTATTCCCCTTCTGCTCCATTGCGTACAAACTGTCGAGTAACAAAATCGACATTCCAATTGCCTAGTCTGAAATGAATAACCTAATTAAAATGTGTCAAGAATAAACACTATCGGGCTTGTCTGGCATTTGTAAGCTTAGGGTGGATGATATGGGGCAGATTCTCATGATCTATGATACTTATCAGTGGTACATAGGAGGCAAGATGATGATAGTTCATAACTCCTTGTAGCTAGTGTCATAATGAAGTTCTACATGTGTTAATGTTTTTGAGTAGAAGCTACAAGGATGAAGAGGAGCATCTGGTGAGGTCCTACATGAGTTTCAGACGCGTCCACCTCAAAAATAAAGGGCTTAGATGGGTCCGGATGTTCCAGTATTAAAGCAGAGGAGAAATCACACTTTAATCTATCAAACGTTTGTTTCCTTTCTACAGGCCAGGATTTTGTTCCTGCACCTCTTTTGATCATGTTGGTAATTGGTGCAAAAACCTTAGAAAACCCCTGAATAAAGCATCTATTGCAATTTGCAAATCCTGTAAACCTTTGAATAGATTTGAGGCCTACTGGCAAAGTCCACTCAATAATGGCTCTGAGTGTTTGCTGGATCCCCTTCGATTACCTCCCCAGATATGATGTATCCCTGAAAATGCAGGGAAAGTCACTGGCAGCTACCTAATTTTGCAATGCCTCACATATAGCCTCTGAGAACAATGTGACAAAGGGAATGTGTTTAATCCTCATAAGCTTCTTGCCTGCATTCTTAGCTCAGGGCGGCTAAATATGCATTTAAAGGTTGCAAGAAAGGTAGGATAATCATAAAATAATGGACCATACCTCTACTATATGTGATTTATTCACAACCTGGTTCAAAACTCTTCTGCATAGGGTAGCATCCCCACAAAAACAAGGACGGGGAGTTAGGTGCATCAGACTGCTGAGATGTGGGAGAAGTCTGGGGAGATCATTTGCAATGCCTGCGAAATCTGATCTATTCTATGGTCCATATCATCTAAACATCATTCACATGAGGCTAATTGCTGCCCTAGGCTCGCAGGGTCCATGGCCTTGTAAAATGTCAAGACTAAGTCAACCCCAACCCAAAAACCTAGGTAGAGACATAATAGAAGTGTATACTGGACCTTTGAATGGCCAGGCTAGCAATGAGTATAGATAACAGAATATCTGCAGATTGAGAGTAAACTGAACAGTCCAAGGTCAAGGAGTACAAAATGAAACACAACAAAAAAATAAGCCAAGGTCAGGATAGAGAAGTAAAGAGTAGTCAAACAAGCTGGAGTCAGTAACCAAATAATCAAAGCACAATGCAACACTCCTGGGTATACAGGAACCACAATATGGCAAGGAACACTAGAAACAAGGAAGTATTTATACCTAAGTGAAAGAATATATTGGTACACATCATTCCTGAAACGCTAGAACGAATGTGACTGAAGGCATCTCTTAGCTTAAAAAATGACTTGTGCACCTAGTTCTTGTTGTGGACAGAATATTAACTTTAGTAAAATGCCTATTTACTCTGCATAACTATAATCAGTATTATTCATAAGTTACTAAAAATGGCCGCTAGGAAGTTACCCCTCCCATCAACTAACCACCTCAATTAACAAGATGGCGCTGGAATGTGGAAGAGAATCCCATGATGACAGTGACATCACAACCGGTAGGATGTACATTAGGTGAACCACTTAACACCTAACCAATTATTGATGTATTTTCTCTGTTATCTATAATTATGCATATGATGTATTCTTGCTTTATAAGGGGCATACCAGCCTCCTGGATTAAGCTTTCCTCAAGTTTTTCATTAACCTGAAACTTGTGTCTGATGTGAAATTACTTTTGGAAGCGTGCACGCATTTAATTTAACAATTTGGATGGGGGAAGATATACAAAATTATCAAACACTTGATTTGATCCACGACATTCTACAAGAAGACTCACTGCACAAGTGTTCCACATCAATATTGACTCTATATTGAGCATATTGAGTTGAAAACGTGGTGTTATTATAAATATAGTAGATGCACAGAGTCATTATTATCATTAGTACAGGAACAAGGTCTCTCATCAAAAGGGGCGCAGGAGTGGCACTGAGTACTGCAATAGGTGTAGGAAAAACACTGAAAACAAAGTGAAGCTGGAATGACGCACGGTGAAGGCTGAACGACGTGTTGAGGACCCAGGTACCATGACACTGTCTCTCTGCTTGAAAAAAGTCTCATGCTAACCAGAGAGATGTTGTCTACTCATTGCACCATAACCACTACAATAAATCGTAATGTTTATGGTGCTTAGAGAACCCTTTTGAAGAGGAACTGTCACCTCCTCAATATAAGCACAACCTAGTAGCGGAGTAAAAGTAAAAAGTGTTGTTTTTTTTGTTTGTTTAGTTTTTTATTTGGAGTGTACAGTAAAGTAAGTTAATTAGTAAACTTTGCAGTGACATATACACAGTGCATGTGCTCATACAGCACTGCTATAAAAAATGGGGATGCATATGCACGAGCACATCACGGCTGGAGCAAATGCACAGCATATATGTACATTTTTCTGTTAGATGCCTGAACAAACATGCATGCCAAACTCTACATAGGACTGCGAAGTTGCCTCAACAAGGAAGTGCAACAGAAGATATGTGCATAGTTCTCATACCTTATTCATCCTAGTAAACACTGAAAGAGTACTTACTGGGGTGAATAAACAGGGAACTGTAAGCTCTTTAGAATTCAACTCTAAGCACCAGTACCACAACAGCTTAATGTAAATGTTCTATGGAAAGAGACTGCAATCTCAGTAATGTAAAAGCATTTTCTGGGAAAATTACATCGCTTACAAAGGATATCTCACTCAGACACTTCTTGTTACGGTCCTGCAAATTTGCATTAAGCTAAGACATCTATATGGGGAAATGCTGATTGGGGAACGTGTGCAGCAGCATCTCAATGCTTTCATATCACTAATGACCTCAGCTGGGCAAAGCGGCAGCTGTAGGGTGCTTTGCATGAACAAAAAAAAAATGGTTTCATTCAGATGTTAACTTGCTTTAGAAGTTTTTAATATTCTGCTGTGTAAGTGAGGAGGCTCCTGCAGGGTCTAGAAGTCTAATAACAAAGTAGGAGATACAACATTTATAAATTAAATAGAGTGTGCAGTAAAGGAAGCTTGAACATTAGATCGTTCTACAGTAAGTGCAAGGCTCTATAAACTGCATGTAGGCAGGTGTGACTAGGGTGAAATAAACAAACTGATTCAACTCCCAAATGGCAGAGTATTAAGCAGTAACACTGCAGGGGCATGACCACTTCAGCTCATTGAAGTGGTCTAGGTGCAATGTCCCACGTCGCCTAATTCTACAGTGGTGAGTCCTCCTCTAGTGGCTGTCTACAAAACAGCTACTAGAGGTACTTCCATGTTCTTAGACAAATTTTGGTCATCTAAACGCTATGCATGAGGACTTCCATCGTCACCGGAATCCCCACAGGAAAGCATTAAATAATGCTTTCCTATGGGGAAATCCTAATGCGAGCGCAGCCATTGCCACGCATGCGCATTAGATTTCCCCCGGCGGCAGCAGGAGGAGTGTGGGCATAGCCTGACCCAGCACCAAGGGAAATTGACGCTGCACTCAGGTTAGTGACTGAAGAGGTTTTAACCACTTTCCTGGGATAGCATATGGGAGGGGGGTACTGTAGGTTTCTACAGTGCCAGGAAAACGGGTTTGTTTTCCTGGCACTATAGAATCCCTTTAAGTGACAGAGGGAAGCAGAAAGGAGCGCCCATGGGGTTGGATGGATGGAGGGGTAAGCACCTACAAGGGGAAGATTTTTATGTGCCAGGAAAACAAACTTGTTAGGTCCCCCCACCCTCATGGCCCCCCTCCCGCTGGGCTGAAGGGGTTAAAATCCCTTCAGACACTTACCTTTCTCCAGCGCGGGGCTTCCTCTGTGTTGGGGAACTCTTCTCCTCCTGCCGACGTCAGCGCCGAATGCGCATGCGTCTTCTTTTTCACCGTGGGAATCGGCCTCTAATGGCTGTCAGTGAGACAGCCACTAGAGGCTGGATTAACCCTCAGTGTAAACATAGCAGTTTCTCTGAAACTGCTTTGTTTACAACTGCAGGGTTAAAACTAGAGGAACCTGGCAACCAGACCACTTCATTGAGTTGAAGTGGTCTGTGTGCCTATAGTGGTCCTTTAACACTACAATATGTCTCTGGGTACCAGTCCTCCCCTCATCATTTGCTCAGACTAATGCTAAAGCTCTCAGCCTATCTCTCCCCACAACTCACAGGCAATTATGCAACCTTACTCACATAGGACAGCAAGTGATTAGGGATCGACCGATATTGATTTTTTAGAGCCGATACCGATATTCTGTGAACTTTCAGGCCGATAGCCGATATAATTTGCCGATATTCTGTACATTTACCATTTTGGAAAATAAAAACTATTTCTAAAGGTAAATGCACAAAATATACATGCAACGTGCAGTGGATGCAGTGTGACAGGGGAGCTGTGTGTGTTTGTGTAGTGTGAGTGGATGCAGTGTGTGTTTGTGTAGTGTGTGTGTTGTGGATGCAGTGTGTGTTTGTGTAGGATGCAATGTGTGTTTGTGTAGTGGATGCAGTGTGTATTTGTCTAGTGTGTGTAGTGGATGCAGTGTGTATTTGTCTAGTGTGTGTAGTGGATGCAGTGTGTATTAGTGTAGTGTGTATATAATGAAAGCAGAGTGTGTGGGTAGTGTGCGTAAAGTGAATGCTGTATATACTAAATTCAAAGTGTGTGTGTATATAATGAATGCAGAGTGTGTGTGTATTTGTGTAGTGTGTGTGTATAGTGAATGTAGTGTGTGTATATAATGCAGTGTGTTTGTGTAGTGTGCATTATATAAACACACTACACAAACACTGAATTATATAAACACTACACAAACACACACACTGAATTATATAAACACTACACAAACACACACACTGCATTATATACACACTACACAAACACACTGCATTATATAAACACTATACAAACACACACTGCATTATATAAACACACTACACAAACACACACTGCATTATATAAACACTACACAAACACACACTGCATTATATAAACACACTACACAAACACACACTGCATTATACACTGCATTATACACACACTGCATTATACACACACACTATACAAATACACACACACTATACAAACACACTGAATTATATACACACACTATACAAACACACACTGCATTATATAAACACACTACACAAACACACACTGCATTATACACACACACACACACACACTGCATTATATGCACACACACACACTATACAAACACACTGAATTATATACACACACTATACAAACACACACTGCATTATATAAACACACTACACAAACACACACTGCATTATACACACACACTATACAAACACACACACTGCATTATATACACACACACACTATACAAACACACTGAATTATATACACACACTACACACACTGAATTATATACACACACTGCATTATACACACACACACTGCATTATATACACACACACTATACAAACACACTGAATTATATACACACACTATACAAACACACTGCATTATATAAACACACTACACAAACACACACTGCATTATATAAACACACTACACAAACACACACTGCATTATATAAACACACTACACAAACACTGCATTATATACACAGTGTGTTTGTATAGTGTGTGTATATAATGCAGTGTATTTGTGTGCATTGTATACAAACACACACACACACTATACAAACACACACTGTATTATATACACAGTGTGTTTGTGTAGTGTATGTGTATATAATGCAGTGTGTGAGGGGGCATTTTTTATTAAATTATTTTAAAAAAAATGTATAATTAATTCTTATTTATTTTTGTTGTCCCCCCTCCCTGCTTGTTACCTGGCCAGGGAGGGGGATATGACAGTCCCTGGTGGTATTGGCTGAGCTGGGGGGGCGGAGAGCAAGCGCTTACTCACCTCCCAGCAGCTCCTCCAGCTCCCCAATGCAACTCTCGCGGCCAGCGTGTCGCGCGGAGCGTTGCCATGGTGATCCATGGCAACGCTCGGAAGGCCGCGGGTCTCGCGAGAGTTGCATTGGGGAGCTGGAGGAGCTGCTGGGACGTGAGTAAGCGCTTGCTCTCCGCCCCCCCAGGACCGCCGGGTTTGTAATGAGCCCGGCGGTCCTAGGAGGTATTATCGGCAATATCGGTATCTGAATTGGCCGATACCGATATTGCCGAGAATACCGAATATCGGCCGATTATATCGGTAAAACCGATAATCGGTCGATCCCTACAAGTGATACACTGAGAGAGTCCACTGACACTTCCAGGCAATTAATGCCACCTCCTCAATGCACTTAATGATTCCTTTATAATCCATGAGAAATGGGGAGGGAGAGATAAGCAACTTTAAACATAGCTTTATTGTTCGAACATTCGTAAATGGTTTAACACGTACAGGGTTATTCACTAACGTGAGAATTCAAAGTGAATTTCATATTTCAGGCCAGTGAAGTCAAAGTACGCCCTCCGGTCTTTTCTTACTTACCCGGTCGCCGGCGGTCCCACGCCGGCGATCGCGGTTGGGGGACTCCCAGGGAGCCCCTCGCGGCACTTCCGAAGCCCCCCGGCCATGTGAGAGTGAGGTCCTTGCGAGGACCTCACAATCACATGGCCGGGATAGCCTGTAATGACAGGTGGTCCCCCTGCTGGCTGGAAATAAAATAAATAAAATTAAAAAAAAGTTTAATAAGTGTAAAAAAAAAAGAAAATATATACTTAGATCATATATATATATATATATATATACTATATATATATGATCTAAGTATATATATACACACACATATACTGTCTAGGTGTATTTTACTATTAATATATATATAATTATTGTTATATATATTTATATATAATGTAAAAAAATTAAATATGTAAATACGTTAAAAAATAAAATTAAAAAAATAATTAAAAAATATATAGATGTGTGTTATTTCGTTCTAACTGTATTGTGATATTAATATATATATATTTATATCAAAATACACGTAGAACGAAATAATATATATATCTATATACATAAATATATACGTGTATATCACTATATATATACCTATATATAAATAAAAATATTAAAAAAAATTATATATTCACATACATATATACACATATATTAATTCTACATATATATTTATATAATACTTTTACATAATTAGGTATCTTAATTAATTACAATTTGCGGGACCTGCCTGACAACCCATGCCGAAAGTAAATTTGCTAGCACTACATTTAACCCTATAACTTTCCAAGACACCATAAAACCTGTACATGGGGGGTACTATTCTACTCGGGAGACTTTGCTGAACACAAATATTAGTGTTTCAAAACAGTAAAATGTATTACAACGATGATATCGCCAGTAAAAGTGAAGTTTTTTACATTTTTCACGCACAAACAGCACTTACACGGACGATATTATTGCTGCGATACTTTTTACTGTTTTGAAACACAAATATTTGTGTTCAGCGAAGTCTCCCGAGTACAACAGAACCCCTCATGTACAGGTTTTATGGTGTTTTCAAAAGTTACAGCGTCAAATATAAGGCTTGTATTTCATTTTTTTCACATTAAAATTCGCCAGATTGGTTACGTTGCCTTTGAGACCCTATGGGGGTACTGTTTTACACGTGAGACTTTGCTGAATACAAATATGTGTATTTTATTGCAGTAAAAGCAAACAGTATTATGACATTGACCGTTAAAATGTCATGTAGAACTAAAAAAATCTTATTTTCTCCCATTTTTTTCATATTAAATTATGTTTCATAGCTAAATATTTGATATTAAATGAAAGCCCTGATTCCCCTGAATAAAATGATATATAATAAGGGTGGGTGTATTTAATATGAAAGAGGTGTATTACGGTTGGACAGACATGTAGCGCAAATGCCAGGTTTTGTTTACATTTTGTTTCGTTCACAACGTGTGCATTTGGCTCCGTCCTTAAGGGGTTAAACTTATTACCTGACAAGTAAAATATGCAGTTATGTTACAGCACATCTCCACAGCACATAAAGGTCTCTGCCAGTATGGCATTTCTGATCACATCAGTTACCAAATCTGAGTGACCTCCCTCCCCCTCTCAAAAATATATATATTTTTCAAAAACTATTATTACACTCACTTTAATATCAGTGGGAAATTAAATTGTCACACATTTAGAATTATCAAAAAAAAATAAAAAAAGATGCCACACAACTCACAAATGTCAATTTATAAGAAAATTTATATTTTTAATAGTTACAGGAAAACTTGTTTTTACATTGGAATAATTATGTATTTTAATATTGGAAATATACTTGGTTTTAAATGGTTTAAAATGTTTAGATGGTTTTAAAGCCTTATTTACTGGTTGCAAGCAGACCTCATACAACTTCCACGTTCTTATTTAGAATCTACAATAGCACCAGAAGTTGTACTAATGCTCAGCCCAATGGATTATCATCCTGAGAACTGTGGTCCTTAGCATGGCATCCAGCACTCCCTCTCCGCAATGAAGTCTCACCCTGGAACTGCAGATATTTGTATACTACAATTCCCATGATGCACAGCCAGCTTCATGGAAAGTAGTGCACAAACACCTGCAATGGCAAATTGAGCCAGTATTGCCAGAGGACACTGATGGTTAACCTTGGCACCCCAGGTGATGGTGAACTACATTTCCCATCATGTCCTGCCAACCTACAGCTCACAGACGTACACCTGGGATGCCAAGGTTAGTAAACAAACCCTCACGGCCTACGAGCTGCCTGCTTGGAGAAGCCATTGGCATCATACCAGGGAGTTGTCACGGCCTGCTCCCCCTGCTTTTACCTCTCCGGCGGTGGCTGTTGGCTCCAGGGAAGTGGAGGGCTGCGCCTCCTCATCTGCCATAGCCTCCATCAGATCACTGGCTGGGAAGCCGAATCCCCTTTATTACTGACAGACACAGTGGGTAAACTATGCACACACAGCGCCACTCAGACAAACGGACACAGACACACAGACAGTGACTGGGGGAAATAATACAGTCTGGATATAACGTCACAGCCCAGTCCGGGGGAGCGACTCGTACAGTGCACGCCCACCCTCCGCTCGATGACCGACCGCCCACCCCGGCTGTGACGAGTGGGGGTCGAAAGAATTGGTCCTGGTCCCAGGAACTGCCCGGGCATGTCACAAAAATAAAGTCTGGGGCAGAGGCAGTGGCCTGCTCTCAGGGACTGTTTGGTAAACTTATAGTAACAATTTCCTGCGTTTTTGTTCCCATTTTCCAGGTCAGATACAGGCTTTTCCCCCTGAAGTCTTGAAAAGTATAACATATTAACATAAGTCTAAAAGTAAACTACTGATTCAAGGACATTTGGGGCACCATAACAACTTAATTGCAATTAAGTTTTTATGTTGTGAGGCGGTGCCTGGGGCTCTTCTATCCGAAAGGGGTACTCGTCACCAGAACAACTATAGCTTAACCCCTTCCCGACCTAAGACGGAAATTTTCAGTCAAAATTGTCCTTGCGTTAAGGACCCTTGACGGAAAATTTCCATAATTTACTAAAGTTAACCCCAGATCGCCGCGATCTGAGGGTTTACGCTCCTCCGGTCTGCCTCAATAGTCAAGCTAGACCGAGAGCACTCGTTCACACTGTCCCTGCAGCTGTGATCGCTCTGACAGGCTGTCAGAGCAAGCTCATGTGCTGCAGGGGCTCACGATCCGCCTTCCTGCTCTTCCGTGTCCAGTCAGGGAGACAGATCAGTGATCATCTGATTCTCCCTGTAAAAAAAAAAAAAAAAAAGTTAAAGTAAAATCCCACCCCCCCTTTCCCCTGCTTTAATAAAATTAACCCCTTCCATGCCAAATGATCACTGACTACAGTTATCAATTGGCAGGGACTACATTTTACTGTCATCTGATTATTATTTTTTTTTAATCCCTGATGGTTATTTTTTTTATTTTTAACCCTCAGGGGTTAAATTTATTTTATTAATTAATTTAAATATATTAAAATTATATATTTTTCTACCTGTGGTGGGTGGGGGTTAGGGTAAACAGTGGATTTTACTGTTAGTGCTGCTTACTGCTAGTTAGGGGTTAACGGTAAAAAAAAGTTTCTAAAAAAATTGAAATGTGTAAAAAAACATAAGAAAGAAAAATGCCCATTACCACTACACCTGGAACAAACTAGAAAAAAATGATCCCACACTAAGGTTCAAAATATGCCTTTTGAATTCCCCCGGGGTGTATTCTTTAATAAATAGTATGTGTTTGTGAGGAAGTTTTAATAACCAACTAGCTAAACTACTCCAAAATGCTTTTATGGGGTAGTTGGATTATATAAGGTTTGCAAAATATACTTTGCAAACTCACTTTGTGTGTCAAAAAGGCAGAAAAATGCCCACGCTAAGGTTCAAAATATGCCTTTTGAAATACCCTGGGATGTCTTCTTTAAAAAATGGTATGCCTTTATGGGGTAGTTGGATTATATAGCCTGCTAAAATACTTTAAAATGGGACATGGACACAGCGTAAAAATGCAAAGTTTGAAAAAAACTGGAATGGCTGTGTCTCAAATGTGCCCCTTCAATGTCCACATATACCTGGCAAAGGTACATACGGGGATATTGCTGTACTCAGCCGACATAGCTGAGCAACATATGAAGTAGGGATGTGCAAGGGCAAAAAAGTAGCTTCAGTTCGGCACTTCCGAAATTCAGGACTTCGGCGGTTCAGTACAGCAATTTGGGACTTTGGGAATTCGAGACTTCGTCAATACCCTAACCCTACCCCTTACCCTAACCCTACCCTTAACCCTACCTTCACCCCTAGCCCTACCTTTAACCTTAACCATACACTTACCTCTACCACTGACCCTAACCCTATTCCTAACCCTACCCCTAACCCTACTCTGACCCTACCCCAGCCCTAACCCTACTAGAGTTAGGGGTAGGTAGAGGGTTAGGGTTAGATTCCTGTCATCATTCCCTTAATTTTCCCTCCCTCTCCTGTTTTGCCACTTCTCAGAAATCCAAAGCACTTCGGCACTTCTGAAATTCGACACTTCGGCAATTCGGGTCGGTTCGGCACTTCCAAAATGTGGCAATTCAGACATTCGGAAGCATCTGAATGTCCGAATTGCCGAAATTCGTCTGAATTTAAATTCGGACCGAAATGAATTGCACGTCTAATATTAAGTATTATACAGTCGTAGAACACATAGGGTTTGCAAAATATACTGTGCAAACTCACTTTGTGTGTCAAAAAGGCAGAAAAAATGCTTATTACCACTACACTTGGTACAAGCTAGCGGAAAAATTATGCCACGCTTAGGTTCAAAATATGCCTTTTGAAATTCCCTGGGATGTGTTCTTTAAGAAATGGTATGCATTTAAATTTGGACCGAAACGAATTGCACATGTCTAAAATTGGAGGCAACCTTACCCATTGACTTAAAGCCCATGACAGATAATTGGTAGGGTGGGGATGCTTGTTTTAGTAAGGTGAAGGAAAATGGTTAGCCCTTCAAAAATTCAGACCTATTTATAACTATAGTGCTGCAAGAGCTTGAGAAACTCTAGCCAATCAGATTTTCACACCATTTTGCAAAAAAAATCTGATAAAAACTGCCCCATACCTGTCTATATCTAAATTACTTGACCTACATGACATAAACCTGAACCCGCTGTACACTATGTCCAGCAATGGACAGTTACAGTGCTGACTATAATGCCAGCACATTGCAATTTCTGCTGGTGAGGTGACTGCTCCACTGGCAGTGTTGTGGGCAAGAGATGCAGGGGAAGGTGAGTTATACTCACCTGAACCTGTCCCTTTGTGGCTGCCGCCATCCATTCTTTCTGCCAAACCACGGAATCCTCCATAGACAGGGCCTATTTCCCCTCAGCTGTCACTGGCGAGAGCTTGACAAGGCTTGTCAAAGGTAGCTCCACCTTTGTTAAGTGTAGGAACAATGCTAACATGCAAAACAGTCCCTACTATAGTAGGTGTCAAATTCCAACACAGGCGATGTGAGTATTTCTTAAAGATTTTATCTTTATGAAATACTAATTTTGGATGGGTGCAGGTGGTAGTGATGCTTAAAGGGCTTAAACCATTAATGAATAGTTTAACCCCAAATTCACGCCAGATCGGTCTGCCCAATAATTCCTTTTTTGGTCCAAGGCTTGAGTCCCAAAACTCGGACTAGGAGCGGCACTTGGCACTCTCAGCCTATCACTAGCTCCTTATTCACAAAAATCTTTTACTCAGTTTTCTAAATGTGGAGCTAGTGATAGGCTCAATATAGACTGGCATTTGATGGTGTTTGGGAGTAGTAAAGCTGTTGACACTGTCAGCAGCAGAACTACCACCGGTGTGGTTGCACTAGGGCCTGCACGCTGGAGGAGGGCCATCAGGTGGCCCATGCACTTAGAACCACCCAACGGGCGTTGTTGAACAGGGCCCTGGTGCAAGAAATTGTTTTGGGCCACCTCTAGAACAAGAGTGGCCAAAAGGTAGTTCCCCATCTGTTGTACAACTCCCACATTGCTACAGTGGTGTATCCTGGTTTTGTGCAGGACAAAACTCAAGCACCCCCCTCCCCCCGCGCCACCCCCACCCAACCCTCCCCCCGCCCCACCTTCTAAATACACACACACACACACACATACACAGTCAGACACAAACACACACACACAGTCAGACACACAGTCAGACACACACAGTCAGACACAAACACACACACACACAGTCAGACACACACAAACACACACACAGTCAGACACAAACACACACACACACACACACACAGACACATACACACAGCCCACACACACACACAAGAGTCAGACACAAACACACAGTCAGACACACACAGACACAAACACACACACACAGTCAGACACACACACACACACACAGAGTCAGACACAAACACACAGTCAGACACAAACACACAGTCACACACACAGTCAGACACAAACACACACAGACACAAACACACAGTCAGACACACACACAAACACACACACACAGTCAGACACACACACAGACACAAACACACACACAGTCAGACACAAACACACACAGTCACACACAGGGCCGTCTTTAAGGAGGGGCAAAAGGGGCAGCTGCCCCGGGCCCAGTTACTCGTGGGGGCCCTAAGGCAGCTGCCCCATGGGCCCCCTGCGGCACCTGAGGTAATCAGGGGTCACAGCCCTTTAATACTGCTCTGGACCGGCCTGGGCCCCTGTTATATGGGGGGTGGCTGACTACATACTCACAGCTAGCCCCCTCACATACTGCCCTGTGAGTCTCTTTGTTTCCTGGGCATGCTGGGAGGAAGTGAGGTCAGATTGCTTCCTCCCAGTAAGAACTGATCACTTCCTCCTCAGTGCAGCTGGGGAGGAGGCACACACCACATGGAGGAGGATGCAAGCATTGTGGGGGAGAGGGACTGAGAAAGCTGATGGCAGACTCCCATCAGCCTGGGCCAGCAAGCTCTCACTGGACACCAGGGAAGCCACCTTTCTGTACCCAAAAGGTAAGGAGACAGGAGGGTGGCTAAATATGTTTTTTGTTTGTTTTGCTAATTTTTGATATCACTTTTATTTAAGTGTGTTGGTGTTTGTAATGTAACACACAGGGAATAAGTACATGTTAAAAATCCTAGAAGAACCTGACAGTTCCCTATTAAATATAAATTTAAAAAGTATTTATTTTAACATATTGCATCAAGTGTTATCAAAGGCTCTACACCATTTTCAAATGTCACTTTTGCCAAATTCTGGACCAGGGTATGTAAGAACAGAGTTGAGACATTATATTGGCCAAGGTTGCTGGGAGTTGCTGTCCAAGAGCTGCTAGAAGGCAGAGATTAAAATATGTAAATGTACACATATATATGTGTGTATCTGGCTGTGTTTGTCTGTGTGTCAGTGTTTCTGTGTGTATGTATACCTCATACACCTGTATGTGCACCTGTATGTGTGTTTCGGTGTGTGTGTAAGTGTGCATCTGAGTGTGTGGTAATGCATACATCCCAGCATTTTAATGCCAACACAAATACACTCCTACATTCCATCTCTAGCACTATACACATATACACCCTTGCATTTATACCTTTATGTATGTGTGTATCTGAGTGTGTGTATATACCTGTGTCAGTGTGTGTGTGTATGTGCCAGTGTGTGTATATCAAAGTGCTTGTATCTGTGTGTCAAAGGGTGTGTATCTGAGTGTGTGTGTATGTGTATGTGCCAGTATGTGTCAAGGTGTGAGCATGTGTGTATCTGCATGTTAATGTGTATATGTGTTATAGAAATCACACAACATGCAAACAGACCCCTGCAAACACAAACATTACAAACACACCAGTTTGCTGAAACACTAATACTACACACAAATGTACACATGTATTTAAAAGACAACACTACATCCAAACACCCCCCTGCATGCAAATACAAACATTACATGCAAACACCTTCCTATATTAAAACGTTAAAATTATATACAAACACCAACTCTACACACAAAAGTACACCTGCATTTAAAAGCCAACACTACAAACAATCACACATCCCTGCATTAAAATGCAAACACTACACACAAGTACACCACTGCATTCCAATGGTAACAGTACATACAAATACACTCCTGCATGCACACATACACTCTATACAATAACATGCTGACATTCATTTGCACAAACACTGCTAAAAAATACAACCCTGCAAGGATGGTAGATCCCCAGCTGGCATAGCATCGCAGGAGTTGTATGACAGATGGGGATCTATCTTTTCTTTACTCTTGTGCTACAGGGCAGGCCTGAATTTTTTTTTGTTGCACCAAGGCACTCTCTACATTAGTTTCGCCTCTAGGTTGGGGTGGAGGGAGTGATTGCATGCCCGGGGGGCCCAAACAGATGCTTGCCCAGGGTCCAATCAATATTAAAGACGGCCCTGGTCACACACACTGACACACACAATCAGACACACACAGTCAGACACAAACACACACACACAGTCAGACACACACACACACACACACACACAGTCAGACACAAACACACACACACACGCAGTCAGACACAAACACACACACAGTCAGACACACAAACACACACAGTCAGACACAAACACACACACGCACACACAGTCAGACACAGACACACAGTCAGACAAACACACACAGTCAGCACAGTCAGACACAAACACACACACACAGTCAGACACACACACACACAGTCAGACACAAACACACACACAGTCACACACAAACACACAGTCACACACACAGACACACACAGTCAGACACACACACACACAATCACTCACATTAAAAAATTTTTTTTTAATTTACCCCTCCCCCAGCCTCCTTACCTTTGGGAATGCTGGGGGGGAGGAAGGGGTCCCTCTCTCCCTGGGGGTGCAGGGGGTGCAGTGGCTGGCTGGCAGGCGGGCGGTTGGCGTGGGAGCACTTCCTCTGAGCACTCTGCTCAGCTCCCTCGCCAGCCGCCCGCCCGACCATCACCCAGCGCCGCCCTTGTATACTTTCACAGAATTAGACCTCAGTGTGGAATTGGCGTTGTGAGGAAGGAGGAAAGAACTAAACTCCCATACTGCGTGCGAAATAGTATCGCTCTAATCTCTCATACAGCATGTGGAGCAATATCGCTGTAGAGGCACCCCCCGTCGCCATCCCACACATCCACTGTAGGCAAAGACGGTACTAGGCTGACTTGTCTAAAGAAATCTAAGATAGAGAGCGCAATCACCTAACCACCATTCTAACAAGCTATCTAACACGTGTTTCGGCGCTGCTACACGCGCCTTCATCCGAGACTAATTCCACACTGAGGTCTAATTCTGTGAAAGTATACAAGGCAATATATACTTTGTATCTATCTAGTGCTGACTTCAACATAATTGAGCGCTCTAGCTACTTTGTATATGATCAGTGTATACTTTATAGGCTTATTTTTCTTTCCTACCTATATTATATGAATACAAGTATTAGTTTGGGATGGTGACAACCTATTAGGAGAGTTATAGCATTAGTAGCTTAGTAGTTTTACACAATTCATTTGTAGCAAGGTTGTATGTCTGAGTGGGTTCTCTTCTTGATTTATTTCTTTTCTATACACCTCCAAGTTTTCCTTTTTCTTTGAGGGGATATAATAAGTTTAACTGTATAACCCACCCAGAGTCATTCTCACCTTTCCATATTGATTTTAACCAATATATTCTTTGTATTCTTCTTTTTTCTTTTTAAGCAGTAACCATTAAAAGTTAAATTTTAGCTGCACACATTATCATAGCAATCAATTAGGGGGCGCCCTATTTTCTTTGACCACTCTGGTCTTTCTTTTCTTTATCTTAGGGTGCTGTGTGTGTGACGGTGCTGTTTGTGTGCTGTGTGTGGGTGTCATGTGTTTGTGAAGGTGCTGTTAATGTGTTGTGTGTGAGGGTGCTGTTTGTGTGTGAGGGTGCTGTTTGTGTGCTGTGTGTGTGAGGGTGCTGTGTGTGTTTGTGAGGGTGCTGTGTGTGTGTGAGGGTGCTGTTTGTGTGCTGTGTGTGTGAGGGTGCTGTATGTGTGGGGGTGCTGTTTGTGTGCTGTGTGTGTGTGGGTGATGTGTGTGCTGTATGTTTGGAGGGATTGTGGGGGTGGAGGTGGGGGCAGATTAGTAAATATCCCCCCTCCCTTCTTACCTTATGTAGGGAGGGGGGATCCTTGTTGCCATGTGCCATCCCTGGTGGTCCAGTGGAGAGTCAACGCTAGCCTGCGGGCAACGCTCTGATCTCACGAGAGGAACCTAGCGGAGGTGCTGGCTCCCCAGGTCCTTTACTGCCTCCCTCCATGCTGCTGTGGGCCGGTGAGGTAGATCTTTGATTTCCCCACCGGCCCATGGAGGCTTCAAGCTGAGCCGGAGCTCTGATAGCGCCGGCTCTGCATGAGCCGACAGGGGAGATCCTAAGATCTCCCCTGCCGGTCTTAATCCATAGGCGGGCCACGGGGATTAGGATGTGCCCAGGCACACCCGGCACACCCCGTGCGCACGCCTATGGCGAGAGATAAAAACGTTTAAAGTAAGTTACATCTAATTGAAAATGATACAATTTTTTTCATGCAGACTGTGTCAGCTAGAGCCGGGGGGAAGGGGGTGTGTGACTATGGCTGCATAAACAGAAAAAAAAGCAATTTAAAGGTACACTTTAGGTACCCAGACCACTTCAGCTCATTGAAGTGGTCTGGGTACAGTGTCCCATCACCCTTAACCCTGATCATGTAATTATTGAAGTTTTAAGTAAACTGCAATAATTACCTGCTAGGGTTAACTCCTCCTCTAGTGGCTGTTTACCAGCCAGCCACTAGAGGAACTTCCGGGTCTTTAAAACGCAATACATGTGAACTTCGAGCATCACCGGAATCTCCATAGGAAAGCATTGAGTAATGCTTTCTATGGGGAATTCCCATTGCCGCACATGCGTATGCAGTCTCCCCCGCTGACGTTGGCTGGGGAGGAGTGAAGGCGGATCCGAGCCAGCGCCAAAGGACACCCTTGGCACTGGACCCAGGTAAGTGACAGAAGGAGTTATTAACCACTTCTGCACCCCTGTGGGGGCCTTGACAGAGGGATAAGCTATAATGCCAGAAAAAGAGGTTTGTTTTCCTGGCACTATAGTTTCCCTTTAACTAATTGTCAGTGAATTGAGCAGTGAGACTTCAGAGGCATGAACTATTCACCAAAACTGCTTAATTAAGCTAAAGTTTGTTTGGTGACTATAGTGTCCCTTTAACAGTTTACTGTTAAAATTAACAGCTCTTTGACTAATAAAAGTGTTACTTCACTATTTAGCTCAAGTGTGCAGTTTTCCTGCATTGTTTTATGTTGTACAATTATTATATTTATATTTGTTTAACTTTAACATGAAAAGTATGACAGTGTAACACTAGAAATTTTTAGTTTAAAATGGAATTCTATATTCTAAAAATATACATTGATATATTTCTCACTACATAGTACTGTGATGGGTGATGCCAACTGCTAAAAGAAATAGTTTGTAGTGTAGGTTAAACCGATGGTATTTTCTTTCCTTGTGGTTTATTTTATTTATAGCTAGCAGTCCAAGTTTTTACTTAATATGGAATTGTACAAACAGCTGAATGATTATGCACATTACAGGAAGGCATCTACATATTCAAGGGTTTTTGTGGAAGGGAACAATTTTTATAACTTTAAGGGAAACTCCAAGCAACCACTAAAGACCATTTTAAATCACTCTGGGGTTTTTTGTTTTTTTTGTCAAACTTGTCATACTATTTGTAAAAAAAATATTTAAAAAAACATTCCTTTACATCCAATGCTCACCCCATCAGCTTGGTCGAGAGAATGAGGGTATTTCACTTCCTAATTTTCAATCCAGCATATTTATATTGGTTAACCTCTTCACTACTGAGCACTATTTGATTTTAAAAATATTAACATATTTTTGAAAAAAGGATGCATAGCTAGCATAAAAACATCTATAGACAAATATAAAAATCACAATTATGTAAATTTGTATTATTTGTTTAGCCATTATAAAAATAGTTGGGAACTGTAACACTTTACACAGTATGCAGTGTCCTTTATCTTGCAGAGTCTGAAATGTCAGCGTAAAAGCAAAACTAAAATGGTATCTAAAACTTACATAACATTCTTTATCAAACTCTAGACTGATAAAGTAATGCTAGCAGTGAAATTATAGAGTCCGTTCACTCCTCCTCCTCCCTGACTGTAGGAATAACATTACCCATTGAAACATCCTGTACCGTTTGAAAGCAGGAGGTGATCTATGAGGATAGCGCGCACACAAAAAATACAGTTTTAAATTTTACAAGGCTACTTAATATCACCTTTCTTAGCAACAACTATGGGAGTTCAGTTACATCATATGGCTATATTGTATTAAAGGGACACTATAGTCACCTGAACAACTTTAGCTTAATGAAGCAGTTTTGGTGTATAGAACATGCCCCTGCAACCTCACTGCTCAATCCTCTGCCATTTAGGACTTAAATCACTTTGTTTATGAACCTTAGTCACACCTCCCTGCATGTGACTTGCACAGCCTTCCATAAACACTTCCTGTAAAGAGAGCCCTATTTAGGCTTTAATAATTGCAAGTTCTGTTTAATTAAGATTTACTTTTTTTGAAGAAGGTTACAGTAGGTATAGAGTGCATGGGTATCATATTATAACATGGTATCAGTTAGTTTACAGAGCATGTATGCCAGTGATGTGGAGTTTGGGTGGGTTGATCACAGCGTTATGGCAAGTGAAGGTTGCACCATGTGTATATAATGAACAGAGTTTTGGAAACAGTTGCGTGTTTCAAATCATTCAACATTTGTAGTAGGGTGTGGGTATTTTTGCGGTGTTTTACAGTGTTATGAGTTCCACCGGGGAATACGATTCGCTTTTTATTTTGGGGGTGGATTATGTATACCTGGCAAGTTTTACTGCTCACATTGCTTGGTATGTGGGGTTTCATCAGTTGGAAGGGTATTCATGTGGGTATCTTATTTGGTAGGGATATGCCCTGGGTCGCGGTGTCGAGGTCCAGTGGGGTGGGTCTTTTGTTGGGACTTCGGGCATAGGGCTCGGACCCTGACTGTTAATGTTGTGAGCGGGGGAGGGTGGGATTTGTGGGCAGCGTTGAGTTGTGTGCCGGGGTGTTGCTGTGTTCAGAGCTGTCTGGTAGATGGGGGGAAGCAGGGGTTTTTTGGCCCGGTAGCTGTTGTGTTGTGTGTAGTGTGAGAGTTGTCTCTTGTGTGCTGTCTTGTGCATGTCTCTGTCGTGTGTCATGGTCACGTCCCATCAAGACACATGAGGGTATGGTGCGTGCCGTTCGGTCTGTGTCTGGGGAGGAGGAGTGGGGGGTGAGCACTGTTTGTCTTGTGCCGTAATTGTTTATCTCTGTGTTGTTATGTCTCTGATGGGTTGTAGGTGGGCAGAGTCGCCCAGGAGGAGGCGAGGGGGGTAATGAAGAATAGGGGCCGGAAGATGTGGGTGGTTCCAGGTTAAGCGGGATGAGGTGTAGGGAGTTAGGTAATTAAGATTTTCTTATCCCCTGCTATGTTAATTGCTAGACCCTGCAAGAGCCTCCTGTATGTGATTAAAGTTCAATTTAGAGATTGAGATACAAATAGTTAAGGTAAATTACATCTGTTTGAAAGTGAAACCAGTTTTTTTTTTCCATGCAGGCTCTGTCAATCATAGCCAGGGGAGGTGTGGCTAGGGCTGCATAAACAGAAACAAAGTGAGTTAACTTCTAAATGACAGTGAATTGAGCAGTGAAATTGCAGGGGAATGATCTATACACTAAAACTGCTTTATTTATCTAAAGTAATTTAGGTGACTATAGTGTTCCTTTAAGCCACCACTACATCACAGTACATTGGGTTGTACTTCTTCAGCTTGAATAAGTGTTTTATATGTCTGAAGCAGTGGCGTACACACCAGGGTCGCAGGGGTCGTGGCTGCGACCGGGCCCGGCCCATCAGGGGGCCCGGCCGCCCCTGCGACCCGGTATGTACCCACTGGAGCCGAAGAGGAACACTCAGAGCAGAGTGCTCCCTCGCGCACCGGCCAGACAGCCAGCCAAGCAGCACCACTGGACCCCAGGGAATCCCCCCAGCACTCCGAAAGGTAAGGAGGCTGGGGGGATTACATTTTTGTTTTTAAAAAAACGTGTTTGAGTGTGAGTGTTAGAGTGTGTGTTAGTGTGAGTGTCAGTGAGTGTGTTACTGTGTGTGTCTTACTGAGTGTGTGTGTTAGTGAGTCTGTTTGATGTCTGTTAGTGAGTGCGTGTTTGTCAATGAGAGTGTATGTTTTGTAAGTGAGTGTATATGTATGTCTGTCGCTGAGTGTGTCTCTGTCAGTAAATGTGTGTGTCTGTTAGCTAGTGTGTATGCGTCTGTAAGTGAGAGTGTGTGTGTCTTCAGCACTTACCTTTCTCCAGCGCCGGACTCCCTTGGCGCTGGTGATTCCTCAGCCTCGACCGCGCACGCATTCAAACCGCCCATAGGAAAGCATTACTCAATGCTTTCCTATGGATATTCAGTGTGCTCCTCTAGCGGCTGTCAGTGAGACAGCCACTAGAGGCTGGATTAACCCTCAGTGAAACATAGCAGTTTCTCTGAAACTGCTATGTTTTCAGCTGCATGGTTAAAACTAGAGGGACCTGACACCCAGACAACTTCATTGAGCTGATGTGATCTGGATGTCTATAGTGGTCCTAAAGTGTGTGTGCATCTGCATGCACTGGGGTACATACCGCGATCGCAGGGGTCGCAGCCCTGTAACCCCTGCGACCAGGTGCCCACCGCCATGTGTTGCGGACCGGCCCGCGTGCGGGGGGGGGCCCACGGATCAATTTTCACACCGGGGCCCCATGGGTCATGTGTACGCCACTGGTCTGAAGTCTTATAAACCTGCTGATAATTGGTGGCAAAAAACAACTCCCTGGTTGCCAGGAAGGTTTTCTTCCGCATATGGAAGTGGCAGGAGTGCTGTGCTAACACGTATCTGCCTTCCCTCCTTCTCAATGAGAATAGGAGAGCCACAATTGTGTAATGCTGACTCGCGGCTCCAGCACAGAGGATTTTCAATGAGAAGACTCCTACTGGTCAATTCCCCAGACTTTCAGTCTGTGCTGAGGAAAGGGTCGAGGGCTTGCAGCATTTGCAAGCGGATTTTATATATAGCTCTTAAGAAAAAATTCTGGATTAAATGCATGCATGTTTTGAATGGTTGGTATATCTATTAAATAGTGATTCAAATAGTTTTTCTCCCATTGAGTGTTCCTTTATTTGTATTTTTTTTTTAAATCACAAGTACATTCATTAAAGGAACACTACTGTAAATGAAAAACAAAATGTTGTGTTATTGATCCATCTTTAATATTTGTATCTATTAATCTGGTACCACTATTACATTTTAAACATTTAATTAAAATTTTTACATAGCTGTGGCATTCCACCCCTTTTGTAGTCATCAATTCTGATGAAGTTGATCCAATTCAATGTCTCTCATAGAAAAGCATTGTGGACCTGAGGCAAATGCTTGGTAATCCGCCATGTTCTGTTAAGCAAGCCCTTCTCATAGAGAAGCCGTGATCACTCTGTGAGACACAGTAAATGCCACATCATGCATGCGTGTGGTGTGCATATTCACAAGTGGCGAGCTGACTGATGGCTTAGCTGATCGCTCGTGTCAACAATGGATAGAAATAAATAATGAGGAGTAGTGCTGTGTGCACTCACGAGAAATCAATATAAACATACCAGGCGTGCCGACGTCACCATATAAGTGAGCATGGGAAAAGGGAAGTATCATTTCTGGGTCTTAACGAATGAGCGCGTTTGAGGGCATGGCTATATATTGTGTTTTTAAGGCCTAGTATAAGACAATAGTACAAGGGTGCATGTTTATGGCACTATAACAACTTTAGTAAAATTAAGTTATTTTAGTGCCATCAGTGTTCTTTTAAATATAGATTTTATTAAACACAAAACATTAAAGGATCACTATAGGTGCAGTGGCCCTGTAGCTTTAGGTCTGCACTGTAAAACATTGCTGTTTAGTAGATATGGCAGTGTTCTCATTGCAGGGCTAAACAAACCTCTGGTAGCTGTCTTCAACAAAACACGTGAAACTCGCCACGCATGCACTTCTCTTCCCTCAATGCTTCTCCAAAAGAAGCATTGCATTGGGAATGAATGTGGAAAACATCAGCATGCTTGTTGATGAAGAAGGAGGCGGAGCGGACAGCTGCAACTGAGGCGTCTCTGCATTTGAAATGAGGTGAGTGAAAAATATATTTTTTAAATTCTTTATTTTTGTTTGTGCGAACAATAACATCCTTCTTGTTCAGCCACGACAGCTGTAACAAGCTCAGTAAAAACAGTATATATCGTCAGCATGGCATATAATTAACAGCACAGTTTTGTTATATTAGAAGTTAGATTCCAGTTAGTACATTTCATTTTTGTTTGTACTGGATATATGAAATGGTCACCGTATCTATTACTAGACTAGCCTCGGTATGAGCCTATGTACACTAGAGCAGGGCCGGACTGGGGAAAAAATTCGGCCCGGGGAATTTTTTATTCACAGCAGCCCACTTGAAAAGGGGGCGGGGCCAGATAGGGTGTGTTTTGTCATCCCCAATGACAAGCACGCCCCATCTCAAAGTGAGCATGTTGGTTCAATGCTCTTCCAGGGAATGGGAAAAGGGCCCTGTATTTGTTCTGCACAGTGCAAGTAAATTTAATAACATGCTTGCGTTGTGTTTGCTTAAAACTTGTCTCAGGGGTTTCCATAATTGGGATACTCACTGTATCCCATTTATGGAGACACTATGTGTTTGCTTAAATGGAATCTAGTCTGTGCATAGGGGATCCAAAGTGTGTATGTCAGAAATGTAGTGTGTGTGTAGGTGGTTCAGTGTCTGTGTGTAGGGGATCTAGTGTGTGTTTGAAGGACTCAGGAGTGTGTATAGGAGATCTAGTGAGTGTGTGTGTGTGTGTATAGAGGATTCAGAGTGTATATAGAGAGCCAGTGTGTGTATATCTGTAGATGATCCAGAGTTGGGTAAGGAATCTAGTGTTTGTCTGGATTTTAATGTGTTTAGGGGTGCAGTATGTGTGTGAGGGGTGCAGCATGTATATATACATATATGTTTGGAAGTATTGTGTGTGTGTGAGTGGTGCAGCATATTTGGGGGCTGCTGTGTGTGTGAAGGGTGTAGTGTGCATTTGTGAGGAGTATAGTGTGTGTGGGTGCTGTGTGTGGGAAGGTGCAGTATGTGTGTGTGAGGGTGCAGTGTGTGTGTGGGGGTGCTGTGCGAGGGTGATGTGTGTGTGTGTGTTAGGGTGCTGTGTGAGGGTTCTGTGTGTGTGAGTGAGGGTGCTGTGTTTAAGGTTGCTGTGTGTGTTAGGGTGATGTGTGTGTTAGGATGATGTGTGAGTGAGGGTGATGTGGGGGTGAGAGTACTGTGTGTGTTAGGGTGCTGTGTGTGTTAGGATGATGTGTGAGTGAGGGTGCTGTGTGTGTTAGGGTGCTGTGTGTGTTAGGGTGCTGTGTGTTAGAGTGCTGTGTGTGTGCTAGGGTGCTCTGTGTTAGGGTGCTGTGTGTGTTAGGGTGCTGTGCGTGTTAGCCTGATGTGTGAGTAAGGGTGCTGTGTGTTAGAGTGCTGTAGGTGTGTTAAGGTGATGTGTGTATGTTAGGGTGCTGTGTGAGGGTGGTGTGTGTATTTTAGGGTGCTGTTTTAGGATGCTGTGTAAGGGTGATGTGTGTTTGTAAGGATTGTGTGTTGGGGGCAGGCAGGTAAATGCCAGTATTGATGCATTTATTTTTATAATAATAAAAATAAATTTAAAAAAACAGACTTCATACCCCCTCTCCCTTCTTACCTGGAAGGGGGGGGGGAGTCGTGCTGCTGCTCACATCCCTGGTGGTCCTCGTGGTAAGTGAACTCTAGCCTATGGCAATGGTCCGGATCGCACGAGAGAAACCCGGCGGAGCTGTAAGTTAGAGCTCCTCCGGGTTCCTCTTCTGGCTGGCTGTCTCCCTCCCTCTCTCCCCACCCGCGGCTGCGTTTGACAGCATGTGGGCCGGTGAGGAAGATCTATGATCTCCCCACCGGCCCTTCATGGAACACAACGGAACTCTGCATGGACCAGCTGGATCGCCTCGGCCCGTGGCCATCGCGGGCCACCGGGCATTTGCCCGGTTTGCTGATGGCCAGTCCGGGTCTGCTCTAGAGCATTTGTCTGGGTTGAGGTTTAGAGTGGGCATCTATGCTGCTTTAACTGGTTGTAACCATAACCCTAAGAGGGAAGCCTGATATACCTGTGGGGAATAGCTGAGGAGAGACAGCATTTTTAGGCTGTTTTGGAGCTTGTGCGGCAGTATGGTGTGAAGATGTCTAGTTATGTAGGTATGTTGCAGACCCAAGTGAAGTGCCTTGGTCGCGCCCAGGGTGGACAGCGTAGTTGTCGACTGAGTATATCTGGTCTGCACATTAATATGTGTGGAGAGACAAAATAAGTGCTTTGGTATCTCATTTCTGCCTGGGGGGCTGAGGTAGGGGGCAGCCAGCTGTAACTTTAAGTAGTTTCTTTCAGGCGGAGGTATCCCTGAAAAAGAGGTGTCTACCATCGACTAAGAGGTGTCTACCATCGATCTGGGTATTAGCCAGTGTTGTAGCCACACGTCAGACTGATGTGCATTATTTTGCATCCCCGACCGGGGTAAGCTGTTTTGTAATGTTGGTGCGTCAAGATATAACAATATTTAAAGTGTGGGGGAACAGTGAGAATAAGGGTTGTACAGCAGTCTTTTGGGGATTACATTGATGGTGATGGGGTAGTGTGTAATGCGCGTATGTCCCGGTATGACCTAGTGTGGGTGAGAGTTAGGCTGGGGATAGAAGATACAGCAAGAAAAATTGAAGGTTAAAAGTTAAGCATTAACATTAAACATTAAACAGGACCTGACTTAACCCCATGCGGGTAGGGCTTAAAGGTTGGCAGAGGGCTCTCCACAGAGACCCGTGGCTGGAGTTTAGGTAGTGACTATTTTGTAGGTATCCATATGGGGTTTCCGCTGCACAAATGGGGCCGTGCCAGCTGGGTCCCAGGTTTGCATCTGGTCCCCGTCCCTCTGTTGGTGAGAGCGTCCTGTGGGAGACCCAGAGTCTCTAAAATGGCCACTGCTCCTTCGAGGTCCTGAACTGGGTAGGTGATGCCGCATTGTAGAACCGTTATGGTGTGAGGTCCCTTCCACCTGTAGGGAATGTCCCGTGCTCGAAGTAGCGATGTGAAGGGCTGTAGAGTCTTGTGCCACCCCAGGGTACTCCCCGACAAGTCAGCAAAAAAGATGAGGGTTGAGTTCTCAAAGTTGTAGGGGGTTTTCCCCTTGAGTGCTCCCAGTACTGCTGCCTTATCTTACCCGGTTTGGAAGCGCACAATCAGGTCTCGTGGGGCTGTGGTAGTTGCTTTGGTGGTCTCGGGATACAGAACATTTCCTCTATTATCACCGCTTTGGCTTGTTTGGAGTAGAGTATCGCCGTTAGCAGCCATCTTACGAAGTGCAGTATTTCTGCTTCAGAGACCGCTTCACCTAATTCTCAGATTTTTAGATTTTTGCTATGTCTGTAATCCTCCAATGCAGCAAACCTCTGTTCCGTGGCGGTATGTTGTCGGTGGAGCGTGTGTATCTCCTGTTGTAGTTGAGTGATTTGTGCCTTAGTGTTGTGGGAGTCCTTTTCCAGGGTTCCCATACGGCCATCCAGGCCCTGCAGGTCTTTGCGGAATGCTGACATATCCCTTTGGAGATCCCTCCGTAGGCCTGCCAGCAGCTATTGCATGTCAGCCTTAGTCACCGGTGTGGAGTCCGGTTTGGAAGCAGTTGGTACCGGTTTCGGGTTTGGCTCACGTAGGACGGGCAAGTGAAAGTCCTCAGGCTCCGTGGTTTGGTCGTCTGAGTAGTGGTCATCTTGGGTACTGAGGCGCCATGTGCCTGGCGCCATAAAATCGGTCTTTGCTTTTTAATTTTCCGACCCATGTCGATGTGGGCTGCCTGGGGGTCTGATTGTAGTCGGTTTATTTGAGGTAAAAGTGCGGTAAACAGATTGTTGGTTAGAGAGCACAGCTTGCATGCAACCGTTCAGCTTGATAGCTTGCAAAATATATATATTTATTTATAGTGCCCAAAATAATAATACAATTTCAGGTTTCCTTTAAAAGTGCATTTTTCTCATACATAGACCTTGAGGATATTATATTAGTGTAAACTTACTCCAAACAACAGAATGCCCTCTGAACAGCCTTCTTTCCATATCAGTAAAATATTATCATACTCCTGAGAATACAAACGGGGCCTCTATAGAAATGTTTTGTAAGACAGCTTGAATCAGCAGGATCTTTTCATGCATGGACACTGAGTAAATTAAAATCAAAGCACATCCCGCTAACGTCAGCGATTTTAGATTGAGAATGGTGGCTGCTGCAGGGCGAGTTGGCTAATTGGAATTTATTGCCTCATTTCTTTTATTCTATTCTTACTGCAAAGTAGTTTCTACTTTGTCTTTAATAAAACTTTAAAACAACGGACTACAAAATATGTACTTATAGCTATATAACAAGATAATGATACTGCTTTATATGTTCGGTATTACTAAGGTTTTAGTTTATTTTTAAAGTGAAGATCCAGGGTAGATATTAATCTTTTCAAACATGTAGGTTTTGAAGGAAATATAGGAGCTGAAGACATCACTAGCAGGAAGTCTTAGCATCAGGATCCAAGAAATACAATGTAACAGAGAGAACAGAGAGCTCAGGATAGAAACATTTTGTATAAATTAGACAGCAGGTGCTTAGTCCATGTGACGGTAGTCACCATCACTGGGAGCAGAAGGACACTTTACAATGGTTACTCTTATGTCTAAGTCACCCTGTGCCCATTATAGGTGCAGGGTGTTTAAAATGTGAGGGTGTAATGTAATTGTTTACTAGTGTTAAATGTTAGTTCCATTTGGACATGGGTGTCCTGTGTGGATTTTTAGGGATCCCAGTGACAGAGTCTCCGGACCTGTTGGCTGGTTGCACAATCAAGAGAGCTAGCCCTGAGAGCCTCAAGTGCCTTTGAAAAGACAATAGTAATCACTGTAAGCAGAGCTGCAGAGGAATAAGCAGAGGGGATGATACCTGCCTGGAAGAAATGCTGCAGCAGAATAGGCAGAGGGAATGAGACCTGCCTGGAAGAAAGGCTGCAGCAGAATAGGCAGAGGGGACAATACCCGATACCTGCCTGGAAGGAGAGCTGCAGCTTGGTCGGGTGGAAAAGCGTCAGAGAGGGGTTGAAGCACTCCAGGTTCCCTGCAAGCGGCTAGGAAGCAGACTGGGTGGAGGTACTCGGTCAGAGTACAGCAGCTCCGTCACATCCGGTGGCAGCGGTGAGATGGCTTCCTAGTGTTTGAGGAAACTTCCCTGGGATCCTTGCATGCCTACTGGAAGTGAGTGCCGGCAGAGTTGGACCAGGCACGCATGGCGTCCTACGACTCTTACTCAGAGTTCCTTCGTGAAGTGTGATTGCGACTGCCTTTTTTCGACCCTGAATACAAGCTTAAGTTGGCCAAGGTGATGTCAGAGACTGTGGGTGGAGGACTTCAGCAAAAGGAATGTTGCAGCGTCCAACAGCAGAAGTGGTGCAACTAATTTGGGAGGATTTGCCCACAGATTTAATTGACTTTACATCTGAAGATGTTGACCAGGTAGGTGTGGAGGAACTCGATGTTCTCCACACCTGAATCACAAGGATGATGGGCAACTGGCCCAGATCCTCACCCCTGAGGCAGGGAGATCCTGGCAACTCTACTATCTCCCCAGCGGCAGTTTGTTTTATAGGGAACAGAGACAATCGGTCTCCCTCCACAGCGGCTGTTTGTGTTACAGGGAGAGGAGACAGTTGATCTTTCTCCCCAGTGGCCGTGCTTGTTACTGGGAGTGGAGACAGACGGTCCCTCTCGCCAGCGGCTGTGCATTACAGTGAAAGGAGCTAGACATACTTCCTCCCCAGCAGCATTGTGAGTTACAGGGAGAGGAGACGGTCGGTCTCTCTCCCCAGCGGCAGTGCTTTTTACAGGGAGAGGGGACAGCCGGTCTCTCTTCCCAGCAGCCGGCAGAGTTACTGAGAGTGGAGACAGCCAGTCTCCCTCCCCAGCAGCAGCCGAAGCCACCGGGAGTGGAGACAACTGGTCTGCCTCCCCAGATAGGTCAAGTTCCCGGGTGTGGAGACAATCGGTCCCCCTTCTCAGCAGCAGTTGGAACTACCAGGAGTAGAGACAGCAGGTCTCCTACCGCTATGTCAGTCAGAGTTACCAGGAGCCGAGGATACAGATCCCCCTCCACAGTGGCAGGGTGAGTTACCGGGAGTGGGGACAGCAAGTCTCTCTCTGCAGCTGCAGATTGGTTTGCTGGGAGTGGAAGTTGTCAAACTCCCTCCCCAATAAGACAATAAACTTATCGGATGGAACGTTGTTCAGGAAACTACAAGGTTGGCCGGACGTTTTAGGGCGGGTTGCCAGACTAACTCAGGCACATAGACCGATTGGAGGTCTGGTACCTGGTTAGTCTACCTTTAGGGGGAAGGTATTTGATGATAGTCACCATCACTGGGAGCAGAAGCACACTTTACAATGGATTCTAAATGGCTCCTATGTCTAAGTCACCCTGTGCCCATTATAAGTGCAGGGTGTTTATTATGTGTGTGTACTGTAATTGTTTATTGTTAAATGTTAGTTTCATTTGGAACTGGGTTTCCTGTGCAGGGCCGGGCTGGCCCACCGGGATACCGGGAAATTTCTCGATGGGCCGCAGCACCTGGGGCTGGTCTGACACCCCATTCAGTACTGATCAGGCTCCTGTGATCCCGGTTGGCCAGACGTTTTAGGGCGGGTTGCCAGACTAACTCAGGCACATAGACCGATTGGAGGTCTGGTACCTGGTTAGTCTACCTTTAGGGGGAAGGTATTTGATGATAGTCACCATCACTGGGAGCAGAAGCACACTTTACAATGGATTCTAAATGGCTCCTATGTCTAAGTCACCCTGTGCCCATTATAAGTGCAGGGTGTTTATTATGTGTGTGTACTGTAATTGTTTATTGTTAAATGTTAGTTTCATTTGGAACTGGGTGTCCTGTGCAGGGCCGGGCTGGCCCACCGGGATACCGGGAAATTTCTCGGTGGGCCGCAGCACCTGGGGCTGGTCTGACACCCCATTCAGTACTGATCAGGCTCCTGTGATCCCGGCCGGCCATGTGTGAGCTGTGTGGCCGCACAGAGCCCCACGGGAGCAGGGGGAGCCAGGCAACCGGCACAGCTCACACATGGCCGGCCCGGGATCATTAAAAAAAATATATTTTTTTAAAATATTGAGTCGGGGGCGGAGCTTAGTGCGTGGGGGGGCTTAGCGTGCGGCGGGGACACTGGCTAATGCAGCATGGGAAGCAGGAAGGAGTCCCTGCTTCCCCAACAACCAGCCTCCAGGAGCTCCAAGCAGGAGGTAAGAAGCAGGTCAGTGTGTCTGTGTGTGACTGCCTGTGTGTCTGTCTGTCTGCCTGTGTGTGTGTGACTGTCTGCCTGTGTGTGTGTGACTGTCTGTGACACTGTGTGTGTGTGTGTGTGACTGTGTGTGTGTGTGTGACTGTGTGTGTATGTGTGACTGTCTGTGACACTGTGTGTGTGTGTGACTGTCTGTGTGTGTGTATATGTGTGACTGTCTGTGAGTGTGTGTATGGGTGACTGTCTGTGACACTGTGTGTGTGTGTGTAACTGTCTGTGTGTGTCTGTAACTGTGTATGACTGTATCTGTGTGTGTGTCTGTAACTGTGTGTGACTGTAACTGTGTGTGTGTGTGTGTGTGTGTGTCTGTAACTGTGTATGACTGTAACTGTGTGTGTGTGTCTGTAACTGTCTGTGTGTGTCTGTGTGTGTGTGTGTGTGTGTGTGACTGTCTGCTGTGTGTGTGTGTGACAGTCTGCCTGTGTCAATGAGGACTATGCACTGTGTGTGTGTGTATGTGTGACTGTCTGTGTGTGACTGTCTGTGTGTGTCTCTGTCTGTGTGTGACTGTCTGTGTGTGTGTGTGTCTGGGCTGTCTTGCCTGTGGTGTGACTGCCTGTGTGTGTGACTGTCTGCCTGTGTGTGTGTGTGACAGTCTCTGCCTGTGTGTGACTGTCTGCCTGTGTGTGACTGTCTGCCTGTGTGTGTGTGTGACACAGTCTGCCTGTGTGTGACTGTCTGCCTGTGTGTGACTGTCTGCCTGTGTGTAACTGTGTGTGTGTGACTGCCTGTGTGTAACTGTGTGTGTGTGACTGTCTGCCTATGTATGTGTGTGGCTGTCTGCCTGTCTCTGTATGTGTGGATGTTTACCTCGGTGTCAGTGACTGTCTGCCTCTGTGTGTATGGATGTCTTTGTGTGTGTGTGCATCTGCTAGTGAGTGAGCGAGCAAGCTTCTGTGTTTGTGTGTGTGTGTGTGTGTGCGCGTGCATCTGCTAGTGAGGGAGCCTCTGTGTGTGTGCGCCTGCTAGTGAGTTTGTGGGTGTGTGCCTGCTAGTGCGTGAGCTTGTATGTGTATCAGTGAGCTTGTTTGTAGGGATCATATGTGTGTACGTGTTAGTGAGCTTGTCTGTAAGGAGCATGGGTGTGTCGGAGCCTGTCTGTGGTGAGCATGTGTGTACAGTGAGCTTGTCTGTAGTAAGCATGTGTGTGTCAGTGAACTTGTCTGTAGTGAATCTGTGTGTTAGTGAGCTCTTCTGTAGGGCGCATGTGTGTGTCAATGGGCTTGTCTGTAGGGAGAGTGTGTGCGCATCAGTGAGCTTGTCTGTAGTGAGCGTGTGTGTGCGTGTGTGTGTGACAGTGAGCCTGTCTGTAGTAAGCTTGTGTGTGTATCAGATTTTGTCTGTACTAAATTTGTGTGTGTGCCAGTAACCTTGTCTGTGTTTGTCATTGAGATTGTCTGCCAATGAGCCTATTTGTGTGCATCAGTAAGATTGTCTGTGTCTGTGTGTGAGTATGCTTTACTGTATAATTTAATTACCCTGAAAGGACTAATATTTTGAATTAGAAGAAGAAATGTATCAATAATATATATATATATATATATATATATATATATATATATATATATATTTGTGTTAGGTGCTTAAGATAGTACAGTGTGAAATACCATGAATAAGCGTAGGATGATAAAAGGAGCAAGTCGGTTGTGGTGTGCCGAAACCGACGATGAGGTAGGCCTGAGAAAGAAGAGGGCCCACCCAGCAAAAGAAATAGAAAGGAAAATAAATGTTAAAAGTGGTGTGGTGGGAGGGTCATTCAACGCTGACCTCGAACGGTAAGGAGCCAGGCAAGGGGAGTGCCTTAAGTAGGCTAGGGGTAGAAAACCAGCACCTCCCACAAATTGCCTTAATACTTGTGTTAGGTGCTTAAGATAGTACAGTGTGAAATACCATGAATAAGCGTAGGATGATAAAAGGAGCAAGTCGGTTGTGGTGTGCCGAAACCGACGATGAGGTAGGCCTGAGAAAGAAGAGGGCAAAATTAAGTAATCCAATTTATTAACAGACCACCAATACATATACATTTATCAACCAGACATGTTTATGAAAGCATCTCTTAACTCTTGTACTGGGTTCGGTATGTACCGTGAGTAAGCGGATGACTTCCAGCGCCCCAGTGTTTTGATAACATGAGTTGGGACGTTGAAACTGGAGGCTGTGGACGCGGCTCCTTATACGAAAAGAGTGTCCTGAGTAATTGTTTGCGTTGAGGCCCAGTTGTGTGAGCAAGGACCTGACGTAGGTCATGAAGGTTGTAGTGGTGAGTACTGCACCTTGTAGTTGTAATAACGGTTGCGAGGGCAGTAAGTGATGGTGCTGTATGTAGGCATCCAGAACTTTAACGGGACACCATCTGTTGTGCGTGGGGTAGTACGGAATGTTTACAGGTATGTGCTGGCTGGTTTTGGAGTGAGGTAAAGACAGGATGTAATGATCCATATGTTTTGTCAAGTGGGAATAGAGGAGGAATGGAGTAGTTTGGGTCGTGGAGGTCGTAGTGAATTCTCTGGGTCGTAGAAATCCATAGAAAGCGATGTATATTGCTGTTTTGATGATAGAATTCGTATTAGTGTCAAATGGTTTCAGGTCGAATAGGTTAGATAAAGCTTTGAAGATATGGTTATCTATGGGTAGCCTCTGGGCCAAATGTGTGGGTTCTGATTTTTGAATACCTCTGAGTATGGTCTTAATTTGGTGAGAGGCCATGAAACTGTTATTTGGGTGTAAGATGAGCATGTGGTGTTGAATGCCAGTGAGAGAGAGTTTGATGGTGTTATATGACAATTTGAGTTTAAGGTGGCAAAAGGAAGCAAACCCCAAAAAAGATGTCATAACAAACGGTTGTATGATGTTATGTTCCAGAAGGAATCGTTTGAATAGTGTGAAAACCCTGCTGTATGTTTTGTTTGTATTGTGTGAAAGTGCCAACTGAGACAATGTCCTGCTATGCTGCATGATGACGTCTAGTCCAGTATGAGTTGTTGAAATGTTGGAGTGATGGTGGCTGTAGGTGCTGCTGACGGGAGTGCTTGATGAAACTCCTGAAATTTAAAGCGAGACAAACTGTCAGCAGCTGTGTTGTATACACCTGGCACATGGAAACAACATAGGAAGAAATTATGACAAGCTGCCAACCAAGTGAGTTTCCTCAGAAATCTCATAATCGTAAGAGATTTGGAACGACCTTTGTTGATGATGTGACAGGTCGCCTGGTTGTCTGAGTAACAACGCACTGTCGTATTAGCCCATAAATGACCCCACGCTACGGCAGCCGCCACTATGGGGTAGATCTCAAAAAGAGCTGAGGTAGTGGAAAAACCTTCCAAATCAAGAACTGCTGAAGGCCAGCTGCCCCAAAGCCATTCGTTCCCAAAAATTGCTGCAAAACCAGTGGTAGATGCCGCATCTGACCAAATGGTAGGAGATGATTCAGTCAATTGAGGGAGGAACATACTTTACCATTCCAAGTGGTTAAAAACCTCTTCCACATGTTTAGATCTGCCGTAGCTTGGGCATCTAAGGACAACCTGTGCGTGTCATGTAGAAAAAGTGAGAAAAGATGCAATAGTCGTGAAATAAAGGAGCGGCCTTGAGGTATGATGCGCATTGCAAAATTTAGTGACCCCAGCAGGGACTGTAGTTCTTTGCGGTTGCAAGTGCCGAGCTTTAGGTAGTTGTTTATGTAAGTGAGAATATTGTCTATCTTTTCGTAAGGTAGGCTTGCTTGCATTGTGGCAGAGTCTAACTGGATACCCAGAAAAGTGATAACGTGTCTGGCCCTTCTGTTTTCTTTGGGGAGATGGGTACACCTAGTTGCTCAAACAGCTTAGTGGTAGCTTTGAGGCTAGTGGGAGGTGCAGTATTCTCCTCGACCAGTAGGAAATCGTCCAAGTAATGTAATACTGTAGGGCATCCAGCTATGTTCAATAGTAACCAGCATAGTGCTTCGGCAAATGTGTCGAAAATAGCTGGGCTACTTTTGGACCCAAAAGTTAACCGGGAGAAAAAATAGTAGTTCTCGGACCACTTGATGCCATGCAGGTGCCACAGTGTGGGGTGGATAGGGAGTAATTTGAAGGCGTTAGTAATGTCGGTCTTACTGAGCCAGGCTCCAACCCCTGCTTGTATGATAGCTGTAATGGCGTGATCTATGGTGGTGTATTGCAGAGAGAATTCCTCAGAGGGTATGAGGGAATTAAGACTGGGGTTGGCCGATGAGTGGGGAGCTGATAAGTCAATGATGAGTCTCTGTTTTTGGGAAGATTTCCCTGTGACAATACCAATAGGGTTGGTGCGCCATTCTGTGAATGGGGGAGTTCTAAAAGGCCCCAATACAAAGCCCTCCTCCACTTCTTGGTTTATGAGGGTGTCAACCACTGTGGGGTTGTGTTGGGCGGATTGTAGGTTTGGGCATTCCAGAGTGCCAGCTGGTATGTGTAGGATACCTGTGTGGAAGCCTTCTGTTAAACCAGAAATAAGAAAATCTACCAGGTGTCTAGATGGGTGCTGAGACATCAATGCTGTGAATACTGGCATATAAATGGACGTAAGGTAAGGCTTAGAATACATTTTATTTGGACACATGGTCTTAGCATGTGCCCTAAAACATTTTGAGCAGACATGCAATAGTCTACATCCACTGTAATTACAAGACCCAACATTGAAATTATTACATATCTGGGACTTGCCCAGAAACTTGATTGGGCGTCCCAATTTGTCTTTGGATAGTTTCCCTGGATCCCCAGAGGAACTAGTTCCTTGTGTGGAGGCATGTCCGTCTGCCGTGTTGGGACAAAAATTGGTAGTATGGGCTGTGGAGGAGCAGTATGCACAAGCTGGTGTTCTTAGACCTGCAAAGTGTCTGCAGAATAAGACGGTATCAATCCTTCCCCAGTTGGATCGTGTACCGTACTGGGAGAAGGCTCCAGCCACTTTTGCAGAAAAAGACCTATGGTAGTCATAGAATGCTGAACCATATTTGTTGCCCAGGTCTACCAGCTTGTGCATATAGAGATCAAACTCCTCTCTTCTGTTGGGATAAACCGCACAGACGACATCCCTGTAAATACCAAACGCTAGTACAAATTCAGGGATAGTCAGTTTCCTGTTCAGGCGGGCATCCCTAGATCTGACAATAACAGAAACATCATCATAAGCATACGTCTTATGTTCCACAATGTCCTGGGAGGCAATCAACAGGAAGCCAGGTTGACGTCTTTACCTTCCAGGATATCCCTTTTGATATGCTCAGGTATCATGTGGGCCGGGCTAACTTCCTGGTCATCCAGGGGGCTGGCTGGAGCGACTAATGGCAGGGCTGGTGTTTGTACCGCAGCCGCGGGTGGCCCTGCTAGAGTGAGGGCCGTGGTGACCGACTCAAGTTTCTCCAGCCTGGAGTTGACCTTGCCCATGGATGCCATGAGTGAGGATAACATGGCCTGTATGTCCCCTGGGTTGGACTGGCTAGATCCTTCCCCGGCTTCCATGTTATTGGTTGATGTGTGTAGCAGTTTGAAAAGTTCTGCCTTCCTTGCTGTAGCGGGGTAGGGGATTTGTCGTCTCCTTAATTCCGTGGTTATGCGCGGGATTGTCCAGGATCTAATTGATGCTGGACTAGCTAGCTCTCCTCCTTGTGTGGGAGTGACAGCTCTAGCCGGGGTGCTAGGCAGGGAGAAATCCTCTACCCCTTCCTGAGACATACTATAAATAAAACAATAATTAGTATATAGAACCACCAAATTGTACTGGCAGGCTAGCTAGGCCGGATGGCGAAAGTATTATGCTTGTTTGGTGACAGGTGAGGCCCTACTATTGCCAAGCGGCTTGAGAGGCTCTATCTATGCGTTGGCGCGAGGGGTTATTGAGGCCACTTGACGTAGTGGCAGGAGTTTTAGGCCTCTCGGTGACTGTACGACAGAAAACAGGGGAAGGGAGTGACAGGTGAGGCCCTCTCTTTGCAACATGCGAGGCGGCTAGCTAACGTGTGGCCCGATGGGTGTTTGCCTCCGAAACGTTTGAGGCGGGGTGTTGGCCTCGCGGGACCACTAACTAATGGCGACAGCCAAGATGGGGTAAATACCTATTGGGAATCCTGTGACCCTATTGCCAGTACTCTAAACTAGGGGGATGAAATGAAATGTATGGTAGAATACCATATGAGCAGGTGTACGTACCTGGTAGTATGATAAATCACAGGAATAAACCGTGTGGAGCAATTATATAAGCTCGACAGCCTAAAAATGGGTAAAAGAGAGTAGTACGATGAGTGTGGGGTGTAAAAAGAACCAGACTTATAGTCTGTAGCAGCAATGTATAAAATTATGTTGATACCATGGGAATAGCTATGAGTGGCTCAGAAATGTTTGCATGCTTGAATAAGACATCTGAGGGAGGCCGTGGCCTATGTACAAACAATCTATGTGTTACGTGATAATGGTGTGTAAAGGAAAACATGAAACGTAGGTTATATACATATGTATATGACTGTGTAGGGGACGTATGATTGGTTGGATCAGTACGTGTGATTCAACCCGAGTATGCATGCAAAAGGATTTAAGCCTTATGTGTCATCGCCATGACAGAGAAATGAGGCCTGTAATGTAGGCTGAGTAAATTGAAATGAAATGGATAGTTATAAAACTCCTGGCGTGGGAGTTCAATGATCTGTACCGAAATGTAACTGGTTTTATAGAAAGGGACATGGATGAGGTCATGGCCTAATTAACACAGCGTTATGTATGATATGTAGCAGAAAGACCAAAGGCAGGGATACCCCAAAATGATTTAACATGATGTAAAGTGATGTATATCTATATGATATGTATGTATAGCAAAGACGTATCAACCCGAGAATTATTGCTTAAATGAACCTATCCTTGTATATGTTGTATAAATAACCCAGAAATGAGGCTTGTAACATAGGCTGAGTCCATTCGTATAAATGGATAAGTAATGCAGACCCCTGAAAGCGTGGGAGTCAAATGGTATACACAGAGAAGTGGACTTGATTTGTGGACGTAATACAATACTGACAATTGTTAAAAGTAATCAACAATAATCTATTTAAGCAAGCAATACTTTAACCGAATGTTATATACACATGAAATGGTGAATATAATTCATGAAAGGATTATACGTGAACACACAGAACAGCCGAAAGCAAATGTGAGGGGAACACAGAAGTTAGAATAGTTTAACCGTATGATTTATGCGAACCAAAGCGTGTATGAGCGTATGTAAAATTTGCCGAACGGCAAAACAACCGAATGAACATTCGTTTAAATAACATGAATAGGATATGCGAAATGACCATTGAACGATTTAAAACATGTTCAGCCGAATGACCGTACGAATGAAAAGCCCGCGAATGGCTTGAAACATTCGTGTCATAAAAAAGGGAAAAGCCGTAAAGCGAGGACCCGTGCTGTACCGTACGCCGTGGGAACCAGTCCTGGCGTGACAGGAAGGTCTGACTTACGGTTTGGGAGTCCCTGGGACGCGATCTACGACGGAGAACGGAGTCAGAAGAAGCTGGACGGGCGGAAAGGCCTGAACAGGATTCCTGGACACAGCTTAACGTGGTGAAACCTCCTGGATACTGAAACCAAGATGGCGTCTGAGAGAACCCGGAAGTGGATCCTCATTCAACGCTGACCTCGAATGGTAAGGAGCCAGGCAAGGGGAGTGCCTTAAGTAGGCTAGGGGTAGAAAACCAGCACCTCCCACAAATGCAGGCAAATTGCCTTAATACATATATATATATACAGGGAGTGCAGAATTATTAGGCAAGTTGTATTTTTGAGGATTAATTTTATTATTGAACAACAACCATGTTCTCAATGAACCCAAAAAACTCATTAATATCAAAGCTGAATATTTTTGGAAGTAGTTTTTAGTTTGTTTTTTAGTTTTAGCTATGTTAGGGGGATATCTGTGTGTGCAGGTGACTATTACTGTGCATAATTATTAGGCAACTTAACAAAAAACAAATATATACCCATTTCAATTATTTATTATTACCAGTGAAACCAATATAACATCTCAACATTCACAAATATACATTTCTGACATTCAAAAACAAAAACAAAACAAATCAGTGACCAATATAGCCACCTTTCTTTGCAAGGACACTCAAAAGCCTGCCATCCATGGATTCTGTCAGTGTTTTGATCTGTTCACCATCAACATTGCGTGCAGCAGCAACCACAGCCTCCCAGACACTGTTCAGAGAGGTGTACTGTTTCCCCCTCCTTGTAAATCTCACATTTGATGATGGACCACAGGTTCTCAATGGGGTTCAGATCAGGTGAACAAGGATGCAGACTTCTTCCTGTACCACTGCTTGAAGAAGGTGTCTTCCAGGAACTGGCAGTAGGACTGGGAGTTGAGCTTGACTCCATCCTCAACCCGAAAAGGCCCCACAAGCTCATCTTTGATGATACCAGCCCAAACCAGTACTCCACCTCCACCTTGCTGGCGCCTGAGTCGGACTGGAGCTCTCTGCCCTTTACCAATCCAGCCACGGGCCCATCCATCTGGCCCATCAAGACTCACTTTCATTTCATCAGTCCATAAAACCTTAGAAAAATCAGTCTTGAGATATTTCTTGGCCCAGTCTTGACGTTTCAGCTTGTGTGTCTTGTTCAGTGGTGGTCGTCTTTCAGCCTTTCTTACCTTGGCCATGTCTCTGAGTATTGCACACCTTGTGCTTTTGGGCACTCCAGTGATGTTGCAGCTGTGAAATATGGCCAAACTGGTGGCAAGTGGCATCGTGGCAGCTGCACGCTTGACTTTTCTCAGTTCATGGGCAGTTATTTTGCGCCTTGGTTTTTCCACACGCTTCTTGCGACCCTGTTGACTATTTTGAATGAAACGCTTGATTGTTCGATGATCACGCTTCAGAAGCTTTGCAATTTTAAGAGTGCTGCATCCCTCTGCCAGATATCTCACTATTTTTGACTTTTCTGAGCCTGTCAAGTCCTTCTTTTGACCCATTTTGCCAAAGGAAAGGAAGTTGCCTAATAATTATGCACACCTGATATAGGGTGTTGATGTCATTAGACCACACCCCTTCTCATTACAGAGATGCACATCACCTAATATGCTTAATTGGTAGTAGGCTTTCGAGCCTATACAGCTTGGAGTAAGACAACATGCATAAAGAGGATAATGTGGTCAAAATACTAATTTGCCTAATAATTCTGCACTCCCTGTATATATATTTGCTGTTGTACCTTGCACTCAGGCTTCAAAGTTGTGTGACCGGGTGCATCACCAGGGCTCCAGTATCCAGGCAATTGAAATAGTTGGCTGCACTCTCAGATTTCCTTAAAACATAACTTTTATTGAAATATTTAAGAGAAGATCAATGTTTCAGTCCCTCTTGTGGACTTTCGTCATGATCCTGATGAAAGTCCACAAGAGGGACTGAAACGTTGATCTTCTCTTAAATATTTCAATAAAAGTTAAGTTTAAAGGAAATCCAAGAGTGCAGCCAACTATTTCAATTGCCTATATATATATATATATATATATATATATATATAAACACCCTACATAGCACAATGACTTATGGGGGCTGGCAGAGATTTTTTTCCAGGGCTGCTTCGTATCCCCAGTCCGACCCTGGTCCTGTGTGAATTTTTAGGGATTCCAGTGACAAAGTGTTCGAACCTGTTGACTGGTTGCACGATTCCTCTAGCCCTGGGATAAATCAAGCTAGCTAGATCTGAGAGCCTCAAGTGCCTTTGTAAAGGCAATAGCAATCACTGTAAGAAGAGCTGCAGAGGAATAGGCAGAGCGGACAATATCTGACTGGCAGAAAGGCTGCAGCAGAAGATTTATGGGAAATTGGAGAATTTACTGTTAGTGCTGCTTACTGCTAGTTAGGGATTAACCGTAAAAAAAAAGTTTATAAGAATTTTAAAAGCGTAAAAAAAATTTTAAGAAAGTTTTCAAAAGTTTCTAAATATGTAATAAGTAAAAAAATTTGTTTAAAAACAAGTATTAAAAAGTAAAACATGCATTTAAGAAATGCTCATTACCACTACACCTGGAACAAACTAGCAAAAAAATGATCCCACGCTAAGGTTCAAAATATGCCTTTTAAAATACCCCAGGGTGTATTCTTTAATAAATGGTATGCATTTGTTGGGTAGTTTGAATAACCAACCAGCTAAACAGCTCCAAAATGGAACATGGACACAGCGTAAAACTTCAAAGTTAGAAAAAAACTGAATGGCTGTGTCTCAAATGTGCCCCTTCAACATATACCTGGCAAAGGTACATACAGGGTATTGTTGTACTCAGACGACATAGCAGAGCAACCTTTGAAATATTATACAGCCATAACACACATAAAATTTGCAAAATATACAAAGCAAACTTACTTTGTCTGTCAAAAAGGAAGAAAAAAATGCTTATTACAACTACACTTGGTACAAGCTAGCGGAAAAATGATCCCATGCTAAGGTTCAAAATATGCCTTTTGAAATACCCATTTCTTCTTTAAGAAATTATATGTCTTTATGGTGTAGTTGGAGTATGTAGCCTGCTAAAGTGCTCCAAAGTGGGACACGGACGCATCAAAACCAAGGCCGGATTAACACAGGGGCTGATGGAGCTGCAGCTCCAGCTCCAGGCCCATGCCCATGGAATAGGCCCATTGATTTAAAAAAAACAAACAACAACAAAAATATATTTTTCTTAACTTTTTTTTTTTTTTTAACACACTTCTCTTAGGGTTGCCACCTGGCCGGTATTTATTTGAGGCTGCCTGGCTGGTGCTGATATTGCAGTAATACAAATACAAATGCCGGTATTTTTCTCAGTATAAACAGAGATTACTCTGCAATACCAGCATCGACCAGTAGGGGTCGCTGTGTGTGTGGAGAGAGGCAGGGATAGGAAGTTACATCATATACCTGCATCTCTCTACTCACTGATCCACGGGGGAGCAGCTACACAGCACAGAAATTCCAGACAGCAGTTCCCGGCCTACAGAAACGGCCTACAGCTCAAGGAATTGAGGGATGGGGTAAAGGCTGCAGAAACACTTCGGGACACTGAGACCTGGGAACACTGATACCTGGGGACACTGAGACACTAGGGGACGCTGGGAGACAGAAGGGCACAGTAACTTGAGGACACTGAGACATGGGTAAACAGACACACATGGGTACACTGAGACACTGGGAGACATTGGGACACTGAGACACTGAGTATCCACATGTCTCCCAGTGTCTGTGTCCACATTTCTCCCAGTGTCCCCATGTCTCCCAGTGTCCCTAAGTGTCTCAGTGTCTACTAGTTACATGACACTAGAGGACACTGGGTAACATGGGGACACAGAGACATGGGGACACACAGAGACATGGGGACACTGGGACACTGTAATACATAGTCTTGGTGTCCCCCAAGTCTCCCAGTGTCCCCAAGTGTCTCAGTGTCCCCATTTTTGACAGTGTCCCCTAGTGACATGAGGACACTGAGAGACATGGGGACATAGACACTAGGGGACACTGGGCGACATAGGGAAAGTGGGAGACACTGGGAGCAATCCAACTATACAGCAGAATCAAACTGTAAGTAGTTTTATGGTGATTTTACAGAATTTTCTCTTATGTCACTCCTTGTGATTTACATCATGTGATGTCACGCATACATAATTAGTTATGCAAATTAGTACGGCCTGTATTTTTTCCAAGAAAGGTGGCAACCCTAACTACTCTTCACATAATCTTGCTTAAGTATGGAAACTTAAGAGGGATATATGGAAACAAAACTTGTGTGGACTAGCTGACATAAAATTAGTTAAGGTAATGCTGACTTTGGTCTCTCTAACACTGTGGCATGTTTCCTTTCTTCTACACTCACTGCAGCCACCTTATCTCTGTCTCAGACTGTATACCTGGAGCTTCTGCCTGCTAGTAGGAAGGCAAGGAGACAAGTGGACATGTGAGTGCTAGGGGACAGTCTTTAGAAAGCATGGAGCAAGCGCATCATCAAACGCATTTATGCCAAGCTCAGGATGCTGTTGGCCAGCCTTTCAATTCTTTGGGCAGACATGCCTCCTTTTTGGGCATGTTCATCCCTTTCGGGACTTCTGGTTACATGATCCGCGTTAGTGACCCACCCGTTCACACTGCTCATTGACTTCCTGCTTCACTGGACACTGCAGTTAGGGGTATGGATTTACTTGAAAGATAAAAGCATAAATTAGAGAGAGATTAGCATATTTTAGCTGCATCCTATGAGTTTCCCTCTGGCAACATCTCCACCAGATACATAACGCTTGAGAAGTATGACTGTTTTAGTGTTTTTGGACGATAAGATTCTGTACCGGGGGAATGGCGGCAATTGGGTAAGTAACTCAAGAATACCTCGGACGTACCGAGGTCCTAGGGGGGATTATTAGTTATATATATATTTTTTTTAAATAATTTTTAAAATTTAGTTTACTGAGTGCCTCGACCACTCGAGGCACTTAGCAGACAGGCAGAGCATGGAAAGCCTACCAGATGGCTTCCGATGCTCTGCCTCACTGCCGGGCGCCACAATCACCTGGCTGCCCGGCAGTCAGGTGAGGTATTGCAGTATGCCTCAACATTAAGGCATCGCTGCAATACCGTTAGAGCGGCGGGAAGCGATCATGATCGCTTCCAGCGCTCAAATTTGCCGTGGGCGTATCAGGTAAGTCCGAGGTCGTTAACGACCATTTTTTGTCGGACGTACTTGATGTGTCCGTGGTCACTAAGGAGTTAAAGCTCTTTAAAAACATGGTCCCTCCCCTACCAGTCAATTAAATTGTCAACATTAGACGTGTGCTAGTGGCTTACAAGATCTAATGCCATAAATTGAGTGACAGATGGTCTCTTTGCTTCCTTTCACTTTGTTGCTCCCCCAGCAGGCACTTGCTGTGGGAATATAAAATGCATTGATGCCAGTGTGCTGGCAGTGAAGCCAGCATGTTAGTATCAACACAAAGCATTGCCCTGGTTGGGAAGTGACCCCAAGCAGTACCAATCACTCCACAATCAGACTCAACCAACCCCTGCACAATCACACTCAGCCACCACACACATCCCACTCAGGTGTATTGCTCAAGGGGGAGTAAGGAAGGCAGTAAGGAGGACCAGTCTTTGTTTCTTGCACTGAGGTCCTGTGATTCCTAGTTATGCCCGTGCATATTCATTTATATTAATTTTTACCATTTGCAGTGATCATTTGCAGTGTCAAACGAATCTTCTAGCAGGAAAACAGTAAACTTTATTTTATGTGTTGGCTTATATTCTTAAACATATTTTATTTAAACCAAGAGTAGATTTAAACCTTTTAGAGTAGATGCAATAGGTGGCACTGTTTCATCGACTTAACAAATATTTGTTTAAAATATTTGTTCTCCTATATTAGTAAAGACTATGTCATTGCTATATTATTAGATGGAGTGTATTTAAAGAACATTTTGTTCAAAATGTGATCTACAGAGATGAGAATTTTTCCTTTTTCAGCATAATTATTTTTTATTTTTTGAGTCTATTTTTCAGGTTGTTTTCAGCGTTTATAAATTATATAGATCTAACTCTCCAAGGAGACTTCGAATCTGTTATTCTTCTACAACTTCCACTTTTAGGTACATTAGTTTCTGCAAACTAACAGGGTTAGAAACATAGAATGTAACGGCAGATAAGAACCATTCGGTCCATTTAGTCTGCCCAATTTTCTAAATACTTTCATTAGTCCCTGGCCTTATCTTATAGTTAGAATAGCCTTATGCCTATCCAATGCATGTTTAAACTCCTTTACTGTCTTAACCTCTACCACTTCAGTTGGAAGACTATTCCATGCATCCACTACCCTCTCAGTAAAGTAATACTTTAATAAACCTTTGTCCCTCTAATTTAAGACTATGTCTTCTTTTTGTGGTACATTTTCTTCTTTTAAATATAGTTTCCTCCTTTACCATGTTGATTCCCTTTATGTATTTAAATGTTTCTATCATATCCCCCCTGTCTCGTCTTATAGAAAAATAATCTCACGAAAGTGAGATTTCAGAGTGAACTCAAAGTGAATGTAAAATCTAAGGCCAAAGTAACCAAAATGGAGGCATAGCTAACTTACAAAATGGTTGCAGTTTAGCTGCTTTTACCGTTAATTTGACATTCACTTTGAATTTGCTTTGAATTCTCGCTTTATTGAATAACCCTGTATGTTCAGTCTCCCTAAAAATAGAGATGAATTGAGTCATCTAAATTTACCTTACTATAAATCTAAGACCAAACCTTTTCTTATTCCACAGATAGAATGCTCCCACTTAATTTACTTTAGCTGAACCGTTGTGTGGAATGGATTAAAATAAAATCAACATTGTATCTCCCTCATATGGCTCAACTACAACCTTGAGCATACCCCAAAATGTAAACCTAGGGTGACAGGGATGACTGAGTAATAGTCTTAAATAGTCCCAGTAATAATGCCGAAATGTACGGTAGTGGTGTCTTTGTTTTGACGAGAACCACTAACGCTCCAGAAAATGGGTTCATGGAGGTATAGGACACCAAAAAGTGAAGGTAGTCTGCATCTAAACTGACACCAGAGTGATACACAATGTCAATGTGTGTGCCATGGCGGCATCCCAATAAAGGAGGATTCGTGACAGTAAATAACTGTTGTAAGCTGCCACTATTAACAACAGTTCATAGCTTGTATTGGCTAAAAATGCCCACCATGTTTACAACCTTATTGCACTATTTTTGTAGCTTATCGCTAATAACAGCTGCCACTACAGATACTAACACGAACATACCAGTGGCTTACTGGTAAATAACAGAAACAAACGCTGTGTAGTCTGTAGTGGCAGATAAGGAGCAGCTGGCCTTTCTTCTGATTTTATCAATTTCTGTTGGCCAGTATGGATCTTCTGTTGTCCCATAATTGTCAGGGCTCCGCGAGCGGCGGCTTGTGCCGACCGCATGCCATTTTTCTCTCTGTTACAATTGCTGCAAGCGGTCGCCCCCAATCCTCGTGCACCGCCCGTGGCTTCTTCATACTCGTGCTCGCCGCGAGTGGCTTCTTACAGTGCCCTCGCATCGCTTGCGGCCGCCCCCTCCTGCAGCAATTCAAACGCTCGCGTGCAGCATCTTTACATAGGCGCCCAAGTCAGTCACAGACTCGGCGCACAATAGTGACCTCAGAACTCTAAGGGAGGTACAAGTACCCCCTTGTGTTATAGTTAACTTTAATTGGAAAGTGGCCAATCAGAGTTAACCTAAGCTTATTTAAAGTCACGTCCCCTTCCCCTCAATGCCCTGTTGTGGGACTTTATTAACCATATTTGAGCATTGCACTGTGTTTGGATTTCCGGTTACCGATCTTTTAGGTTGGCTCACGTTTATTCTGTTTTCTTGTTCCCTGACCTCGTCTCGTCTCTCCGTTTATCCGTCTCTCTGTATCCCTTGACCTTGGCTCGTTTTCTGACTACTCTTTTGCATAGCCCGGCCATTCTAAGGACTGGTATTGCAATTCTGTCTGTTGTGTCCTGTCTGCGTGTTTGGTTCCCTAGGGATTGTGACAATAATTATATTTTGTTTAATGAGAATATCTCCAAAGGCATAGGGCAGCAATGGGAGCATGTTTTGCACCTTCATAAACCAACCTCTTTATGGGATGGTAGATGCTCCTCTTTGAAAATGGTAATTTGTTTAGAGATCCGATTTGATTTCATACCACATAACAGTTGTTGATATGAAAGGAGACAATGGAGGATTTTACTATGTTTGTGGATAATCTCAACGATAATTAATAAAAATTGACTTCTTATCAAAGTGATGTCAACCAAATTGTATTTTTGGATCTATTGCTCACAGTTTTCCTTATGGGTCAGATAGCAACAGAGAACTATAGAGAACTGGTCTCTGTCATTGGCATCCAACTTCCATCTGAACCATATGGTTTCAGAGACCTCTACTGGCAAATAATTCTGTCATGCCTAAAATTAGTCCCAGATCTCTCTGGCACCACTGATTGGCAGGTTAATACTGCTACTGGGCACCTTGATATCTGAGGCAGACCAACAATAGCACTTCTGACACATTCCCATAGGGATATTGAATTGGACCCATGGTTCCTGGGCCCCTGTCTACCCTAAACAGCCACCTAAGGTCACCTTATGATTAATAATGCTGTGCCGCCATCTCCCATGCTCACGTGCTACCTCCTCCCAAACACTTCTCCCATCCTCAGGTATATTTAAATCACTTGATTCCCTTACGTCCCTTTGTGTATTTGTCCCTCATCACTTTAGGTAACAAGCTTGTTTGGGAAGCACCCTTTACATCTATTGTTTCCATATGCCATTGTGTTAGAATTAAATGTTTGTCTTGTTTCCTGTCATACAGCACTGCAGAATATGTTGGCGCTACATTAATAATTGTAATTTTCATTGTACCCTGCAGGTATTTGCACCCTTTGTCTAATTGTAAATTGTGCATTTTGTCTAAAACTGGTCATGGTAGCTTTAGTAGCTATGACTGTAACCAAATAGCTTGCAACCTTTAATTGATTTGCATTGCCTTGCTGCCTGACTCACGTGTGCAAAGATTCTTTACAATTATGATTCAAAGCAGAATTAATGTATATGAACTCCAAAAGGAATGGACATTCAGTGTAAAAAACAAACAGACAAACAATGCAGAAATGCAGAAATTGGAACAGGTCATTTCCCTACAACATTTAAAGAGTGTAACAATTGGTAGCCATAATTTTATTAATCATAACCAATGACATTCAACCCATAAAATCTTGAAAGATAAAATATAAAAGTCTGTCCATTTAAACAAAAAAGAACAAAAAGTTATTAGCCATTCCCAGGTTTCTTACTTTAAAGTATCAGATCTTTATTTCTGTTATTTATCTGCACATTCTTGTAACTCCTCCCTTCCCTTCCTCTTTCAAACACTATTGCTTTCACAAGCGCAGATAAATCACTCTTACACCTTTTACCAGTACAAACACAAAGTGGATAAAGGGAAGTGTGGCTTATCACTAACTGTAAAATGGAAGCTGGACAGTAAAACTCAGTTTCACCCCCTTACTATTTTAGGCATCATTTCTCTTAAAGTACAGTGACACAAAAACAAAAAATAAAAGCATTTTTGTTGTCGTGTAACAAAATTTAAACATTGTATGCACTTAGAATCTTGCATAAAATAATTCTAAAATTCATTGTAAACTGCTTACGTGAATAAATATACCAAATTGTATTAAATGCATTCTTTGTAAAAGTTTTGTGACATATGTAGTAAAAAGAGAGTCCTCAATAACAACCTGTAATATTTCTTTAAGCACATATGCGTTATTACAGAAGAAGGACATCAGTGTCAGAGAAAATAAAGAATACAATAAAACAAGTAAAACCAGAGTATAACTACTATTGTCAGCAACTTACTTTAGGTTTTAGTGAGTCATACAATACAAGATCTTACACGTACCCAAGTGGTTAGTGGAGTGCCTCAGGGTTCTGTCCTGGGTCCACATTGTAAATAATTAATGGGTTGCTCCAACCCATCCAGCCCTTTTTTATTATCTTTTTTTCAATTTAGAATGCACTATTGGGCACTAGGGACTTGCCCATCTGTACTCCCCTCTCCCCTACCACTTAGGTTTCATGAAAAAGCATTTCATTTTACCAATATTCAGGCTCAGAGCAAATGCATACAGTCTGAGTCAAGGAGGGGAGTTAGGAAGTGTGGGGTGGACAGTACACGCTTCTCTTTGCCGATGTGCTCACAATTGCCAGCGTACAATGGGTGCTTACGACACACATTATTTGTGCTCACAATTAACATTAGGCAGCCCCGAACAGAGTTCCTAAGACACGTTGCTCATAGATTACTCACTCCATGACCATTTCTAAAAGTAGAAGTGGTCATTGAGGTTGGAGAACCCTTTAAATACAAAATGTAAAATCAGGCTGTATTCCATCTTGTAGGAAGGAGCGATTTGGTATTCTAGTATTGCATGATGCTCATCAACTAATTTTGAGTGTAAAGGCAAGCAATCCCGTCTCCACTCATGATGACACCAGTTTTTTTTCCTCATACCTCAAACAATTGAAAACAGGTGCATTCATGCCTGAGGGATTGCTCTGGGTCAGTCCCTATCTCACCTATGTAAATAGTAACAATAATTATAGCCTTTTTCTGATTACGTACAGGTGATAAGGAATTTGCAAATCTTCCTTAGATAATGACCCTGTTTAGGAATTGCAAGACGGCAGCAGAACAAAGGTACAAAAGTGTGCAATATGCTACCAAGCTTGTTGCAAAGTGTCTGCTGGACTTCTCTGTTGTATTCTCCATATTGAAGCCATGCAGTACCATGTGCAAATTATCAGCAGCCAAAGTTGCAACAATGATATGTAAGCCAAAGATATCATGCTGTATGTCCTAATGTAGGTGCAGATTCCAAGGAATGGGATCTTTGAAGAAGGGCCTAAAATAGTAGAAGGGGCAGGTCATTAAACTAGTACATTATTACATAAATAACATAAAAAGCAAACACACACATGTATATATGTATATACACACAAAAGAAAATTTTAAATATCCCATGTTTAAAGCATACAATCAAGTATGTAGAACTTTTCAAATGGGTTGAATACTGCACGGAGTCCATAAAGTAGAGGATCTTAAAAAGGCAACTTTAGACTTCCTAGGTACTACTCCATTAGCTTGTGTCATTCATATAACATCCCTGCAAGTAAGTACAAAATAATTACTTGAACTGTTTATTATGTAAACAAGACAATCTCTGTTCTCTTCTTCTCCTGGTGATAATAGTGGTACCCTTCAGTGTTTTATTACCCTCATTATTTAGGAAGAATGCATGCCATCCCCACTAAAACTCCCCCTAACACTTGAATTAATGTTACAGACACCCTTTCTGAAGGATTGTCAGAAAAGAGGAAGATGGGAAATGACCCTCAGAAACGACCAAGGAAAAGGAGACGATGGCCAGCAAGTAAGTAGATGATAACGGAACAGAGATTAAAGTGAAAAGGCAAGATACAATGAACTTTAAAAGATTAGGAGAGGTTAAGAGAAGGAACATAGGCTGAAAAGTGCTATGTAGGGAAAACAAACCTTACCGCTCTGCATCACTATTCTTGCTGTTATGGAGTTTGAGAGTGTGGATCAATGGAAGGCCACCAAAATTTTATTTTTGCCATTTTTTACATAGTTAACTAGTAATCTTGAAAAAAGCCATCAAAGTCCATCAAGTTCAACCTTGAGATGATTATGTAATGCTGTTGATCCAAAAGAAGGCATAAAAGCCAGTTGAAGCCATTTCCAATTTTGCAACAAAAAGGGGGGGATCCTTCATGACTCCATGATGGCAGTCAGATTTCTCCTTTGATCAACATGGGTGCTAACTTTGTAACTTTCTATGCCAACCTTTTTATGGGTTAGTGAGAGGCCACCTATTTGATCTGTATGTATCTGAAAAATTTGTGAGTGGTAGATGTGGCGGTTTTTAATTTTTGATAGAAGCATAAAGATTAGTGATGTCCCGAACTGTTCACCGAACAGTTAGCCACGAACAGTTCGCCGCGGACTCATCATTGAGTAAACTTTGACCCTGTACCTCACAGTCAGCAGACACATTCCAGCCAATCAGCAGCAGACCCTCCCTCCCAGACCCTCCCACCTCCTGGACAGCATCCATTGTGAAGCTGCATTCTTAGTGAGCTGTCCAGGAGGTGGGAGGGTCTGCTTCTGATTGGCTGGAATGTGTCTGCTGACTGTGAGGTACAGGGTCAAAGTTTACTCAATGATGAGTCCGCGGCGAACCGTTCGGTGAACAGTTCGGGACATCACTAATACCATAACCTGTTTCAAATCTACCATAGGCGTGCGCACGGGGTGTGCCGGGTGTGCCTGGGCACACCCTAATCCCGCGGCACGCCTATATATATTGAGACCGGCAGGGGAGATCTCAGGATCTCCCCTGTCGGCTCATGCAGAGCCGGCACTATCCCAGCGCCGGCTCTGCTCTCAGCCTCCCTCTCCACTGACCCGCATGCAGGGAGGGAGGCAGGAGAGGACCCGGCGGAGCTATTGCCGGCAGCTCCACCGGGTTCCTCTCGCGAGATATGAGCATTGCCACGGCAACGCTCAAATCTCACGAGAGTGAACTCTAGCCCCACAGGGGCTAGAGTTCACTCTCCACTGGACCACCAGGGATGGAATCAGCAGCACGATAGCAATTAATGTACCCCCACCCCCACAATCACCCACCCACATACAGCACCCACCGACATACACAGCACCCACCCACACACAGCACACATACAGCACCCACACACATACAACACCCACAGACATACACAGCACCCACACACATACAGGACCCACACACATACAGGACCCACACACATACAGGACCCACACACATACACAGCACCCACAGACATATTCAGCACCCACATACATACAGCACCCACAGACATACAGCACCCACAGACATACAGCACCCACAGACATACAGCACCCACAGACATACAGCACCCACACACACAGATACAGCACCCAGACATACACAGCACCCACATACATTCAGCACCCACAGACATACAGCACCCACAGACATACAGCACCCATACACAGCACCCACAGACATACACAGCACCCACACACATACAGCACCCACAGACATACACAGCACCAACACACATACAGCACCCTCACAAACACACACAGCACATTAACAGTACCCTCACAAACAGGACCCTAACAAACACAGCACACTACCAGTACCCTCACACACAAACAGCACCCTCACACACAGTTCATTAACAGCACCCTCACAAGCGCGCACACACACACACACACACAAACAGCACCCTCATACACAGTACATTAACAGCATCCTCACAAGCACGCACACACAAACACCCTCACCCACATAGCACACTACCAGCACCGTCACACACACACACATCACACTAACAGCACCCTCACACAGCACACACACACACACACACAGCAGTGTGTGTGTGTATGTGTGTGTATATATATATATATATATATATATATATATATATATATATACATACATACATATATATATATATACGCGGCGTGTGCTTGTGCTTTAGGGTGCACACCCTAATGCAATAGGCTGCGCACGCCTATGAAATCTACTGCTCAGTGACTGTAGTTTTCTATTGGATGAGGATATAACTACAAAATATAGTAATCTGCACTTTCTAAGACAGGCTGAATTCAACAAACATTTGGTGAAGGCATTTTATATAAATTTGGTGGCATTTTGATAAAATCAACAAAGCCTTCATCTTTGCAAGAGTTCATAACAATTCAAAGAAAGATATTTTCCATTTTGTTAATTACCTCCAACATACAGAGTCTACATTTCTGCAATGAGGCCCAAATTGTGTCTTCTAGATGTGCAATTTTTATTTTGCTATCTATTGAATTACCTAAAATTAGTCCAAACAGCCATACAATGTAGATTTATATAAATAAATCTGATTCAGTGGAGATATAATCATTTATTCAACAAATATTGCCTATACTAAAAGGCAGGAATTATCATTTGTGACTTACTTATAATGACTTTCGGTGCACTTTATAAATGCCAGTAATAAAAATAGTTGTAACATACATCTCTTTCATGTTAACACAAGTTCACATATTAGCCTACAGGGGGCAGCCTGTTTTAAACAAACAGATTTCACTTAGCTATAGCAGTGTTGCAGCAATGTTTCAGCGGGCAAATTAATTAGATAAGTACAGACTAATTAAACAACACATTCAATGTATTTTTATGAAAAAAAAACAAATCAAAGGTTTACATTTGGGGCACACAATACTCTTTAATTATGTTCTACCTTGCAGTTACTGTACTAGATTACCTTAACTGTCTTCTGCAATAATGAAGTCACAATAGCTCCAGTAACGTTAATATTGATCATCGCCTTTATTTATATAATTAATAGAATGCTCTATAAATGTAAGGCTGTAAACTCGTTTTGACAGTGCCCTCATCACTTCTATATGTTTTGATTTTTTCGCTCTAAATAAAAATATATCACATTGTGTCTGAAAAGAATACAAATTGTATAATATCAAGTTATACTCAAATTGAATTCATGCCATTGCCTTTAATAACTTTTAATTTAAGACTTGTGGACGTGGAAAAAAATAAATGCATTGTGTAAATATTTATCTTCACCTGTAGGATCCTAACGAAACCTGTATATTTTATATTACCCCTTGTCAGCTGAAGAAAAAAAATAATCCTTAATACTTTTTTAATACCACCTTGTATTTGTCAATGTTAATGTCATTTGAGCAAGGTCCTCATCAACATTTTGTTCCTGTAACATTTTGCAATTGTCTCATTTATAGTTAACTGTCCCCCTTTTATAATATTGTAAAGCGCTGCGGAATATGTTGACGCTATATAAATACCAGTAGTAATAATGATAACTTCATGTTCCAGCAGGACAGTAGCTTCTTCAGACAGCTATAGAGCATTACTGGGACTCCTGTTATCCTAGATATGTACCATGAGATCTTGGCTTCTCTCCCCTGTTCTCTCATCTTGCTTCATCTGTATTCCATCCCCCTCCTTGCTAAAACATTGCCATGAGAATTGGCACTTTGCAGCCAGCTAGCAGATAGCTCTACAACCCACAGAACTAGAGAAAAAAAATGTAAAAAAATTGGCTGCATTTCTCCCAGCCTCCCCCTTGCACTTACTACCCTTATACTATAAACAAGCAAGTGTTAAATATGCACGTGTTTCATTTGTGTTTATAAGGCACCTCGTCCCTGATCACGTGCTGGGGAGGGGATCTCTGCTTGTTTAGTAATCAATGTCTTCTTCACTTCCTTCTTGTGATGCAGTAGGCTGCGAGCACAGCTGAAGGAAGCTGATTGCCCTCAGTTTGAAATTAGCAGGGACAACGTACACACACACATACACTGGATTGTCTGTCTCTTGGAAGGGGAAGAAAATGAGTGCAGGGGACGTGGTCTGCACTGGCTGGCTCATCAAATCCCCCCCTGAGAAAAAGCTGAAAAGATATGTAAGTACTGGGCTACCCAGACATCATCACATGGATTGTTCAGTGATACATCGAGCATTCTATTCCTGAATGTATCGGTGCGGTGAATAGAACGAGCTAGATCCTGCAGCCAGGGCACTTGTGCCACTATGCACTAACTCATCAACCTGCTATACTTGCAGCCTGCATCATGATATGTGTGTAGAGCCATTGTGGGATGGGAATATATTGCCAGCACTTAACTCTTAAATGTTTAGGCGTGGATTTTATTTATATATATTTATATATATTTTTTATGATGACTTTTTGTTGTTGTTATGGATGTGGTTTATGGTTTAGCATGTTGTCATCCTCCATTATGTTTTAGATAACGAAGTTTTGTTGGTGCCACTGTACATGTTGTACTTTTTCTATAACTAGATGAACAGTCTGATAATCTTTGTTTTGAGTACATAATGGAATGGAGGGAGGTGGAGATTCCAGAGAATGACTTCTGTGAAGGATGTGGGGAAGAGAGGGCACTTTGCTCAGCTACCCCTCATTTTTTCACGTGAGCAGCCCTCATATATTATTATTTTTTTTATTATTTTTATTTATTTTTAAACCTGGGTGTCTACTGGAAACTGTGTCAATGCTGGCCTGCAAAGGAGACATTACATTCCAGTCACAAATAGCTGAGGGGCCTTTTTTTTGTGTGTGTCCACATAGGCTGAGACATAGTGTTATTGTTTTATTCTGTGGGAACTGTGTGGGGTGAGAATAAACGAAAGGAGAGGGAAAAACCCTCTGTCCCCTGTTTGTTTGTAAAAATATTACTATGAAAGGGGGATATTCCAGCAGTCTCTCCTGTTATTTGACTAGTACAATTATTTTCTTTCATACTATCATGTTTGTTTGCTGATGTTAACTTTTCAACTGAAATTGAGGAACAAATATACCGACAAGCATATTTTTTTTAGATTGTATCGCAGCATAATTGCCTGTGACTCATAGTCATTTGTGTGTCTCATGGACATGACAATTGTAAACAAGTCCCACCCATTAGACAGTGTTTTGATACCCCTGATCATTTTAAAGTAGGGTTTAATATCAACTCCAAGTTTCTAATACAATGTTGTGATCCCCACTTGAGAGTTTGCTACTCATGACATCCTTGTTTATTCTTGGGTTGGATCATGACAGTTTGTGGCCTTTGACATCAGGCATTCTGGATGAGGACCTAAACCTGTGTTTATACTTTTGCTGTCTGAATCCCTGTTGTGTAGATGTTATCAAATATTAACTTGCCTCCTTTATTTTCTAGCATAATGTCTTCTACAGTCTTTGTTTTTAAAAAAAAAAAAAAAAACTTGCTTTTTATTTTTGCTTTTAGGTTTTGTTTTGTCTCCTTTTTGTTAGACTATAACGCATCTCTGAAAATATACCATTGAGTAAAACATTAAAAAGAACATTATCATTTGTTTAGAAAGACCATGCCAAGGCATAGATTGCAAATGAGAGAGAGAAACCAAAACATTTTTCTAAACTGCATGGTGCAAAAATACAGCGTTTATAACTGTAACTGACAGGGCACAAATCTCGTCCAATGTGGCCATTTGCCGAATAGTGTTTTTTTTTTTTAGAGTTC
>OW240920.1:73276153-73306473 GCA_933207985.1 Pelobates cultripes
CACACACACACACACACAATGCAACCCCTACACACAATGCATCCCTTACACACACAGAAACACACAATGCATTCCTTACACACACTCAATGCACCCCTTAAACACACTCAAAGCACCCCTTACAAACTCACACACTTCATCCCTTACATACACAGAAACACACCTTGCAGCCCTTACACATACAAACACAGATTTACACAGTGCATTCCTTACACACAAATCAGGACATTCCCTACACACTCCATCCCCTGTGAACAAACTCATTGGTGGAAAATGAAGGTGGACCCTGGGACCCAGACCTTGAGCTGTGTAAAGGGCCCCCAAAAAATGGAGCTGCTTCTCGCTCTCCCAGAACATTGATTTGTGTGACCACAGTTACAAACAGCCTCCAGAGATCCTGTTATACACCAGACCAGTGGAGCCAGACTGCAGCTAGAGCCCATCATCATCCTCATCTGCTTGTAAGTAGGTAATCTAGTATATTATTTGTGGCACTAATCTCTAATTTACCTCACATTAAAGAAACACTATAGTTCCCAGAACCACTGCAGCTTAATGTAGTGGTCCTGGTGTCTATAGCCTGTCCCTGCAGGCCTTTTAATGTAAACACAGCGGCACTGCAGCACTAGCGTTAGTTAACATGGCAGGTCATATGGGTGGGCATTGTGATAACAATGGGGAGGGGTGAACTTACTTTTGCCTAGGGCGGCAAAAATCCTTGCACCGGCCCTGGTCCCAAGCCCCTAGTCACCACCCCCCCCCCCACCCAAAAAAACCTATCCCCTACCTACCCCCCTCACCCTACAAATAGTGAGGGGGGAATAAAATAACTAACCTGTAAAAAAAAAAAAAATAAATAAAAAAAAAATAAATAAATAAATTAAACTTACCATTTGACGTCTTCTTTTTTTCTAAAATCTTCTTTCTTCAGCCCCCAAAAAGGCCAAATAAAATAGTCACCTTGATTGGGGGTGTGTGTGTTTCATTTAGACCCCACCGCTTCAGGGTGGACCTCTAGGACCACCCCCTTATATTGTTTTATTAGGCCCACACCCAACGCCAGGGTAGTCGGGGAGGAAGTAGTCCCCCCTTATTGTTTTATTAGGGCCCCCACCCACCGCTCAGGGGTGGGGGCCGGGGGGGGAGGACAGTAGGTCCCCCCCCCTCATTATCTTCATGGCCCCCACCCGCCGCTCAGGGTGGGGGAGGACAATAGGTCCGCCCCCCCTTTATTGTAATTTATGTCTTTTTTTTTTTTTTCAACAGTGAGCAGCCACAGGCTGCTCACTGTTTAGTAGACATGCCCCTACTCGCGGTATAGCGAGTAGGGGCATTTGGGAGATTTTAATCTCCCTTGTGCTATTATGGGGGGGTCATATTGACCCCCATAGAGTGCGAGGGGGACCTGGGGGGGCTTATGAAGTGGTGGGGAGCACTGCTCCCTGCCGCTTCTATCTTTACATATTACAAGGAGGGAGCTGCCCACCGGTAGCTCCCTCCTTGTAATAAACTGAACGAACAAACTAACACTGATACATAGTGTTAGTTTGTTCGGCTGATCTTTCTATTCACTCATTCGTCTGTCGAATGAATGAATAGATGAAATTCCCGTTCGCATGTCCAGGTATTTCACTGGGCATGTGCGGGAATCTCACAGTCCGTCTAGTGAGGGCTGATGACGTGTCCCACAGGGACTTCACCTACCCACACAAAGATGGCGGCGCCCTGAATCAAGATCGGGGCAGAAAATAAGGATTAAAAAAATAGATAATGTGGGGGGCTTAGGGGCATTTGGGGGTGACTAGTGGGTCAATTGGATGTAGTGGAGGCGGGAGGGGGGTTAAAAAAAAAAAAAAAAGTGATTCGGCATGACAGTGCCGCTTTAAATCTAAACATTAAGTTGTGTGTATGTGTGTGTCTATGTATAAATATAATTTTCTACTGTAATCTGCTCTCCTAAGTAAACTTTGTCAGTACATAAGAAATGTCATGCAGTTACACTTTAACACAATTATTTCATGTGTTACATTATGGTATAACAATATATGAAGGAAGAAATTCCAATGTTCAAGCTAACACTGACCTGTGCTTCTTTAGCACTATATAATAAACCCTGCTTTTCTTGGCACGCACAGTATCACTATGCTCAACACAATCACTTCCCTTTGATATAATTTTGGGTGGAGCGGGGTTTGGAATGTCTGTCCAGCTAAGGCCAGCTTGTTCTTATGTTCCCCACTAACCACCATATGTTTGCTTATTGTTTCTGTTGTAATTCTAAAAGGTAAACGCTGATTTTGATAAAGGCAATTGAAAAATCAAGAAACACCGTGTGTTAATCTGTTTGTGTACTTATTTTTTTTAATTTATTTTTTTTTAAACTTTGCTGACACAATTTGCAAAGTTTTTTTAGTGATGTTATTGAACATTTAGATACAGTGCCTGACATTACAGGAACACTCAACGCACCATAACTTTTACAGCCCGCTGTTCTGTTTATGGTGCCAAGAGTGGTCAGGTGCTGTTACACAGTAAGTGGTAAAACTATTTTTAGTAAGGCTTGTCAATTTACTTGGGTCTTCCTGGCACCCACAACGCATCAGATCTTCTTCTGAGGAGACGCTCAAGGTTTCTATAGAATAGAGATGCAGGTCTGCACTCATCTCCAATGTGGCCTTGTTACAGTAGGTCAATGTGCAGAAGGGGTGCTCTGCGTATGTTCCTTTTATCTGTCCGCTAGTGCGAACTACTTGGGAACTTCTGGCTCTCTAGTATTGGTAGTGGAGGAAGGAAGCAGCACCATGTGGTCCTCGGGTAAGAAGCTAAACTTTTTAAGCAACAGTTTGTCTTCTTACAATGAGGTGGGTGCCAGTGAACTGTAGTGGTTATTGCGCTTGAAGTGTTGCTTTAAGCTGCAACTGTCATTCCAATATTACTTGTTAGCACTTTGTAGGCCACAACATTCATGTATAAATTTGTGCCATTTTATTGTCTTCTTTGTTTGCATTTTTGAAGCACAACTGTTCCACTACCTATTAAATATATATTTTTATGTATCCTGATTCCCCCAATCTTGGTTATGAAATGCCAGCTTTCACTCCTGATGTGTATATCTTCTGGACTTCTTTCTCCTAGATAGATAAGTCACTTGGGCTAAGCAAGCCATGCATTGTATGATTCTAGTGCAATCTATATTCTCCCATGATCCCATGTCGGAATATAGAAGATGCGGCAAGTCATACCTAACCTACGGAATTGATTCAAGGAATACAGGAGTTAGCGTAAACATGGCTTTGATGTGTGCTTTTGCTATAGCTCATAGGATAGCTGCCCCCTTTTTTTTTAGAACCTGACCCAGCACTGCAGTGACCTTAATGTAACCTTGAGGTGTATGGCTAATCTTGCCTACTATTCCTGTTTCCACACTGTGCCCTTTTCATTTGTGCTGAACATACATATTTTTAAAGGTTCATCTGGTTTTGCAAAGGCAGTAATTGGACATAAGATATGTGAATCAGCTTTACAAAAAAGTAAACAAATCCACATATATGAGCTCCTTTTGCTCATGTAGGCTTTTTACCCACAACCTTCACTGAATGCATTTTTGTAAGTACCAAAACAGACCGCTTTTGCTGCTAAATTTGTTGGTGTATACAGGCCAGATTTACCCTCATTTCTGCCCAAGGCCATTTCCTTAGTGTGTGTGTGTGTGTGTGTGTGTGTATATAGTTTGGAATATTAGATTCATTTTATAGGGCTAGTTTGGGGTGACTGTGACTAGTGGGGTAGCACAGGGCTGAGAGAGAGTTGCTTGTGGTATTGTATGTTTGTGGGTATGCTGCCTATGGGGTAGGGCAATAGGGACTAACCTAACCTGCAGGGCCCTGCTAGGGAATTCTCCCCTGTCACACACCCCCACATAGAAGGGGAAAGGGCCAGCTGGTGAGGGAGACCTTTTAATCTCCCCACCAACTGTGCCACCCCTCCTGACTGCCACCCCAAGGCCTTGTCCTCATGGGAAATCCAGCCATGGGTGTGTGAGTGGAGTGTTACATTTTTGTAGCTGGGCCATTTTATTATTTACAGTGTTGCTGCATAGTAGATTTGACCAAGCTTACTCCATTCTTAATTTTCCCCTGTTGGCTGAAAATCCACCAATGGTTCTAACATGACTGAATATATTCCACATACCCACTGTAGGTTTCTGGGTGTAGCCAGGAGCAGTGCTGTTCAGAAATATTTTAGGTGGCTTATTAACAATTTGTGCAACTATAATGGAATTTAGAACAAGAACAATGTATCTTATTTACACAGACGGATTTCTAAAAACATTTATTGTAAATTAAATACACATTACTGTTTTATTGCTTTGGAGCTCTGTTATACATTTAGGCACACCAACAATATGGAGCTCCTAGAAAAGATGAACATTGGGATAGAAAAGCGGGACAAAGATTTAAAAACAAAATAGGGACTGTCACTCCTAAATAGGGACACTTGGTGGTATTGAATAGACCATTTCCAACTGGTATTTAATGGAATTTGTAGGTCTGCACCTTTCCTTGGTTTTAATTCATGAAAAGACATTATTGAAACAACTTCTCAAAAATTGCTGCTTGTTTATAAGCAGAAAGCCATGATACAGGGGCTACTGGAAGGAACATGGGTTATGGTGAATAGAATGGATAGTCTGCTAGTTGGCAAGCATCCAATTAGACACAAGTCTTATTTAACTAATACATGCCAAATGGCACATTTCACTGTCTTCTCATTAACCATAATTTTGTGTAAGAATTCTTTGTTTTGGTATTTGTATTTAACTCTCCAGTGCTAAGATTTAGATTTTCTCAATCTACGTTACATACAGGAATTTATAGTGAACTTGCATTTACAGTGGCTCTGTCACTCACCTTTTTACCGCGTATCTGACACTAGTGTAACTTGCTATTAGCTTTATGCATTTCCCCATCTTCTTTCATGGTATCGCCATCTTTGTGTTTTTTTTAAAAAGCCAGTTGCCCTAAATTCCATCTTCTGCATTTTCTTGGGCATGCATGACAAATCATGCCCTGTGGACCTATGATGATTCTCAGAATCAACTATGTTTCACTACTAGAAGTGACACAATACTGGTAGGAGGGGAGTAGTTGTGTGTAACTTTAAATATATGCATCAGATATTTGTAGAATTTTTATTTTTTATTTTAAAAGCCCACAGACATTGACTTTGCCGCTTGGCATCAGGTAGCCATGGGGCCAGGGCATGGTAGGTTTTACTTGCCTGAACCTGGTGCTGCCATCCTGTTCTGTCCGGTCCTATTTAGCTGCCAGGAGCCGTCGTTGGTGCTGTATTCTTGCGCATGCGTGGGAGTACAAAGGAAAAAAAGCTGACACAAAGGAAACCATACTGTGCCTCTGTGTATCTTGTTGACTTGGTTGGAGATTCAGTGAAATTGCAACACCGTCAATGTGAGTAAATAGCCGAACTGGAAAAAATCTCTTAAATCTGCTAAAGTTCTAATTCAACTACTTCGGCCTTAATTTTGAAATTTACTTTAATTCACATTGAATTCCTGAATATTCTCACTTGAGTAAATAACTCGGCTTATGGTTTTTGACCTTCCTACCATTGGTTTATTATGTCTCCAGAACCTCTGTTATTTTTCATACTACACAATGCCCTACAAATTATTGTATATGATAGTAGGGCGTAATGTTTAAAATCCTTCTATTTATATATTGTGTGGTTTGTTATATGGTTAAAAAAAAAAAGTGGTGGGGGGGGAAATCAAGTGATTTTAGTCGACATCTGTATAAGCACTTTTCTTGTTAGGAGGAGAAAAGTTCCATTGCCACGCATGTTAAGTTGACAGGCCTTAACTATGACTTGCAAAAGATCCGCATGTTCTTGTGCAGAGATCTTGTCTCATTTCACAAGAAAACTGGATTTTTTTTTTTTCTTGTTTAACTGAAAAAAGTTAATTTTGTGCTGAGTCATTCTAAAAACCAGTTCATCACGTACCACACATTTTGAAGTCCTGTTTTCTGGAAGTCTGAGTAGTCAGAAATGGACTTATATTTAAAAGTGGCACAATTTATAATTTCAAGAGTGGTATTTTTAGAATAATTGAAAGGAATACTCAAGGCACCTGAACCACTACAACTGAAAGAGGCAATGTCGCATCCGTCAGCCCTCCCAAACTTAGTATTTCATAAAGATAAAATATCTTTTTAAATACTCACATTGACTACAAATGACTACAATTTGGAAAAATGTTCTAAAAATCTATTTTTGTAGGAATTGTGATCTTTTCACAAATACTGACACTGAAAGGCTTAACAAGTTCACGCTGGAAAAATTATAATCGGTATGTCACGAATGTACAGACACTCCTCACTTACCGAACGGGTTCCGTCCCTACGACTCGGTCTTAGAACAAATTGGTCGGTAAGTGGGGAGTTAAGGGATTCTCTACTCTGGTGTGTTCTATGTTCAGGGAAACTTCCCAGAACATAGACGAACGCACCAGAGCAGGGAATCCCTCTAATCTATGCTGGGGGAAATTTCCCCGAACATAGATTGGAGTGATTCCCTGCTCTTGTGCGTTCTTCTATGTTCAGGGAAGTTTCCCCGAACATAGACATGCGCACCAGAGCAAGGAATCCCCACGACGGCTCACACTTTAGTGCGAGCCGTCGTAAAACAAGTAGGTCACTAAATGAGGACCACCTGTAAACTGTTCCAGTGTGAACCTTAGAAAATTTTTATTATGTCTTTAATTAAGCAAGTCTCATTGTGCATTGCCAGATTAATGAATGGTAAGTTTGAAAAATGCCGTTTTTTTTTTTTTTTGTTGTTTTTTTTTTCAGGTGTAACTATAAAATTGTACACATGTGAAACTGGATGTATTATACTGTGTGTTTGTGTATAAACATTAGAATTTATAAAGATGTTAAAGGACCACTATAGTGCCAGGAAAACATACTCGTGCCCCCACCCTCAGGGACCCCCTCCCGCCCGGCTCTGGAAGGGGGAAAGGGGTAAAAACAGCGCTGGGCAGAGAGCTCTCCTCCTCCGTTACGCCCCGCCGGCTGAATGCGCACGCGCAGCAAGAGCTGCGCGCGCATTCAGCCCGTCGCATAGGAAAGCATTTACAATGCTTTCCTATGGACGCTTGCGTGCTCTCACTGTGAAAATCACAGTGAGAAGCACGCAAGCGCCTCTAGTGGCTGTCAATGAGATAGCCACTAGAGGATTAGGGGGAAGGCTTAACCCATTCATAATTATAGCAGTTTCTCTGAAACTGCTATAATTATGAAAAAATGGGTTAACCCTAGAAGGACCTGGCACCCAGACCACTTCATTAAGCTGAAGTGGTCTGGGTGCCTAGAGTGGTCCTTTTTAAGTATCTATGGCACAATAAGAAAAAGCCTAAGTTTATACTTGTATTGACATGGAATGGAGAAATATTCTGCAAACCATTATTGTTAAAGGACCACTTTAGTGCCAGGAAAACATACACTTTTTTTTTTTTTTTTTTCCTGGCACTATAGTGCCCTGAGGGTGCCCCCACCCTCAGGGTCCCCCTCCCGCCGGGCTCTGGGGGGAGGAAGGGGTTCAACTTGCCTCTTTCTCCAGCGCCGGGCGGGGAGCTCTCCTCCTCTTTGGCTGAATGCACATGCGCTTCAGGAGCTGCATGCGCATTCAGCCAGTCCATAGGAAAGCATTCTCAATGCTTTCCTATGGACGCTGGCGTCTTCTCACTGTGATTTTCAGTGAGAAGCGCGGAAGCCCTCTAGCGGCTGTCAATGAGACAGCCACTAGAGGCTGGATTAACCCATTTATAAACATAGCAGTTTCTCTGAAACTGCTATGTTTATAGAAAAAAGGGTTAAACCTAGCTGGACCTGGCACCCAGACCACCTCATTAAGCTGAAGTGGTCTGGGTGACTATAGTGGTCCTTTAAATTATGCTAATGTTACCATCTTTTCAATTTTGATTTTGATACAATGTTGCTACCACATCCCGTTTTTTGCTTTAGATACAATATTACTATTTGAACACAAAGAAGCTAAACTAGAGCTAGACTGAAACTGGAGTTTCTCTTGCATCTATAATTTAATTGCTAGATTTATGAATTTTAATAATGCTCCTTATACTAGGAATGCCAGCTCCATATGAAGGTAGGCAGGTATTACTATGACAACCCGATTTTTACTTACAAGAAATGAGAAATAAAATACATGCACACAAGTAAGATTTAAAATGAGGAATCCGAATATAATTTGGAAACCAATAGAAGTCCCCTCGTGAGAAAGTTGTAAAAGAATGCTTATGAGTTCTATGGAAACCCAGATATGATCGCTATCTACTATCACCTCCCACAATGCTTTTCCAGCTGTGGATCTACAATATGCTCATCCTTGCAGAGCTGTATTTGTGAATAGTGCTTGTGAATGTAAGCATGTTTTGTGTGTAGTGTTGGCATTTGAATGAAGTTGTATGGTTGCAGTGTTGCAATTTGAAAGCAGTTGTGGGCTTGTGTTTAGTGTTTATATGTAGACTTGTCATTTGCTGAGATGTATGCACATTCAGTGCCCCATACATGCATACATGCACTCGGGTAACACATAAACACATACTTACACACAGGATGCATTACATATTTTTAGCCACCCCCTGCTTCCGTATGGTTTTTTTTTTTGTTGCAGGAGGGAGGCTTTCCTGGGGTCCAGTGGCATTTGGATTGGCGTCTGATCAGCCTCTCTTCTCTCTATTGTCCTCCCCTCTCTCCCGCGCTGCTCAGTAGTAAGCTGGGAGGAAATTAATTTTACTCTCTTCCTTCCAGCATCGTGGCTTTATATAGAGCAGGGGGCCTGGTTGCACTGTTAAAAGGATGCAGCACCTGACAAGGCCCCTGATCAAAGATGTCCATTTGGTGGCCCTAATTGCATGGGCCATCCGATGGACCCCCGGAGCGTGCTGGCCCAGTGCAGTTGCACCAGCAGTAGTTTCTCCACCACTCACCCCAGTTTGCAGCATAGAAACATATATTCTACATGAGTAATTTAAACATATTTGAAAGTAGTCTAAATAACCGTATTGTGCATTGCTATGGAAACTCTAATACAGATATGCAAATGTCATACTTTCCTTATTTAATGTGGAACTGTAAATAAAATTATGGACCTATCCTACCTACTAACTTACCATGTACAATACTAGCCTTAACAACAATTTGAAGAAGTTTGGAGAAACCAACAATACAAATGTGAGTGCAGATTAATATGGAAACCGTATACATATATGTAACTGATCTTTATTTTATTTTTTTAAACATAGTATGTATGCATGTGTGTAACAGACTAATGTAACTTGATGTCATGTAAGAGGCAGCAGAGAAAAGCTCTTTTAAACCAGCTATGAGTCCTGAAAAGGATTCTTAAAGGTTATACAAGTCTGCTTGTATGTAAGCAGTGTGAACGAAAAGGACACTAGAAGCACCCAGACCACTTCATATAATTGAAGTGGGCTGGGTGCACTGCCACATCCCCTTAACCCTGGAGATGAAAACATTGCAGTTTTAGAAAAGTTGCAATAGGACGCCCAGCATCTTCAGAATCCAAATAGGAAAGCATTGATTCAATGCTTTTCCTGTGAGAAAGGCCTTTTTTCTTTGAGCATCGCTCATCACACATGCACATTAGGATCCCCTAGCGACAATGTCATCCGAGGCGGAGACAGGGCAAACGCCAAGGAACCTCTACATTGGAATAAAGTGTTTAAAGGTTCTTCCTATAGCTTTGGTGGGAGTTGTGGCAGCAGAAGGACACTAGACTGTTAGAAATACAAAGCTGTATTACTAACATTATAATGTTCCTTTAAAGACTTTATTGAATTCTTTCTGTATTAGCAGGTGACCGCTCATGAACTCAATATCAACTGTTATATTCGATGTACTTGTTTTATTTAGCATTTATTTTCTTCCTGTTATTTCACTTGTTATACTAATGCTTTAAATTTGTGTGCTCTAATCCAAGTTTCATATTAATAATTTGTTCTGTTCTGTACAGGCTGATCCACTTCAATCCTATAAATATGTGAAAAAATTATCTTAAATACTACTGTGTCCAACATATAAAAAGTGCAGTACATATCTAGCTTTTGACAGAGCGCAACAGTGTTAAAACTGTACATAATGTTCCTACAGTAATCTGTGAGCCACAAATTGTGTACATGACAAGGACACAATTAAAGGGGAACTGACACTTTGGAAATTACAAAATTGAATGAAACCTTTAAAATTGCTTGTTTTTTTCCGACCCCTACTTTATCTTGAAAGTAGAAAGTTAAAGTAATACATTGCACAAATACATTTTCAGACAGTTGTTATTTCACAATATTTAGATTTGCTTTTATTCTCATTAAGGGAAAGTTGTCACTTTTATTATTTTAAAATAAATTGCATGCAATATAGCCTCAATGAATGTCAATTTTTGTAATGCATGTCTTGCTGCTGCTTAAAGGATGTCTGTCTATTTATTTATTTTGGAAAGGAGGACTTTTAATGTCATATTTGATCACTTTCTCAATTCATGCAGTTACAAAGTTAGTAACAATATAAGTATACATTTCATATGCGCTGCAATTCCTAAGATATGCAATACATGCAAAAAAAATATTTGGACAAATATATATATATTTGAGTATTACTAGCTGTACATTTATGCAAGTGGTTTCGGTGAACAGAAGCATAAAACAGGATAACATTACTGTATGAAACAGCTGGACAGGGAGGGGGGTGGAAAAAAATGCATATAGATTTGTCAAACTTTGCATCATTAGGCCAAGGTTCGACAAATCCCAGGTGCCAGGTCGCTATGGCGACTAGAAATTTCGCCCTGGCACCTGGGTTTTGCCAGCTCTCTAGTTAGTGTGGCTGCCGAGGGAGCTTTGATGGCAGCCGCCCGCAGGATCATGGAGGAGGGCGGCACGCGTGGGAGCAGTACTCTGCCTGCAGCTGCTCACTACTCCCTTGCGCTGTCGGGAGCCGGAATATGACGTAATTCCGGCCCCTGCATCATTACAGAGCACAAGGGAGCAGAGAGCAGCTACAGGCAGTGTACTGCTCCTTCGCACACAGGAAGAGAGCAGCCCCACTGGACCCCAGGAAAGACTCATTCAGCTCTCCCAAAGGTAGAGAGGTTGAATGGGTTTCAATTAAAACAAAAATGTTTTAATTCCAGATGATGGTACCATCAATCTCTCCAATGCCAACACATTTGGTACCAAAACAGTGGAGATAACGCATGGAATGCAGACCAACATTACCAAATCCCTGAATGAACAAGGTTTTGTCACCAAACCCAGGAGTCATGCCAAGCTGGCCCATGTAGGAAGCTTCATTTATAAAGTTCTCAATCCCATGGAAGATATCCCGACGATGGCAGATATACGTCCATGAATTCCTCCCTGGCTTATTGGCCTACCAGTTACACAGGCATGTGCTTTAATATCAGTGTGTCCAATAATATTAGCATAATACTAGGCAGGACATTTCCCTCTCTCCTGTGCTCATATCTGGAGTAGGGACATCGATGCCAGGCCTGGTAAAGCCTTTCATTGCCAGTTCTATTGTGAACCTCCTCGTAATATATTCCAGCTCTGTGTCAGAGTAATTCCTAGGGTTTATTTGACACCCGCTTTGGCTCCACCACAAGGCACATCTACTACAGCACATTTGTAAGTCTTCAAAGAAGCCAACGCTTTTACTTCATCAACGCTAACCTGTGTTGTAACGAATACCTCCCTTGCAGGGTGTCTGGTGCTGGCTGTGCTGTTCCCAGTAGCCCTCCACCACCTCCCACTCTACGTTGTCATGTTTGAAGGGGAAGCTGACGCTCAGGACATAATTGCAGGATTTGATCATCTGCAGGATCCCCTTCACTTGGACCCATTTCTGCCACGCCTTCTCCCGGGTCCGCAGGTCCTCCACGATGCCGGCGCCATGGTCGAAGAATCCCTCCACCATCTTGAAGTTGGGATCGTCCTCTGTCCATGGCCTGGCTGTACCAGCGGCGGCCAGAGCGGAAACGGTGCGCAGGAGGCCAGGGCTCTCCCATTGTGGGTAACCAACTCCTCCAGGTAGCGGAACATGGCGGCAGAGAGTGTGGGCGTACTGAGCGGCGACCGGCAACAGGATGTCTTTTTTTTTTTTTTTTTTTTTTTTTTTTTTTTTTTTTTTTTTTTTTTTTTTTGTCATTTACACATGAAATGGTTTGGCATAGCATCAGTGGAGTTGTTTTCCAGTTGCATTATGACCTCAGAGACAGTGTAGGAATTAAATAATAAATAAACTTTAGAATCCTCTACTGCTGCTTCATACAGCTTTCATCAATTTTCCAGTACAAATAAGCGATTCTGCATAATTTACCCAATGTTTGTGCAAAACTCATGAATCTCCATTTGGGTGTTAATAAATATGCGTGGTGGTTCACAAATTTAGATTTATAAAGTTACTTTTATAACTTCCCTGTAATACTTCTCTGGATGTCCGCAAGATCATTTATAAGGGGGTTACCATTGTCTACACAAAAAGATGTCCTGAATGGAAAAGTCAAATCAAATTGTGCAAAGAGATATAAGGAGGAAATTTGATCATATCAGCCATATAATTTTACTTTAACCTTTTTACGCCTTATCTGTGTGATGTGTTTGTGTGGTTTTTTTTAAATTTATTTATTTTTTAATAAAGGGATGGATGTGCGGAAGTAGTTTTAGTGTGTGTGTTTTTTTTTTAAAGCAGCTCTCCCCTTCTGGACCATGTGGTGTCTTTCCCAAAAGGTGTCTTTCTCACTTGCTATTTAATTGCCCAGGGGTTAGAGATACAGATATGACGTTCTCCCTCCCTCTGGGTAATGCAATCTCCAAACCAACTCCTGTTACTCGTGTGAGTGCAGAATTGAGGTCAGTGGGGGATCCTGTGAATTCATGGCTTCTTCTGTAGCCCAATTCTTGTAATGCATACAAATGTCTGCTGCTAGCCCTCGCTTTGAGATTGAACAAGATCTGCGGACAGGTTTTAAACCAGTTGCCCATAATATTGTATTGCATTGGAGTTGCAGTGATATTCCAACACTGTTAAAGAGAGCTCCGGAACTGATACAGCTTAATGTAGTGGTTTCCCTGTAAAGAGTCTGTCACTGCAGTTTAATTTATCACAACCTTTTTTGTCAAAAGTCAGGGTTTCCATTTCCCCCTAAGAGCACCTCTAGTGGGTTTCACTTTACATCCCCCTAGAATAGATGGTTGTTTCATTCATTCATTCATTCATCCATCCACTAGAGATGTTTCATAGAACAGTCATGCAGAGTATCATGCTTGATGGTGTCCTTTAAAGATGACATTCATTTAATGACATTGTCCAATGCAGTGGAAATCTCATAACTCTGTGTTATAACTTATTGAAACACGTAAAAGAAGTAAAATTTGCAGTTTAAAATTGTGATAAGTTGTGAAAAACTGAGTCTGATGCACTTTATAATTGGAGCACAATGTTGCTTATTATAGGTAAACTGATTGCCAGTTATGGATAAACTTATGGTACTCTAAATGAAACAGTTACTTATGGGCTCTGGCAAGTTCCTCTGAATTGATTGCCTATAATATTCTTCAAAGTTCATGAAAAGATAAGAAACCACCCTCAGTAACACTTGGAAAGTTACTGTAGATGTTTATGGAAGTGCTCTAGTATAACGGTTTATTGCATGAATATACCATACAACATCCAAGAATCAGAGTATATAATCTGTAAAAACAAATACTTATTCAAAAACCTTTTTTTCTGTCATGGCATCATTGTTTCTGCAATGAAGCTGGTGCACATTTAAAAACTGCTTACAGTTCCGTCTCTAGTGTAATCCTAATTAGCATACTTTGTCTTTCATGTTTGACCTTGTCTCTTGGCATTAAAGTGCTTCAAGATCAGGTAACATTGTGTTCTTGTATTGAACAAGGTACAAACACTAGAGAGGATCCGTAGTAATCAAGGCAAATCTGGCTTTCTGGTTATTGTAGGTATTGTCTTGGTTCCCTAGTCACTTTTTTGCTCTTCCCAAAATAATAATCTGGCACACCCTGTGTTTTCTATGTACATATTGGCATCAGAGAGTACTCTTGTCATAAAAAAGAGAACTATAGATATGTCACTTCGTGTGTGTGTGTTGTCTTCAAATGTAAAAGTAGAAATATATTGGTATGGTGGTACTCATACTGCAGTTTCTCACCCGGCTACATCTTGACCTTGTCTAATACAGACCTTTGTGTATCAGTCCTTTTTTTTTTTTTTTTTAACCAACGTTCCTGATCTCCTTTGTACTAGACCTGGCTAGGCTTCTGGCCCTCAGTATGCATATTCACTGGCATCTAGTATAGTAGGCCTAACTAGAATATAAAACGGGGGCAATATTTCGTGTTCAGGAGTGAAATTTTTATTCCATGCATTCAATGTTGCTAAACACACCTACAATTCTTACAACAGTTTGTTTCTATAAATGTATTGTATAAATAGAACTATGGCAGTTTCACACTCCTTTTTATGAAAACCACATTCCATTCTGAAAATAAATAAAACAAGCTGGGAGTTGAAGGGACTCTCCAAGCACCCATAACATTTTAAATTCCTTGCATATGTTATGGTGCAATAATGTCCTCTGTTTCTGTTATCCTACTGATCCATAACAGCGCAAAAAATGTCACAAGGGTAACATTATGCGGCTTCATGCTAGTCTGTGTGTCTGTACTGCTATAGGTGCCAACAATCCTGCTTTTTGAAAAGACAGTCCCACATTTTCAGGTCCCCGCAAATATGGATACCTGGAACGTGTTCTATATTCTTAACTCCTCTTATGCAATTTCCACAGTGAATTATGGTACACTTAAAAAATAAAATAAAAATTATTGTGCATCAATAATTAAATTATGCACTATGATACCCTGTCCTCCCTCCTCCCCCCTTTTAAAAAATAATAATAATAATAATAATTAATTGGAACTAAATACATTTTTTTTTTTTTTTGACTCAACAGAGCAACTGATTTTGTCCAGGGTTGGTCAAAAGGTGTGTGTGTTGTGTTGTGTTGTGTTGTGTTGTTTTTTTTTTGTTTTTTTTTTTAAATTTTGTCTCCAGTCATAGCTCTCATATAAAACCTTTCATGATAATGTCATGTGTGAGACAGATTGAACAATCGGTGTTACAGTACAAACAGGTCGGCTGACACATTTAATCGATGAGCCACAAACTGAAACATTATTTTGTATAATGCGGGTGCTAGAGCTTGATCTGGAACCTCTCCCGCCTGGGTTATTTTATTGTAGCAGATTGGTCAATTATAGTGGGTGTGCTATAGGTGGGGCGCTAGTGGTAGTTTTAAAACAAATTTTTTTTTATTTTTTTTTTTTATTTTTTATTATTCTATAGAAGCATAACTGTACAGGGAACAAGTCTACTTTTAGATTCTCTTTCTTTCAAACTCCAAATAACTAATTTTGAGTGGTTAGTGCATTCAGCTATTTGTGAACTTAGGCATAGTCAAGGCTGAGAAAAAAAAATTGCATGGGAAACATAACTAACATTCTGCTGTTGCAACCAGGACGTTGATGTGGCAAAGTAAACTCTGCATTTACTCAAAAACATGAAAACTAGACTTGTTCTAAAAGTGGGAGGATTAAATATTTCAATAATCCTAACCTGCTCAGTAAACTGTATTTAAATGCTATTCTAGTACAAACAATTCCTTTTGAAAGCGATTGTTGTTGGTTACCAAAATGTATTTTAAATAAAAACATTGCATGATATAGAACAAACAAAAATCACTATATCCTGAAGAATAAATGTTTGATACACCTTTTTAAAGAAAAGTATTCCTTCAAACACTCTAACACCAATCAAGTGAAATAGAATACATAAAAGTAACAGCAAAGTGTTACATAAAAAATTCAACTTGGACTGGATGTAAAGGAAGATCAAAATATTCTATAATCTTCAGAAAAAGAAATATATAGTGTACTACAGTAAATACAAAGATATGGGGGTGAGGGGGGATTGGTAGAAAACTCACTAGGAGGCATGTCTCATTTAAAAGAAATGGTGGTAGCTGGAAATGCGGTGGTGACTCTTCTTAACCACTCAAAAAGATGACGAAAATGTAGAATATAGTGCAGATTGTATAAAACAGTGCATTTTTTTTTTTTTTTTTTTTTAATAAAAATATGCACTTACAGGAATTCAGGAGAAATAACAGTATGTCTCCACAAATAGTGGTTGCAAACTAAGCGGGAGACTAAGTCTCCAGGATAAGCTTCCAAGATCCAAATAGTGTAAGAGGAAAAAACATATACATATAACATAAAGAAAATAAATAAAATCCAATAGATTAAATCCTATGCGTTACGTCCTACTGGACTTCTTCGGGGATGCATACAGATGGTCATACAGAACGAGCCTATTACAAGTGTTATGTGCGCACACATGTAAATACCTCCATTTTTAATGTCTAAATTATCCTTGCTATGTTGTGGAAACTATTTTGAAAGGGTACCTGTCATGCTAGATATCTTATGCTCTTTTTAAAGAGCATACAATTACATTTATACATTGTGCTAGCAGTTTTGTGAACACACGTATAGTTTGGGAGAAAACTCTATTTAAAAATAGATATTTCTTCCATTTGACCATAAACCCTTCACATATACTATGCTGAAGATTTGACTGACAAGGGAGAGCAGAAAAAAACTCCCACAGGTGGTACTTCTGCTCTCCACACATGGCAAACACAGCGCATGTGTTGTGGTTGCTATGGAAACGCCGATGCTGCTTGCACTGACTTGAGTCTAGGATTGAATGAGTATAAGAACGCAAAGTTCAGACACTGGCATCACAGTGGAGACTTGCCCCAAGCAGGGCAAACCACAAAAGATGCCAGGGGGACTGGAGATGGGTGTTAAAGAAGATTAACACCCACAAAGCTGAAGAAATGGCTGAGTGATAATCAGAAATTTTACATTGAATACATAATTTATCTCTGTGATCTATGATTTGTTAAAGCATGTTTGTGGTGGGTTCATGGTAGCTTTAAACTGGACATCTCAAAAATGCACTTTAAGAAGATCTCAGATCTTCAAATTGAGCATGGTCCTTGCAGATCAGTGGTACTTATGACCAGTGATGACTAACTCCTCCAAGCAGTGGTAAACCTGAGGAAAGTTAATTAATTTGTATGTATTCTGTACATGTAGTTTAGCCTGTCAGTGTATTTTGAAATCTATTTTTTTTTATTATTTTTTTATTATTTTTTTTTAAATTTGGTGATTTATATAAAAAAGAAAATTGTAAACTGACATTTAGTGTGTCAGAAATGCCTCTGCTGCATGTTCTTGGAGGGAACTGCTTGCCAGCCTCCTGCCAAAAGAGTGAAAGAGACCAACCATAGGCCCTAATTCCTTGGAACTGTTTTGGGCATAGGACCATGTACACAGTCTGTTAAAATTATGACTTCCATGGAAATCCCAAACCCCTGAATCGATCTGGGTGATTTTTGGATATGTTGGTCCCCCAGATCGGGGCTATCATAGGATATGACTTTTGTGTGGGGTTACCATGTGTTTTGGGGGTACTTTCAGGATATTGAAAAATGTTTTCTGTGCCTGGAGATAATTGAGTTGGTACAGTTCCTGACTCCATTACCTCTCAGGCACAGGGGAGGGATTATCGTGTTTTGTGTGGGAGTGTCCTGGACCTGAGAGCCAATGTAATTACAGTGTGTACTTTGTCACAATCCCCTCTCAGGTCCAGTGGGGAATGCCCCTGGAATATGTTATCGAAAACCCCTTACATGGGCAGTTGCATATAAGGTCAGTTGTGGCTGCCATTAAACCGTTCAATTTCACCCTCAACACAGAGCCTCGTCTCGTGATTGGTGGGAAAAGCTATATCACTAGCTCTTGTAAGGGCTATCCTGCTATACTCTATGGAGTAGAAGTCTACTAGTCTACTATCCTTTTCCGATATTCTGTACATTTACCATTTTGGAAAATAAAACCTATTTCTAAAGGTAAAGGCACAAAATATACATGCCACGTGTAGTGGATGCAGTGTGTTTAGACAGGGGAGCTGTGTGTGTAGTGTGTAGTGTGTGTGTATATAATGAAAGCAGAGTGTTTGTTTGTGTAGTGTGCGTAAAGTGAATTCAGTGTGTGTGTGTGTGTGTGTGTGTGTGTGTGTGTGTGTGTAAAGTAAATGCTGTATATACTAAATGCAAAGTGTGTGTGTTTGTGTAGTGTGCATTATATAAACACACTGCATTATATACACACACTATACAGTGTGTTTATATAATGCAGTGTGTGTGTATATAATGCAGTGTGTAGTGTGCATTCTATACACACACTATACAAACACACTGTGTATATAATGCAGTGTTTGTGTAGTGTCTGTGTAGACAATGCAGTGTTTGTGTAGTGTCTGTAGACAATGCAGTGTTTGTGTAGTGTCTGTAGACAATGCAGTGTTTGTGTAGTGTCTGTAGACAATGCAGTGTTTGTGTAGTGTCTGTAGACAATGCAGTGTGTTTGTGTAGTGTCTGTAGACAATGCAGTGTGTTTGTGTATAGTGTGCATTATATAAACACACTGCATTATATACAGTGTGTTTGTGTAGTGTATGTGTATATAATGGAGTGTGTGCGCGAAGGGGCATTTTTTTATTACATTTTTTTTTAAATATATATATTTATTATTTATTTTTGTTGTCCCCCCTCCCTGCTTGTTACCTGGCCAGGGAGGGGGGATATAGCAGTCCCTGGTGGTCCAGTGGCATTGACTGAGCTGTGGGGGGGCCGGCAGCAAGCGTTTACTTCCCTCCCAGCAGCTCCTCCAGCTCCCCAGTGTAAGTCTCGTGGCCAGCGTGCCGCACGGAGCATTGCCATGGTAACCCATGGCAACACTCTGACAGCCGCGGGTCTCGCGAGACTTACACTGGGGAGCTGGAGGAGCAGCTGGGAGGGAAGTAAACGCTTGCTGCCAGCCCCCCCAGGACCGCTGGGCTTGTAATGAGCCCGGCGGTCCTGTTATATATTATTGGCAATATCTGTACCTGAATTGGCCGATACTGATATTGCCGAATATACTGAATATCGGCTGATAATATCGGTAAATCCGATAATCTGTTGATTCCTAAAGTCTACACACTGGAAGCTGAATCCCTGACTTGAGTCCATTGTGGGTGGAGGACAGCGAGACTCCAGCCAAGCTGCAGCAGCTCAGGGTCCACATCGCTGATGGTGTCTGGAGTGCTTGGAAGTACTTGGAGGTACTAGGAAGCAGTGATTGGCAGAGGCACCCAGTCGAGGTGCCAGGCGGTCCGTCACATTCAGTTACACACTGACACATAGTCACTGACGACACACTGATTTCATATAGACCCACACACAGATCCATACAGGCTGACCCATACAGTCACTGGCACCCAGACACACACACACTCGCTGACCTATACAGAGACCGCACTCACCAGCATTTGCCTGCCTGTCTCACTGACCAATGTTGTCTGATCTCTTAAAATCCATACTTGTATCGTCATTTTTGTTTATCCCATATTCTCATTTCATCTCTCAACCTTTACTTTATTCACCTTACGAAGAGATCAGATTATCTCAAAAGCCTTATCACCCCACATAATGGCCATGCAACAGATAAGACAATAGTGATATTCAGAAATGAATGGCCAGAATGTACACACAAGCAACAACTACATCACTTACTAAACAAAGTAACTCCGTTGCCAGCTATGCAGGACATGCCAAAAAAGGGATTCTATTGTATTAGGAATACAAATCTGTACTCCTAACACTATAGTGCCCTCCTACCCCCATCACCCAGGCTCCTAAAGGGTTTAAAAATACAACAATTAGGTCCTCCACATAGGAGAACATTGCTGTCAATGCTTTCATATGGGGATATTATTGACCCTGGATGTCCTCATGCAGAGCGTGAGGACGTCCAGCATCAAGTGACCAAAAGTCTGTTGGCCACTAGGAAGTGTCTTGAGTGGTTCTTTGACAGCCACTAGAGACCGTCTAAGAAACTGCAATAATTTTAGTCTTGCAATGTAATTATTGCAGTTTCCTAAAAACTGCAAATATTTACATTGCAGGACTAAGTGGGACACTGCACTCAAACCACTTCAATGAGATTAAGTGGTCTGGGTGACTACAGTGACCCTTTGACATTTTCATAGGATCTGATGCCAATGGGCTCCAGATATCAGAATTGCTTCCATATGTTGAACTGGTTATGATGCATACAGTGTAACTGTTTTGTATTTATTTATTGGCAAAAATAAAGTGTCAACATATTCTGCAGCCCTGTACTATTGGCATAAAGACAGTACAATATAAACAGACCAATACAAAAGGTAAAGAGGACCATGCCCATGAGCTTAGAATCCAAAAGTTAACCCCTTAAGGACGGAGCCAAATGTACACGTTGTGAACGAAACAAAATGTAAACAAAACCTTGCATTTGCGCTACATGTCTGTCCAACTGTAATTCAACTCTTTCATAGTAAATGCACCCACCCTTATTATATATCATTTTATTCAGGGGAAACAGGGCTTTCATTTAATATCAAATATTTAGCTATGAAACATAATTTAATATGAAAAAAATGGGAGAAAATTAGATTTTTTTTTTATTTTTTTTGTTCTACATGACATTTTAATGGTCAATGTCATAATACGGTTTGCTTTTACTGCAATAAAATACACATTTGTATTCAGCAAAGTCTCACGTGTAAAACAGTACCCCCTATGTACAGGTTTTATGGCGTTTTGGGAAGTTACAGGGTCAAATATAGCACGTTACATTTGAAATTGAAATTCGCCAGATTGGTTACGTTGCCTTTGGGACTTTATAGTAGCCCAGGAAAGAAATTTACACCCATAATGGCATACCATTTGCAATAGTAGACAACCCAAGGTATTGCAAATGGGGTATGTCCAGTCTTTTTTAGTAGCCATTTGGTCACAAACACTGGCCAAAGTTAGCGTTAGTATTTGTTTGTGTGAAAAATGCAAAAAACGCCAATTTTGGCCAGTGTTTGTGACTAAGTGGCTACTAAAAAAGACTGGACATACCCCGTTTGCAATACCTTGGGTTGTCTACTATTGCAAATGGTATGCCATCATAGGGGTAATTTTCATTCTTGGGCTACCATAGGGTCTCAAAGGCATCGTAACCAATCTGGCGAATTTTAATGTGAAAAAAAAATGAAACGCAAGCCTTATATTTGACGCTGTAACTTTTGAAAACACCATAAAACCTGTACATGAGGGGTACTGTTGTACTCGGGAGACTTCGCTGAACGCAAATATTTGTGTTTGAAAACAGTAAAAAGTATCACAGCAATAATATCGTCTGTGTAAGTGCGGTTTGTGCATGAAAAATGCAAAAAATTTCACTTTTACTGGCGATATCATCGTTGTAATACATTTTACTGTTTTGAAACACTAATATGTGTTCAGCAAAGTCTCCCGAGTAGAACAGTACCCCCCATGTACAGGTTTTATGGTGTCTTGGAAAGTTATAGGGTTAAATATAGTGCTAGCAAATTAAATTCCCTTTACTTTCGGCATGGGTTGTCAGGCAGGTCCCGCTAATTGTAATTAATTAAGATACCTAATTTATGTAAAAATATTACATAAATAAATATGTAGAATTAATGTATTTACATATTTAATTTTTTTATTATATATAACAATAATTATATATTTAATCAGAATCAGTCTACATGTAATTTGATATTAAAATAAATATATATATATATATATATATATATATATATTTATTTATTTATATTTTTTTTTTGGTTGGCAAATATTTCAACCAGCCAAAATATAACTACATAGACCTGCAAGTACAAAATATTACAGTAGTAAACTATAGGTAATAATGGTAGCAGTGTTATGGCAAATAAAGTGATAACATTAAGGTAAGATTAATCAGATCTTATTTTTATTAATATTTTATGTACTCTTCATGCAAACGCCAGCCTGGAATGCCTCTTAAGTGTTTATCAGTTAAAATAACTGTACCATGTTCTCTTTGTTGTCTGTTACAAATCTGTATGTTTTTGAGGAGAGTTTAAAATGGATTGCATTTGTACTCCTCCTTTTTATGGTTTTGTGACCGTAAAACACTAGGACAGGGTTAGGCAACCTTCAGCACTCCTGATGTCGTGGTCTATATGTCTCCTGATGCCTTGCCCGCATTATGACTGTAAGAGCATTATGTGAGATATAGTCCACATCTGTAGAGATCGAAAGCTGCCTACCCCTGTAATAGAAAATAAATATATCCCGCTTAATGGAACCCTCCAAACATTTCACTATGTGAGATCAGCAGCATTGGCAAACCGTTTTTAGATATACCTTCAATGAGAAAAATGGATATTAAATGCATGGATGTTTTCATTGTGGGTATATTTACTAAATAGGGATTGGGGTTGTCAATGTATTTGGGCAGTGGAGTCTGTTTTCATAAGCTCCTGGCATACTCCATGTAACCAATGTTAAAATATGTTTAGAACTGCACTCCAGTGTTCATGCTGGCCATCATTCAGCTAGTTGTTTTGCATAGCTTTTATTTTTCCCCATAAAGTCATAAGAGTAGTAAGAAACAGGGCTGCACAAGAAAAAGTTCCCATACATCCTTGCAGAAATGTTTGCTTAGTTCTACTAATCCAATGCAGCCTATGCTACTATTAATAGGCATGTTAAAGGAATGAAAGGCGTACATTAGGAGATTTCCCTTCACTCTGTTTCTTGGATTAAACAGAGCGCCTGGACCTTACGGGGGTTAACAACTGTGTGAAAATTTCCCACACAACTGTGTGGGAACTGTTTGCACTGCCCTAGTGAGGAGATATGGCACAGATCAGCTATCTGGATATTTGAGTTCAGTGTTCAAATATAAGAGACAAAGCAGGCTGCAGCGGAATACTTCCTGGAAAGACTGTGATCTAGATGTGTTCATTTGCATGTTGAAGAAAACTTATATGAAAATTCTTAAACTGTTTTTGAGCAGTGATGACTAACCTTTGTCATGTCAGCTGTTGGTAAGTGAGCACTGTGGGAAATATAGGTCATAACTGGTACAAACATGGTAGAGGAGTTAAAGAAACACTCATAGCCCCATAAAATCTTAAAGGACCACTTTAGTATCAGGAAAACAAACTCGTTTTCCTGGCACTATAGGGCTATTAGATCCCCCTCCCGCTGGGCTGAAGGGGTTAAAACCCCTTCAGCCACTTACCTTTCTCCAGGTGCCAGGCTCCATTGCCGCTGGGGAACTCTCCTCCCTCTGCCGACGTCAGCGCAGAATGCACATGTGCGGCAAGAGCTGTGCGCACATTCAAACCGCCCACAGGAAAGCATTACTCATTGCTTTCCTATGGACGTCAGCGTCTTCTCACTGTGATTGTTTTTTTTATTTTTTTTTATTTTTTTTATTTCACAGTGAGAATCTCGGAAGCGTCTCTAGCGGCTGTCAGTGAGACAGCCACTAGAGGCTGGATTAACCCTCAGTGTAAACATAGCAGCTTCTCTGAAACTGCTATGTTTACAGCTGCAGGGTTAACCCTAGATGGACCTGGCACCCAGACCACTTCATTGAGCTGAAATGGTCTGGGTGCCTATAGTGGTCCTTTAAGGACTTCTACCTTTCAACGTCTACTCCTCTGCACTGAAGTTTAAGGAGAGATAATAGGTTGAGTAGTGCCACTATGAGCCTTTCAGTGGGCGCCCATTAAGAAAAAAATACTATAGTAATAGTACTGAATAAAGGAAGTTTTAGGATTGGTTTGGTTTGTTTTGTTTTGTTTTTTCATGCTGTAGTGGCTATGGTGAAAAGGGTGTTCGCGCACCTCCTCTTCCCCATAGTAAGTAATAACCGGTTTTAGAATGTTTTGACTTCTTACTCCTGCTTCTCCATGTTTCCACTAAATACAACAGACATTATAAGCTTTCTTGCCCAAGCCCAGGGGTGTTGGGCTTAGGTCATTAGCTGAAAAGCGATCAGATGATAGAATCTAACAGCTCTCTGAAGGACCTAATGAAAGCAGAGAATAGCAGACCTCAAGTAAAAGTATAACCGTTCTAAAATGGTTTGACTACTTACATTTGTACCATAACTACACAGTTCTCAGGCCCAGGTTTACAAGTTGGTTATCTGTAGGAACAGAATGCTTGGTTTTCCCGAGACTTAATTCTTTAAATTTGTTTCCAAACCGTTAAATCTTTGCTTTATCAGACCAGAGAATATCTTTTATGACCGTTTATATATTTTTTTTTTTTGTAGCCTTCCCCAAATTTGTGCCTTAACACAATCCTTTCTCTGACCTTATTGCGGGCAGTTTCTTTGACCTCATGGTTGAGTTTTGTTCCGATTATGTGCTCTAATGTAAGTGTGCCTCTTTAAGTGACACAATAGAAGAACATCTTACACTTTGATCACATAATATTCCAATGTAATGAAGTGTTCTATCCATTTACTGAAACTGGTTGCACCATGTCTGGGTAGTCAATATACACTTTGATTACATCAAATAGAGACAAGGTTATGCACTTTGTGCACCAGGCATAGTAGCTCATCATCGTCAGACAGTACAAAATGCAGCAGCCAGACTACTGATCAATCAAACTCACTCCTGCCACATAACACCTGTTCTCCACTCCCTGCATTGGCTTCCAATTAAAGGGTGAACATATTTTAAAGTTAGCCTGCTAAGCTTCAAAGCATTAAACAATCAAGGCCCACAGTACCTGAAAAATCTCCTGACACCCTATATTCCATCTCATTCACTTCGGTCAACCAGCAAATCTCTCCTATCAGTGACAAGAATAAAGACAAACTCCGGTTCCAGGGCATTCAGCCACATTGTCCCTATTCTCTGGAATGCTTTTCCGTCCTTACAGACTTTAAAAAAAAAAAAAAAAAAAAAACTCTCCTCTTCCATCAGGCATTCAGTCCACTCATCTGACCATCAGAAACTCCTAACGTATGGCTTTAAATTTGTATTTGAGTCTCACGGAGAAAAGCGCTATAAGAATCGCATAATAATATCTTCCTCTACACTCTGATTTGTGCAGTCCTGGTTTGTATAACAGCTTGTATCCTAACATTGATGTCCTGGAATGCTTTGCCTTGTAGTCCAATGTACCCTATGAAACCCTAGTCTGTTTGTTTTACTGAATTTTTTTTTTCTTCAACTATTTACTTATACTGTGTATTGACGCATGTAAATATTTCCATCATTGTATGCAAATACAATTAAAGGGTAGAAGTTGGGACTTCTTTTCCGTGATGTTCACTGAAAATCACCTGGCTAACTGATTTAGTTTGCAAATATTGTCTAAGGAAATAGGTAAATGGTTTTTTTTAACCCAATATTTTTTTTCCTCTTTTCTATGATCATAAAATCTTTAACCATCCATTTAAAAAAAATATATATATATTTTTTTTTCCAACTGACACCCCTCCTCAGTCCGGAGGTTATCAGTCCGCTTGCATGGGGCAACTAGAGAACTAGCCAGGAGTGTTAATAGGGTTATAGTTGTATGAGGCTCCCAGTCCTAAAGGACACCATGTTCCTCACAGGTTCATATAACACTCAACTGCCAGTAGTCCGCATCATTGTAGTACTTTTCCATAAATTAGTTTTCTATGGTTGCAAATGTGTAAAAGGCTGCAAGATCAGAGTTCTCCTTAGATCTTTTCTTGCTTGCATAATAAGATTGCTATTCCCGTTTCATGAGCAATGCCTGATAGGAAATGGTAGGATGGATAGATGGAAAATGTATACATTTTAAAATAAAATTTATTTCTATAATTCCTCGAAGATTTTAATAAACTTGATTTGACATTTCTGCTTTTCGTTTTATTTTTTTTGTAAATAATTACATTGAGCATAAAAAAAGAGAAATGCTTAGAACGTTGTATCTTTCGCCATACGAATACGTGAGATTGAGAGGATGAAAAAAAATGGGAAAGGGGTTGTAGTATAGGTGAAATGCAGTACCTGCAGAATTCCCAGGCCAAAAGGGCAGCAATTATAGTATTTCTGTAGTTATTGACATTTAGCACATATCAGATTTTAGCTTGATCATGTGTTTTTAAAACCTCATGTTTACTTTACTATAGTGTAAATAGAACCATAGCAATAGTGTGGCGTTGGTTCCGTGTTTGTGCAAAATGAAAGATAATTATGGCCTGTTACATTTTAACTTGGTGTGTGTGCATTAGTATGTTTATTGTTAAAGCAAACCAGTCAGTTGTAAGAAACCTTATTTGTTCCTAGAATATGTATATTAAAAAACGAAAAAAGTATAGAGGCAACATTTGGCCTCTGTGGCTTGGTCTGAGGCATGTGATTGCTGTAGCATCATGTCACAGTGATGGGCTGTGATCGATCTGTACTTATATTACCACATGACGTCATGTGATGATAGTTATGCCTGCTACCAGAGCGACGAGAGGCTTTTTTTTTTTTTTTTAATATTTTTTCTTTCCCCCATCTATTTTGCAAATTGAACTGTTGAACATAACATTTGTATGAATTTTTGCTTTTTATATGAAAAAGAAATTAGATGAGTAATGGATGTAAATAACTGTTAACCTAAAGATTTACTGGGGGAGTTAATATTTAATAAAAAAAATAGAGAAGTCAACATGCTTAATGATTAATCTTGTCTACTACACATTTAAAGGGACACTATAGTTTCCACTATATGTTCAGTATTTACCAATGAAAATGAAGGAAAGGGACCTCAGTTAGGAAAGAGGTCTAATAAATAATTTGTTACATGTGAGTTTACAGAGGAAGAGGATCTATTTCAACTGTCAAAAGTAAAGACAAATAAGTCTATGGGGCCTGATGGAAGACACCCAAAGTTATTAAAAGAGTTTAGTAGTGTACTAGCAAAACCATTAAAGGGACACTTTAGTCACCACAACAACTACAGCTTAATGTAGTTGTTCTGGTGAGTATAATCCTTGCCTGCGGGCATTTCCATGCAAATACTGCCTTTTCAGAGAAAAGGCGGTATTTACATTGCTTTTGGGGACACCTCCAAGTGGCCACTCCTCAGATGGCCACTGGAGGTTCTTCCTGGCTCAGTGTTGCATAGTAGGCAGCACTGCTGTTAAGCGTCTCCATGCTCTGCATGGGGACGCAGAATTTTCCTCAGAGATGCATTGATTTAATGCATTGCTATGAAGTGCGCGCCCCATCCCGCCTCCTTGACGATTTTAGCCAATCCCTATGGGAAAGCATTGAATTGGCTAAAAATCGGCAATTCTGATGTCATCAAGGAGGTGGATCGGGGGCGGGGCCAGCACCGGTGGACCCGCGCATCGCTGGAAATAAGGGGAGTTTTAATTCCTTTTAAAGAGGCTGGGTGGGGGGGGCCAAGCCTAAATGGTGGGTTTAACATTATAGGGTCAGGAATACATGTTTGTGTTTCTGACCCTATAGTGTTCCTTTAACAGATGTATTTACCCAATCATTGCTAACAGGAGTAGTCCCAGAAGATTAGAAGTTAGCGAATGTTTTGCCAATTCACAAGAAAGGTAGTAGGGAGAAGTCGGGCAACTACAGGCCAGTAAGCCTTACTTCAGTAGTGGGGAAAGTAATGGAAACCATGTTAAAGGAGAGGATTGTTGAACATCTAAAATCACATGGCTTTCAAAATCAGACAACATGGGTTTACTTCAGGGAGATCATGCCAAACTAATCTTATTGAGAGGAGGAGGAGAGCTCCCTGAGGGTGGGGGCACCCTCAGGGGACATAGTGCCAGTAAAACAACTATAGTGGTCCTTTAAGCTAAAGTTGTTTTGATGCCCATAGTCAGGCCCGGACTGGCCATCGGGCACACCGGGCAAATGCCCGGTGGGCCGCGATGGCCATGGGCCGAGGCCAGCAGGGGAAATCACATGATCTCTCCTGCCGGTCTATGCAGGGCTGGCGCTACCCGAGCACCGGCCCTGCAGTAGTCCACGGTGGGCCGGTGGGGAGATCAGAGATCTCCCTCACCGGCCCACATGCAGGATAGTGTGGCCTCCGGGGGAGAGAGGGAGGGAGCCAGCCTGCCAGCAGAGGAACCCTGCGGAGCTTTAACTAACAGCTCCGCCAGGTTCCTCTCGCAAGATTCGGAGCGTTGCCATGGCAACGCTCCGGGTCTCGCAAGAGTGAACTCTAGCCTCACAGGCTAGAGTTCACTCACCACTAGGACCACCAGGGATGGATGGCAGCCCCAGCAGCAGGATCCCCCTCCAAGCCTAAAGGTAAGCAGGGAGGAGGTAAATAATAACCTAACTAACATCAGCCTCACAGACACCCCTAACACTCACAGCACCCTCATTCACAAACACACTCACACACTGCACCCCTGACACTCACAGCACCCTCACTCACTCACACACACACACTGCACCCCTGACACTCACAGCACACTCACACACACACACTGCACCCCTGACACTCTCACACACTGCACCCCTGACACTCTCACACACTGCACCCCTGACACTCTCACACACTGCACCCCTGACACTCTCACACACTGCACCCCTGACACTCTCACACACTGCACCCCTGACACTCTCACACACTGCACCCCTGACACTCTCACACACTACACCCCTGACACTCTCACACACTGCACCCCTGACACTCCCTGCCACACTGCACCCCTGACACTCTTGGCCACACTGCACCTCATGATACACTCTCACACACTTGCACCCCCTGACACTCACACACTGCACCTCTGGACACTCTGCCACACTGCACCTCTGGGACACTTCTACACACTGTACCCCTGGATACTCTCTACACACTGTACCTCTACACTTTCACACACTGTGTGCACTCTGACACTTCACACACTGCACCTCCCTGACACTCTGCCACACTGCACTCCCTGACACTCTCACACACTGCACCCCTGACACTTAGAGCACACACACACACACACTGCACCCCTGACACTCACAGCACACACACTGCACCCCTGACACTCACAGCACACACACTGCACCCCTGACACTCACAGCACACACACTGCACCCCTGACACTCACAGCACCCACACACACACTGCACCCCTGACATGCACAGCACCCTTACTCACACACATTGCACCCCTGACATGCACAGCACCCTTACTCACACACATTGCACCCCTGACATGCACAGCACCCTTACTCACACACATTGCACCCCTGACACAGCACACCACACTCACTCACACACATTGCACCCCTGACACAGCACACACACACTCACTCACATCACCCTCACTCACACACACACACTGCACCCCTAACACTTACAGTACACACACACACACTTCACCAGCTTCCTCACATGCACATAGCACCCTCACGCAAACACAGCACCCAATCACACACAGCACACACACACAGCACCCTTCCCCACATAGCACCCTCACGCAAACACAGCACCCATCACTCACACTGCACCCCTCTTGCACACACACACTACACCCCTTACACACACACAGCACCCTCACACACACTGCACAATATACTTTCCTAGCATTTTTGTCTCCTGGTATCCCAACTATGGAGACACCAGAGACAAATTTCAAGCAAACACAGTGCAAGTATGTTATTGAATTTGCTTGCACTGTGCAGAACAAATACAGGGTCTTTTTCTCATGCCAGAGCTCTTCAGCAGAGCTTTGTGCATGGTCTAACCTGAAAGAGCATTGAACCAACATGCTCACTTTGTGATGGGGCGTGCTTGTCATTGGAGATGACAAAACACACCCTATCTGGCCCCGCCCCCTTTGTAGTGGGCCGCTGTAATTAAAAAATGCCCGGGCCGAATTATCTTCCCAGTTCGGCCCTGCCCATAGTATCCCTTTTTAAAGATTTAGCAAATGACACATAATGGAAATCCACCTCAGACAAGGCAAAATCAGGGTAACCATTGCATATGAAGATGAGATTTAGAAATATTTTTTTTATTTCTCCTCTTCTGTTTGCTTTCGCAGGGTTGATATCCAGTGCAAAGCACAGCAGGGTTTTTTTTGTTTTGTTTTTTAGCAGTGGTTGACAAAGAGCTAAAATGGAGGCAACCAGTTGCAGAATAAAGAGTTGTGGATTTCTACTGCTAATTTTATTTTTCACACATACTTATTTGTTAAATATAGGGAAAACTAAACCGAATACAGGAAAGTGA
>OW240920.1:73306573-73480725 GCA_933207985.1 Pelobates cultripes
TAAGGGTGCATTCAGAACAGCAGAATAAAGTCTAAAACATAATGAATGCCCGGTTGTGCTTATTTGCATATCAAGCTTGGAATTGTGGGAGAATTGTGGATTTTTCAGAATGAATGTACCCAAAGTGATGGACTTTTCCCATACATAAAGTAATTTTCGAATTTGCATAGGTTTTTAGGGAATTTTATCACGATTGGCCCCACCACAACTAACTTAGTACTAGCCTGAGGTATTGTTACTGCTTCCAACACTGCTTCTCTCACTCTCAGGACCATCTCCTGCTATTTATCACACTACCCCTCTCACAAATCAGTTTATCACATGTGTCTTACGGTACAAATAACAAATTCCATTACATTGAAAGCTTGTCTTTTAATAAGTGTTTGTCGTCCATTGGAAACACTATCACTGCATTATGCAGTTTAACATGTGGATTACTAGATTATTACTGGAAATATACATAATTATATTCATGTCCCCTTTTTACTTGTCTGTCATTTTTTAAATCCCCTATTATGTCTTACATGATTCTTTATGTTTGAGACACAGTGACATGCCTTCGAAGTCCCTACCGCCAGGTGGCATTTCCCCTTTGGGAACCATATTGGCTACAATCTCCAACGTAATCCTTAGTATGACTAGGAGTACCATGGTTTTGGGGTACTGTCCCAGCCAATATAGGGTCCTGTCCCATGTTTATAAATCAGCCACGAGATCTAAAAATGAAGGAGTGAACTGGGCACTAGGACTATAGATGGATCCCTTCAGCAGCACTCTGTGCATGGTCTCCTTGAGGATCAGACTGTCAGTCAGTCTAGTCACACTCTTTATTAGCATTTTGACAATCAAGTTAGAAGGATCCTTTAAAGGATGGACCTAGCCCCTTTGATGACGGAATGCCCCCTGCATGCCTGTTCTCTTCCCTGACACCTCTCTTCCAGAACGGGAACAGGAAATGTTGGCAAGTATGGGGTCTGCCTCTGGGCACCACACCTTAAAAAAGAGGGATGCTTTGTTCTCCTGAAATGGTATATAGTCCTCTTTAACGCCAGGCTGCTCATTTAACATGCATTCCCGTATTTTGTGTATTATGTAAGTTTGTAGTTTAGCACATCTGTTTTATTTTCATTTTCTTCTTATTATTTCCTTCGATACCAAGCAGTGTTCTGATTTTTACATATTGACCGACACGTCTTCTTCCGATTCATAATTGCTTTCTTCGCGATTACAAAAGGAATTATGCAAGGTCAGAGAGTAGTACATATCACACATTGAATTCTAACTAGAAAGCTTATTTTTTATGTTGGATACTTTTAAAAAGATGTTTTCAGTGTGCTCCTTGCACTTATAACAATAATTTAAATAAAACAAAATAGATATATTTCAGCGTCCGAAATCATGTTTAAACAACTCTCACAGAATTCCCAGCTTGATATGCAAATGAGCACAGGCATGCATCGTATTTCAGACTAATTTCAGACACAAACCATGGGCAATGATCCAAAACGACCAGTAACCAAAACCATACAATACAAACGATAGCCATTTTGCTGTAAAAGGATCGCTTTGTCAAATACGGGCATTCATCCATCACCACAACCTTATGTTCCTCCTGCAATATGTGCATGCATTCCCCCTGCATCGTGCACACATGGACTTGTTTCTCGGTCAGTGGACCTCACACATTTGTCCGGCTTGCACAGCGGTCAGTTTTTTATGCCTAAATGTATCTGGTTTGCCAATCTTCAATATCTGTTTTTAATAACAAGCAGAATTTCACTGTAAAGAAGATGGAAAATATGATTTTGGCTATGCTTCAAAAATGATTCAGTGTATTTTGACATATAATTAGAGTATAAATCCGAGCTAATCACGATATGATATGACTCATACTTCTGACTTCTTTATCTCATGTAGGGTTATCACTTTTTTTATACAATATTTTTATATGTACCATCAACACGAACAATATACTTGTCCATTTATTTGTTTATTTACCGGGGGATTTTTTAATTCCCCCTTTTCAAACCCTGAAGCAATGAAGAAATTTAAAAATTATAATTTATCTCCAGGAAAGATTCAAGTCGTTCTTGCATGGACGTCTCAAACACTAAGTACACTTGGGGAAAATATATATTATTAGAACACTGAAGATGACCTAGAAGTAGTAGGCACTTACACCTCCAAACATTTCAAACAGACAAAGAGGGAATGTATGCTATTTATACAGGCTGATTTCTAAACACATGTATCGTAGTTTAAATACACATTACTGGGAGTATTATTGCTGTGTCGCTCTGTTATACACTCAGACACATTACTGGGAGTATTATTGCTGTGGAGCTCTGTTATACACTCAGACACATTACTGGGAGTATTATTGCTGTGGAGCTCTGTTATACACTCAGACACATTGTTGGGAGTATTATTGCTGTGGAGCTCTGTTATACACTCAGACACATTACTGGGAGTATTATTGCTGGGGAGCTCTGTTATACACTCAGACACATTACTGGGAGTATTATTGCTGTGGAGCTCTGTTATACACTCAGACACATTACTGGGAGTATTATTGCCGTGGAGCTCTGTTATACACTCAGACACATTACTGGGAGTATTATTGCTGTGGAGCTCTGCTATACACTCAGACACATTACTGGGAGTATTATTGCTGTGGAGCTCTGTTATACACTCAGACACATTACTGGGAGTATTATTGCTGTGGAGCTCTGTTATACACTCAGACACATTACTGGGAGTATTATTGGTGTGGAGCTCTGTTATACACTCAGACACATTACTGGGAGTATTATTGCTGTGGAGCTCTGTTAAACACTCAGACACACCAACAATATGGAGCTCCTAGAAAAGAGGAACATTAGGATAGAAAAGAGGCATAAAGTGATTTTGACACAAAATAGGACGTGTCCCTCCTAAGTGGGGACACTTGGGAGGTATGTAGACTGCACAGTCTAAACCTTCTACACGATCCCAATGAGAAATACAACCCAGCACTCCCCTTTACAGTATACAAAATCCTTTATTTATGCCTTTTCATATTAACATTGACAGCGACCAGAGGAGAGGAAGTAGGTTTTCACCACAGTTTACTGAGGATTTTTGAAGTGTTTATTTATTTTTAATTTCCACTGTAGTTCCATTGTAACCTGTCTTTCATAAAACGAATGCCGTATTTTTATTTTTTTATTTCAGAGGTTTCCTATAGGATGACATTTTATCTTTCGCTTTGTTCATTAGTCGCATGACATTCGTACCTTCGTAGCATTTCTTTCTGTGATGATATATGTGCATAGAATCCTGCTAATGAAATTAGTCTCATGAATCAAAACTTCCGTGAATGTCACTCAGGAAATCTTGTGACGGGTGCTTTGAACATGCCGTCTGTTTTCATACCTTGCCAAACTGCAGTTAGGCAATAATTTGATTCTGTACGAGAATGGAAAGACCTTCACCTTCTTTTAAATCAAACTAAGTGGCTTCAAAGACAACGAATATCTGTTGGGAGACACTCACCTTTAGAATGAACAATCGCTGGGAAGTGAAAACTTCAAATTTGATAAAATGTTATTTATTTTATTTTTATCTGTACATTTTGTTCCTAACCGTAATAGATTTTTATACATAAACCCAACAGACCATTTTTTGAAGGTCACTATGGTCTCCTTCAACTTGGAAACTATCTCCCAGACATCCGTATGTGAACTCACCGGCCTGGATTTTATAATGTATGAGCTCACCGATCTGGATTTTATAGTGTGCGAGCTAACAGGTCTGGATTTTATAGTGTAACTGTTGCCTATTTTCCCTTGTTTCCAGACTGACTTGGCTTGTGGATATTTTGTTATTGTCTGTTCGCTGTCTGCCCTGACCTTTGGAACCGTTCCTAACAACTCTCCTGGACTTGCCCTTGTCTGTTTCTACGTACCAGGTTATTGTTCCTGCCAAGCCCCTGTGCACAGATTCACAGCCCAGGTGGCTTATTACCTCGTTACCGTGGGCTTTGATTATCTGCAAAGGTGAGCTAACATCTCTGCACTAAGGACTCCAACCAAGGTAAGCCCTTACATAATGAACTGACCTACATGGAATCCGCAGAGATGTGCAAGTTGCTTACCCAGTAAGTGTCCAGCGAGAGGTTCAGTTTCTTAAAGGCACAGGATGCCCAGTCCCGGAACCTGCATATTCTGAGCCATTTGTTATTATTCCAGAGAGATTCAATGGTAGCCATGCATCCTTTCAGTGCTTTAAGGTGGAATGTGAGGTATTATTTGCCTTTAAGCCTCAGACATATGCCACTGACTTTATCATGGTCCACTCAACTATCAACCTGCTGTCTGGATGGTTTAAGACTAGAGTTGAGCAAACCCGAACTGTAAAGTGCCCTTAGAAGCCAAACATTATGTGCCCTTAGAAGCCATCACAGCCATGCCTACTAATGGCATGGCTGTGATTGGCCATTGCAGCATGTGACCCAGCCTCTATACATAAGCTGGAGTCACGTAGCTCACATAGGTTTTCCTCCTAGCTCTCCCAACGCTCATTCAGTGTCTCCTTTTCCAAGCATACCTCCTCCCCTCGTCCTGTCTCGGTTGGAGTTCCCCAAGGGTCTGTCCTTGGTCCCCTTCTGTTTTCTCTTTATACTGCCTCTCTTGTTAAACGTATTGCCTCTTTTGGATTCCACTACCACCTGTATGCTGATGACACTCAGATATACCTCTCCTCCCCGGACCTCTCCCCTTCCGTCCTGCAACGTGTCACTGCTTGCCTTTCTTCCATCTCTGACTGGATGTCTTCACGATTTCTGAAACTTAACCTCTCTAAAACTGAACTCCTTGTCTTTCCTCCTCCTAATACTGATCCTCCTCTCTCGCTCTCCCTTCAAGTCAGTGATATCCACATAAGTCCATCCCTGCAAGCACGCTGTCTTGGCGTCATACTTGACTCTGGTCTCACCTTTGAGTCTCACATCCAGTTTGTTGCCAAGTCCTGTAGGTTCCAACTCAAAAACAAAGCCCGCATCCGCCCCTTTCTTACGCAAGATGCTACCAAGGAGCTTGTCCACGCTCTAGTAATTTCCCGCATGGATTACTGTAACCCTCTTTTAATTGGTCTCCCCAAAAGCTGTATTGCCCCGCTACAGTCTGTAATGAATGCTGCAGCTAAACTGATTTTCCCCTCTAGTCGGTCCTCTCACACCTCACCGCTCTGCCAGTCCTTACATTGGCTCTCTGTATGCTATAGGAGTCAATTCAAAGTGCTAACCCATACATTTAAAGCACTGAACAATTCTAGCCCCTCTTATATCTCTTCACTAATCCATAGATATGCCCCTCCTCGTACCCTCCGCTCTGCCCGTGACCGCTGCTGGCACCCATACGGCCAACTCGCGTTTGCAGGACCTCTCGCGGGCGGCTCCTCTCCTATGGAATAGTTTGCCTACTGCCATCAGACTCTCCCCTAGTCTTCAATTAATTAAGAAGGGCCTTAAAACCCATCTCTTCAGGAAAGCTTATGGCCTCCCAGAGTAATCTCTACCTTACATACCTGTCTCCTGCTCTCTCCTATGGGACAGTGCTTTGCTCTCTCCTCCAGCTCTGCTTCACACCTACTTGATATTTCCTGTCCTAATGTTTCTAATACCCCACCTCCTATAGTCTGTAAGCTCGTTTGAGCAGGGTCTTCTTCAACCTATTGTTCCTGTAAGTTTTCTTGTAATTGTCCTATTTATTGTTACATCCCCCCTCTCAAAATATTGTAAAGCGCTACGGAATCTGTTGGCACTATATAAATGGCAATAATAATAATAATAATAATAATAATAATAATAATGTACACAATAGCAGAGGCTTGTGAAGGCCTTTTTTCCATGCATCAGGAGTTGAGCATTTCTCCACGCATCAGGACTGCAAGAAATGCACCGCAGGCCAAAAATGTTTCTTTTTTTTTATATGTCCCAATATTTTGTGGGCTACCACAATAAAAAAACAAAAAACATAAAAAACAGTGTTGGCTACCTCATCCTCCTCCTCCACCGCTGCTTCCACCTACACCGCAATGGTCACCGTCTCCTCAACTTATGGGTCACTTAGTATAAACTATGTACACAATAGCAGAGGCTTGTGAAGGCCTTTCTCCATGCATCAGGAGTTGAACTCAGTTTGAACAATGAAAGAGAATACCCTGCACTCCAACCCTCTCTCAAATGGATAATTCTGGTGATCCTCCTGACAGCCATGCTTTAGTTTTTGATTTATATTCTTCCAAAGCTAAAATCAAAGATTCCATCTAGTGCTATTTTATGGTTCAGCTGTATTTAGAATTTTTATGTTATTTTAAGTGATTTCCCTAGCCACATTTGTTTGCAGGGCACTTGTCCTACTCTTACCCCCATTTTACTAACTTTTACAGCCCTCTAGCCCTTTCCAGGAGTTTTTTAGAGGCATTTTTGTGGCCAAAAGTTCGGGTCCCCATTAAAGTGGGGTTCGGGGTCAAGTTCGAGCCCGAACCCGGACTTTTTTTTTTTAAAGTTAGGCCAAACCCACCGGACCCAAACATCCAGGTGTCCGCTCAACTCTAATTAAGACATGGGCACATCAGATGTTGCTTGCTAAGAGTCCTGTCCTCGACAGCTGGGGGTCCTTCATGACTGCAATGGACAATCTAGAAAAACTACTGCTCCAAGGCCTGCTCCACATTCCAGAGGATCCCAAATTCCCAGAGACAGGGAAACCCAGTAGCAACGTCAAACCTCCTTGTTGCTTCCTTATGAACTGGTTCATAGAAAAACTCAAGAGGTATCCTATGTTCCTCCTCTTGACTCCGAAGAACCTATGGAGATGAGGCTCATCCAGACCAAATTGACTCCTGAAGAAAGAGACTGGAGGAGAGGCCGTGGGCACTATCCAGATCCACCCAGTCATCAATGCACCTCAGTCTGTAGGTTGTCAGCACTGTTGTCTTACCTGTTTACGTACTCAGACTACAATAATTGACACTGCCAATGTCCTTCAGGAACCTAATACTAAGACCCCTGTGATACCTTTACCTCATGCTCAAGAGACATTTGCACCTTGTCCTGAAAACACTCCTGTTCAAGCTAGTTCCATCACTACTTCCTGCCTGCTCAAAGAAGAAATACCGCCAGATTGTACATATGCCTATAATGGTTAGATCGTTCGTAAAAAGGATTTAGAGGTATTCGAAAAGGCGTTACAAGCTGCAAATTCTATCCCTGCCAAGTCTACAAAGAGAAGGATTTATACTGTATGAGCTCAGAGGTCTTGATTTTATAATGTGTGACCTCACAGGTCTGTATTTTATATTGTGTGGGTTCACAGGTCTGGATTTTAAAGAGTGAGACTGCTCACAAATTTGGATTTTATAATGTATGAGCTCACAGGTCTGGATTTTAAATTGTGTGAGCTCACATCTTTATAATGTATGAGCTCAGAGGTCTGTATTTTATACTATGTGACCTCACAGGTCTGGACTTTATAGTGTGTGAGCTCACAGGTCTGGATTTTATAATGTATGAGCTCACAGGTCTGGATTTTATAATGTGCGACCTCACAGTTCTGGATTTTATAGTGAGTATGACTATATGGACAATTTGTACACCTTTTTTACCTACCAAATTGCGATTTGTAGGTTGTGAATTGAACGAGAATGTTCTATAATAGCATTGATTCCTGGTCACAAACTACCTAAAATCGAGTCTCTGTTCCTTTTGCACTATATCATTCACTTTTACACATTACTCTGTAGGGTTCACAATGGCAATTTTGCTCTATGACAAAATAATGTAATACAAGTTATAAAAGAGATTTCACAAGTTCATTAAATTACACTTTTTACAATGTTAAAATAAGATGTTTGAGTAAGTACAATATTCCGCTCCATTTATATCTCAAATAGGTGTGCTAGTTAATGAGTACTGGAAAAAGGCAGGTGGCTCTTTAGCATACAGTATGGAAAAAAGACGGTCATGGAGAGTAATGTGTCCACTTCTGTTTGCTCTTTTTATTAATAATCTTAAAATGGACATCGAAAGTCACGTCAATATTTATAGATGGCGCTAAGCTAGGAGAGCCAGGATATCACTTCCCTACTGAGGGATTCAGATAAATTAACGTTCAGTATAAACACCAATCTGTTTATCTTTAAAAGTCGTATTGGTGCATAACCATTGCCATGCAATATTGCTGCTTAATTTTCTGCCATTTAGGAGATGAAACCATTTAATTATACAGTATAATTAAGCAGTTTTTATGAACGAGGAGTTACTGATTGGCTTAGAGCATCAGTTGACACGCTGCCCCTGCCCGGCCGTCTCAGTTCAAAACTTCCATTAGAAGAATTTCTGAACGCAGATGTGGATGGGGACAGAGAGGAACAGCTCTGCAGAGTGGACTTTGGGGTTAAACCCTTTGTGAACTGTTTAATCTCTAAAGGTAACGAAGCGCCTCCTGATACTATAACAACCTGATTTCAGTGAAGTTGTTTTGGTGCCCAGAGTGTTCCTCTAAAGATAAAATCAAATGATATCACAATTTAGGCCATGCAGGGCAAAGCCAATACAACATTGCAAACATAACATAAAATCTTGGAAAGTGACAGTATTTATTTAAGACAATAGAAAACTGGTAACAACGTACAATGACAGTCAGCAAACGTAAGGGTCCGTAAATTACTAAAACCTGGTAATAATTCGTGTGAAGATGTCATTTTGTCTGCTTTAAAAAATGTTAAAATTCTGGAATCCTTTTTGGCAAACTTTGGCTATAATTGTTAATATACGTAGTGTTGATCGCTTGTTAATCAAGAGTGTGTCTGAGGGCCACTCTTTAGTCAAAAACTATTTTCTGTTTTTGCAGAATAATTGAAACCCAATTGAAATTACATTTTATCACCTTCTTCTTCACCAACAATAGTCACTGTGACGTGTAAAAGGCTAAACTTTATGGACTTGAGTCTTTACAAGCTATATTAATATGTGGCTGTACACATGAACAACCAATTAAAAATCATACCGTACTTTTAATAAATGTAATGCTATATAATGAGATATTATTATTATTATTAAATATAGAGAGATCACAATGAGGCTATAAGGAGTGCTTGTTCTGTCAGCATTCCAAACAAGTGAATTGCTGTTCATTATTATCATTATTTAATTTTGTATTCCTTTTTATAATGTGTCTGTATACATGTCTTCAGAAGTTAAATAGCAAGCCCTGGCCCTTCTGAGTTGAGTTTGATATTAATTGGTAGATTAATTTGGGTTATGTATGCACTTAACTAGGAATTATGGAAAATTGACACTAGAGCCACAATGAATCACATTGTAAAAAATAAACTAAAAAACAAAAAGAAAAACCAATCTTGACTGGTTTAACGCTTTAGAATACAATTTTTAACATTTTTTTTTCAATTCTTCTCAATTCTCAGTTTAACCCCTTCCCGACCCAGGACGGTTCAGGACCGTCATCGGCATTTTTGGCTTGCCGACCGATGACGGTCCTGAACCGTCCTAACGGTCTGAGCTACTTACCTGATCGCCGTCGTTCCCCCGGCGGCGATCAGCGTGGCTCCGGTTGTGGGGAGACTGCCTGCAGCCCAGACAGTCTCCCCACACTGATTTAGAACCCCTGTGGCCATGTGATCGCTTAACACAGCGATCACATGGTCACAATAGGTGTCCATAGTGCTGCCTGCAGGGGGACTGTCTGTGCTGACAGGCAGTCCCCCTGCTAGTGTAAAATCAAAAAATAAAAATAAAGTTAGTGTTAATAAAAAAAAAAAAAAATTATATTTGTGTATATATGATATATAGACATATATTATATCTATATAATATATGTCTATATATCATATATATAATGCCATACTAAGTGTATTTTTATATTATTATGTACTTATATTAATATAAAAATACACTTATAATTAAATTACACACGTGTATATATATAATATATATAATAACTATATATATTGTATATATATATTATTATAAAATATAAATAATAAGTAATTTAAATTAAATAAAAAATTTTTTAAATAATAATAAAAAATGTAAAAAAATTATATAGCTATATGAAATTTTATTCTAACTGTATTTTAAAATTAATATATATATATTTATATCAAAATACACTTAAAATGAATTTGTATATATATCTATGTATATAAAAATAAATAAAAATAATAAGAAATATACATATGTCCATATACAAAATTACATAAATAATTATATAAATATACACGTAGACTTCAAATATATAAATATGCATATATATTTAAATTTTACGTGCGTATTTATGTAATATTTTTACATAATTCAGTAATTTTATTGATTGCAATTTGAGGGACCTGCCTGCCAACCCAGGCCGAAATTCCAGAGAATTTAATTTTACCCTGTAACGTTCTATGACACCCTAAAACCTGTACATGGGGGGGTACTGTTTTACTCAGGAGACTTCGCTGAACACAAATATTAGTGATTCAAAACAGTAAAACATATCACAGTGATGATATTGTCAGTGAAAGTTACTTTTTTTGCATTTTTCACACACAAACAGCACTTTTACTGATGATATAATTGTGATACGTTTTCCAGTTTTTAAACACTAATATTTGTGTTCAGCGATGTCTCCCGAGTAAAACAGTACCCCCCATGTACAGGTTTTATAGCATTTTTGAAAGTTACAAGGTCAAATATATGGGCCAAATATTTTTACATTGAAAATGGCCAGGTTGGTTACGTTGCCTTTGAGAGCGTATGGTAGCCCAGGAATGAGAATTACCCCCATGATGGCATACCATTTGCAAAAGAAGACAACCCAAGGTATTGCAAATGGGGTATATCCAGTCTTTTTTAGTAACCACTTGGTCACAAACACTGGCCAAAATTAGCGTTCAATTTAGTTTTTTTACTTTTTTTCACACACAAACAAATATGAATGCTTACTTTGGCCAGTGTTTTCGACTAAGTGGCTACTAAAAAAGACTGGACATACCCCATATTGAATACCCTGGGTTGTCTACTTTAAAAAAAATATGTACATGTGGGGTGTTATTCAGAGATTTATGACAGATAATAGTGTTACAATGTCACTATTGATAAATTTTAAAATGTATGTTTTGAAACCGCAATATCCTACTTGTACCTATAGCCCTATAACATGCAAAAAAAAGCAAAAAAGCACGTAAACACTAGGTATTTTTAAACTCAGGACAAAATTTTGAATTTATTTAGCAGTTTTTTTCATTCGCTTTTGTAGATGAGTAAAAGATTTTTCAAGTAAAAGTCAAAAAACATGTATTTTTTTCAATTTTTCATCATATTTTTTTATTTTTTTTAAATTAAAATACATGAGCTTATATAAATAATGGTATGTAAAGAAAGCCCCTTTTGTCCTGAAAAAAACAATATATAATTTGTATGGGAACAGTAAATGAGAAAGCGGAAAATTACAGCCAAACACAAACACCACAAAAGTGTAAAAATATGCCTGGTCGCAAATGTACAACATCGCAAAAACAGTCCAGTCCTTAAGGGGTTAATAAATACACTGTTTATATTATTGCTTGCTGTCGGATTACCAATAGGGTTAGTATCGCAGTGGACATTATATGTGATCATACATGAATTATTAATGATTTTCTAGGATCTATGCAGACTTTAAAGAATACCTAATAGAGAAAACTAATTTATATAGATCAACTTAAAACTATATTCACAACAGATTAATATTAACTTCATCTAATCACCCTGCGAGAAATTCAGCTGTAACCATTTAAACACGTGACTGTCTATTACCATAAATGTGGTGGTTTTGCAGTTCCGGAATGCCAGTAAAAAGACCCTATAGACACCATTTTGGTTCATCTCATTGAAATGGTTATGGTGTCTGGAGAACCCTGGTGCTGTCCTTCCATTCTACCTTGAACAGTTTTCTACAATTCTACCAATTACTAGAGGAGCTTCCTGCAGTTTCTCAGAGTTTGACTCTGAAATGATGCTGGATGTCTTCACGCCTTGCATGAGGACATCCAGCACTGAGCAAGACCCTGTAGGAAAGCACTGTTTTAGTACTTTCCTATGGGCATGACCTAATGCATGAACAGCACTCGCTGCGCACATGCATTATATACCTTCATCGGCTGAAATCGGTGGAAGAGGAGCACGGCACAGTGCCGAAAGACCTCTGTGCTGGAATCAGGTAAGTGAAAGAAAGGGTATTTTAATTCTTTTATTTTAACTCTTTCATGGATGGGAGGAAGAAGGGGGGGAGGGGGTACAGGAACACTTTAGTGTTAGAAATAAATCTTTGCATTTCGAACACCAAAGTGTTCCTTTAAAGGACAGTGCCAGGGCACTATAACCAATTTAATGAGATGAAATGGCTAGAGTGCCTTCAGTGTCCCTCTAATATTTTAACTTCTGTATGGTGCGAAAAAATGCAGCTTATAGCACGTGATATCTTTAGCAGATCAAGAATTAAATTTTTTTCAATTGGACAGATAATTGACACAGTAGAGAAAACATTCCTCTACTATTCCACAAGAGAAAGAGCTAAATGAAAATGTTCAATTAAATAGAAATAATCTAGTTAATATTAGATTGATTAAAACTAATAACCCAAAGTATAGTTTGTTTAGAAAAGTTGCAGTGCTACAAATAAAATATCTGATAGCAAAAAAATCATTATTTTTGATAAATATTTAATAACCTTCATTTATTCATTTTTATTTTATAAGATACGTTTTTGGCGTCATTTTAGCTTTAACAGATGGTTGGTAGATGAGCTACAGGGTGTATCGTTTATATGAAGTTTTCAAAGTGTTTCATGCTTAAACATTGTGATTTATTCTGGGAGACTATACATGTAAATAGAGATTTATAATGCATTCTCCATGCAGAGACTTCCTTTTACATACCGTTCTTATAGAAGGCTTGGGTAAGGAAATCATACATCGTTTACTACTTTCTGCTCAGTGTTCATTGTTTATAGAGCATGACTTGATATGTTTTGGCATTCCAGAAGAAGAAATATATTTTGTCATGTAATAAAATATACTATTTATTAAATATTGACAGTTTCTTTAGATTATTTCACTAAAATACAAAAGTATTTCTTCTTGCGGATAATATTTGGCAGAATGATATATTTTTATATACCACAATATATATTCTAATCAATTATAGAGGGATATATACATGTAAAATAAAAATAACTGATTTATTTAGATAATAATATAATAGTGTCGGCTTCACATCTGCTATCACAGTGGCATTATCTCACAGATGTAATGGAAGGTGGCAGAGGTGGGTGAGATCTAGTTCAACAACAGAAGATAGATTCACCCGCTAGCAATGTCCGTAATGATACCAAAGATATGGAAAAAGGCTGCTCAAAAATTTCCAAATGATTTGTCTACGGAAGTCACCATTAGATTCCATGGGGATACTCGTAGACATATAATTTGGAGGTTTGGAACCTTTATTAAACTGAGGCCACATTGTGTAGGCCTGTATGTTGAAAAATCTTTAATATACACTTAAATGTAAACAGACCATTTCATTAGTTTCATGTTTAATACAACAATGTTAATTATCCACTAAATACATAATTTATGTCATTCTTGTTTGTATATTTGAACAGCAATCTACAAGCAAAATTACGGTTGTATGCTAAGTTTACATTCTAGCATTGATTTAGGTAAACTAGAAAATTGGTCAGAGTTGTGGCAGCTGACATTTAATGTGGATAAGTGCAAGATAATGCATCTTGGATGTAAAAACCCAAGGGCAGAGTACAGAATATTTGATAGAGTCCTAACCTCAACATCTGAGGAAAGGCATTTAGGAGGACATTTTCTGTTAAGCAATATTTATATTAATATGTAAAGCATATGTTTCAGCTTTTTAATGTTTTATAATAATTAAATACTTTTTAAAGTTTTATCTGTACATCATTTTTTTATTTGTTTTGGGTTTTTTTTTGCTTTTCAAATGAATTATCTTTTCTTTAAACACAGCAGCTGTGTTTCTCTCCTAGACAGAGCTTATAGTAATGATCAAGAGGTCTACCCTTCCGAGACTTCAATACTTGTTCCTATACACTTACCACAATCTTATTTTACCGTTATACATAAAGATTTGGTTGGATATGTATGGGACAATGGCAGAGCTAGGGTGTCGCATAAAGTCATGAGAGCCCCAGTGACCAGGTGGGGCATGGCGTTCCCTGATGTTAGAGCCTATTACCAAGCAGCTGTTTTGGCATCAATTATACCGCACTTTCTTCATGCCAATCAACCACAGTGGGTAGTCTTAGAAATACAGGCTATAAAACCTTTCAACATTCCTGCCATATTATAAAACCTTTTAACATTCCTGCCATATAATGGCTCTCTACGCACCTCAGTACCGTTGATGCCGGCACAACTAAAATTGGCCGTACAAATTTGGGAGAGGAATAGGAAAAAACTGGTAGGCTCTACCCCGATGTCTTTAGCCACCTCAATTACCACTCTAATCTACTGCATACCTACATACCATGCCACACCGTGGAAAGAGAGGGGAGCCACGCATCTTTATCACCTTTACAAATTGGGTAAACTAGTGGATTTTCAGTCCTTAGGGATACCTATAATCTACCTCCAACCTCACAATTTTCCTTCATACAACTGCAGTCCTTCTAACATAAACACGGCACACCAACAACCCCCCAAGCCGATGACCAGTTGTAAATTACTTTCTGGGAACAAACTTGTATCAAGGGTTTGCTCCAACCACATAGTAAGCCGCTCTCCAGATGCTACCAACTCCTACAGACTTACGAGCACTTTGCGGAATCTTCTCCAGCCAAAAAGTGGTCTCAGGAGCTGTCATGTAGTATATCTTGTTCCCTATGGGAGGATATTATCTCTTCTCCAAGGAAACTGATCAAATCAGCTTTTTTAATAGAGCAATAGAGCAACAGAGAAAAGTGTTGTATAGATGGTATATGGTTCCATCCCGAGTACACAAACATTTCCCTCAATCCTCACCACTGTGTTGGAGGTTTGAGGCAGAAGTAGGTACAATGCTACATATTTGGTGGCACTGCAGACAACTGTCTTTATATTGGGGATTCAGTTCACCAATTGATCTACAAAGATTACCTTACCCATTTGAACCACTCTCATATCTTTAGCTGAGCTCTGTGGTTAGGGTTCTTGGTTCGGGCTCTGTGACTCATAGATAGTGGATCAAGTTGGACTGACTTTGTCTATTGGGTGATTAGGCCACACCCGCGAGGTTATAAATACTTGTCTGTCTATGAACTAATCGATACCTCCTCACCCCTTCTCTACCCTGTGGATGGATATACTTGAACCGCTCAAATGCCTATGTATCGAAGCTTGTGTTAAATGATTGCTTAAGGGATTGTACCTAGATATTGATTGTCTTTCTTTTTCGATGTGAATTAAACTGCTGGAAACTCCTCCACCCCTTCCCCCCTTTTTCCTTTCTGTATCCCCTTCCGTATTGAAACATTTCAATAAAAAGCAGTAAATGGGGGAAAAAAAGTGTAATAATGATCTACAATTCTTTCATCTACTCGCTGAACCTTTCAATGTAATATATCACAAAATAATATTAAACATTGATTGATCATGTAAACACAGGAATACAGGGTCTATTGCTCCTCTTCCACTTGGCTATGAGGAACATAAAGCACTACACACTGCTTTTTAATTTTTGACAGCACCCTGTCAGAGTATTTATATCGGCAGACATCTTGTGCTATGATAGAAACTAAAAGTGTATATTCTGAGTCACTCTGAACAGACCAGACTCCATTTTGTTATTCCAAGTTAACAAAAAAAAAAAAGATTTCTTTCTGTAAGACTAGCCACTTTGTCAGAGCTAAAAGGAATGCATAGTATAAACAAGTGATAAGAAGAATATAATCAATTCTAAACCCAGACAATTGTGACAGAGAAGATTAAATAATTTAATTTTACTGTCTATATATATATAAGGTACCATTGTAAGTTACGGGTCAAAACTCAGATTTGCCAGACACATAGTCTGGACAAAACTTAAAGAACCCTTTGAAATTTTAAGTTATGGCACTATAAAGATAACGCAAAATGACGTCAAAATAGCCACCAGGAAAAGTTAACTCTTTCCTGGATAGGTATGTTTAGTGGGACAAGACTGCCCTCTATAGACCAAATACCTAATTTGCGATCTGGAAGATAACCACACCTCTAGTACTTCTATTGGGTTATCAACTGGTGACGTACAGAGAGTCTGGCCCTTTAAAAGTTAAGACAAAGGGAAGGCAGGCAGATGCAAGAGATATGTAAAGAAAAAGAGGAGAGAGGAATTGGAAGTTGGGGACTCCAACCTCCATGCAGAGAGACATCCAAATAAGTTCCTGAGACTACCAATCGGATGAAATATCTACTCAACTGGTAATTATACTGGTTTCATTTAATTAATTAAATTAATTAAAATGTATAAATAGCATTATATATGACTGGATAAAGCACGGTCAGATTTCCATATTAAGAAATCTTAGTTAACTAAAAATATATATAGTTATAAACATTCCATTCTGCAGGTGGAATTAAGAATAATTATATATTGATGTGATATTATCACGTGTTAGCATACCGTTGTTTTTATCCAGGTGTATTGATTTGCTCTAAATTAAGATAAGATATCTTTTAGACAAATTAAACTCTGCTCATAAAATATGGTAGATTCTCTTATTGGATGGTTCCAGGAAATGACTAATGAACTGGTTTAAATGTTATTTTATTTAAAAATTACATAAGAATAGATCTTGATAACCTAGGAGATCTAGCCAGCATTGAAAGGGTTATTCTAACTGTCAGCTAAACTTTACGACCTTACGCTGCACTCTGAAGAATTCTGTTCTCTGAGTGAAACTTTTTCAGTCTGTGTTAAAGATAGGCATAAATAAAGACTTAACAGAAAATGCTGTTCAGAGTTAATAGCCATTGAAACGTAATACCCATTCCTTTGTATTGCATATCATTTTATACTGAATATTCATTGATTATTGTCACGCATGTTACATAATATTATTTGTTAATTATTGGTTATCATAAATAAAAATCTATTTTTATACATTGTGATATTATTTATATGAAATACATTCCACTTAACACGATAAACGTTCTTTGGGATCTGAGAATTGAATTAGTGGGCAATTTTCAACTGTTTACTATTATTATCCCATAAATATCCCCACAACCCTTTGTTCACGACGTAAGTATTATCTTTGGTATCCTATTACAGAATGAGGAGAGGACTTGGCTTTATTCATCCAAAAAGAAATAAAAATTAGAAAGAAGGAAAAAAAAAAAAAAAAAAAAAGTATGATTAGCATAATGGCTGTTGCACTTAATTATAAATTAGATAACAACTTTTGTTCAGGAACAATAAACAAGATTAGGAAAATTCCAAAGTAATGCTGTGCTAATTAAATTGGGTGGAGCGATTATTTATTCCAAATAAGGTAATTCTAACTGATCAGACCCTTAAGAAGTGGGAACACACACAAACATAGTCACACAAAACTATGGAGAGAAATGTTAACAGCATAATATTACAATTTTGTGTAGGACTTGATTAAATAAAATAAATTGCATCAGCAATCTTACCGCAATGATGTAACTGCTCTTTCTTTTTTTTTTTAAATACTTATAAAATTCTTGCCTCATAGGGGATTTAATTGGGTGTCTTACCCGTTTCTTCGCTTGGTCTTAAGTGGTAAAGTAACATTCTCTCCATAATATCACAGAATATAAATCTGAGTTTGGCATAGGGTTGTCAAGGGGCTGGATAAAGCCCCTTTGTTTTCATTTCCATCAGATGGATCTGCCAACCACATTAGAGATAGAAATGGCCTTTTTTGGTATATCTGAAAAGTTTCCAGATGTATAAATAAATTAAGGTCACCACCCCCCCAGCCCCCTTCTCAGATTGCAGTGAAAAGGTGAGCTTACTTACCTTTTCTCCCTCATCGCAGCTGGCCCGGCCTCGAAGGCTGGTCTTGATGATCTCAGCTAATCCAATGCTTTCCCATAGGAAAGCATCGGGAGGTTATTGTGTGGCAAAACACTGTGCCACGCCAATTAGCATCTCTTTATATAGATGTATTGAATCAATCCATCTCTATAGGGATTGTTCAGCATCTCCATGCAGAGCTTGGAGACCCTGAACATAGATGTGCAGCACTGAAGTAGGAAGTACCCCTAGTGGACGTCTGAGTGACTGCCACTAGAGTTGGAACTAGGAAGTAATTTAAACACTGCCTTTTCTTTAAAAGGGCAGCATTTACATTAAAATGCATGAAGGGACAGGCTATATACAACAGAACCACTACATTATGCTATAGTAATTCTGGTTACTATAGTGGCCGTTTAAGTGGTCAAATGTACCATAATTACTGCAGCTTATTGGAGTAATTAGGGTGCAAAGTGGCTTTGAGTGCAGAATCTCAGATTCTGTCAAACAAATGCAAATCGTATGCATTACCTCCCCCCCCCCCCACCCCAATACTGTAAAGGACTGATATGACCAATATTACACCTATATATGAACATATACTCATCACACAAAAGGGTTATTTAGAACATTTCAGATTTAAAGTCACAGTCAAACTTGAACATTCTTTTAGTCGGCTTATGCTTTCAGTTTAACTACTCAGGCCTTAAATTAAAATTCAGTTTCAATTCACTATGAATTCTCACTTCAATAAATAACCTTGTCAGTGACACAATATTTAGCAATAAACACACACTGTACACATCTCATCTGTTGAGAGTATGTTATTGTACAATAGAACCTCGGAACTCAAACTTAAAGGATCACTATAGAGTCAGGAACACAAACATGTATCCCTAACCCTATAGTGTTAAAACCACCATCTAGCCCCCCTGGGCCCCTCAGGCCTCCATAAATATAGCAACATCTTACTGTATTCAAGCCTGAAGCTGTAGCTCTGCATGCGGTTTGCCTCAGAAAAACATCATCAGAAGTGGTAGCCTGATCCAATCACAGTGCTTCTCCATAGGATTGGATGAGACTGACAAAGAGGCAGATCAGGGAAAGAGCCAGCATGATTCAAACACAGCCCTGGCCAATCAGCATCTCCTCATAGAGATGAACTGAATCAGTGAATCTCTATGAGGAAAGTTCAGTGTCTGCATGCAGAGGGAGGAGACACTGAATGTTTGGATGCATTTTAGGCAGCCATGACCCAGGAAGGATCTCTAACAGCTATCTGAGGAGTGGCCAGTGAAGTGATCACTAGGCTGTAATGTAAACACTGCATTTTCTCTGAAAAGACAGTGTTTACAGCAAAAGGCATGAAGGTAATGATTCTACTCACCAGAACAAATTCAATAAGCTGTAGTTGTTCTGGTGACTATAGTGTCCCTTTAAACTAGTTCCAGAAGGCTGTTCTGATTTGTTCGAGAACCGAATCAACATTTCCCATAAGAATTAAAGTACATTTGAGTAATCCATTCCAGACCCCAAAAATTACAGCATTTTAACACAAATTGTACTAATTAAATTTAAGGCATAAAATCATATAGAAAAAAAAATAAACAGTGTACAGTAAATGAAAAGAAAATGTAACTTCATTTTACCTGGAATGAAAGTTGATGGCTTAAGCGGAAAGGAGAAAAGATATTGTTTGGATGGGGATGGGCAACAGTTCTTCTGGCATTTAAATGTGTCTAAAGTAATACACAGCTTTATAATTGAACATGTTTGTGGCATGCTTTGTTTGGGTAGAGAGACATTTTTTTTCTCAAATTTTTTGTTCGACTCCCGAATTGTTTAGGTTAGTGACTAATCGAGTTCCGAGGTTCCACTGTAATGATCTGGTGGGTGGATTAAGATGCAGGGAACAAGAGGAATGAAGAGGACAACCACTTTGGCGCATTAGGTGTGTCTTTTTGATCTTCACCGTTTTCATCATCTTTTGGTGACCAGAAATAAGTGGAACTTTACAATGCACCAATTTATGTTCACTGTGCAAATCAGAGACCCACTGTTTTGCAAGCCCTGCTATACATGACATTTTATTGACTAACTGTCTAATCCCTACTTCTACATTTCCCATGACATGAATGTTAATTAAGTTTCTGGAGGCAAAGCGCTCAAAGCGTTTTTTAAAACAGGTTTGTTTTGCTTTTTTTTGTTCTTTAATTTTAGTTTCCACTGATTTCATCTAGTCAAGAGTGGGTGAAAATTACTCTTCCTGCTTTGTATTGATGCCTCCGTTTCATTAGTCATAACAAAAGCCTATTTATTTGAAATATTTCTCAATTGCACAGCCATTACCCAATTTGTAAATGAATGATAATTTACTTGTGCGCCACTTACACAGCACTCACACTGCAATTAATGTCAATCTCTCTGGTAATTTCGTAACCTTTGTTTGCGAACGCAGTATTAACATTTTTATTCACACACAAAACCAGTCTTTTAATATATGTTGTTAACCACCTGCATGAGAATAGAGATGTGAGCTGACCCAAATTATCGGAGTTCAAGCACACTTCTATATACACTATCATTTAGAAATTACTTTGAGGCAGATATCAGCGATCATGGTACAAATAAAAAGAGCACTAAGTAGTCCTACACTGTGATCTGTATCAACACACGTTCACAGAAGGAAGAACAGTCTGATATTTGCTTTGCAAGGTAAAATACCCCCGTAAAACAAAGGGAAAAAAACAGTGTGTCAGGGATTGATAGAGAACCGAGACATATGGAACGAAACCACTTAATATTGTTTTGTGTATTGCACATGATATTCCTTAACCGTGTCTCTCCTGATCATGGTGCAAGGAGGTTATTGGGGTAGTCCCAGTTTCTACACAACCTTGAACAATGTATTATGGGAGAATGCAATCAATGGCAGAAGATGCCATTTAATACCAGAACACGAACGCTAGGAACACAAACATATATTCTTAACGTTAGTATTTTTCTATCTATTTAGATTTAATATTCCACCCCCAAACAAATAAAGTAGCTTAATTTACCTTTGGCCCACCACCACACCAGATCTCATCAACAATGAAAAGAGGACGACTTGGGCGGGTGCATGCATGGAAACTGTCGCATTGATACAATCAGCACCTCCTCACAGATATGAATTAGATGCATGCATCTCTACGAGAAGCATTTGGCATCTTCATGCAGAGCTTGAGACGGCACCAGGACGTTCCTTTATGGGGTGTCGGAGTGAGACACCCACTAAAGGGTTTGTTTAGAGACAAACAAACAAACTGTGACAGAAAGGGCTGTGTTTACAATTGGCAGACTGCAATAACAGACTCTTTGCAACATAGCCACTACACTAATCTGAAGTGGTTCTGGTGCTTAGATTGTCGATTTAAGGAGTTGTGCCATTTTGGTCTCCTCAGCCTCTCTCCTGTGATATCATCGAATTAAAACCCTGGTGGCTGCAAACAGCAACTGGAAAGTGCAATTCTCACTACTCTCAGGCTGACTGCAAAACATATGTCCCACTGCTGCCCTGAGGTTACGGCCTTTGTATGGCCGTAATCAGCCTCAATCCTGTCCAGCATCATAGAGTACAACATATTTTTGTAGTTTATATCTGTACACGCTAACTTGGAGGTTTGTGCTGCAATCCTGAGCAGAAAATATAATTTTTTATGTACATTTGGTAACAGTTTGGCTTGTCCAATATATTGCTTAAATATTTTAAGCTATAAAAAGTCACCATGCCATTTCTGTATGACAGATGTACTTAGTGTGTTACCAACACCTTATTTGTCACAAAGACTTCCTATCATAAGTAAAGAGTTTTTTAAAAGATGGCTACTTTGAGTCCGTACACCACCAATGCCCTATTGCAAAATAGAACTCCTTTAAAACTGTATAGTGAGTGTGTAGGCTTTTACAATCAACACAAAATCAGATCTCTAAATGCTAACAAATTCACAAATTACTTTAATAACTATTATAAACCTCAAGGTTATAGATTATTACTAATGCTACCGACAACGATCTAAACATAAAAAAAAAAAAAAAATTAAAAATAATATATAAAAAAAAAGCAAATACTAAACAATTAAACAACTTGCCAGAGACAAAATACTTCAGTGGGATGTCATTCAGCAAGTGAACTGACAACTGCGCTTTAATTAAATTTGAGACTATTTCCAATTAGTTAGTCTACAGCACTGCAGGATTCGAGCTTGCCTATGACTCAGTGAGCTGACTCATTCACTACAAAACTTTTCAAACAGAAGAAATAGCCAAGAACTGGTAAGGATGCAGGATCAAACAGAAACAAGTTCAACGACCTTCTCCGCAAAAGCCTTGTGTTATTTTTAGATGACCATAAGGAATAGCAGAGATGTAAAGTTTAGTGAGGTATACATTATACATACACACACACACACAATTCCATTTGTCAGTTTCTTAAACGGATGATAGACAGACACAGAGAGAGAGAGAATCACACGGTAGAAATGAATACACAGAACATTATTAAAGGGTCACTCTCAGCACTATAGCATCCTGTGTGTATTGCACAGAGGTCCCCTCTCACTAAGCACCTGCACACAGTGGCTTATCGCTACATCGATTTGCAAAGAGACAAAGATAGCTGCAGAGCTGCGGTTAGAGGAATGTCTGGAAATGCTTCATCACTAAACAGCAAGTTGGTGTCGGGTCACCCAGGTTATCATCCATCTTGTAACATTAAAGCCAAATATATGTCCTTTAGTTTTTGTTGTTGCATTTTTTTTTTTATCCTCGGCCATTTTTCTATTTACTTGTTTGATTAATAAACAAAGTCACACAGATTACATGTTGCAAGTTCTGCAGCAGGCTTTGTGTCTGTCTAAAGTGCCTAATGTGCTTGCCACACGTGCGCATTAGGATCCCTCCCTCCCGTCTGTTGATGTCGGAGAAGGAGAACCACGACCCAACACCTTGGTGCTGGAATCAGGTAAGTGAATAAAGGGTTATTTAATCCTTTTACAACAAGGGGAGGGGGGCTACTGGGGCTGAGAAACACAATAGTTTTAGGTACACATCTTTGTATTCCTATGAATAAAGATTTCCTTTTATCGTATACACCTTCTTCTGAATTCTACATACTACAATATGTATACAAGGAATATGTGTCCATTAAAACAGTGGCGGTCACCTCCCTCTAGGTGGCCAGGTGCACAGCCGCACCGGCTCAGGTCTGTGGGTGTCTGGCAGGAGGGGAGAGCTGTGCTGCTCCCCTCCTGCCTGTGTGTAGCGTGGCCAAGCAGTCTGTCGGGAAGTGCTCACTAAAAGAGCACTTCCTGACATACCGGGATGCCGCCCCCTGTTCCCACTGTCATGAGGGGGCCGAAGAGGTGGCTAGCTGGCCATCTAATAGACCCCCCCGGCATGTTCCCGGCAGAGACGGCGAGGGAGCTGTGTTCTCCCTGCTCGGCTCCCTCGCACGCCGTTTGCTGATGCCGGGAGCCGGAATATGACGTACTATTCCGCATCCCAGCATCAGTAGACAGCCCGCGCGGCACGAGGGAGTAGATTAAGGAGAACACAGCTCCCTCGCCGTCTCTGCCAGGAACACAGCTGCCCGCTGCACTGAAGCCCCACTGGACCCCAGGGACAGATCCACGCTAGCTCTCCAAGCTGAGTGGACATTTTTTTTATTTAAAAATTTTGAATAATTTGTGTGTGTCTGGGAGTGTATGCGTGTGTTTATGTGTGTATATGTCTGTGAGCGTGTGTATATAAGTGCATGTGTCTGTCTGTATGTCTGTGTGTGTCTGCATGTGTGTGTGGAGGGGGGCGGGGACGTGTGGGGAGCCCCAGGGCAATTTTCATACTGGGGCCCCGTAGTTTCTAGTTATGCCTCTGCATGAAAATATGGTGGATATGGTAGCCCCAAGTATAAGCAGCTGTATGCTATACGACACTGCTTTTCCCACTCACTGGAACTCAAACATGCTATTTTACAGGGAGATTCCCTGTCATCACACCCTGCTCTGTTTGATCTGCACAATTGCTTCAGGAAGAATGAGACTAATATCAGCAAGATACTTTGTATGATGGACTGTAAACTGCATGGCTGCTGCTCAAGTGCCCAAAGATAAATACACCTTTAAAAATAAGCAATAGCTGACAGAGTGTACTTTGGGAAACAAAGCATTTTAAAGTAACAAGTAGAGAGGAAGGAAGTGTAATGCTGTCATTGCGAATATAACCAAATCAAATCAGGAGTAATATTTCAGTATATGGCATATGACTCAGAACCATCCGGATATTGGACCTGCTAATTAATTACCTTACCAAGCCAGAAGGAAAAAAAAAAAGTTAAATTAATTTAAATCACTTTCAGTACCACATGCAAAAGTAATAAACACAAATAAAAAAATGTACTTGTAATTTTCCATTATCCGTGCTCTACTTTATACATTTAAAACAGAAACAGCAAAGAAATGTACAAAAAAGGTAGGCATCATTCTATCAGAATGTGTTCACTTGCTGTGTTATAACATTTGTGGACAAAATCAGCAAAAACTATCCAATGCAAGCGGCTATTTTCCTTTTATTTGGTTGCTGTTAAACCTAACCTTCAAGCCAATCAACTTGCACCTAACCAGGAATATACCGTTCACAGCGTACGTTGTTATTCTGACTGTATGAACTCGTATACAGAGGAAGTGGATGTCAGACCCAGTCGCCTGGGCTTGATATAACTACTATAGGGATGAAATTTAAAGCACTGGTTCCTAACTATTGGGTTAAGACTCAAAACTGCATAATTACAAATATAGAGATGGATGGATGGATGGATGGATGGATAATTTGTCTCCTGAGGAATGATCCGAGCAGGAACTGAAATGTCGACATGTATTTTTATATTTAATAAAGTAAGAATTTTATTTGGAAATCCAGGGTGCTGGTATGTTAAATTATATTCCGATGCAAAGTCAGCCCAAGCTTCTGGCTCTTTGGCTGATGTAGTGGAGGCAGGGAGCAGCACTAAGTGGACTTGACATCAAGTACTTACATGGGGGTTGGGGAGGTGGAGCGGCAGGGCACTCCTGGCACCATAACCAATACAGAACACTGTTGTGGTTATAATGCATGGAGTATTATTTTAACATTATTTTTAACACACAAATATCAAATAATAATAACAATAAGTATACAATACCGAAGAATAATTATGTAGACAGAGGTTTTATTTTGTAGATGCAATAATGGAATAGCACAATCTGTACTTTGAAATCAAGATTGATACAAAATATAAATGCGTATACACACTCACGGTGTAGAAGAAAAAAAAATTCAATTTGTGAACTTAGGGAAACTGCATCTGGAAGAAAGAAATTATTAAAAGAAAGTTGTCTGTGCATAGCTGTTCTACTACTGAGCTTCCAGCCCACTCACTGCTGATCTTGAAAGTCTGTCCCATCTCTCCAGCGTCTGACGTACATTCTGCACCAGACACACAGAAAGGTGAGCAGACTTTCAGCTTCAGCTGTCAGCCTGGCGGAAACGCGGCAACTTGACAGAGTTAAAAACCAGACGCAGCAGCTCTATTCAGTCAACCATCACACACATGCTAAGCAGCACTGTGTCTACTGGTTTCATTGGGAAGTATGGAGTAATGTGTATGTAAAGCACCAGGTGGGCTTTAAATATATTACCATTTGCTGTCACACTCAGATGATGATTCTTAAAGGGGCACTGCAGTAGCAAGATGACAGTGGTACTACAAGAACCAGAAACTCTTTCTGCATCCAGCATTGTTTGTGGTGTTACAGTTAAAGTGGATCTGGCATCCACAAACAGTGGGCATGACAAGTTTACAGTAATGTACTGGTAGACATGTATACACTGTACCGGTAACAGTGACATTCAAGTGTATTCTAACCTGAAGATTGCCCTCTACAGACTGTCTCAACTCCCAACAGGTCCTCCTTAGAATGGATGGATGGATGGATACAGACATCTCATCCCAACAACGTGTAAAAAAATACATTACACGGTTTCTAATGTGTTATAGGAAGCACTCAAGTCATTTATGGGAGGAAAGTAAAAAAAAAAAATGTTTCAATCATTTTGCAAGCACAACGAGAATTTGCATTCTCTTTAAAGCGACACCATGCTAAGTATTAGAGATGCATCAAATAATGAGTTTTTAGTGGCCGAATAAAACCGGCGAGAGAAATGCAACATTTTGGCCATAATAGTGGAGAGGTAGAGAATTGTATTTACTGCGTTAATTTGACTAATCAAAATAATCCAAATCTGTAAGATGTTTGTATCAACAGGTCTAAGGTTTTACATTGCAGAGTTAGAAGGACAGGACCAATGCCCCCAAAACACTTAATTACTGGTCATTTAAACACTGCTAATGCTAGTTTACATACTTGCAAATAGGATTTGTGCTCGAACATTGAACTGACGGATACCAGTATTTGACCTCCAGTTTGGTTTCAGAATTTGTATACCATCTTCTTAAAGATCTGTTATCTTCTACTTACCTTAGCTGTCGGTCAGACATTCCCTTGCTAAAGAGCCTTCAACAAACAAATCTGAACATTATAACATTATTAGAATTAAAGGATTTATATAGTATAAGGAATAAAAACTTGTATTCCTAACACTATAGATTTACTTTACTTACCCGATTCCAGTGCCGATCTCCTTTGGCACTGGGTCGGCGCTCCGCCTCCTCTGATGCTATCCGACAGGGGAGCCTGATGCGCATGCATTTGGAAAGCAGAATCCCTCCCCATAGGAACGCAACAATGCTTCAATGCTTTCCTATGGGAATTTCTCTGACGCTAGATGTTCTCATGCAGAGCATAAGGACGTCCAAAGTCAGTTAGGCGACCAAAAGTCCGTTAGGATCCAGGAAGTGCCTCTAGTGTCTGTCTGAATTGCAGTCACTGGAGGCAGTCTTAGCATTGCAAGGTAACCGTTGCAGTTTCTCTAAAACTGCAATGATTTACATTGCAGGACTAAGGGATAAGGGACACTGCACCCAGACCACTTCAATGAGCTAAAGTGGTCTGGAAGCCTATAGTGTCCCTTTAAGTTATTATGGTCCCAGGAGATCCCTGGCACTGACTTACCTTTAGGGGTTAAACCATTCTCAAATGGTTCAACTCCAAAGAGTTCTCCTCAACACCGCTTAGTTCGGACCTTTCGTGTCTATGAAATTTTTCAAACAGAAAGCCATGGACAGGGGCACCACTGATTGGCTGAGAGTACGATCTAATGCTGTAAGCCACACATTATCTCCCCATTCATAAATACAGCTTGAGAAAATGAAATACATTTCTCAAGATAGGAGAGTAGGAAAAATACATAAATAGGTAAAATAGATAAAACAGTAAAAAACAAACACAAAAGGAGTACGAAGAGGAGTCAAAATGGTCACAAATAAAAGTGCCAAAAAGTGGGTATGGTCCGGATTAAAAAGTGTGGCAGTTTATTAGTATAGTCTGGTAGTACAGTCAAATGCAAGAATGGTGGACATACAATGAATCAGTACGTTAGGGTAACACTTTTGTTATATAGAAGGAACAGGTAGCCACACTACATAACTGCCGATAACACTATAGTATCTAGACTAAACAGTAAAGATACAGACTCTTCTCCGGTATATAATATAAACCCAAGACCACTACAATAGGTCAGAGCAGGTATCTTCATCCTAAAAGGAACAAACACAGAGACATAGTGTTCTCTGTAAACCTTAATAAATCTGGACAAACGGTTAAAAACACTTACAGAAGTGCCAGGAAATCGAGCATATCAGTAGATATCTTAAAGTCCCAATGTGTAAGTGGATGCCATGCAGAGTTTCAGCTTCTCCTCCAGCCGGCTTGGAAACAGAATCCGAAGACTTGTATTCACCGCGTGCGTTCCACTGGATGGCGGCTTTCAATAGGTTGTCCGTAAGCCTTACGCGTTTCGTGACTAATACGTTGCATCTTCAGAGGCATTCATAACGCTAATTGCCAAGAGTTTAAATAGCCGAAAAAAGTCAGCGACTAATTAACCCTTTCAGTATTAAGAGACATCAGTTATCAAAAAAGTCACTCCAAAAACACACATAATGAATGAAATAAAATGGATCCGCCGTACTGAGTGAAAAATGGTGAATCCCACTAATAAGTTAAAATCTGTACATCATACAGATAACAATACAAGTTAAAATTACTCAAAAAGAGAAATATAAGACAAACAGTAAAATCGACTATATATGTGATGAAATACCATCTAATATCAGATCCAGATACCTGATGGAACTATCCATGTAGACAGATAAAAATAATAGAAGCCAGTCTAATGTTTAGACCCAGATGTAAAGTGGAAATATAAAATGAACCTACTAGAAAGCTCCTCATAATAAGAATGAAAATAGAAGTTACAGTTTACAGAGAACACTTTGTCTCTGTGTTTGTTCCTTTTAGGATGAAGATACCTGGATTTACTGCTCTGCTTCTGTGTTTACTGCTTACAGTTGTTTATATTATATACCGGAGAAGAGTCTGTATCTTTACTGTTTAGTCTAGATACTATAGTGTTATCGGCAGTTATGTCGTGTGGCTACCTGTTCCTTCTACATAGCAAGAGTGTTACCCTAACGTACTGATTCATTGTATGTCCACCATTCTTGTATTTGACTGTACCACCAGACTATACTAATAAACTGCCACACTTTTTAATCTGGACCATAACCACTTTTTGCCACTTTTATTTGAGAATATTTTGACTCCTATTTGTACTCCTTTTGTGTTTGTGTTACTGTTTTATCTATTTATGTATTTTTGCTACTCTCCTCTCCAGGCCATTTAGGGTGTATTACCTATAGGTGTGTTACGCTTGTTTCTTCTCAGTATTTTTTGAGCCTTCGATGGGGGTTTGTCTGGCCAGTTGAGATTAGGGTGTGCTAGGGATATCTTAAACGTTACATTTCTCAAGCTAGTTTATGAATGGGGAGTTACGGATTTGCTTAACGTGTCAGCTGATGCTCTAAGTGACGCTCCTGTCCTACCGTTTCAGGAATCTTAGGGAACCGGAAGTAGCTAAAAGGTGCTGGAGAGAAGAATCTGGGGTAAATGGTTTAATCCCTAAATGTAAGCCGATGCCAGGGACGTCCTGGAACCATAACAACTTCATTCTCATGGTCCAACTCTGCACTTCAATTAGTTACAGCACAGGAAGGGCGCACTCCCCTACTGGCCGATACACAGGGTTGACTGCTTACACATAGTACGCTACTGTAATATAGTGCTCGGTAATAAACTCCTACACACTATACATTACTGAAATAGTTATTTTACCATCTCAATTGTGCTAGTCGATTTTTATATCACATATGCAATGATTTCCCACAGTCTCTTCAATGTAAAATTCAGCTGATTCCATCAGCACAAGAACCTCTGCTGAAAAGAATGCAGAATTTGTGTGTTAACTTTCCTGACTCCCCAGCCGAGGTCTCACTGTGGCCAACCCAGAGTATATCTTAAATGGACAACACATTGCACAAAAAAACATTAAAAAAACACTGTTTACTAAATATACCTCAATGAAAACACGCATGCGTGTAATTATGCATTTTTTTCATGGGGGGTATATTGAAACATGTCTTGCAAAAGCTGCCAGATCTCGTCTGCTGCCTTTGCAAGTCCTCCCCTTTTAACCCCGCCCAGACTTTATATGGCTGTCCAATCACAGACTTCCCAATGGAGCTCAATGAGAAGTCTTTGCATGGCAGGTGCTCTGGGCAATTGTCTGCATCCTAAACATACCAGGAAGAAACATGATGGCTTGTCTGATTGACAGCCACAGGGATGTAACAAGGTTAATTTATAAAAGTGCCAAATTCCATTGTGTAAAATTAAAAAAGGAGGGGACACATTTCACAAATAAAAGATTTCAACAAGCTAAAGTATTTTAGGGGTATGGAGTGTACCTTTAAGAAACTGTATATTCATCACAAGCTTTTTAAATAATATACCTCTTCTTTGGGCCACAACCTTACCACATAGTGATGTCCCGAACGCTTCGCCGAACGGTTCGCCACGGACTCATCATTGAGTAAACTTTGACCCTGTACCTCACAGTCAGCAGACACATTCCAGCCAATCAGCAGCAGACCCTCCCGCCTCCTGGACAGCATCCATTTTACATTCATTGTGAAGCTGCATTCTTAGTGAGCTGTCCAGGAGGTGAGAGGGTCTGGGAGGGAGGGTCTGCTGCTGATTGGCTGGAATGTGTCTGCTGACTGTGAGGTACAGGGTCAAAGTTTACTCAATGATGAGTCCGCGGCGAACCGTTCGGCACATCACTATTACCACATATTATTAGTCATCATACGTAGTAAAGATATAGAACGCTGATATTTTTGTCTCAATTATTATGGATTATAATGAGAACTTACTTGTCCTTGTTGTGGCTTCAAAGACTCAATTACTTCATCAACCATTACAGGTACATGCAGTGGTTTCCAGTCATTTTTGTCTGATGGTTGAGATGTATGCTGGATATAGCTAACCGTTCCAATGGCCCTCAACGTACATCTATACAGGTTGTTGTAGTTTCTGAAGATGCTATGCCTGAGTAAGGATTGCATCATGATGGTGATGTCTAGAACGAAAGAAAGATCAAATTCAGAATTAAAATACATGCCCAAGTGCTAAATCTGAAAATGATCAAGGACATTCCAAGTCATTCTTCAAGACTTTACTTATTATATCCGCCTGCTACAGCTTGATTTTAAAGTGGCAGAATAACCCTGTTTAAATGTAACATGTAAAAAACGGAGGGGAAATTATTTCTGGAACCTGTGGCCTGCAAATGGGATGTAAGTGAATACAATTTGGGAAATATCTGCAGAAGCACACAAGATGTCAGAAAACACAATGTGTATGTGGATATGATGATACCATCTCTGACAGAAATGTCTGATAAAATGGCTACATGAAATGAGTCAAAATACACAATTTCGGGTTACCTGGGTTGTGCCTTTTAGCTTAATTTGAAGCGGTATGCTGCCCATCTGCCCCACAAGAGATGAGGGCCCATCAAACAAATTCTGAAAACTTAAAATGGTATGTCCTAATATTTTACTATGTAACACAATAATTAACATGTCTAACCTACAATGTTAAAATGTAACTCAAATAACTGACATAGATCAGGTTTTACGCACACACGTTACATAAACAATGTAATGGTGGGTGTGTATGAGTGGAAAATAAATGCAAACAAATATACATATTACTACTAGCAATGACAGTAACAAGAATACATGAAAATCCCAGGCAAATTAAAGTGATACTGTCATGCCGAACTTACCTTTCTTTAATTGAGTCCTCTTCTCTCCCTCTCTCAGGATCTGTTCTTCCTGTCTGCTCTAGTTTTCTTTAAAACATAAGACAAAGTAGGAACTATTTGTCTTATGAAGGTTTCCTACGCCTGACCAGCTATGACCAGCTGAGGAGCAAAGTGTGCCTCATTTCCAGTGGTCAGAGCAATTTTCCCACAATTCTCAACTTTCCTCCATGTTCCCGCGAAGCCTCCTATCACTTTTCCCGAACGTCCTGTCATTTAGACATAACGTCAGTGAAACTACCGAATTGAGTCCTAACAGAATAAGAACCGTTTCTCCATTTGTGTTAGTACCCAATTCGGGACTTTGTTCGGATCGGAATTTCATTTGAATGAATGAAACGCTGGTCCTATTTGTGCTGCGACTGCATCTTGCAGCCGCTTAGTAGATAACTCCATAATTCCCACAGTATCAGGGAGCTATCTACCAAAAGGCTGAAAGACCTAAATTGGTCTTTCAGCCAAATTTACTAATACTAAGTAAAGATTACTTAGTATTAGTAAATTCTACCCCTACTCGCTACACCGCGAGTAGGGGCAAGTCTACTAAACAGTGAGTAAACAGCTCACTGTTAAAAAAAAACAAAAAAAACAACCCTAGTATTCCCCCCACCCGAGACCCGCGAGTGGGGGCTATTAAACTGAAGGGGGGACCTAGCGTCCTAGGCTATTAAACTGAAGGAGGGATCTATTGTCCTTCCCCCGGCCCCCACCCCTGAGTGGAAAGCGGGGGCCCTAAATAACAACGATGGGGGGGACCTATTGTCCTCCCCCCAGCCCCCACCCCTGAGCGGCGGGTTGGGCCCTAAATAAAAATGTTACCCCCACCCCAAGGTGACTAGGGGTCCCCAAACCCCTAATCATCCCCCCACGCAAAAAAAAAAAATTTTTTTTAAAAATAAACCCCTACCTACCCCCCTTACCCTAAAAATAGTGAGGGGGAACAAGAGAACAAAGTACCTGTAAAAAAAAATAAAAAAAAAATAAAAAAAAATAAAAAAAACTTACCATTTGATGTCTTTTTTTTTTTCTAAAATCTTATTTTTTCAGCCCCAAAAAAGGCCAAATAAAAATCCATAATAAAAACCCGAGCGCAAAAATTTTTTTTAAAAAAATCAGACGCTAAAAAAATAATCCATCTTCACCCATGGAGGGCACGGCGCAGACTAAGCTATACAGGGCAGGGAAAGGTTTAGAAAGCCTTCCCACGCCCTGCACTAAGGCTCAGAGCACTCTGATTGGTTGATTCAGAGTGCTCTGACAGGTAAAAATGAAGAGACTGACGGGTAAGTCTTTACATCTTGAAATCCAACCAGAGTGCTCTGTGTCATTTTACACAGCGTGGGAAAGTTCTTTGGAATGTTCCCACGCTATGTAAAATGACTGAGCTCTCTGATTGGTTGGTTTTCAAACTGAAAGCCACCAGAGTGTTATGAGTCATTTTACACAGAGTGGGAAAGTTCCAAAGAATTTAGGGAAATGCTGCGTATTCTGAATTACTGCACTAGCTGTGTGCCAGTTTTAAAGAAGAGCAAATTGTAATGTTAGATGTTTAGGACAGTATCCCCCTTTCACTGTACAATGCCCTTAATCAATAAAGAAACATTCACCAAACTTAGAAACTAGGCCATTTCCAAGAACCCTCTCCATCTCCTGGAATCTGTGCCACTCTGAGTTATCTAGTCATACGTTTAACAAAGTGCAGTGATGGCATCCGTTTCTGGTGTGACCCTGTCCCCCAGAAAACCCCACACTAAACAAAACTGAGAAATCGCTTCTTCTTATTTTTTTTATGTACTGTCTATGATAAATCATGATTCCCCTAGTAAAGAGTCAAACCATTTGACACGTAAAGTTTAATACAAAGTTGTCAAAAGGTTTGTCACGTAAACCTGGGTTCCCATAGATGCTACATGTCTGGAGCATCTTTTCAGAACATTCATTGGCTGTGAGTGCCTTAAGTAGTTAATTCCTTTGTAATGGGTCTAAGCAGGCCGGGCTATACATCGGGGTGGCCATGGGCGAGACGACGGGGAGATCACATGATCTCTCCTGCGATTATCACAAGCAGCTACTGGCGCCCGACCTGCAGTAGTCCTGATGCTGCTTGGGCGATTGGGGAGATCAGGGAATCTCCACCCGAAGCCCACGAAAATACAGGACTCAGTCGCGGCCGGGGAGGAGGGGGAGGGAGCCAGCCTGCCGGGGAGGGAGGGAGCCAGTAGGGCTTTAACCCTCCGCCGGGACTCCAGCGAACCAGGCGTTACCATGTAGCAGCTCCCAGTCTCGGTGAACTCAGCCTCCCTGGCTAGAGTTCACTCTCCTCAGGGATGGATGGCAGCCCCAGCAGCAGGATCCCCTCCAAGGCTAAAAGGTAAGCAGGAGAAATAATGTAATATCAGCCTCACGAACACCCCTATTCACACACACACACACACACACCCCTGACACTCACACACTCACAGCACACACACTGCACCCCTGACACACACTGCACCTCTGACACTCACAGCACACACACACACTGCTCCCCTGACACTCACAGCACACACAAAACGCACCCCTAACACTCACAGCACCCTGACACGCACAGCACACACACTGCACCCCTGACACTCACAGCACCCTCACACACACACTTCACGTCTGACACTCACAGCACACACAAAATGCACCCCTAACACTCACAGCACCCTCACACACACACACACACTGCACCCTGACACTCACAGCACCCTCACACACACACACACTGCACCCCTGACACTCACAGCACACACACTGCACCCCTGACATTCACAGCACACACACTGCACCCCTGACACTCACAGCACACACACTGCACCGCTGACACTCACACACATTGCACCCACGACATGCACAGCACCCTTACTCACACACATTGCACCCCTGACATGCACAGCACCCTTACTCACACACATTGCACCCCTGACATGCACAGCACCCTTACTCACACACATTGCACCCCTGACATGCACAGCACCCTTACTCACACACATTGCACCCCTGACATGCACAGCACCCTTACTCACACACATTGCACCCCTGACACAGCACACACACACTCACTCACATCACCCTCACTCACACACACACACTGCACCCCTAACACTTACAGTACACACACACACACTTCACCAGCTTCCTCACACGCACATAGCACCCTCACGCAAACACAGCACCCAATCACACACAGCACACACACACAGCACCCTTCCCCACATAGCACCCTCACGCAAACACAGCACCCATCACTCACACTGCACCCCTCTTGCACACACACACTACACCCCTTACACACACACAGCACCCTCACACACACTGCACAATATACTTTCCTAGCATTTTTGTCTCCTGGTATCCCAACTATGGAGACACCAGAGACAAATTTCAAGCAAACACAGTGCAAGTATGTTATTGAATTTGCTTGCACTGTGCAGAACAAATACAGGGTCTTTTTCTCATGCCAGAGCTCTTCAGCAGAGCTTTGTGCATGGTCTAACCTGAAAGAGCATTGAACCAACATGCTCACTTTGTGATGGGGCGTGCTTGTCATTGGAGATGACAAAACACACCCTATCTGGCCCCGCCCCCTTTGTAGTGGGCCGCTGTAATTAAAAAATGCCCGGGCCGAATTATCTTCCCAGTTCGGCCCTGCCCATAGTATCCCTTTTTAAAGATTTAGCAAATGACACATAATGGAAATCCACCTCAGACAAGGCAAAATCAGGGTAACCATTGCATATGAAGATGAGATTTAGAAATATTTTTTTTATTTCTCCTCTTCTGTTTGCTTTCGCAGGGTTGATATCCAGTGCAAAGCACAGCAGGGTTTTTTTTGTTTTGTTTTTTAGCAGTGGTTGACAAAGAGCTAAAATGGAGGCAACCAGTTGCAGAATAAAGAGTTGTGGATTTCTACTGCTAATTTTATTTTTCACACATACTTATTTGTTAAATATAGGGAAAACTAAACCGAATACAGGAAAGTGACAGTTCCTCTTTAAAGGGACACGATAGTCGCCAAGACAACTATAGCTTAATGAAGCAGTTTTGGTGTATAGCCCATGCCTCTGCAGTCTCACTGCTCATTTCTCTGCCATTTAGGAGCTAAATCACTTTGTTTATTCAGCTCTGGTTACACCCCCCTGCATGTGACTTGCACAGCCTTCCTAAACAACCTGTAAAGAGTCATGTAATGTTTACACTTCCTTTATTGTAAATCTGTTTCAATATCTTATCTCCTGCTCCACTAATGGCTTTCTAGACCCTGCAGAAGCCTCTTGTCTGTGATTAAAGCTCAATTTACAGAGCAGAGATACTTGCTTTAAAAGTTTAAAACAGCTGACTGAAAGTGAAACCGTTTTTGGTTTCATGCAGGTGTTCTATCAGTCTGCTATCTGATAGAACACAGGCAGTGTCAGTCACAGCCAAGGGAGGTGTGACAAGGGCTGTATAGGTTGAAACAAAGCTGATTTAACTCCTAATTGACAGTGAATTGAGCAGCGAAAGGCATGATCTATACACAATCTGCTTCTTTAAGCTAAAGTTATTTTGGTGATCATAGTGACCCTTTAATGTTGGTATCCTCTCTGGATGTAATAGCCATGTTCCATGTTTGATTTTTGGAGTGCATAAGATTTAGTCTGTTTATTTTGTTAATCGCCTTCCTAGTGAGCATTTAATTGAATTCCTAATAGTTATTTAATCCTCATATTATTCTTCAGATCTAGTGAGTAATTGCCAGCTTTGATCATGCTATAAGACATTTTTTTGTACCTTGTGGGTGCACATGCATTTGCGAACCCACCCACAGACACAGTAAGAGTTTATTTATATCTGCATATCTGAGAGCATACAAAAACTAACCTTAGATCTATTAACCTGTACAGTAGACATAATTTTTTCTCCCCCACATTAAAAAAATAAAATGAAAAATTGCCTGTCTGTAGTATCTAGAGGATAATCCAGTTCTGCATAGACATGACAACTGAATATTTTTTATTTATTTTTGCATTACAGCTGGCTTTTTTTGTGATGAAATTCTGTAAGATCTAGGTTATACATGCAAATAATTGTTACAGCTGATGAGTTCCATGGTTGTAGACTTCCTTGTAGTCAGCATAGACTAGACACTAGACTGGAGTAACAGACTCAACATGTTCTTTCCTGCATTTTTGCATTCAAATAGTTTCATTCTTGCTGAAATCAGTTCTGACAAACTACTCTTGGCAACACAAAAGACTGACTGACTATACCAGATTGTGACACCTACATGTCAGCTGTTTTCTATGCCCTTCTCAACCCATCCCTACCCCTGTTTCTACTAGCAACCTTGCAGTTATAATGCTTAGTACTGAACAGTTGGGAGCTGTGTTAACACTTTGTTCAGAGTGCACCTCCAAGCTTTAGGTGCAGGTTTTACCTTTTGCCTTTAAAAACCTGTTTTGTTTTTGTTTTGTTTTTTTGTTTCATCCTAAAATTGTATTGTCTGTTTAAATGGGAACCTTTCTTCTTGTTTTTTTTTTTTTTTAATTTAAAAAGTGCTTGTCCATTGATTGTGGTATTGGGCATATTTGAGCTCCCATTATCTATTTCTTACAGTGGGTACTTTGCTAAGCTAGGGGTTTGGCCTTGAAAAATGGAGCATGCCACAGCCTTTAATATTAATAATAAAAATAATAGAGGGTCCCTGGCAGCTTTCATTGAAAGAAAGGTGGTAAGATAGGCTTAGAAGAACAGGCAGGGGGTGGGGTGCGTGAGTTAGGAACTGAGGCACAGGAGGGTTTCTGACTAGGACTGAGGAGGATAAAAAGGGAGAATAGGGGATGGGACAGGAGGCTGAGCATTGCAAGAGCGGGTGGGAGGAACAGGATGGGTTGAGAAGGAAAGGTGGCTCAGAAAGATAAAGGGTGTTAATAAGGACAGGAGCAGTCAAGGGGAAGCAGGTCAAGAGCAGCGACTTTATTAGAGAAGCTGGGGACAGGACTTTAAATGGAACGTGATGATAAACATTGCAGTCTTTACCAGATTATTTGTTGTTTTGTATCATTATGGTGAAGTAAACTAGTGATCTTTAGGAATTTGCAAACATTGGATAAATTGTGTGTGTTTTATCAGCATTCTTGGGGGGAACAAAAAAACAACAAAAAACCACAAATTCACCTAAAGTCAGTTGCATTTTTAAATTTGGTGAGAGGTGTACACATGAGGTTTCACTCCTTTTTTGTTTTTATCATTTGCCTTTGTTTGTTAATAAACCACTCTTTTTACAATCCATGTTACAATGATGATCCACGGACTCCGATTCCCATATGTTTTTAAAAAACTATGAGCTAGCCCAGGTTTTTGTTGCTGCTTTAGAAATTGTGGAAAAGAAAAATATAAAATTGAATTCTCCCTTTTCTTTAGACAAATCTGCTCAAGCTGCTTGTCTTTGTGTCTGCCAGCGTTTCAAACATTTACAGAAGTAAACTGTCTGAAATGTAACTGTTTAGTTAAGATTGCTACAAAGATAGACTGTTACTTACTAAGGGAGAAATCAAAATGGCTACTCTGGCCTTAGACTTGAAAAGCAAACTGAAAACATAATTAGAAATTTACATTGAATTCTCATTTTAGCAAATAATCCAGAGCGGTTTATGAATATTTCTATGTACGCTGATTTAAAGGGTTATGCAAACTGCAACTCTCTTTTTCAAAATGGGGGAGACCTATTCTCTGTCAAATGCCCTATTGGTCCCACCCCTGCCTTCGACTTGCAGAATAACCTGCAAAAGTAAAGTTTTACTTACTTACCTGGAATTCAGTGCCGGATCTCGCTCTGGTACTGATTTCCATTCCTCCATCTGACGTCATATGGGCCTCCAGTGGTCCAATCACAGATTTGCCTTTGAAGAGTCTCTAAGAAAAGCCTAACAGGTTTGTATACGATGGGGGCTAGATTCAACCCCATCCCGATGCCTTGAACCTATAGATAGAAATGATCAATTTAGATGTAAAGTAGTTTTTGTAAAGCACAATGGTTGGCAACCAGTTTGTAAAAAAAAAAATACATTTAAAGAAATAGAACCTACTCTTCACTCTGCCCCAAATCCTGCATGGATGCAAATACCACCTCCTATAACTTTATCATGTGATTCGTGGGCATGAAGTATGGTACGTAGAAATGAAACCTAGAAAAGGGCAGCAGACCCACAACAACTAATATAGATGCATGCACAATTTGTGTGTACGTGTCTTTCAGTTGCTGATCGCAAAGTGGATAACTTGTTTGGATAAGTGTATGGTGTGTTTGTTTTTTTTGTTTTGTTTTGTTTTTCTTTTTTAGAATCCTTTTGTTGCTAGAGGCCTTTGGGCATCTGTTACACTTGGGGTTGTGGATTAGGAGAATGTTCTATAAACTGTTTTTTGTCAAGGTGAGAGGCAGCGACCTAACAATGGCAAAAAAGGAGGGATATGAAGAGAAAGTCCCACCAGAGGTAGGTTTCCGGAAATAATATTCCACATGAAGAAACTTGGAGAGGTCAGACATGTGGAATATTGTGTATATAATATGTTACATAGTTGTCTAGGTTGAAAAAAAGATTGAAGCCCATTCTTTTAGGCCAAGTATGTCAAACTCACGGCCCATGGGCCGCATGCGACCCACGAGGACCATCTTTGCGGCCCGGCGATCCACGTGTACCTGCTGGTGTTATAGCCCACATTGCAGGTGCCTACTCTGCTAACACTTACCCGGCCAAGGAGGAGGGCCAGCGAGGGAGCTCAGTGTTCCTGCTTCTCACTGCTCCCTCGCGCGTGCTGTCTGTAGTGAAGCAGGAATATGATGTCCCGGCATCACTAAACTATGCAAGGGAGCAGTGAGGAGCAGGAAGGAGATCTCCAGATAGAGGATCCCCACAACAGCTCCCAAAGGTAGAGAAAAATAAATTTAAATTATGTGAGTGTAAGAATGTGTGTGTGTTGGTCAGTGTTGCATTGGCTGCGACTGGACAGTGGAGTACCTAGAGGTGCATGGAGGCACACAACGCCACGTGACAGCGACGTGCTCCACCTTCACAGGTTTTCAAGCAGTAGCGGGAGGATCAGATTTGGCACAGGGTGGTAGAGGGATGCTGGTTTTTATATACTGTAATTTTTACATAAACCTACACTTTGATGAAAAATTTAAGGGTTTTTGTTTTTTTTTTTTTTTTTTTTTTTTACGGCCCACATAAACTTAAACCTGGTTTATGTGGCCTGTGCCAGACTTTGAGGTTAACATGCTTGTTTTAGGCTGTAGATCCAAAAGAAAGCATATAACTCAATTGCACCCCTTTCTAATTTTGCCACTAAATGGGGGGAAAAAAGATCATTATTGACTCCATAATGGCAAATGGATTTTTCCTTGGTTCAACAACCTGTTTACATACATATCAATTATATCCTTAAAAACTCAACCTCCTTTATTGGGCAGACTAGATAGGCCGAATGGTTCTTATCTGCTGTCACATTCTATGTGTCTTGGGCAGAGAATTTCACATGTTCATTGTTTTTGCTGTAAAGAACCCTTTCCACTGCTGTAAGGGAAATGCATTTCTTCCAATCTCAATTGGTGACCTCTTGTCTGTTGTATATTAATGCTAATGAACAGGTTAGTACATAGTGGTTTGTACTGACCCAGTATATAATTATATATAGTGGGGCCATATCCCCTCTGAGGCGCCGTTTTTCTAGTGAAATCAAATCCAGACTTTTTAGCCTTTCCTAATAACCAATGTTCTTTATTATGTTATTATTTATATAGCGCCAACAAATTCTGCAGCGCTTTACAATGGGTGGATGAACAGACATGTAGTTGTAAACTGACAAGTTGGCCATACAGGAACAGAGGGGTTGAGGGCCCTGCTCAATGAGCTTACATGCGGGGGGTAAAGTGGCACAAAAGGCAAGGATAGTATTAGACTAATGACACTTGCAAGAGAGGAATCAGTCGGGAGCTATTAACAGTTTAATTGAAACACTTTTATGAAGAAGTGGGTTTTTTATGATTATTTTGAAGGAGTAGAGACTGGGTGAGCATCTAACGGAGGAGGGAAGAGAGTTCCACAGAAATGGTGCAGCCCTCAAAGTCTTGAAGGCGAGCATCAGAGGTGGGAGTACGGACAGAAGATAGACGTAAGTCTTCAGCAGAGTGTAAGGGCCTAGACTGGACATACTTGTGTATTAGGGAGGATAGATAGGTGGGAGCAGCATTATGTAGAGATTTGAAAGCAAGAAGCAGAATTTTATATCTTACAGGAAGCCAATGTAGGGACTGATAGAAGGGTGAGGTGTGGGATGTGCAGGCGGACAGGAAGATGAGCCTCGCTGCCGCATTCGTTATGGACTGAAACGGCGCAAGTTGGGAGCACGTAAAACCACTGAGAAGTGGATTACAGTAGTCAAGGTGAGAAAGGACAGTGGAATGGACCAGCACCTTAGTCGCATCTGGCGTTAACTAGGTTCGGATGCGCGCAATATTTTTGAGATGGAAACAACCGGATTTGGCGATAGACTGAACATGAGGCGTGAAGGAGAGGTCGGAGTCAAAGAGAACACCTAGGCAGCGAGCCTGCATGATGGAGCTGATTGTAGCAACGTTGACTTGAAGGGAGACAAGTCTCTTACTAGTTTTGTAGCTCACTTGAGCACTTTTTCTAGTTCTGACTGCAGTATCCTAAACGGGTGCCCAAAATTGTACTAAATGTAAAATGTGTTGTTCCCCCTACCCCCTCACCCCCCCACATAAGTTAACTTTTTTTTAGATGTGTATGGTTTGTACATATTTTATTTTAGGTTATGATTGTGATCATTTTATGTATGTTCGATTTTCTGACTGTTGTGTACGTGATGTCATGTTTGCGGTCACTGCAGAATTACACTGATGACCATCAGCTGTTCCTCAGAGTGTATATTCCCAGACCAGTGAGTGAATTGCACACTTGTTCATAGAGAAAGGTTGAAACATTTAGGGGTAGGATGTTATTATACACATTTTCACTTACTGGTAGGCGTTTGTCTGTGCTACTTAATGCTGTAAATGTAAAATAAAAAAAACCTTGTCACTGTTTAGCATGATTGGTTGTTTTGATGTTTTAAACATTGCAATTATTTTGATGTGCTTTTTTATTTTTATTTTTTGAGGTTTTATAAAATAACCAGAGAGAGGGTGTTTTTACAGCTCTTCCAGAATTGTGGGTTAGACGTCTTTTTATTAAAAAAAATAAAAAGCGACTTCTGTCTGAGCTCAGCTGCATGTTCAGCATGGCATTCTGGGAAAGTTGTAGAAACCACGTCTTTAAGAACTGCCATGAATTTCCCTCCCCCGTTACTGTGCATCTCAGACATTTGGACCCCACAGGCTTCTTCTTAAAAGGACACTGTGCACCATAGCATCATCTGCTGATTGTAGTGGCTATGGTGCAAGTTGTCATGCTTAGAAGAATAAGGGCAGGGAGACCGCAGTTTGTGGAATATTTGTAATAGCAGCTTTACATGCTGTTGAATAGTCCAAATATAAATATTTCAAACATTATTTTGTGTGCATTGCACCAAATATAAATATTTCAAACATTATTTTGTGTGCATTGCATCTCTGAGGAAAACCAGTTACACCCACAGCTTCCCACACACATTTTTAAGACTAATAATTTCATTAAAGGAATGCTACCAACCCATAAAGCACTAAAAGCTTGCTTTGGAGTTTTACAGTGTCTCCTTTTCCACACTTAATAAACAAATGCAGATTCAAGAGAAATTGACACATTATTAAAGGTGCTAAGCTACGTAATTCAATGATTCCATGAAGCTATCAGTTCACTGCTCTGAGAAGTGATCTATCAATTGCGGATCATATGCCCTGCATCCTAGTGCTTCTGTGAGAATCTTTATATTGGCTGGGGGTTCATTAGTGGGGATGATCTTCTGGTGGGCACACGAAGGCTGTGGCGAGGAGATCTTGACACTGCTGGATTACATTAAAGTTAATTTTATTTTGCAGGTCAGGTAGGATGGGGGTTATTTTACAGGTATTTTAGGCAGTAGATTGCATTCAACAATTCAGCATTGTATAAATGAATCTGTTTATAACCCTAGGGTGTTTAAATACCCAAATATCTCCTTGTGTAGCTTCTACATTTTTTTTTTTTTTTTTGATTCGTTAGACTAATCCCAAGTGTATATAGAGGTAAGTACCTTTTCTGCTAGCTGCTGTTGCTATAGCCGCGGTTTCCAGTTTAATGAAACACTGTTGATCTTGAATTCCCTGACTGAAAACATTGCAAAGTTGGACTTAAAGAAACACTCAAAGCACCATATTTACCTGAATACACACAAGCTTGCTGGCTGCTTTTTTAACTGGGGTCTGCCAGCACCGGTCTCAGCCCAGTGAAAAGCACTTCCAGCAAAAGCGGAGGCCACGTCTGTGGTTCAGGATTTGGCTAACTAGCTTGGAGTGATTGAGCAATCAGTTGGTGCTCTGAGCTGTACCTGCACAGCAAGGGTCAAAGACTAGTGACTGGCAGACAGTTAAGAAGTCAAACTACTAGCAAACCGATTGATTACTTACAACGCGGGGACGCCAGCATGCTGTAATGGTTGCTCCAGTATCACTGAGCAAGACCTCTGCATCTCTAATTTAGAGAGCCTAAAAGCATACTATAACTGTAATGCTACCAGAAAATGTAAGTGTATCTAAATTATAAAAACATAAATTTTAGAAGTTTAAAAAACTAAACACACAAATTTGAAGCGATTCACCCAACAAAACATTCCTGGTATTTTATAGATTCTATAAAAATTGGTTCATTCACAAACAAGCCAAATCAGAAGCATCCAAATTAAACTTTTTTTTTTTTTTTTTCTTGGTCTCCTCAATCTTGGTCTATTGTATCTTAAGTATTTTTATTTATTTTTTTAACTAGGAACTAACCAGTAATAATCAGCTTTAAGGCGATGCCATTGCCACAGCTTGTATTTCTCTTTTGGTAACGTACCACTACTTTGGTTTTGACACTAGATAGATAAATATTGCTTTTTGGAAATTCCTCAAAATAACATTACATTGGGACATTTTATATTTTTATTTATGTCCTGTGTACCTACACATGGCTAATAAAGAAAGCTGTTCAAAAAGCAGTGCGTGTGTGTGTGTGTGTAATAACCTCTTAAACTGTACGTTACATTTAAAAATATTTGAAAATATTGATAGTTTGCGGAGTTCTGCAAAATGAGACCATACATAGGAAAACATAATAATGTTATTTTCAAAAAGAGCATTATAACTTTGCCTTGTAGAGTGTGTTGGAATGCAGTTTGTTGCATTTACAAATAAAATTCAGTTCACAATAGAAGCGTTCCCTTTGAGGTTTGTCAATATGCCTCTGAATTAAATGATAGCTTGTAGAGTTCTTCTTTAGATTCAGATATAGAACTGCAAATATATTTATTTAAATAGGTTCAGTGTGATCTAAAGTGGCAGTAAAGAGCTTTTGGTCTCTTCACTAATCAGTGCTGACTGCCACCTTATAACCTAATTGTATGTAAATAGAGCTCAGAACTTCTACATGCCCACTCGTTATCGGCGAGTAAAAATTCACCCCTTCTGAAATGTCATGAAGCTTCCAGGCTTGCAGTAGCTATTAACTTTTAGCATAGTAAAAGACCTACAACAGGGACTCCAACGAGATGGTAAATCACTTCATTGCCCTCCCCTGTAGCAATCACACCACACACCTAAGTCTTCTCTTCTTCAGGAGGTACGTACCTCGGTCATACGAATCCCAAAATTGCAGGAAAAGAGATTTAAACCTGTCCTGATACTTAAGTGACCTATACTCATAAACGATGTAATGTACTCAATAATTGCTTCGGAAGTAACTCTGCTCTTTCCGCAATCTCTTGATTGTCAGCACTCCTATATGAGACGAAGCTAATTCAGTGTTTGCCATTACACCGAGACTAATGTTTATGATGACCGTTTTTATGAATCAACCGAAAATGTACACACTTTATATTTTATTATTCGTATGTGGAGGCTTGCGCGCCTCATTTACCTGCTTACGTTATCTCAATAAAAACAGATTTACCAAAAAAAAAAAACTTTTAGCATAGTATATGACATTTTGAGCCGTGTGTGTTCAATATAAAATTATTAGATAATCAAAAATGTTAGAAAATGAAAAAAAGGTTTCTAAAATCACAATTTAGTTCACTAGACCTGATCATGGAATTTAATTTGAATTTTTTTTTTCTTTGGCCAAATAATTGAACTGGGAATGTTCCCCAGCTCAAATCTTTTTACAGCTAAGCTGTTACGGCCCAATTTTGTTTTACATGTCCTAAAAAAAAAACAAAAAACCTGAAGAATTGTGTTCGGCGTTAAAGTGTTTTTGCATGTGATGGAGAAACATTAACTGAAGTCCATAACCAAATAGTTTCAGAAGGTTACACCTATCTAAATGGATGTACAAATGTTCTAGGACGTCAACAGGGAGTGGTCAGTGTGATCTCTTAACCTTGCTATAGCACTGGATGTAATGCTTTCTATTGCGATCTCGGGAATCCGTAGCAAAAAAAGTGGGCAGCTTGTAGAATGACTCATACAGGAAAAATTCTAGTAAGTGTGACTCATTGTAATCTTCTCCCTTCTAATAATGTTCAGCAACTTTAGGGTTTGAATGAATCCACCCAGTCCTCCACCCAGAACAAGATAAAGTACATCTAAGAGCACAAGTCCAAGGAAATGTATTCAGGAAAAAAAATAGTTGGCCCGTATGTTACCTGTGAACAACATCATGAAGAAAAAGCCTCTTGTACATCATGTTATGTAGAATTCACTTGAGAATTGGCTACTTTGAAATACCATTTTAAAACCCCAAAACTCTAAATTATCCATATATTATAGTGACCTTGCTAATTTATGACTTGTGTACTGCTTCTCCTGGACACTTTAAAGAAAATAGAGATTTGCTTCGTTTGTCTACTTACTCCTGGCCACTACATTATGTTCTAGAAGGAGGATATTGGTGGGTGGTTCTGTCCTTAAAAACACTGTGGGAACCAACAAAACTTGATTGCATTTTGGCACTATTCATGCTGTATTTTTCCCTGAATACTGGTCAGAAACTGGCTGCACTGTACCATGGCTCTTCAGAGGTAGTTATTTCATAATTGGTCATTCTCAGAGGCACATACGCTTTTTTTTTGCATTAAGTTAATCTTTTGAGCTGTAAATTGCAATTTAGTTTCTTTGGGCAACCTTTTAGGAGATGGAGACTTGGGTAGTGTCCTCCATGGTGGCAGCTTGTAAGGGAAGTCATAAGGAGGTTATCATGTGGCATGGAAAATGGTAGAGATAATCCGTCTCCATAACATTTTATATAGCACCAACATAATCCTCAGCACTTTACAAAAGTATGCAGGGAGAAATGTAACCATAAATGAGACAATTACAAAATGTTACAGGAACAATAGATTGATGAGGAGCCTTCTCAAACAAGTTTACAATCTAAAGGGGGTGTGTGTGTGTTGTCTTCTACCTCCGGTCGATGTGACAGTTTAGCCTAGGATTGTTGTAGATGCTGTCACAGCTTCCAGGTTGTTATGACTTTCTGTTGCTGCTATGTAGCTTTGCATGGATCTAAACTCTGGCCACATCTAGATTTGCTTGGAATATTACCTGAATTTCCTGCATAAAGATCTTAAAGGTTCCTGTTTAGGTACCTTCTACTTTATTTCACTTGAGATCTCGCTTCATAATATCTATACATTGTGCTAGCCAATGTATGGATTTCCCCAAAGTACTCCAAGAAAATCTTGTCTCACCACCACTAACACGCCATATTATCGGCATAGACTCTCTTCTAATGTCTGTTTGCAGGACGATACACTGCAGGTTGATTTATTGTTTGCCTTGGATGCTTGTAAACTTAATGAAGCATGAATATCCGCATCATTAGGGGGCCCGTGCCAGACATTGAAGGGTGGATAAAATAAGTGTTAAAAAAAATGTAAATGTAAATGTAAAACATTGTAATTTCAGAGAAACTGCAAAGTTTATATTGCTGGGTTAAGACTGGAAACAACCTCCATAGGAAAATATTGATTTTGTTCTTTCCTATGAGGAAGGCCTAATGCACATGTAGCGTTTGCCACATATTGGATTCTCTCCATTGCTGACATCGGAGGAGGTGGAGACGGAGCCAGCACTGAGGAACCTCAGAACTGAAAAGAGGCAAGTGTCTATAGGTTATGTGGGGTTTTTTGTTTTGTTTTTTTAAAATCCCGTTCATTCCCCAGGTGGGTGGAAATTGAGTTTAAGACTGCGGAACACTATAGTATTAGGAATACAAAAGAATTGCTTTAAAGTGTATGTATTTTTTTTTTTTTTTTTGTCATCTTGATCGTTTTTTGTTTTTTTTCATCTGATGAAGCTATGTTACAGTTTCTCTGCACTGGATCTTGCCTAATGTATCCAGGGCCTGTAAAATGTTTGCTAAGAACAAACTCCACCTATAACCACATTTTCATTTGTGAGTTAATATGGGACTTAAGCCTAAAGCTATATTAATAGAGAAGTGGTGGAGATGTCATGTCATGGTCCCTCCTCTCTAGCCATGAGCAGTCCTTTGCTGATGCTCTGCATTATTTCAATGTTAGAAACAAGCTTACGCTTCACAGCAAGCTATTCAAAGTGATCCAACCACACTTCCCAAAAATCCCACCGCCCTCCCAAATTGATGCCTATACTTACAATTTTGTTTAAAGTTAAATGAACACTCCACCCCCCTTAACAACTTCATCTTATTGAACATTTTGTGAATGGTTTAACCCTTAAGTGGTCCGTCTGCTCTTTCCCTTGGTCTTCTTCTTGAGGAGAGCGTTAGAAGACTGTCGGTTGCTGGCCACTTATTGAGAAGTGTTTCAGAAAGCTACCGAACAATAAGAAGCTGGCATGGATGGGTGACTGAGTCGTCCTTGCATTATAGTGCTTGTAGCGGATGGCACCAGGCGACCCTACAAAAATACTGTATAAAGCTGCATCCGTGTATCTGCTGTATTTTCTGTGTATTGAAAAAGAATTGTATTCCTCTGATTGTTCGGTAGTTTCATTCCCTTAGTTTATTCGAATGAAACTACCGAACAACCAGACCTCCCTGTGTGAAGTGTGTCCTCAATTACCCGTTGCAACATTGTTGCGAACGGGTAATTGAACAGTAAGTAGCCGTCCTTTGTTCTCGGGGGTGGCCGCCATTCGACAAACGAACACGTGGCGGCGGCCATTTTAAAACTCCCGAACAGCGGTGTTTTGCCGTCGAGTGTCTGGAACTAAAATCGGACACTCGAGTAGGCGAACACCGCTGAGACCTCCACAGCCCTGGTCCGTTCGGTTCCAAACTACCGAACGGCCCCTCGTTCGGTAAATAGAGAATACCGAACGAGGGGATTCAGGCGAACCCCCCCTAGCCTCTATAGCTAGAGGCTTTCGTGTATTTTATTCCCTTATGCCAGGACCGACCGCAAGGCCCATTCACATGGAACCGAATTCGGCTAGCTCTGTTCGTGCGGTCGGTCATTTTATTCCCTCCATACTTTTCCCGAACCCCTGGTCCGATCTGGGTGATTTTTGGATATGTTGTTCACCCAGATCAGGGCTACCCGGGGATGTATGATTTAAAGGGGTACCCCTACGTTTAGGGGTACATCCAGAAATGGGGGGAATTGGTGTGCTGGCTAAGGGGATTATGATGCTGGCTGAGGGGAGGGGATGTGTGGGAGGTTACCAGGACAGGATTGGCTACTGTAATAATTACTGTAAATCCCTCCCTTGCATGGGAGCATGCTTTATAAGGAGACTGTGATTAAAGGCTTGTCAGTTATGCTCCTGAAACTGTGTGTCGTCCAGTTATTGGGATTGCTGTTGGGATATTGCTGTATTTTACCTGCTGGAAACCCTGCCTTTGGATTTACTATTTACTTGTTCCTGAGTCTCACTTGGATTATAAGCGGAGATAACCTGGGTACTATTGCATCTCCGCTACATTGGTTGGCAGCGCTGGGATCCAGACTCACAGAGGAACAAGCCTAAATGGAGTACGGATGGAGATTGATTTTGCCACACTAAAACGCTCCACGCTAAAAGACCTTCTGGAGGCAAGGGGTATCCAAGCCAGCAATAAAGACAAAAGCGGCACTTATCACTGAACTGATGGCGGAGTACCGAATGGAAGGCGATTCGGTTCCCGAACAAGGGAATTCGGGAGAAACACCGGAACAAAGGGAGTTCCAGAGGCAGGTACAATTTCGGCTGTCTTTCTATGGGGAACACCCTCCAACAGAGATTGTTTCCAAAACGATAACGGAGGTCCAGGAGTTTATACTGAGGAGTCAAACAGCGGCCCCAGAACGCAGCTCTGCAGCAAATATGCCACATGAACGTAAGCCGAAAATACCGTACCAGGCTTTTAAAACATATGTGGAGGCAGAGGAAGATATAGACGCTTTCCTGCAAGATTTCGAGAGACTGTGTGCACTGCATAGAATCAGCGCAGAGGACTGGGTACCTATTTTGGCAGGAAGGTTAACTGGGAGGGCAGCTGAGGCATACCAGACTGTACCGAATGATGAAATTCGGAATTATCACAAAGTGAAAGAAATTATATTGGCCAGGTATGCTATAACACCAGAAGCATACCGGCGGAGATTCAGGGATTTAAAGAAGGTGGAGAAAGACTCACATGCTGAGTGGGCATGCAGACTACAACGAGCAGTCTTGGGGTGGGTGCAAGCGAGCAAGGCACGGTCTATGGAGGATGTATTGCAAATGGTACTGCTGGAGCAATTTTATGAAGGAGTAACCAGCGAGGTACAGGAGTGGGTAAGAGACAGAAACCCTACCTCCCTTACCGAAGCAGCCAGGAAGGCAGACGAGTACCTGGATGCATGCAGGCAGCAAAAACCTGCAGCTCCAAAAGTACCTTTTAAAACCTTTGGGGGAAATAACTACACGCCAGCTCTACCAAGGTCACTGCCACCACCACCCGCTACACAGCCACGTTTCCGCCAGCCCATGTCGGGCCCTTGCCACCACTGCCAGAAGTGGGGACATTATAAAAGGGAATGCCCCCAGCTGCGGGACCGTTCCACCTGGATCCGACCCGGTCCACCACCACCACCGAGAGCCGCCGCAGCCCATCACTACCAGGACATCGTGGCCACACCGATGGTTCAGCAGTTCCCATCACAACCGTAGAGCAGTGGGAGGTACTGCACGAGGCAGATCCCGTCCAGGCTAACGCAGACAACCGCCAGCATCACAGGCAGACCGTGTATCTGGAGGGAAAAGCGGTTCAGGGGCTACGTGACTCAGGAGCCACCATCACCCTGGTAAAAAGTCACCTGGTCTCAGACCAAGCTAAACTTAGCAAGACTGTGGCCGTCAGGGTAGCCGGGGGAGCAGTATACCGGCTACCCACAGCAAGGGTACATTTGCATTGGGGAGCGGGGGCAGGGCATGTGGAGGTGGGGTTGATGCCGCAGTTACCGGCGGAGGTTTTATTGGGGAACGATCTGGGGAGGCTCACATCTGCTTTTGAGCCCCAGACACCCACCACAGGAGAAGCTCACCCTGTGGTCACTCGACAACAGGCCCGCACCCAGGACTACAACACACTCCCGGAGGTCCAGGTAAGAGATCCTTCCCCTTCCCTTGACTGTGTTCCCTGGGCCCCTCCTAACGAATTTGCAGCTGAGGTAGTGACTGACCCCACCTTGCAGGTGTATAGGGACAAGGTGACAGCAGACACGCCTGGGGGGGAGGGCGAAAGGTTTATTTGGGACAACCAGCTGTTATATCGGGAGACGGATAAGCAGGTATCCGGGTCAGACCCGATTGTGATGAGGCAGTTAGTGGTACCTCAGCGGTACCGGGCGGAGTTACTACGGATAGCCCATGACATTCCGCTATCTGGACATTTAGGGGTCAGCAGGACCCGATACAGGTTAACCCAAAGTTTCTTTTGGCCGGGAATTAGCCAGGAGGTGCGCAGGTATTGCAACACGTGCGATACCTGTCAAAGGGTGGGGAAAAGGGGGGACCGGCGCAAGGCCAAGTTACATCCCCTCCCCATAATCGAGGAACCCTTTAGCAGGGTAGCAGTTGACCTAATAGGACCCCTCAACAAAGCAAGCCCGTCAGGTAAAAGATTTATCCTGACCGTAGTAGATTATGCCACTAGATATCCAGAGGCGGTGGCCCTGACGAATATACAGGCTGAGACAGTAGCGAAGCCCTGATGAAGATATTCTCCCGGGTGGGACTCCCCAGGGAGATTGTCTCCGATCAGGGCACCCAGTTCACCGCCGAAGTCACGCAGCGCCTCTGGAAGTTTTGTGACATTAAGCCGGTCATTAGTTCCCCTTACCACCCCCAGACGAATGGGCTCTGCGAACGTTTCAACGGTACATTGAAACAAATGCTCCGAACCTTCGCAGAGACCCACAAGGACTGGGAGAAGTTCCTGCCGCACCTCCTCTTTGCTTACCGGGAGGTGCCGCAGGAATCCACTGGGTTCTCCCCATTTGAACTATTGTTTGGCCGCAGGGTACGAGGGCCTTTAGATTTGATCAGAGAGCATTGGGAGGGAGAACGGAGCACTGACGGTACCCCCATCATACCCTATGTGTTGGCATTCCGAGACCGCCTTGAGGCCTTAACTCAGACGGTACGCGAGAATTTGCAGGCGGCTCAGACACGCCAACGCACATGGTATGATCGGGGCGCCAGGGACCGTAGCTTTCAGGTCGGGCAGAAGGTGTTAATCTTAAAACCTGTCCGACACGATAAGCTGCAGGCCGCCTGGCAGGGCCCTTATAAGGTGGTGGAACAACGGTGTGACACCACTTATATAATCGGCTCGTGCGTTGGTACTGGGGGGCGACGCATGCTCCATGTGAACATGATGAAGCCCTACCAGGAGCGCTCGGAGGAAGTGACCGCTATATGTGCGCCTAACTCCGAGGAGTTTGACAGTTTACCTCTCCCGGATCTGCTGGGAGAGGGTCAGTTATCCGGGGACTTAGGGGAGGTCACCCTGGGGGATCGGTTGAGCCCACAGGAGCGGAGCGAGGTACAACAGCTGTTGAGGGAGAAGCAGGATATCTTCTCTAATGTACCTGGTTACACTCCTCTGGCCACTCACAGAGTAGACACCCCAGGGCAACTTCCCATGCGTCAGACCCCGTACCGCATCCCAGAAGCGGTACGGGCGAACATGCGCAAGGAGATAGATGAGATGCTCCAGCTGGGGGTGATTGAGCCCTCTGACAGCCCCTGGGCATCTCCGGTAGTCCTAGTACCAAAGCGGGACGGCACGACCAGTTTTGTGTAGACTACCGGAGATTAAATGAGAAGACGGTATCGGACGCCTATCCTATGCCCAGGATAGACGAACTCCTGGATCGGATGGCGAGGGGGCACTATCTCACCACAATTGACTTGTGTAAAGGGTATTGGCAAATACCCTTGGCACAAGACGCCATCCCTAAGTCGGCCTTTGTCACCCCATTCGGCTTGTACCAATTTAAGGTCATGCCGTTTGGGATGAAAAACGCCCCGGCTACTTTTCAGCGGATGGTGGACCGCCTCCTAGATGGGTTCCAGGATTATACCTGCGCATACCTCGACGATATTGCCATTTTCAGCAATACCTGGCAGGAACACCTGACCCATATAGGAGCGGTCCTAGATAGGATTAGGGCCGCTGGTTTAACGCTGAAACCAGCCAAATGCAGCATAGGAATGGCTGAAGTACAGTACCTAGGTCATCGGGTAGGATGCGGCAAGCAAAAGCCGGAACCAGCCAAAGTAGAGGCTGTAGCTCAATGGCCCACCCCTAGGACTAAGACCCAGGTGTTAGCGTTCTTAGGAACGGCCGGATACTACCGGAAATTTGTCCAGAATTACAGTGCCCTGGCCAAACCTCTCACCGACTTGACCCGTAAAAACCTACCCCGCCAAGTAACCTGGACCCCGGAGTGTGAACAGGCATTTCAGTTGTTAAAAGATGCATTGACAAATGCCCCTGTCTTGGCAGCTCCCAATCCAACTAAACGTTTTCTTGTCCACACAGACGCTTCTATGTTTGGATTGGGAGCAGTATTAAGCCAAGTCGGGGCCGATGGCGGAGAACATCCCGTGGCTTACATCAGCCGGAAACTGTTACCTCGAGAAGTAAGCTATGCCGCCATCGAGAAAGAATGCCTGGCTGTGGTGTGGGCCCTGAAGAAATTACAGCCCTATTTGTACGGACAAGCTTTTTCCCTGCTCACGGATCACAACCCGTTAGTATGGCTAAACCGGGTGGCTGGGGACAATGCCCGGCTGCTGCGCTGGAGTCTGGCGCTGCAGCCCTTTGACTTTAATATCCAGTACTGCCCGGGTAAACAGAATGGAAATGCTGATGGGTTGTCTCGACAAACTGACCTAGAGAAATGATCCGTGAGCCTCCCCGGACATCCCCAAGCCGATCCGTGTTGGATCAGACTGTGTATGCCGGCTTGTGGGCAAGGGGGAGCAGTGTAGCGGATTGCACCAGGCGACCCTACAAAAATACTGTATAAAGCTGCATCCGTGTATCTGCTGTATTTTCTGTGTATTGAAAAAGAATTGTATTCCTCTGATTGTTCGGTAGTTTCATTCCCTTAGTTTATTCGAATGAAACTACCGAACAACCAGACCTCCCTGTGTGAAGTGTGTCCTCAATTACCCGTTGCAACATTGTTGCGAACGGGTAATTGAACAGTAAGTAGCCGTCCTTTGTTCTCGGGGGTGGCCGCCATTCGACAAACGAACACGTGGCGGCGGCCATTTTAAAACTCCCGAACAGCGGTGTTTTGCCGTCGAGTGTCTGGAACTAAAATCGGACACTCGAGTAGGCGAACACCGCTGAGACCTCCACAGCCCTGGTCCGTTCGGTTCCAAACTACCGAACGGCCCCTCGTTCGGTAAATAGAGAATACCGAACGAGGGGATTCAGGCGAACCCCCCCTAGCCTCTATAGCTAGAGGCTTTCGTGTATTTTATTCCCTTATGCCAGGACCGACCGCAAGGCCCATTCACATGGAACCGAATTCGGCTAGCTCTGTTCGTGCGGTCGGTCATTTTATTCCCTCCATACTTTTCCCGAACCCCTGGTCCGATCTGGGTGATTTTAGGATATGTTGTTCACCCAGATCAGGGCTACCCGGGGATGTATGATTTAAAGGGGTACCCCTACGTTTAGGGGTACATCCAGAAATGGGGGGAATTGGTGTGCTGGCTAAGGGGATTATGATGCTGGCTGAGGGGAGGGGATGTGTGGGAGGTTACCAGGACAGGATTGGCTACTGTAATAATTACTGTAAATCCCTCCCTTGCATGGGAGCATGCTTTATAAGGAGACTGTGATTAAAGGCTTGTCAGTTATGCTCCTGAAACTGTGTGTCGTCCAGTTATTGGGATTGCTGTTGGGATATTGCTGTATTTTACCTGCTGGAAACCCTGCCTTTGGATTTACTATTTACTTGTTCCTGAGTCTCACTTGGATTATAAGCGGAGATAACCTGGGTACTATTGCATCTCCGCTACAGTGCTCATTGCAGGCAACTGGTCTTTCAACCACAGCTTATTATAAAATGATTGCTTTCTCATAGAACGGTTTTGTTTAGGGTGGGAAATTTTAAATCTTACATTTTCAAGCAATCTACTTTGTGTAAATTGCATTCCCACTCAGTGCATAGCTCACTTTATTGTTACTCATTTCCTGACAAGCCATGAGGTGAAATTCTTCCAGCCATTGCTTGTTGTCAGGAAATGACCCAGAGTATTTTCGGTTTAGATGAAATTCCGATATACATCTTTCTTAGAAACACTTGTGGTTGGATAGATTAGATAGCTACAAGACTGACTTTGATAAACTAAGTTTATTTTCACTTTAAAGGACAACTGTTACCCAAGACAAGTTTTAGATAATTTCAATGCTTTCCCTGAGTCCGAAAACTAAAGCTTATAATTTTTATTTTAATCAACCTTTACTTGATTTCCCTGTGACATACAGAATCCTAGAACTGAATGCAGCATATCTTCAAACTAATTCTTTAAAGAACCTTGAGGTTTTCATTTTTTTTCAAGTGGGAATCCCATAGATAAAACCACTTTTGAGGTTTTGATTTTTAACAATAGTGTAAAATGTATACAGCGCAGGTATCAATCATACTGTGAGTTTCACAAAATAGTGCAGTGAAAATCCTAAACCTAGGAGGTCGATAAAAGTTGAGCGTTTTCTAGTATGGTATATATTCTTTTGGTGCTTGTGAACTGGGTAATCAGGAAGTCTCCTAACTCTGTAGAGTGGAGCCAGTAACTCCAAATGTCTAGATAAGTTTTTGGTTATTGTTTTACATTTTTTTGGGTGGGGGGGTTGGCGGCCATTGGTGTTAAAAATGAGGACCTCCATGAAGCAGACTTCACCGCGCTTTGGAACCACAAGTTAAGCGGAGGTGGAATGACACCATTACAATGGTGTCAGGCTTTTAGCCACATTAAGGATCCGAATTGTCAAGGATTTTTTTTTTTATTTTTATTTTTTTTAATAGTCTGAGGAGCGACTAGTGTTATGCTGCAATAGAAAAGGAGCAGGGTGGGGTGGGGCTAGCACGTAGACTGAGCCAGACGCCATATTCTGGAGCTCCTACAAACAACCGCGTAATCCACCGAATATCACAAAAATGGAGGGCCATCCGGCCTCCAAACTACCAAAATCGGACTCTACAGCCCAGACAGCATATATAGATGCCCTTTGTACAGCTGAAGTGGCGCCGGAAAATCAAGGCCTACCGCCCACTGCAGATCCCAAGCGGCATGGCCGAAGAGGACCTCACCCAACAGGCCACCTGATATAGACAATGGGCCGCAAATCTCAAAGACCCGCCACCGAGCCGGACAACAGGGACATTGGGCAGAGGCCCAGACACACCCCGGCCGGAGACCAAAGGGAAACTGCACCTGGACCGGAACACCGGGAAACAGAGGTACCCTCCAGGCCACAAACAACAATTACCGCACCAGCAGACCCCTCTGACGACTCTGCCCCAACGACCAGGGGGGACCTAAAGGCTCTCCTGGCTGACATCCATAAGTTTCTGGCGGCGGATTCGGCCATATTTAAAACACAGCTACAGGCAGTCACAGACAGAGTTAAAGCCACAGAGCAGGACATAACAGACACAGACTCTGCTATGCAGGACTCTATCCACCAACTGCAAATGCACCAAAGCATCCTAACAACAAAAATCACAAATATGGAGGATAGAAAACGCAGCGCAAACATTTAAAATAAGGGGCATACCTGCAGCGGTGTCCGCGGAGGAGTTACACCACTATGTACTACGCCTTCTGGCAACTATACTACCTCGCTCGCAAACTAACTGTGGATAGCCTATAAATCCCTCCCCCCCACCCCACCCCACCTCCCGAAGCCCCACCGGTTAGGGGCAACACACACCAATACCGCCTACCAACCTCAAACCCCATCCCCAGGGCTCTACGGGACACACAGCTAACAGGGATGGAACACATTGCTCCCACGCACCAACCACAAAACAAAGCCACAACCCTAACTGGACACACACACTACTTAATAAGCAGAAACTTGTCACACATATCACCTTCGCACTCCAAATATAAGACAATGATAGTGACAAAATGTGGTACCTGGCTACAGGGCTCCCGCCTAACAGTTAACATCACCCTACACATGCTAACTCTGTCCAGTATTGTTCCATGTTGAAAAAAATTTACTTGAAAATGTGCATATCACAAAACATGTTTGACTAACGTACGTTATAATGCCTGACAATATATGACAGTCTTTGTTCATGATTTACCTCTCATGCACATCTAAAATAAAGAATTTAAAAAAATAAATAAATAAAAGGGGTTGGCGGAGGAAAAGGAGCAGGGTGGACCGGAGGCGGGCAATATGAACATTTCTGTATTATCAAGTACCCAGGATCTAGAATTTTGATCTTGGCCTTGATGATTGCAGAATTTTAGTATTCCTTCAGTTTGTTATTGTAGGCCTTGGATGAAGTATATAGTAGCCTAGTGTAACAAGACACATCTTCTCTAGTTTTCGTGGGAATACTAACCTAATAAGGTAAATCTACATCCTGACATTACAGTATTATAATAATTTTTTTTTTTTTTTTTTTAATCCATTTCTTTTTCTGCACTTAATCACGGTTTGCAAAATCTTCCAATGCAACTGGAAACTTATTCAACTGCTCATAGTCACTTAATTAAAGGGCGCCATAGCAATCGAGACTACAAGGTTTGTAGTGGGTTTAGATTGCTAGTAAGGCATGCTTTTAGTCTACAGTAGATTCTCAAAGTTGTGTATAGTAGTGTCTGGCAATACTTTAGCAGGTATCCAACATACTTAATAGAGTAAGAATATAGTTTAACATACATCGGTTTGAGTACCTTATACCATTTCATTTTTAGATGCTATATTATACAAAAATTACATCTCTGATATTTTAGAAAGGGTGTGTTATAACGTAACTCTGTATATGTTCTCTGTATGTTTCTAGTTAAGGACAAATAAAATTCTCTTGGAGTTTTTTTTTTTTTCCCACTACCATGTAGAAATACACAGAGGACTGTGGCATTTCACATATATTCTGAAATGAAACATTTTAACAATTTGGAGTGGACATTCTTTTAATACTTTTCAGACATCCTTGAACCGGTGAACCAATGGTGGGTGTAAGTAACGCGAAATATGTAATAATGGAATGCCGTTTATGCAAACAGCGTCTAAACTAGGAATGGAATTATCTGACATCAGACCTTTTTTTGGATAATAAGTATTAAAACAAATGCCTCTTACACTCTTTTTCATCACATTCATTTTGAGTGTGCAGAATTTAATTTGCAGCCCTAATTAGAACCTTGTTTGTCATTAAGGCATATCTATAACCGATCTATAACATCTGTGGGGGAAGGGGGAGGGGAGGGAGGGACTTGAATTTTCAATCCACAAAATATAAGGAACAATTATTTGCCTGTTTGTTTAAAATCTATAGATCATCAGAAGTTACATATAGAGATGTCGCGAACCGTTCGCGAACTTCCCGGTCAGCTTCAACATGGATTCTGTCCAGGAAGTGGGAGGGAGGGTCTGCTGGAGATTGGCCGGGATGTGTCAGCTGACTGGAGCTCGCCACGAACGGTTCGCGACATCTCTAGTTACATATACACACTGTCCGTGTAGGATTTTTAATGCAAATTCACTTTTCAAATTATACCTTTCCAATTAAATTAACTTTAATTTGCCAAGCAAACTGTAAACTTTAGCTAGGAAAATTTAAGTTCATTAAACAAAGAGAAACAAGATTTATATTTTATATTTTTTCTCTTGGACTATGGATATTACATTTTTTTTTTTTATTGATGTACTATTGTGATTATATTGCAAGGTACAGTCTTAAATTGAATACATTTGGTGATCAATATCACTTTTATAGTATACACATGGTTGTACTTTTACATATTGTTTTTATCAATTGTTTTTTTGTTTTTTTAATTTGCTTGAGTTTAGATTTTAGTAATAGAAATTCTATTGAGTAACTAGCCCTTTAGGATATGAAAATACTGTGTACTTATGGAGTTGGATAGGAAACTTGTTTTGAGTAGCCATGACACTTCATGAGATCCCACACTTATGGGGTTAACTTTAACTACCTCTTGATTGTCTTAGCGCATGTAATTTGTCACACACAGCACTGTGATTGGTTCATTGCTCTGTGTTCACCTATCTAATGGTTAGCATGATGTACTTCATTTATGACCTGAGAAAGACACCTAGTGTGTCAAAACACTGCATCTCTATTTTGACTTATAATCCTATTTGACCGAGACCTTACCAGCAGAACAAGCAACCAAGCTTGGCATTCATTTTTGCCCCACATTTTGTTTGTTGTTAAATGTTGTTATTGTTTTAGCAATGTCTTCAATTCCAATGAAATGTGTTGGTATGGAACCCGCTTTTAAATGGATAGTGGGTTTAGGTTAAAGGTTTACTCCAACCACACCATGACCAATTCTGCTTTATGAAGTGCTCATGGTGGTAGGAGACTGGAATTTGCTTGAAACACTGCACATCCAGGCACACGTGATATAAGCAGCCCAGAATTCTGTCCCAAGATGCCTAATGTCAATTAGCATGCACTGTATGCTGATATCGTTAACTGTTACTCCATATGCCCTCCATAACATAATTCCCTTTCCACCTTCTTCCTCCTTTGCTTCCCTGTCCCCCTCACTTCACCAGCTCAGACCACACGCATGCATCCTGAGCCTGTAAAATTGTCCAATCAAAGGCTTGTCGATTGAACCTTGATGTGGCTCCCAGGACATCAGACAGCGGATTAAAGGGAGTTAAAGCTTTTTTGAACACGTTCTTTGAGAATTTTTTGGTGGGGGACCGATCGAATAATGCCAATAACACATAATTTCATCTTAAATTAGGGTTGGAGAAACTCGTTAAGATTTTCCCAATGGTGCTGCCGAGTTGAGCTGCACACCCAAAGAGTTAAATGTAAAGTGGGTTTATGTACATACATGCAGAGTAAGAATTATATCGATTTGAATTTGGCACTGCTTTGCATGGTAAATAATGGCTCTGACAATCTGCACTTGTACTTGCTTGTGGTATGTCATTCCTGTAAGCAGAACAATGATTTGCTTCTATAGAACCTATAACTCGTGATTATGTGACTTTTAGTGTTGTACATTGCTTGAATTAATAAACTCTGCCCTGAGCAGTATTACTCTGAGAAAATTACTCCCCAACAAAACAGCCCCCTCACTATTTTGGTAGTGTCTTTAAAAAGTATGCCATTCTGTCAGTTGGTACAATAAACCATGTTTGTGTGACGTTGCAATCTTTCTAAAGTGGTAGAGCAGCATGACCTGTGATCATACCTGTCTGTAAAAGCAATCAACCATGGCTATTAACATTAGCTTAAAAGTTTTTTTTTTTTTAAAGCCTGCAAAAAAGATTCTTTACAAATGGAATCCTCAAGTGATTTAGTAAATTAAATAAAGGGGCTACTATAGTGCTAGGAATACAAACCTGTGCTAGGAGTACCACAAGTGCGTTGGGCCCTCCCCATTGCTTTAATGCTTTCCTATGGGGATTTCGCTAGATTTTTTTTCCAGTAAAATCTCAGAAGTGCCTCTAGAGAAGTGGTTCCCAACCCAGTCCTCAAGAACCCCCTACCAGTCCGGGATTTAGGGATTACTGTTGTGTCTATGGTCTTTTTAGAAAGAAGAAAAAAAAAAAACACTTTAGACACATCAGGGTAATCCCGAAATCCTGGACTGGTAGGGAGTATTTGAGGACTGGGTTGGAATCACCTGTTCTAGAGGATGTCTTAGTACTGCAATGTAAAACATTGCAGCTTTAAAGAGCACTAAGTGTGACAGGGACATTGCATCCAGACCACTGACGTGGTGCGGGTGAATATGATTCTCCCAGGTTAACTTGAACTACTTCTTGATATTTAATTTTTTTGCTATAAATCTAATGTAAAATATAAAAAAAAAAAAAATTAAAATTATTCTTCATTTTTTCTGTGTACAAAATAATACAAGGGTTCACGATGCCACGACAGCTTAGGCAAACCATGATAACAGTGAAGAAACCTGGACATGGCATGATACAGTGGCACAGATTTTGTAGTAGATTTTACTATATTCTTATCAAAAAGAGTGGTCACGTCCTTGGAATTTACACAACAGAATAAAGCCACGATCAAAGGACATAGCTTATACCATTGACAGAGCTAAGATGGAGGCCCCAATTGTAGGATAACATGTATTGATTTTATATAATTACCAGATTTTGCTATTTATATGATGTAAAGTCATTATTTTATTAACGACACTGGGGAGAGTATTTTGCTGCACTTTCTCTTGTTCCCTGCTCAGGAAAAATTTACTTTAACTATGAAATCAACACAGGAAACCGTCAGTAACGTATATCTTCCATGGCAACCAACAGCAGCCAATCCGGTTCCACTCTCCGGCATAATAGGCGGTGTTCACTATACTATTTCCTCTTTCTTGACAACCATCCAACCGAAAAAGGAACTCCAAGAAGAGGATAATGCAAACAGGTTTCCAAGTTAAGCTGCAAGAGAGAGTAGAATATGGTAATATCCAAGTATAAAACTGGATTCATGCATAAAATAACAGTGTAAATGAATAAGCAATATCAGATTTAAAATTGTATTCAGTCAACATATTGTTGAAGATGGATACAGCCATGAGAAGTTCGAGCCTAAATCACCTTTATTTTGAACAATCCCGAATCATAGAAACTTGCCATATGTAACTTACCCAGATTACAGATCTCTGGAAGTGAGGGATAATACTCGCCTCCGTGTCGTTAATAAAATCATTTGTCATCCAAAGTCTCATTCGTTGCTTTTATCCCCAACTCTGGATGGCAGCCATGTTTTAAGGTCGGTCAATGGACAGCGGGACGTCAACCTAAAACTCATGGAGCGAGTGTCGGCTACATATTTGCACAAACCCCCGCTCTCAGTATAGTTGTCTCAGCCGTTCGGGAAACAAACGGAGACTGCCTGGAAGGGGGTACTTAACCTGCGGTTAACCGCAAAATTAACATTCTAATTGAGGCCACACGCCAGGATGTAGGTGGTCCTCATTCGTGAGTCTTTCGGTAGTTTTTAGTTTGTGGAAATGTGCATGAACGTGGATGCCCTGCGACCGTCAATTAGGCTGTGATTAACCGCAGACCGCAGCTCCTTTGGTGGTTAATTAGAGGCACGCTCCGCTCGTAGGGTGGTCGGTTGTTCGGTACTTTAAAAGGTGACCGGGGTTAAGTGGCGGCACACGCCAAGGGCAGGGTGGTCCATCATTCGTATACACGAAAGCGTACATATAACCGTTCGTGGAATGGGTTCGTACAGTCTGGATACCGGACAGAGTATTGGATGAACAAAAAAATGGGTTACTTCAATAAGTTTGGAGGGTTCTTGTAACAGAGATGAATAATTGAAGTCTCCTAGGATTCCGGAGCGAAGCCGTATGGAGTTCGTATTACCGTAGACATGACACTGGGCAAAGGAGAGGCTTCTCTGGAAATGATTGGAAGAGTACGGACTTTGAAGAGGTCTTGGTCCTTCTAGAGATGTCAAAGAGGACGCCTTCCGGTGTAAAGGAACGAGCGTCTGTGTCAAGAGCTCGTACATCAGAGACTCTGTTTTTCATGAGATGAGGCAGAAAAGCATAACTAATTTAGCCGAAAGTTGTTTGAGGGATAACGAAACGTTCTTCAGCCATGACTCTAGAAAATGGAGGACAAGAGAAACATCCCAGAGTGAAGAATAACGAGGTAATGGAGGGTGAGAAAAACTTACTCTGCGTAGTAGACGACAGACAAAGGTATGTCGTCTGATGGGGACACCATCGATGCCTTGATGTCCAGCGGAAGCGCTGAACAGTAAAGGTTAACCATGCAATATGCTTTCCCTGCTTCAAAAAGGAAGTAAAAAATGCAGGATGGATGTCAAAGGAGCTGATAAGGGATCCAGATTTCTTTCCAAGCACTAACCATTCCTAGCAGATTTATAAGCTTGTCTCGTGCCGGGTGCCCATGCATTCTCTAGGTCTGAGTTGATTGCGGAATGCCCTCGATTGACCGAGGTCCCCTGAAATCAACCAAGCCATAAGTCGAAGGAGACCATGGAGGATTAACTGGTGAAATTGTCCATCCAGATCCTGGAGGAGAGTCGTATGATGTGAGACGCAGTTGTAGAAGGCAACTGGGAATTGGTGCAAACGGGTTCGTCTCCATGGCCCAATCTTGCGAGAAGGCGTTCATTGCTAGAGCCGTAGGATCTACTTTACAGTTGAAAAAATTAGGGAGTTGTGTTCAAACGAGAGGCAAAAAGATCTATTCCCAGATGTATCCAAGTGTCTTTAATTTTCTTGAATGTCAAGGGGTCCAGACGCCAGTCTCTGAAGTCCTTGAGATGTCTGGAATACCAATCCAATGTGGTGTTGGAGAGGCCAGGAATATATTCCGCTGTCACAGAGATGTTGTGCATATAGCAAAATTGACAGAAATCGCGTGCCATGTTCGCCAGAACTTTGGATTTCGTGCCTCCTATATGGTTGATGTATCTGACTGCGGAAACATTGTCCATCTTCAATAGAATTGTGCATTGAGAATGAGTCGGAGATAGGCTGCGTACTGCTGCTGGGAAAAAAACAATCTCCCTGGGAGGGGAGATTTGGATTGGGTGCAACACAAATCTATGCAATAACCTGTTACAGCTTGAAGGACCCAAGCATCTGATGTCAGATGTGACCACACATGAGAAAAATGTATGAGTCTGCCCCCCACAACCCAAAGGGGAGAGTAGACACTTACCATAAGTCGTTGTCCAGAAGGAGCTCCTCGAATGCCCCTAGTGACCCACGGTCTTTCTCTTTGTGGGAAGAAAGCTGGTGCTGTTTTTTGCTCCTGAAAGCCAGCTTGTTCCAAATAGGAAACTCGGTTCTGCCTATACGAACCTCTCTGTATGCAGCCGGCTCCTTTCTCTTTTGGCGCTAGCAAAAATCTTTTGGTGAAAGATTTTGCGCATGTTGCTTTGGGCTTTACCTAAAGCTGTGACGACGTGCACAAAATAGTCTAACTCTTTCACAAAGGAGTCTCCCAATTATAGCCCTTTAGCCTGGGCACCTGGCTCATTAAGAGCTAGATTAACGCTTTGGCTCAATTTTCAGTAAGATGGACGTGCGGCGCTCAGTAGCCAGCATGGAGTTTGGTGCCCACTAGGCAAATTATTCTTTGGATCCAACCATGGATGAAATCCTGATCCAGATCCTGGTAGTCTTCAACCGCATTGAAGATTATTGCCGAAGGGCCCAAAATGTCCAAGACCTTGTCTTGACAGTTAGAGCAAAATCTAGACCCTTTCTAGGCTTCTACCCAGTTTTCCCTAGAAACTGGATAAATTGGGGTCAACAATAGGAGTTTTACACTCATGTGGGACGGTGGCATTCTGCGCCTTATTTATTCAGAGTAGACTTATCCAAGAGCTTACGAACTCTGGAAGCAATATATATTTCGCCACATGGTCATGAAACTATTCAGCTGAACGCGGATGTCTTGGCACGTCAGATTCAAAAAGGGGTAAACCCTGAGGATCCAGGATTCTGTAATAGTCACCAGACCCCGACAGACTAACCTGGCCTCCTCACATCGCAGCGGGGAAAGTGCTGAGAGAGGAGCCTCTCCTATCACACCGTCCGAGGCGTCCCTTTCGGACTCGTCCATTTGCTCCTCAATATTGCTGAGATCTGACTTAGACGAATCAAGCTGGGCTCTTGCCCCCTTCCATAGTCTAGCCAATTTTGCCCAGCTAGAGGGCTGTTTTGCGCGGTGGTGGTTGCGCGCGCCATCAGTGACAGCAGGCAGACTGTGAGTCAGTATAGTTTGGGAGGAATGTTTGTTCTTGGCTGTAGCTTTACGACCTTGAGAGACCGGTGTCAGAGTAGATGCAGTTGACATAACTGTCTGCTGCGCAGACTGTTGGGCCTGGGTAATAGTATGCGACAGAGGTCGACTCCGCATCCATAGCAGATGAGATGGCCTGCGTAATGGACCTAGAGACTGAAGCGTCAAAGAGCGCCTGCATGTCCGCAAATGCGGAGAAATCAGAGAAAGAGTCCTTTCCCTCCTGACCTGACCCAGAGGGCAAATTTAACTCCCTGTTAGACTGCATAATGAAGGAATTTATTATAATAAAACAAAGCCATAAAATAACCTAAATATAGGGTTGAGTAACCCAGAAAGGGAGAAAAAGCTTAAAATACACAAAATTAAACTCACAATTTGAAATAAGCGGGAAAATTCGTCAAATCTACCGCTCGTTCACATGAAAGGTCTATTCAACTCCTGTGACGTGAACAAATTGAAAGAAACAAATTGCGCGCATGCACACACCTGTGCGAATGAACTGTTCGTGCTAAACACACAAACCGTGAAAAGTACCGTACATGGGTTTGCAGGGAAACAGAAAAGCTATGTAAAACAAACGAACAGCAAAAGTACTGAGCAGTACGCATGCGCGAACACTAGAAACTGAAAAAAGCTGCAGCCGTTAAAAATTAAGAGGAAAAAAGGGCGTGAAAACTCAACAATCGCAGTAAAACAATCGTAGGTAGAAAAAAAAGTATCAAACCGGAGACAATAATAATCCTCCTAGAGCCTCTAAAAATGGACTAAAAGGAACCAGGAGGGGGAAAATTTACCATACAAATTTTATTTATACAAAATATTAAGCATAACCTATTCCAGTGATGGCGAACCTTTTTGAGCCCGAGTGCCCAAACGGCAATACATGCCAACATTTTTTCTCCTTAAAGTGCCAACACGGCAATTAAACCCAAATACTGAGGTTTAAGTTTAGAAAAAAAACAACTCGTACTGTTGTCCGAACTAATAACTTTTGTTTTAAAAGAACACAGAGATTTCAATGATACAAATTTTAAATAATGATATAAATAGATAAAATTAAGCTTATATTCATTAGTATCTCCAACAAATGCAATACATACACAGACAGACTGCTGAATACAGAGACTGCTGAGTACACACACACACACAGAGACTGCTGAGTACACACACACACACAGAGACTGCTGAGTACACACACACACAGAGACTGCTGAGTACACACACACACACACAGACTGCTGAGTACACACACACACACACACAGACTGCTGAATTTTACACACACACACACACACACAGACTGCTGAGTACACACACACACACACACTGAGGGCTGCTGAATACACACACACACACACACACACACACACGACTGCTGAATACAGAGACTGCTGAGTACACGCACGCACACAGACTGCTGAGTACACACACACACAGACTGCTGAGTACACACACACACACAGACTGCTGAGTACACACACACACAGACTGCTGAGTACACGCAGACTGCTGAGTACACGCAAGCACAGACTGCTGAGTACACGCGCGCACACACAGACTGCTGAATACGCGCGCACACACACACAGACTGCTGAATACACGCACGCGCGCACACACACAGACTGCTGAATACACGCGCGCACACACACAGACTGCTGAATACACGCGCGCACACACACAGACTGCTGAATACACGCGCGCACACACACAGACTGCTGAATACACACATACTGCATTGAGGTGGGGGGTGCGTGTGTGTGAGTGTTGTATGTGAGGGGTGCTGTGTGTGTGTGTGTGTGTGTGGGGTGCTGTGTGTGTGCTATATGTGTAAGGGTGCTGCGGAGGGTAGGGGTACTGTGTGTGGGGGGTAGGGGTACTGTGTGTCAGTATCCCCCTTCTTACCTTTAATGTGAAGGGGGCACAAAATCCCTGGTGGTCCGGTGGTGGTAAGCACTGCAGGGGAGGGCTCTGGAAGCAGCTCCCCTGTCCTCTGCGCAATGCTGTGTGGAGCGTTGCCATGGTAACGCGCGGCAACGCTCCACACAGCATCGCGCGGGAGGACAGGGGAGCTGCTTCCTAGAGCCCTCCCCCTGCCTCCCGACCCGGAAGCAGAGTAGGCGCCTGCCGTTTTGGGCAGGCAGGCGGGCGCCTACTCTGCATTGATGGCGAACCTGTGGCCGCGTGCCCACAGAAAGGGCCCGGAGTGCCACCGGTTCGCCATCACTGACCTATTCAATATAAAGGGAAAGTAAACCAAAGACAATAGAGAATTATTGTCTTATAGTACTATCTAAATTATAATAAATCCCATAGTTAAGAAACCATGGGATCAGTGTACTTAACTGAGGGAGCATCAAAGAAAGGGGAAATAGTTTAGTGAACACTGCCTATTATGCCGGAGAGTGGAACCTGATTGGCTGTTGGTTGCCATGGAAGATGCATGTTACTGACTGTTTCCTGTTTTATTGTTAAAGTTTTTCTTTGTTGCTGAGGGAAATAAAGAAAGAATTCAGCATAATAGGAGCCTCTGTGTCTTAATAACATTTTATTTTTCAAACCTTGCAAATGCATTTAATTATAGGTGTAAGGAAATATAATATGTAATAAGTGTCGGTTCGAGGGGGGGGAGGGGGTGCTGTTTTGTTTTTTTGCAGTCCACATAAACTTAAACCTTGTTTATTTGGCCCATGCTAGATTTTGAGTTTGACATGCTTGAGCTACATAAAAATCCTGCCAAATATTAAAATGGTATCCACTACAGTGAAGAAGACAGTTTTGTAAAACTCTTGACAGTTTATTTGGGCCGGATATGCCTCTTCCACAAATTGGGGATCCACTGAAATAGAAATGGGACTCCAGTTTGTGTTTTAATCTATGGATTAAGAACTCTTGAATTAACGCAAACATAACTGGGAAGAACAACCTGGTATAAATCACACTGTGTATTTAGGGTATAAAAACAAAAGCTTTGCACAATCCTTTTAAAGCGGAGATCCTTCCTAAGAGGTATGATGCGAAGTCTGTAGTAAGCCTTTCAGTCAATCATGCCATCACCTATTAAATGTAGGTGAGGAGTTTTATGTTGCTGTATTGACATCACGTGTGCATGCCATATTTCATGGCTTTCATTACGTGGGACTGTCACTAGAGCTTTGTGTTGAGATCTGTGTGCCGATACTGCTCATGTATGTCCCACGGTATTTGCTGCTGCTTTCAGTAATTGTCTGTTGGAATCAAAAGCTAAAGGAGGGGCTAAATTCTGCTGTTTTACTTGCAGAACCTGAACAGCCACCGTGCATGTTAACACATTAAGGGAACTCGCTTTACTTAATATGCATACATGCTGTCCACAGAATTAAAGTGCTCCTTTAACCCCTTTGAATCTTACCCTGATTATTATTATTTATTATTGACATTTATATAGCGCCAACAAATGTCACAGCGCTTTACAATATTATAAGGGGGAGATTTAGCAATAAATGAGACCATTACAAAAACTTACAGGAACAATAGGTTGATCATCCGTATCTCAAACTAGTGAACTCTGCTTGGCCTGTTTTTAAAATCAAAGTAATTTCACTTTTATCTTTATTTTTTGGTGGGGGTGTCATGCATGAATTAACACTGAAATAATTTTAATTTCAAGACTGTGGAAAACAACTTATTGGTTAAAAGCAATTATTTGTTTCATCTGATGAAACCATGTTCTACTCCAGATGTTTTGGACTACACCTCCCATGATGCTTTGCCAGCATTGTGTGTAAGAGCATTATGGGAGATGTAGTCCAAAACATCTGGAGTGCCGAAGGTTGTTTATCCCTGTTCTACTCCAAACTATCTTGACTTGTTATAATAACCAGCCTTTTATTCTTCTTTCTATTGTAGATTATATATATATATATATATATATATATATATATATATATATATATATATAATTTTTTTGTATTTTTTTTTGTATGATGTGGCACTGAAAGAGTTAGTGAGATTAGTAGAGCTCTTGCAGTGTACATATGCAAAGTAACTTAAAACCATGGGACACCTGTAAGAGAAGTGCTTTACAGTGGTACTTCAAGGCTGTAAAAGCCGACCATTGTTTTATATGCTGTTGAGCAGCTGCGTATAGATTTCAACAATGTGTTACAACATTAATGATGGTGATTAAAGCACTGAGTATATGGGCAGGCCGTTGCCCCAGTTCCAACAAGGGAAAGTGGTTTGCTAAGGATATGTATTAGTAATGTGCCGATATAAACACTTTTTCATAGGCCCACAGGATTTCAGTGTCTCACGTTCTGTTGCCCTAATTCACAAAATTCATAAATTGTAGAACACGATCCAAAGGCTGAACTCACGAGACAAATAGACCACTTAATACGAAGCGTTCCTTGCTGTGCTGGTTTATTGAACTAAATATATTGCATAGCATAACACGACCAAACACACATAGGGTCCTTGCATCAGGTAGAAGGGTGGGGAGGTAAAAACAACCAAACCAAAAAAAAAAAACCTCTCATCTGGCCGAGGATGCTTTATCAAATAAAAAAAAAAAAAGTTAACAAACGTGTATTAAAAGGCTAGGTAAGGGTGGATCCTCCCTCCCCTGCCAAATTGGAGGTTAAATATAGCCCCTTGTGATGATTACAGCCATTATACTACCACCTCTTATTAATGGGATATTTCTCTTGGGTAATATTTAATGTGATTAAGATGAATCATTGTCAAAGGTTTTGTAACCAGTATAAGGTTTTATCCCATGTATTACTTTACTTTATTTTTCTATTTTAGAGAAATTGTTTTGCCACCTGCCTGTTTTGATTTTCATCGGGTAGGGGCATTATTATTTGAAATATTTAATGCTACAAAAGCTAGCATCCAATCATACTGTTTCACAATATATTTTCCTTGCAAATTAGAAAATTTAAAGCATGCATGTTATTCAAAACATGCCATGGTGTGTCTATAGTGTATAGAATGTAGTCTGTAGAATGGGAGTGTCTTTTGTGTAAAAGTGGAAAGTTTATTTCATTATTCATTTTTCACCTCCTTAAAGGAAAATGGTAACTTCTCTGCAATTTATACCATTGAATAAAGCATTGAAAATTACCTTGTTAATTTTTGTTTAAAAAAATAAATAAAAAAAAAATGTATTTCAGTTCTGATGCTTGGTTTTCTTTTAAATGCATATTAAAAATGTGCAATATGCATAACAATTAATTTTAGTCCAAGCACAACAAGAGGTCACATTGTATTGCCAAAAATAAAAACAAAACCAAAGCATTGTTTGTATGTCCACCCCCAATGGTATTTGCAATGATAGAAAAGGGAAGAGCTTATAGTGATTTGACAGGGAGCCAAGATGGACACTCATTTGTAGGATAGTGGTGAATACAGTGGTGTGAAGTTCTAAATTTCATTTTTGTTTTCAGTTCTCAACAATGTATATTGGTGAATAGTATAGGGCAAGGGTTCCCAACCCAGTTCTCAGGTACCCCCCTACCAGTCCAGGATTTAGGGATTACCCAGTTGTGTCTAAAGAGTTTTTATTTATTTTTTTTCCAAAATACATCAAACACAACTGGGTAATCTCTAAATCCTGGACTGTTAGGGGGTACTTGAGGACTGGGTTGGGAACCATTGGTATAGGGAATATGTAAACGTAATGAATATCCTGTGAATTGATGGTTTCCCTTTTAATTTTACCACTTTGGCATCAGCAAAGAAAGTAGGCACGGAGTGGCTTTGCACACAGACATGCTATCTCCAAGTGATGCTGATATATCCTATAACAGTGATGGCGAACCTTTTTGAGCCAGAGTGCCCAAACCACAATACATGACAACTTTTTTTTCCTCAAAGTGCCAACATGTTAATTAAACCTGAATACTGAGGTTTAAGTTTAGAAAAAAACTACTCGTACAGTTGTCCGAACTAATAACTTTTGTTTTAAAAGAAGAACACAGAGAGTTCAATGATACAAATTTTAAATTATGATATAAGTAGATAAAATTAAGCTTATATTAGTTCTCCAACAAATGCTAAATACACACACCCTGTCCGCTAAATACACACACACCCTGTCCGCTAAATACACACACACCCTGTCCGCTAAATACACACACACCCGTCCGCTAAATACACACACACACCCTGTCCGCTAAATACACACACACACCCTGTCCGCTAAATACACACACACACACACACCCCGTCCGCTAAATACACACACACCCGGTCCGCTAAATACACACACACCCCGTCCGCTAAATACACACACACCCCGTCCGCTAAATACACACACACACCCCGTCCGCTAAATACACACACACACACCCCGTCCGCTAAATACACGCACACACACCCCGTCCGCTAAATACACACACACACACCCGTCCACGCTAAATACACACACACACACACCCCGTCCGCTAAATACACACACACACACACACACACACACCCGTCCGCTAAATACACACACACACACCCGTCCGCTAAATACACACACACACACACACCCGTCGCTAAATACACACACACACACACCCTGTCCGCTAAATACACACACACACACACCCGTCCAGCTAAATACACACACACACACACACACACCCCGTCCGCTAAATACACACACACACACACACCCCGTCCGCTAAATACACACACACACCCCCACACTCACAGACTGTTGAGTATACACACTCTACTGAATACATACACACATACTGCATTGAGGGGTGCAGTGTGTGTGTGGTAGGGGTGAAGTGCTGTGTGGGGGTAGTGGTTAGAAGTGCTGTGCTCTGTAGGGGTTAGGGGTGCTGTGTGGGGTAAGGCTCCTGTGGGGGTGTAGGGGTAAAGATACATTTAAAAAAAAAAAAAAGTTTTATATTAATTCTGTATCCCCCCGTCCTTTCTTCCTCTTTCCTGTGGTGGTAAGTATTGTAGGAAGCAGCCCTCCTATCCTCCCGTGCGTTGCTGTGTGGAGCGTTGCCATGGTAACGCGCGGAAACGCTCCACACAGCTTGCTCGCAGGAGGATAGGAGAGCTGCTTCCTAGAGCCCTCCCCCTGCCTCCTGACCCGGAAGCAGAGTAGGCGCCTGCCGTTTCCGTCAGGCAGGTGCCTACTCTGCAGACAGCCAGCGGCCACCTCTCCCGGCGACCTATGGCCGCATGCCAACAGAGGGGGCCTGGCATGCCACAGGTTCGCCATCACTGTCCTATAACTTCATAAAATTGGAAAATCAACCTTTTCTTCCACTAAGTGCTACAAGTCACAAATAAAAAAAAAAAAAAAAGATATAAAATGGAAATGGCTGGTAGAAGCACTCTAATGCAGCGTTTCCCAATTGGTGTTCCTCCAAAAAGTTAAAAAACAAACACCACAATGTAGTGGTTTTTGTGCAGGAACCCTGTCTAGAGTCAGAAAAAAGTAAGGATTACCATTCCTCACAAATGGCAAAGCATACATCTGTCATTAGGTCCTTCTAGGGGTTGTCAATCAGACACTTACTTGTGAAGACTTTAATTTAGTTGAAAACCTTCAGCTTTGATATCAAAATGCTTCATTGGAATCATTGCTTCTGTTTGTGAAGTGATTGCCTGCCATGCAAGCCCAGTAGGAACTATGAGAACAAATTGGATTTAAGATCTGGATGAAATAACGGCTGCAACAGGTAGAATACTGGATTACTTGGGGAGTTTACCAGCTATTTTTGTGTTGGAATACATTCCTCCAACTCCTAACTTTCAAAGTAAGGAACACTCTAAAGTTCTTTATGTTCAGTGTTCTCACGCAAATCTTTCTTTTTATGGCCAAGTCATCCACAACATAATTGGACATACAAATTTGTTCTGATGTCCTATATGCCCTCCTCTCCCCTCCTCTCCCCTCCCCTCCTTTCTGTACAATATACCATGTGAGCCTTGACAGTTGCAAGATTCTTGGATAATTGATGTAATACAAAAATTGAAACAGCTGAACTTTCTGTTGCTCTTACTCTTAAAGGACCACTATAGTGCCAGGAAAACATACTCGTTTTCCTGGCACTATAGTGCCCTGAGGGTGCCCCCACCCTCAGGGACCCCCTCCCGCCCGGCTCTGGGGAGAGGAAAGGGGTAAAAACGTACCTTTTTCCATGTTTATTAAAAAATGGGTTAATCCTAGCTGGACCTGGCACCCAGACCACTTCATTAAGCTGAAGTGGTCTGGGTGCCTAAAGTGGTCCTTTAATCTGGCTGGGGATTATGTTGGTGCTATATTAATAAGAGTTGGAGAATGTTTGCAAATTTATGCAGAAAGTGCTGATTTGGAATTTTCCTTACAGTTTGGTGTTTGTAAATCCCAGCATGCAAAAATGAATTGCTCTGCTAAAGGTCTGTGTTGTGGTTCTCCAGCAGACATTGTTGGTTTTGACTTGAGGCTCTATCATGTAGACTTCTTTTGCTTTTACAAAAAAAAAATGACCCTATGGAGATCTCCAAATTCATTCTGCGATCTCTGATGCGCCTCTAACCCACTCAGCTTCTATTTACAAATCCGCCACAGCTCCAATTTGTAGCAAACATGAGGAAGCAAATTATATTTCAAGGGCATTCAGCCTTTGTATTCATGGCCCCATCACTTTCACAAGGTGTTTTTCTTTTTTTCTTTTGAGGTCCACATACTTACTAGATTTTTATTGTAGGCCAACATAACGGTTTACTTATTACCAGGGAGGTAAAGTCATGGTAGTTGGGGCAGACTGGGCTGTCAAATGCTTGAATAACCTGGCTGCAAGAGTCCAGCTTTTGTTCATTTAAGAGCTTCAATAGATCTCCTTTTAAAATGGACTTGTTTCCAAAATGTATCTATAAAAAAAGTAAATTTGAGGTAAAAACCTTATGCTATCCGTTGGCAACAATAGTATAAAGTAACAGATATAATTGTATAATCTTTTTTGAAGTCAATCTGCCCCAAATATTTGTGACATCATGAAACTCTTAGATTGCTGCTGCATTTGTTGAGCTTTATGCCGTCATTATCGGGTGGTAGGGCTGCTGTGTGAGCGCTCCAGATGAGGCTGTCTTTGTAGTCTGTACATCCATGTTAATGCAGTAAAGATGAGATCATATAGGAGGGATTTTAAGTCATTGTTGTTTTTAGCCTCATGCTGGATTTTGACACAGTGCCATGTTGGACACCAGTAAGCATGGCTGGTGGACTTATTTGGCATATACACAATTTGTGTACCTCTTGAGCTGAACAACTTAATAGAAGTATTTTTCATTCCTGCTCTTTTACAGCATGCGAAAGTTAAAAATCCCCCTTAAGGAGACAAACCAGAGTAACTGAAATTTGTGAGAACTGGGTGTGTTTTATGTGGAAATCCATCCGTGACTTTAGGACCGGATCAGAACTTTTTTGAAATCAATTTCTTTTAGGGGTTTTTGGTTGCTGCTGTTTCAAAAAAAATCTTACTCTAGTGATTTTGAAGTGGTCATGGTGCATGGAGTGTGTATGTGTACTTTGATATGTAAGCAACTCCCGCCAGCTTGGAACTTCCGGTCTGAATAATGTCCATATGCACAGATTTGCAATAACTGGCTGAGAGTGGTCAGCGAACGCTCTTGGCCATTGAATTGTTGGCGGGATAGGCAGCCAGGTGTGCAGTTCTGTAGAAGCCAGATCCATGTCACAGCCAGCATTGAAGGAGTCTTGGTGCCCGGCAGCCCCAGGAAATGGGGCCAGAGTACACCTCACATAATAACCAGTACAGTGGTGTCGCCCTTCAACATTCCGTGTGTATTTTTTATAGTGTGAAATGTGGCAAAAGTGTAATGCCTCGTACTCCACATTTATACAAAATCATATTATTTATTTAATAGGAATATACAGAAGCGTGCAGTTTTGTGATGTATCTTCACTAGAACTAAAAACATATACAGTATAATATGTGGTCATGTTTCAGTGCTTGTTTTAATTTTTCTTACTCTTGCTGGGCTGTAGTGGTTTTGTTTGTTTTTGCTTTTGAACCATTTGTTACCTCCGGATACCAGCCAAGTGAGCTTTACCAACTATCTCAAAATGGTTTGTGGGTTTTAAGTAGCCTCTCTTACAGATAACTATGGGAAAATTGTTAGCATGTAAAATTTTACCAAAATAGGATGCCTTGTAGCTGTGTACAACTATATGAAAAGTGTGATTGGAACATATCTGCAGTGGTGGTTATGATCATAGGTTTGCACCTCCTGAATTTTTCTGTATGCTATTTAAGTCCTATAAGCAAATATTTATTAAAAGGTTGCACGTGTGTGGGGTGGTTGTTAGTATTGTAGCAGTGTGTGTGTGTAATGTGTGGGCAGCTTTGAGTGTTGTATAAAGCCCTGCGGAATTGGTTGGAATAAATAATGTGTGGCAGTTCATTATGTTTTGGATAGCTGGGAGTGATGTGTGGAACCTTTTGTTCCAGCCTCATCACTAAATGTAATTTTTAAATGTTTTATTTTTTTTTACTAAAATAGAAATATGCTCTTATAGGGTGTGTAAGGAGAGGGAATGCTCCTGCTAGTGGCTTCAGATTATCCATCCTGGCAGCAATAAGGGCTCCATGGGCAGTAAGTGTGATCTTTTGATTTCCCTGCCTGCTTGTGCTTCGGCCGGCAGTTTGGCTGCATTAGTGTGTACATTGGCCACCTTGCACACCCAGTGTGCATGATGCCAGGAGTTCTGGTGCCATCCCACAGTAAGCTGTCATAACTTCTCGACACAGTGTGACAATTCCTGTGCCTGGCATCTAGGCTTCATCTGGTCTTGTCCAACAGGAGAAGTTGGATTGCTCTGCAGAATAAAGCAAGTTGGTGCAGGACCATCCCCTATTGTCTGAGAGCATTCGGCTAGTGCTTTCATCTTAATCTAAGCAGTGACATCCGGCTTCTGCTGGAGAAGTCTAGATGCAGTTGATGCACCATAGATACATGGCAGGACCCAGATAAGTTGTCAAACTGTACTAAGATCATTTGAACTCTAACCTTTTGGATGACACCCTTGGCACCATAACCATTACTAGAGTTTTTGGTCAGCATAACCGTTTAAGAAGTAGCATTAACATTAGAAACTTTGACAACCATGTAATCAGACTACATTTTAACCCTTTCCGTTCTAGTTAAGCATATCTGTTGCCCAGTCTGTCATGCTTGTAGAGTTTTATTTAATGTGTGCTTTCAGTCTCTGCAAGTTTACATTTTGTCTATTCCCCAACACCCAAAAAGTTTGGCATCTAGTTCCACGCTTGTTTGGATATTCTACTTGTCTTAATCTAAAAAGGAGGGTGTAATATCCTATCCCTAAAGCCACCTGCATGTGTATTGACCACTTCCTCTACATTCAGCTGCAAAACCTTTAAGCCAAGCGGCAGAGATGAGCTCTCTTTCTTATACAATAGCTTTAAAGCGTACACATGTTGCTTGGAGTCAGTCCATGAATGCTCTTAGTTCTGAAAGCTTATTTAAAGCTGTCAAAAGGTGAATCTGAATTTCCTTCAGAGCAGCTGTTCTGATTTTGACATTCTGTCCAGAATTCCCATTTTTCATATAGATAGGTTTTCTGTGTACTTAATAGAACACAAAGGTTTCCCTGCTTTAAGGCTCCAATGGGCCAGCATTGTAGTGGTTGTTAAAGCAGATCTCTCTACTTTTTCTTATGGATAACTTGAAGGTTGACAAAGGGTGATGCTTTGGTCAACTTCCATGGCCTTTGTCAACTTTGTCATTGGCTATAACCTCCTTCCAGCGTCGTGTCACTGCAGTGCACACTGTGTTGAGTCTCTTGTAATCATGAGAGTTAACACCGATCCATTGGGGGCCTTAGGCATGTACATTATTTTATGGGCAGACCCAAGGAAGGACAGTGCGTGGTATTCCCAATGCCACCATCTTACAAATACAAAGTTGTGGGTGCCGTGAGAGACGATTCTGCATAACTGGCACAACATAGGAAAAGGTAAGTAGCCTGAATTGGTTGTCAGGAGGCTGGGGGCTGGAAGTAGAAATATGATTCACTTGAATCCTACAAATATTGTAACAATTTTAGATTGGGAAAAACTTTAAATGACTTCATAAAACTGGCATTATTGGGGCAGTGGGTCATACCTCCTTATTGGTCAGCAATGGACATTTGCTCACACTGTCAACTTCATAACTGAGAAAATCTCACCTTTTGAGTTTGTCTCCAAAGTTTTCTTTTCCCTTTGTACTACATTTTTAAACTATATAACAGTTTGGGAGATATTGTACAGGCTCTTTCAGAAGGCAATTTTGAAGATGCATCATCTACATTTGGTCAATCTGCAGTGTTTAGTACACATATTAGTTTTTTTTTTTCCTATTGGTCCAACTAGTAATATAACCTGCAACTGATATTTCACTGCTGAAATGCTACAGTTTCTTCGATTTTTCAGGAGCCATAAGTGAAGTATTTTAAATCTAGGTTTTAAGAACCCATTCTGATCCTCTTCTATTCTAAAACTGAATAACTACAATTTCCATTATAGTATACCTAGGCCAAAACTGTTGGTTTGTCACAGGCACCCTGTTCTACATAATGAAGCCATCAAGCCATTTCTTAGAAGATTTATATATATATATATATATATATATATATATAAATTTTTTTTTATTTTTTTTTTGTAGAATTTTTACAAGATATGTATTGTTACAGTTGAGGTACCATTTCTTACTCAATGGTCTGGTACCATGACTTAAACCAATATCTTAATAGGTTTTGGGGGAGTGGAGAGGTTTGTTTGAATATTTTACTTTTGTTCTTTCTTAGCAATATTTTCATTTCATTTCTGGGGATAATTTTATTTATGTATTTTCAGTGTCCTTGGGGAAGGAGGTAGTTTAATTTTTTTTTGCCTCTGTATCTATAAATACATTATTTTGTCAATCAAGCTACAGAGTACAATGCCTTAAAAACTACTTCCAGTAGGCCCCAATTCCTCTTTCTCCCCCTCTGATAACCAGTAAAGTGTGCACATACTTATCTGCTAAGTATTGCCTGGGACATCCTACTCAAACATGGTATATTCATAGTTCGTAATTCTTTTTTATTTATTTTTTTTGTAAATCCATTTTTGTATTGTACCGAGGATACAGTGGGTAAGGCATAACATTCTCAGTTGTATAAAGAATGTTAAAACATAATTTTAGAGCATAGTATAGAGCAGAGATGGGCATCCTTCAGCACGCCAGATGTTTTGGATTAAATATACCCTGATGCTTTGCCAACATTATGGCTGTAAGTGCATTAATGGAGATGTAGTCCACTACATCACAAGTGCCGAAGGTTACCAGCCTGTGGTATAGAGCATAAATTACATTAGGACAACGCATATACAGGCTAAAGGGTACTTGAGTGTGCATATGAAAAGATGTGGAGACAATGAGCAGATAATGTTAAAAATAAAGAGAGAAAATAAAAGGAGAAAAATATGCTAAGTAGTATTTGCAAAAAGCAAGTCTTTTGCCAGATGAGCTTTCCTTTCGATTGGGGGATAGCATCTGGTCAGATCCCATGCATCATGAGCAGGTACACATTGCTGGCCAGTCTGGATGAAATCTGGTTCTGTCCCTATAAGTAATGGAGGCTATTGGGAGCAGTAGTGGCGTGCCATTTCCCAGTGATGTCCTCTCCCCTTGCAGTATGCGTCTTGGGAACGACAGCATTGTAGGTGGTGTTTCCCCTGACTGCTGGTTGTCTGGTGAATAATAATGACCATGTCTTCTTCCCAGGTAAGCAATACAGTAGGCCTTTGCTTGTCTTCAGCCAAGGTCAGGTGTGTGAGACCACAGGCATTATACACGTGTCTGGACTCTGCACCTGCTCCAGTTAGTTGCTGACCCTAATATCTCATCTGAGCCGCAACCCCCAAATGCAGAGTAAATAAGGTCAAATGCATCTAGAAGACCTCCGCTTTGCGATGGAAGCCTCTCACATGCTGAAGGAGTCTCCTTCCCCGTTTAAGCTCCATCTTAGGTAAGTTAAACTGCGAATGAGCGGTTATTGCACACTCTTTTGCAGAAAGCAGAGTTCTAAATCATGTGGTCTCAACATAGAAGACCAGGATAACACTCTCCAAACGAAAAGGGTTTGGAACAAGGACCCAAGAAGAACTGAGTCAGCTAGTTGTGCAGGTCCTGTTCTCCAGGCGAGAGATCAGCCATTTCTCCTGCCAGGAAAGCCAACTAGGTCTCAAAGGTCGGCAGCTGAGAATTGTTGCTGGCAACAATTGCTGGTAGGCCAATACAGACAGTTGCCAATTGGGCTGAACATTTGCAGGGTAAATCGGTGAAAAACTGTAAAATACCGAGAGTTCTTGTAGAGCTCACACTATCTGCTTCCACTCAGCATGGCTGCCAGGCGCTGCCCTCCCATTCCACTTCCCCCCATTAATATAGATTTAAACATACAAGAAATGGCTCTTGCGTTCTGTTTTCTCTCCTCTTACTTTAGATTGCACATTACTTTCCAATAAGACATCATGTTTTGCGTATGGAAAACATGAGTCTGATTTTTATTTTTTTTTATATATATATATATATATATATATATATATATATATATATATATATATATATATATATATATATATATATATATATATATATAATTTTTTTTTTTTTTTTGGGTGATAAAGAATACTGAGAATCGTATGGGAGGGAACCCTCTCAAATGTTAAATGCTGTAAAACGGAAATCCCACAAGAACAGAATTGTCAAGAACTGCGCTCTGGTAGATTTGAAAAGCAAAAAATAACAATATAAATTAATCTTATAAACTGGAAGATGCACATGGTGTAATTTGATAGTGGGAATGCTGAACGGTAAATTGATTTTTCCCAGATTAAATAGTTTAGGCTCTACCTAGCTATCAAAACTTTTAAAAGAGGTGGATTGATTTAATGCGTACATTTTATGGAACATCACTGCTTTTATATCGGTCTTATCACACAATGTAGTAAAAGGCATTAGAGCTTTCAGTCCGTAGCCATATCCTCTAGTAACTTATTAATATAGACTTCCCTTTTCTTATATTTACAGGAGTATTTCTGGGAAGTTGTGTGTGGGTTCCCCTTCCAGTTGTGTTTTTTTTTTTTTTTAAGTTTTATATATTCAAGTGTGTTGCCCTTCATTGTCTTGTTTTTTTGATAAGTGTCCAGTATAATTACTCACTTAGTTGCACAGCAATTCTTCTGCAAGCACCTATGGCCAAGCCACTCGCTCATCATGTACCATAACCACTAGAGCCCATCATGGTGGACGCTAGTGGTTATGGTATTTAAAGTGACACTTTAAAAGACACTGTGAAACCTCATCTCTTGAAAGGATCCAAAAAAAAACAAAAAAAAAAAACACAAATAACGTTAAGCTACAGCAGATAACCAAAGTTAGTTTTTTTTAGGTTTTTACTTATTATTGTCATTCTTTTTTTTTATTCTTGAACATATTATAAAATGTAGTGACTTTTGATTGTCGTTATGGGAAAAACATATGCAGGAACATCCAAGGTGCCTATGCCCAACATGCCAGCCAACTACCCACTGTTCGTGAGGGTGCATTATGTTGGTCTGTCCTCTCTGTGCTAGCTGCAATTTCTTCTGCTTCACATGTCTCAGTGAACCTGGAACCAGAGCCCCTAGCATATCTTTCTTTCAAAGCTCTAATTCTTATAGCTGCCATAAAACATGGAAAGGAACAAAATGGCACAATGTGTCTGCTAGACAGATGCTCTATATTCCACATGCTAGAACAAAGAATTTCATTTCTAGAAATGTATGGTCACCTTAACAAAAAATATTTGTTTGATAATTCTGATCTGTGCTTAATGCCTATTATTATTATTGACACATTTTTATTTTTTTTCCAAGGTATGGCGAAAGCGCTGGTTTGTATTACGTCGAGGTCGGATGAGTGGAAATCCGGATGTATTGGAATACTACAGAAATAATCACTCCAAGAGACCCATCAGAACTATTGACCTTAATGAATGTGAGGTGCAAAAATACATTGGTGTGAACATCATAAAAAAAGAATTCCAAAATAGTTTTGTCTTCATTGTGAAAACAAACATTCGTACGTTTTACTTGGTGGCCAGAACAGAGGAGGAAATGCAAAAGTGGGTTTACAACATCAGCCAAATTTGTAACTTTGGACAGCTGGAAGATGGCACAGGTAATACGAGTAATAGAAGATGAGGTGTTTTATGCATTTTTTGTTTTTGTTTTATTGTTTCTTTAGATCTTCAAGGTTGGGGGGGGGGGGAAGGGAAACACAGGTTTTGGTTCCTCGTTATAAAGGACCACTAAAGACCCCAAGATCACTTAATCTCAATGAAGAGGTCTGGGTGCAGCTTCCTTTCAATCTTGACGATCTCAGGCAAGCAGGGTGGGCAGCTGCTGTGAGGTTAAGTGCAGCATAGGATTAAAGGAAAGTAAAAACTACCTTTTTTAAATCCCCCACCCTAAGCAGGTAGTGTAATACTTATGTTGGGAATACAGGCTTGTATTCCTAATGCTTTAGTGTAAGTTTGAATAAGGCTACATTTTTAGCTTTCCTGTCTTTGGATGCAAACCTGGCAATTAGGTTTATGGACTGTTGTAAGTTGTTTTATTTTATTTTTTTTCAAGATGTCCAATGATAAATTCTTAAAAATGTCTTGAAGGATTTCAATAACTTGTTTTGTTCTTTAATGCATTTTTATATATTCTTAAATAATTCCATGTAGTGTTAATTGTGTTGTGGTTGGTAATCTGTGATGATGGGTCTCTTTGAAGGTACTCATATTGTCTTCTAAGTTACACCATTATTGTGTTAACAGACTGTTTTAATCTTTAAGATCTTTGTTTTCCAATAAGCACTCCAATAGGTCACACATTCGCAGCTACTACAATGAGAATCATCAACATGAAAATTACAATTTAAGATTTGATATTTGTCGTCATGTTAATGGCTGCCAGTGATATACATGATGTTGATGAGGTAAAGTTCCACTCACAGTAAGATGTGGGAAGTTTTTGCAACTTTCCTAGGTCCCGATGGGTGCTTCGCTCCTTGCATTAGCTACATCTTTTCTTCACCGGGATAGAAACCAGATGTGACTGCTTAAAGTAAATTAGGAGCACAATACTTTGTGGAGAGCATCAGCTGAGCGTGTTTAGGCAATGAACCTAGTCCTGCATCAGCTTTGTGCTCTCTGCACCTCTCACACACACTCTGCGCCTCCCTCTCGCTTTTGCGTGCTCTCTGTGCCTCCCTCTCGCTTTTGCGCGCTCTGTGCCTCCCTCTCGCTTTTGCGCGCTCTGTGCCTCCCTCTCGCTTTTGCGCGCTCTGTGCCTCCCTCTCGCTTTTGCGCGCTCTGTGCCTCCCTCTCGCTTTTGCGCGCTCTGTGCCTCCCTCTCGCTTTTGCGCGCTCTGTGCCTCCCTCTCTTTTGCGCCTCCCTCTCGCTTTTGCGCTCTCTCTGCGCCTCTTTCTTGCGCTAGCACCCTCTTGATCGTCCGCATGCCACAATTTTGTTCACCTGCTCTTGGCACCTCTGTATGTACATTATAGAAGACCACAGCATCTCCTATAATAATAATAATAATAATTTAAAAAAGCATTCCTTTGTCTAGCGATCTAACTGTAACTGACTGTATTAAATTTAGATAAAAATGGCCTTGGTTTTGTTCTGGGCTTCAGCATTACACTGGCTCTGTAGGAAAGCGATACAAAAGGATGTAAATCCTACAGCGTAGAGCCAGAGTAGTTGGTTGGTTGTTTGTTTTTTTGGTTTTGTTTTTTGACTGAAGCAGGAACAAAATGAACAGGTCACAGATCATGATTGTCTGTGCTTTTTCTTAGTTCAACATTTCAATTTTAACTTCCACATACAGAGCCTTCCTTGTTCACAGGCAATTGTTTTTTAATGGTAAAAGCTTTATGATCTCTAGCTTACTCTATTATTTACAGTCTTATTACACCCCATTTACCGTTACTGTTTGATCACCGTACAGCTCTGATACCCTTTACCTAACCTTCAGGCTGTTCAGATCTCCTTTATGTTCCCTTAGGTACAAGGCAGCCTCGCCACACTTTGCTTTGAGTCTGGTAATAGTATCAGTGTGCATTAATGTTCTATTGCAGCAGCTGGAGGAATAAATTATGTATAAGCATTTTCCAACTGCAGAATGAAAGGTTGTTTTTTGTTTTTTTCCCCAAGACCTAATAAGATGGCACACTATCTCATAGCTGTTATAAGGCCCGGTATCGCCTGCATTATTAGCCTTATTGCCCCATATACCAGTCTGTGCTACTTTTGTGCAAATGAACCGGAGAATGTACCCATTAAACCTGGTGAAATAGTTTGCAAATCTGTGTTATTTTATAATGCTTAAATTCTACATTTACACATTTTTAAAGGGGAACTGTGGAATTTACAACATTGAAATTCAGCTATAATATTTTAACCTTTATTGTGCCTTTTTTTGAGATACTGTTTTCTTTTAAAGGAACACAAATACGAACTTGTATTCCTGACACTGTAGTGCTGTAATGCAGCATCAGGTCAGTCTCCCCTCTCTCCAGAGATTAAAGGTGATTTTACTCGCTTGTCACGCTGGTCCTGTCTCAGTCACTGAGATCATCCATTTTGATGATCTCAGCCACTCTGATGCTTTGGGAGGCTACTAGTGTGTGATTTTATTTGTGTGTGTGTGTATATATTATATTTTTAACAGGAAAGGTTTTGGTGATAACCGCTAATTTATTGCAAAGATTTTTATATATGTTGAGAACATTAACAACCTTTGCAGACGGAGAGGGGTTTGGTAGCAGATTTACTCTCCTCCGCTTGCAGCAATTCCTAGCAGCCAACCTCATTCAACATTAATGCAATTAGTTAAGACATCTGAACAAAAGGTGCAGAGGAGGAGATCAGATAATATAGAAAATGAATAGGGAATGTATAAAAGTCTGGGGAAAACTACAGAACTAGAACAACAACTCCCATGATGCTTTGCATGTCTTTAGAATTTCAAAGCATCATGGAATCTGTAGTTTTAAAATATCTGGGGATCTACCTATTGGGCATCCCTGCAGTAAGGCATAAGTGCAGATAGAGGGCATGGAATCTAGAAATTGAAGAGAAACCAGGGTAGTAAAAAAGGTAGTAAGCTGGGAATGGGAAACTGGTCATAAGGCAGAGGGTAAAAAAACAGTGGGTGCGAGAAAGTGTTCGATCATGATAGAGGCCACAGGAAAGACAGAATGAAGCACTGCAGTCAAAAAGTTAAGCTAAGAAAAAGGAGAGATAAGGCTGGATGTAAGATATTGGACAAGGCTCAAAATCTCAGCTAGCTATTGACTAGGTAAAAATCCAACCCTTGGTGGGGCTACTATGGCTTGCAGTGGTGAGAAACAAAGTAACTTTCATAGCCTGGCTCGCAGCCCTATATTGGGCACACGACTGGTAGAAAATTAAATATTTCCCTGGGCCATCAGAAATCTCTGTACCCATCTTGGTTACCTGGTCTGAATTAGGTGTACACCTTGGCGGTAGTTGGAAAAAGAGAATGTCAGAACTAAATATAAATAGTGGTGATCTTTTTAAAAAAAAAAAAAAAAATTCTGAGGGGGGGGGGTGGTGTAGTGTACCTTAGTCTGGTTTCAGGGGCTTATTGAGGCTTTCAATATAGGTCCAATTTTGCAGTTCCACCATGGCCTGCTACAGTGTAGGGTAGCGGTCTTTGTTCTGCTTGTCTGTGGGCCGTCTATAATTGGATATGTGGGGGATGAGTTGTGAACCATCTAAAATAAAGTAAGGAACTAAAGCAACTGTATAACAAGTCTAAGTAGGAGCCTCTTGGAAATCAAGTCACTGAATTCCGTCCCCCGGCAGGAACAAACTGTGTGACATTCAAGACGTCCCATGAGTGGTCAGGTAGGGCCTCTGGTGGAGTATCTGTCAGGCCGTGGGAAGCCAGGAATGTTGTTGCCTCTTCTGGTGCCACAGCTCTGTAGGTCTTATCTGCTGTAAATGTGTTAAAGCCCTTGGGGTGGACCAGCAATATGCACTGCCCGCATCTTGCAGCCTCCGGGTGATCGGCCGCATGGCTTATCTCCATTGCAGGGTGGGACAGGTGAGATCTTGATAGGTCAAGTGGTGCGTTTCAAATTTAAGGGTGCTTTACCCCATAGTGCCTGCAGTAGCTTTTGTTTATCTGCATGGGTTTTGAATCGGACTATGTCTCCTGAGGAGGCTGTGGGTGCTCTTGGTGACTGTTATGTGGTAGACGCAATCTAGCACAATCAATTTTTTGCCATTTTTGCTGGCAAAGCTGAGGCCACCAGTCTTCATATGAGGTGGGGTAGCTCCTCCGATGCCACTGTTTCCGACATTCCTTTTGACGTTTTTTATTTATTTACTTTTTTTCTCCGGCTTCGATCCTCGAGGGAGTCTATTCTGAGGTTAGTGTTGGCTTGCGTGGAGTGCAATTTGGTTGAGGGTTGTGAGTCAGCGGGTTTGCTGGGAGGCTGAGTAACCTCGTCATCTGATGGGTCCGTGGGGAGCTCCTTATCAACCCGTTCCTGGGGCGACAGTCTTGGTGTGCTGGAGAGCATCTTGCCGATGTCGCTCTCCCCCTGTGGAGCTGACTGTGTTCTAGGCTTCGTGCGGCCCATCAGCGATGGAAACTGCTCTTCCCCCGGCGAAGGTGAGTACAAGGCCCAGTCAGCAAAGGCCTCGGCGTATTTAGCGGCCTTCCTCAGGTCGTGTGGCCTTAGAGTCCTCCTGGTCTTAGGGGGTGCTTTGATCTTCGAGTTATAAGTGAAGGGCATGGATGTGTTCCCCGTGGGCTCTAATATCACCCGATTTTCAGGAGGTCAATGTGGCTGAAATTGGGTGACATTAGACAGATTGAGAGTTTTTTGGGCCTGGAGTGCTTAGAAATGGCGTCTGCTCAATCTTGTTGCTTGGCCCCGCCCCTGAGTGATGATCTTTAACTCCACAACAAACTAAAACCACATTTCCTTTTGTAGTATCAGTATATGTAATAACAATCTTGATGTAAGCTCCTAAAGCATTACTAGAACTACCAGAAAAACAATAAAAAAAATATTGTGTAAACTCTGATTTAAATCATATGGGAGATAATGGGGTAACATGCAGAATACGTTTGTCATAGATGTGAAGATCAGGGGGTAAAATGCAACATTTAAAATGGTCTCTTGTAGAACTTGAGATATAAAACGAGGAAAGCTGAAGTGTGTTGCACTTTGGTCTTAAGGGAATGTGCAAAGGCTTCTTGCTGTTATTAATGTACACTAACTGTTGGGAGAATAATACAGGGAGGACATCTGCAGCCAGACACTTCCTGACAGGACACAACTGTTCTTGCTATGTGGTCCATCTGGTGGCTTTTGGAGACAGAACGCGCAAAACACAAGCCTTGTAACTATTATTATTCACGGCATAATACGGCGCCCTGAAAAAGATATATACTGAAATTGATTTATTTTTGAATCCATTAATCACATGTTAAACAGGATACTTTAAAGAAAAACTATGGGGTAAAAGGGACCCCCTATTTGTTAATGACTTATAAATCTAATGCCTCTTAGGTTTTGGAGATTTTTTTTTTTTGTTCTTTTTAAATAAAGTTACTTCCTTTTTAATGTTTTGCTTAATGAACTGTCCTTACCAACAAGAAACTCTAACTCTGCACTTATGGTGATTGGAACTGCTCTGTAACCTGATCAGTTTACACACAGCTCGCAGTTTAGTGAACCTGGCTATATGCACCTCTTGGCAGACCTTTGTTCAATGGCTAGGTTCTCTCCAGGAAGAAAATAGCGCTCCATTTGAATAAAATTGATATAGCCAATCCAGAAATACATTTTCAGGCTGGATGATTGATGGGTAGTGATGTCCCGAACGGTTCGCCGCGGATGGCGAACATATGCGGTAAACTTTGACCCTGTACCTCAGTAAGCAAACACATTCCAGCCAATCAGCAGCAGACCCTCCCACCTCCTGGACAGCATCCATTTTACATTCACTGTGAAGCTGCATTCTTAGTGAGCTGTCCAGGAGGTGGGAGGATCTGGGAGGGAGGGTCTGCTGCTGATTGGCTGGAATGTGTCTGCTGACTGTGAGGTACAGGGTCAAAGTTTACCGCATATGTTCGCCATCCGCGGCGAACCGTTCGGGACATCACTATTGATGGGAACCAGAAAATGGATATACAGGTGAAAAGGTAATCATCTATGCCCTGGATTCTGCTTTGGATCCTTGCACCTTAACTACTTCAACAAACTTGACACTGTTCCTCCAGTGCCCAGAGATTTACTGATGTTCTCTTACAGTACTGCACAAACACTACAGCGGCATGAAGCTGTGCTCTACTAAAGGAATGCTAACATCTGTTTATTGGTACTGGTTTATTTTATTTTTAGAACATGCAAACAGAGCCTACAATGGTTATCAGCAACTTCTGTGTACATATTAAAAATTGACCACTGCTGCATATAAAAAATGGTTTATGACACTAGGGTGCAGTGCATTTGAAACTAAAGAACGAAACCAACACATTCATTGCTAATTGAATATGTGCCAGAATGTGAATTTTTGGTTTTGCTATTCTATAAGCTAGTTGTTTTTTTGGGGGTTTTTTTGGCCATAGACCAAGTCCTTACAACGTTATTACTACTTTCAGGCCCACGCTATGCGTTGTCACCTCTGCTGTACTCTGCTGTCACTTCAGGGACTGGCAACACATAGGCACTTATTGTTGCCTTGACTCCTAAAGCCCATCTAATGCGCATCACCCAGTAGTAGTGACTGACTGTCAGACATTTGTTTGTAAAAAATAAAATCGTCTTATTTTATTAGATTTTGTTTCTTCCTCGTTCGTAACATAAAAATAGAATTCTTAAAAGTCGGCTAGTATATGTCTTGCTGTCTAAATAAAGCAAAATGTGAGGGCTTAAGTTATTACTGTGTAAAACCATAGGAATCTTGAGCCTAAATCATGCCAAACTCTGTTTTTCCACACTTGTAAACGTCATGCTCGCATGTGAACTGTACGACTATTAAAATCAGTTCCAGCTCTGCATGAGAACCCCGTACACTTAGGATGTACAAGCAACCCAATAAAAACATTCTTTTGTCAAGGGATTTGTCTGCATTGAACAATGTATATACAGCTGATTTGTCTCTTTCTACAAAAAAAAATGTAGCTCGCATTAGGAAATGACAGTTATGTAGAGCACATATACAGTTGTGATACACTTTCTGATGTCAATGTTTGCTGGTTGTGCAATATAGAACCACTAACTGGGATATTCAGCAGCAGATACTTTAACTTGTTTCTCTCTGCTACAGTAAAAAAATGTAGAAAGTGTACTCTGAAACTAACAAAGTACAAACTGGAAGCCTGCGCACTATGATTTAAAAAAAAAAAAAAAAAAATTAAAACATTTTAAGCAACCATATCCATCAATTGGTACTGGCACATCGAGCGAATTAGCTTAAGTGTGATTAAATGGAGTGATGTATCATGGACACAGCACAAGCAAAACAAAACAAACAACCTTAAATTGCAAATATTACACATTCGGAGTGCACATAGTTGTGACTATTTTACTTTTGTGTCTGTGTGTGCATGCTGCTGGGAAATGTTTCTAAAACTTTCTTTTCTTTTTTTTTTTTTTCTGCTGCAATTGGGAAATGTTACATTGAATTCACAAGAATTTAAATAGTTTATAAAAATTGTTTAGAAATAAGGTAGTGGTTTTAGTACAAGCTATTGCAGATCTTCGTATTATGAAGAACTTATATCAACAGTGTGTTTCGCTCAACTATTGGCAGGCTCCTCGGACTGTGTTTATCGTCCAGGAAAACAATGTTCTTAGGAAATATAAACACCTGGTACGATTTGGACTCCAATTTGTCCTGTCTTGATACGTAATAAATGGCATGTGTACAGTCTCCAGACATGTAAACACGTTAACTTTGGGATTAATCTTTTTAAACAGATTCCGTTGAAAGCCTTTCTCATACCAACTCATCAATCCAAGCGTCCCCAGCAGTAAGCACTCACACGTCAAGAATCACAGACCCATCCTTTTCTGTGGACAGCATTTCTGCAGATACCCCCACCGAAGAGAACAGGAGCGAATCAGAATTCTTATCCATCCCGGACTATCTGATTTTATCCAACTGTGAGAGTGGGAAGCTCAATAACGCCAGGTATGTGAAACAGACAGTCTATGTAAACATTACAGGACAGAAAATTGAAAAACCTATTTTATGCTTTTCCCATGATACTACAGCGTAATCAATCTTGATGTGAAATAGGGACTTTACTAATTTTCAAACACAGAAAATAAAAATTCTTATCTTATTAATTTGAGCATTAAAAACTATATTTTTGAAATTAGCTGTATTTGTAAGACAACTTTATAATGTAACCTAGTGGAATTAAAGGGGTTACATATACATTTAAAAAATTGAATATACAGTTAATTTTTTTTTTTTTCTTTCTACCATCTATAAAAAGCAAAAATATATAAAATCTTGAGAAATAACAGAGTTTTAAATGTATGCACTTCTCCCCCTATATCGAACACACACAATTAATTGTGAGGTATAAAAATATTTTAAAAAATTGATTTAGATGTAGAAATCCACACTGCTTTACCTGCTTGCTTATTTTGGTCAAAAATCACTTTCAAGTTAATATTGGCTGTATAACTTCAGCAGGCAGTGTGGGGGCAATGGAGACTGAACCTCCTGTTATAGGCAGTGAAAGAGGCTGGATACCAGCATCATTCATATATTGCCCTACATTGGGTTTTGCATATTATCAGAAATAACATAATTACTTATACTATGTGTGGTTCAAAGAATAAAGGCCATATGCTGTATCCAAACCAAGGACTGAGTGTTCTCTCTTAATGACACTTGAAAAGATCAGCGTCCCTCCCACTTGATATCATCTGTGAGAATCAGATGGAGGACGGAAAACTCTGACTTCAGTTTAAAAATAGCCAAATGCATCTCGAGCAGCTGAAACAAGTGTGTTTCATCATATGAGAGAGAACCTTGCCATCTTGTGTGCTGACAAGTATGGGAATAATGCTATCTAAAACTCAAACATTGGTACGAGAGAACATTTGTCTCCAAACTGTTAAAAAAAAAAAAAAAAAAAATCTGCACAGGATGCCAAAAGTATCCAATTATCAGTGAAAGGAGTGGGAGATTTCTTCTAGCGGTTCTTGGTTACATTATTCCTTTCCCAATTTACAACTGCTGTTATTTTTTCAAATGGAATAAATAATTGTTTTTGTCTTTTAGTTAAGCCATATAGTTTTAATACAGACTACCACACTGCCATTAACTAGGTGAAAATTGCCTGTAAGAATAAAACAAGAGGACATGGTCTTCAATTAGAGGGACATTCCCTAAGCTGGTGTAGTTTTTAAATCTAAACTATGTTACTCCTTTTCGGTGTGCCAGTCGCCATAGTTTGGTTTAAGTCTTCTCTTCATCTCTTGCACCTCGAGCTTAGATAATTCACCTTCTCAAGAGTAACCCTAGTATGGCAGTCTAATAACAACGTTTTCCAGTTCCAACGCATGAGACCTTGTTTCTGCTACATTATACTATATAATTATGTGGTATTATTGCTTGCTATTGCGGTCATGGCACTGCAAGCCAGTTTGTATTTTTTTTGCACAAAAAAAGTAAGAATTTTATCAAAACACAAAAAAAATTTTTAGAGGGGCAACGGTTAAAAATATCAGGAAATATTGTTTTACTGAGGGGATAGTGGATGCATGGCACTATCTGATTTGTGGTAGAGGGAGGGAGTTTAAGCATGCGTGGGATAGGCATAAGGCTATCCTAGATACAAGACATGGATAGGGGCTAATGAAAGTATTTAGAAAATTAGGCAGACTAGAAGGGCCGGATGGTTCTTATCTGCCGTCACTTTCTATGTTTCTAAAATGCCCTTGCAAGAATAAAACAAAAGCATATAAAGTTTCCTACCACTAATGGTGCAAAGTGAAGATATGACTGTTTCCCTAGGAGTCTTCCCCCAGCACGTTGCCTTACAAACAATATGGCACACTGAACTAGTAGGGGATAACTGTGAAATCTATAGGAAATAAATACATAACAGTGTAATACAGGAAACTTTGCAGTTTAGCACTATCACAAGATGGCACCCACAACAAGTAGCCATATATCACATAATGGTGCCTCCCCTGATCTTTATGGGGGGAGGGGATAATACAGATAGTGTACCCTAACCTCCGTCTTCTACCTCTGTTTGTATTGGGGCCCACAAATTTCAGTGGAGGTACCTTTTATACAATTATATATGTCTAGTGCTAATAACTCATTGTATCCACAACAAGTAAACAGACAGTTTGTTGTGTTATTACACTTATACATTTATTTTCTATAAATTTCAACTGTATCTCCTACTAAAAATTCTAGTAAATCCAACATTAGATATTACATAATGCCTCTTCTTAAGAAGATGATCATCAACACAGGACCTCTGCTTTTAAGTTACTAGCATTCGATTTCCTTTGGAAACAACCCTATTGGAACTAGGGGTAAGGATGCCCACAGGACAAAGTAAGAGTCTTGTTGAGAAAAGGAGTGTGACCTGCTTAAAATACTTGCATTCAGGAAGGTATTTGGCGACCATAGATAATTTTTACTTTATCATGGATATGGGTGGGGTTTTTTTTGTTTTTTTGTTTTTTTTTACTTTTGTGGTTTTTAAAAAAAATAAAAAATTTTTTTATTTAAATCCTATAGTTACCTAGTGATGCTACTTGTTCACTTGTATCATAAATGTCTGCAGGCTGGAGAAAAGTTTACAACAGGCCAAAATGTTACTTCTCTCTGTTATCAGTTAGACTTTGAAAATCACTTTCCAGCTAGAGTAATGAGACATTGTTATTTGGATTGCATTGTGGCTGGCTTAATTCACCTTTTATGATAGCTATTGATACATTTCAGATTGCTGCTTGGTACCACTCAAATCTTTCCATTTGTTAAGTTGATGGTTTTAGCTGTAGAACGCTGTTTTTTTAAAAAACATTTTTGTGTGTGCATGGATTTAGTTTAGTTTTAGATTTATTTTATTTATACCTCAGGAAAACTAGTGCATTATAAAATCAAAAGTTCACTTGACAATGTACAATAGTGAGTTGTATGCCTGTCTGGTTTTACATGAGATTCATAAACCGAACAGAATAGAAAAATGTAGAAAAGTTGTAGTAGCACATAATCTTAGACTTTACAGATGTTGGCTATAAAGGATTATAAGCCATTACGTCACGTATACTTGTAGGTATGGCAAAACTATTATACAAGATTTGACATACAAAATGAAGACTGATAATGGAACAGGTAATACAATTATATTAGAGGTTAAAAGACCTTACAGCATTTTAAAGGTCAAGGTCAGTGAACAAATTAATGAGATGTCACTAGTCCATTATAAACATTTGATCTGTTACTTAGAATGCTAGCTATTTATTAACCAACTTGGTGTTTAATCAAATTCTGAATAATGCACATCTATGGCTTGGTACCAGGATATTGGTTGGTTTAATGTTTGTTTTAAATGATTTGTATTTATTTTGGATTTAACTTTTTTGTTTGTTTTTAACGGTGTACAGAGATATTTAAATTGTAAACTACCGGTACGTATGTTTCCCTTTTTATTTTTCAGGTATGATGCATGGTCAAATTCTGAAAAGTCATTAGAACAGACATCTGATGACGTGTTCTTTGACTGCATACAGTCACCACCTTTTTTTCACCAGACTTTCAGTGCCAACTTTCACCCTAATCATGTACAAGCAACAAGTTTTATTGCTGTGAAAGACCTAGAATCAAATGGTTCCTCTAGTGACTTTTCATCCTCGTCTCCACTTCTTGGACCTTCTTCATCACAGAACTTTGCAGTTGAGAAAAACCACTGTGGTGTCAATGATGCCGAGGTGCTTGCCATCACCCCACCACCAAGACCGCCCAAGCCAAACCATTTTTCTGATGCAAGACCTGAAGTGCTTTCCAGTGGAGTCATCCAAAATGGACATTGTTTGTCTGGAATGTTGCCCAGGCGAATTTCACTTGCCACCTTGGACAATGTTAGAAACTGGAGAGGTAAGTTTATTTTCTTGATTTCCACTACTAAACCGTGAATGGACAGTCTAGAATTACTTAAACATTCAACTCAAATGTTCAACTCAAGCATTTCAATTTTGAATTAATCCATGTCACTAAAAAAAAAACGTTCCAGGTCAAGTTACAATTACTAAGTGGCAAAGCAATGTGACCATTGTGTTGCAGTTCTCTGTGAATGTTTTGTTTCATGGTATATGACTTAGAGTCAACTATGAAGATTGCATGGAAATAATTGGGATCTGGTCTGCCTAATGCAACACACAGAAATGAGGGAGTCCGACTAGGAGTGAATTGCTCAGAACTGAACTAAAACAGGGATACACCCAAACCTGTACAAAGAAGTAAAGAACAGTAATACCTTCAAGGCAGTGTGTTCAGGAGCTGGTTCACTTTGATATGGCTTGATTGTTGGTATAATAGTTATGTCGACTTCTAAGACAATTAATAGTAGCGGAGAGAAAATATGTGTGGTGTGTATACCTTTAAATCTGCTAAAGGCAGATTCTATCTGTTACACACCAAATATTCTGCTTAATATAAAGCAACTACTTATTACAGAATAACAACATCAGGAACATCAAGAATAGTTATCTGTATGATATTATAATACACACAATATGTGGTGAGTATTGCTTTAAATCATCGGGTGGCACACTAAATGGTGCAAAAGGCAATATTCAACTTATAATGGAGAGATATATAAAAAACTTGATCTCTATATTTAAAGTCAAATTTGAAATAGATCAGTGGCTATCAGGGTATAAGAACAATATCTATGCTGGCAATGGACTTGTGGATCGTTCCTGGCTCTCATTTTTTGCAATTTTTATGTATATTGTATTTTATATATTTTTTACTATTTTTAACTATTCTTTTATTTATCCTTTGAATATATTATCAATAAATTTATACATTACATTATTTTAATACTTTTTTATAATGTTTTTTTGGAATTTTCACTGATCTATTTCAAATTTGACTTTAAATATAGAGATCAAGTTTTTTATATATCTCTCAATTATAAGTTGAATATTGCCTTTTGCACCATTTAGTGTGCCACCCGATGATTTAAAGCAATACTCACCACATATTGTGTGTATTATAATATCATACAGATAACTATTCTTGATGTTCCTGATGTTGTTATTCTGTAATAAGTAGTTGCTTTATATTAAGCAGAATATTTGGTGTGTAACAGATAGAATCTGCCTTTAGCAGATTTAAAGGTATACACACCACACATTTTCTCTCCGCTACTATTAATTGTCTTAGAAGTCGACATAACTATTATACCATCAATCAAGCCATATCAAAGTGAACCAGCTCCTGAACACACTGCCTTGAAGGTATTACTGTTCTATGAAGATTGCATGCCTAGGTGTACGTGAGATGTAAGTCATTGCCATTGTAAACTTTACCTATTTTTATGCAACAGACCTTTTGAAGTTTTGGTTCTTTGGTTAGACCTAGGGTTGTTTGCTTAAAACCAAGTGATATTTTTTTATTACACTTTTATTTTAACTTCTAGAATTCTGTGCACTTTGTCTTATTCTGCATGTTAAACATAATCCAAAATAGACACTCTTGAGACAAGGCATCACTTTCCTAGAACTGGGGCTAGTTTGTGATCACACAGCACATCTTTTGCTTCAGAATGAAACCATGCCTGCCACATCTATACCAACTGTGTAGGTTGGCAAGAGTGAAACCTTCTTGAAGTGGTTTTTCCATCTCTTAACTATGCTTTAGAATACCGCAAAATAAAAATAAACTTTTTTTTTTTTTTTCATCAACACCACATTTATTTAGATTTACTAATGTTGAAATTATTTTTAATTCCCCCCTGGTTTACACTAACTAGATTTAGTATCCTATAGACACGGGTAAAGATATCACGAGCCGTTACGATTTGCACACATTTAGAAGAAGATGGAAACAAATATCTGAAATGCAGAAAATTGTACTCTTTCCTTCAAAGGAATATTCAAACAGTGAGATTTATTCACAAAATTCTAGATTGTAGAAAAAGTAAATCGGATTGGATACCTTTTGACTAAAATAGGTAATGGTGCAAGTGAGATTTCAATTCTCTACAATTTGGAGTTTAGTGAGTAAGCCCAAGTGATTTATATAATAACTTGCCACGATATATTTTGTAGTGAATTCATTTATTTATTTTCTTTTAATCTAAATTCCTACTCATGCAATATTTATTTTTATTTTTCTGCAAACTCTGATATTGCCTTACAGGTGACCTGGAAGAAAGCTCTTTAAGGACCAGGGATAAGCGTCTCAGTTTAAACCTGGTTAGTATTCTATACATTTTTACTGATATTGGAGAGTGTGTGTGTATGTATATATATATCTCTATATCTCAAGATTTTACAGAATTAAAAATGAAATACAGGCCCAAAGCCGTTTTAAGTAAACTATTCAAGGAACACTCCAAACACCATAATCACTACTGTGCCAGGAGTACCTTGGCACCTTCTCGGTGTAAGTCAAACCATTCTATAAGCATCACTTGATTGCTTCCAGCTCTCTGTCTGAGGTAGTGGAGGTACAGTGCGGAGCCCAGGTAAGAAGTCGAGATGGTTTTAAAATGGTTTGACTACTTACAGTCGTGGGGGGATACACCCCATAACCTCTACAGCATGTATGAATGCTTTAAGAAATTAAATGCAGATAGCTCCTGAGAGGCTTCTTTTTCACACAGTACCTACTGTGAAGCTGTAATTTATTTAACTATTCAGCCAAAAGCACTTCTCAGTAAATAAAATCTAGTTCAAATTGATGAGGTTGCTTATCAGGAAGATAAGTCACAAATACAGATCTCTGCCATGCGGGATGGAGTTTTAAACCCGGTGCCTTTCTTGTTCTTCTTGTTTTTTTTCCTTTTTTCTTTTAAAACTTCCCAGGGGAAATTAGCCAGCTCAGCATCATCTGTTAGCCAGGGGAGGTGTGGCTAGGGCTGCATGGACAGAAACAAAAGTGATTTAACTAAATGGCAGAGCATTGAGCAGTGAGACTTAAAGGGAAACTATAGTGCCAGGAAAACAAACTCGTTTTCCTTGCACTGTAGCTTCCCCTTCTGTCAAGGCCCCCTCTCGCCCCCTTCCCCTTCAGTCACTTAACTATGTCCTGCGCTGATGTCCCTTGGCGCTGGCTCAGCTCCGCTTACGCTCTTCCACCGCCGGCTGGGGAGACCTAATGCGCATGTGCGGCAGTGGGCTGAAGTGGACTGGATGCTTACAGTGTCCCTTTAAGATGCATGATCTATACACCAAAGCTGCTTCATTAATCCAAAGTTATTTTGTTGACTATAGTGTCCCTTTAAGACTGACAATATCTAGGTGGTAGCGTATGTTTATTAATTTATTTATATTTTTACATTTGTTTTGGTTTTTTAGTACCTTTTTTGTTTAGGCAACTTAATTATTACATCTTGCTGTCCTGGATATGGAGGCAGGCGTACCCTGACATTTACCATCCTACCCCAGAGATTTGACTTCTTATGAGAATCAGTCTGGCACTGCACTCCTCCTCCACTAACTATTCACAGCAGGGACCTTGGCATCCAAGCTAAGCTTCGCAGTGCATGGTAGGAAGGGAGTGGTACCCAGAAGGCCCCAGGTGAAAAGTCAAACCATTCAAAAGCGATTTGCATAGTTACAGTGGGGGGTGCCCGATCACTACAGCGAGCTCTATTGGTTATGGTGTTTTGGAGTGTTGCTTTAATATATAAAGTGTTACAGTATAAACATGATTTAGGGCTGTTGTATGTACCAACAATTGTTTTTAAAAATGCCTGTGAATTGCTTTCCTGCAGTAGTCTGGAACCAAACTCTGGTCTTGTTTTCCTTTCTTACTTTTGCAAAGATAATTAGTGAAGGGTAGCCATCTTGCTTTTTAGAAAGCCAAAGTAGAGGCTACATTAGTGCTGTTTTTGTCTTTTTCGAAATGAAACAATTCATTTTCAATTGTAATCCATTGCTTTCAAATAGTTATATAAAGAGAATTTAAGTTGGTAACCATATTAACCAGTTTATCCTTCGCATAATGTAAGCCTGTCAACTCTCCAAATGCTAACCTTGCAGCACTGTACATTTCCACATTAACTTGATTTGCATGGTTATTCAAACCTTTTAATACATTTCATCCCTTTTGAAGGAAATTGTTGTTGTCCTTGTAGCCGCAGGGGAAATGGGGAGAGAATCTCAGGGCAGCTGAGTAAATAATTATGTAGAATTTTCATCTTTGATGGAATAAAAATATCAAAGGTGTTGATGCACTTAATATTAACACAGTGTACCTATTCAATTTTCTTTTTATTTTATTTTTTTACTTCTTTCTTTATACATTTGTAAAACAAATCAGTTCCGGTTATGAAGTATTTTTATACATTTACAAATAGAGATGGGTGCGTCAAACAGTATAGAATGATGATCCAACCATAAACTATGGGGTGGACAAGTTATTTAGAAAATCCCATGCCCCTTTAGATAGACATGGGTGGTTGTTTACCTTTTATTTTTTTGGTTCTAATTTTGTAGTCCACAAAAGAGTTAAAAGGTGTGGGTTGCAGATTTTTTTTCTTCTAAATATGCACTTGCATAACCTTCTGAAAGGTATAAATTAATATATGTTTGTGAATGGATATGTATGCAGTATAGTTTAATTAAAACACACAGTACAGGAAACCCTTAAATATTTGGTTACCATAGGGATTAACATATCCTAAAAATTGTGTATTTATTAAATAGTGTGGGTGGTGTTGGTTTATGTTCCACAGAATGCTTGGCGAGTTTAATGGCTGACTAATCATCCTGTGTATCTAGCTCACAACTAATATCCATACAGGCTAACTTTTGACACACCAAAATAAAGTCCACAGCAGACATCCTTGATGGCAGAACCTTTGACACTCTAGCTGTTAATTTCTTGTGATGGCCAGCCACCCATTAAGGCCCCAAAACCAAAATTAGATCCATTGTGTGTGTTTGTGTTTACAAACTGTCAAATCTTAACACAGCCACTCCTTGTATGTTAACAATGCAAGAAGAACTGAATGTGTGTGAATTGCAGCTGCTGCCTGGGAGTGTGACTCCCGCCAGTCTCAGGGATGTTTAGTCACGTGTCCCAGCAGAGTACTACAACCGATCTTAACCGATCAACATCTTCAGAATGTGCTAGTGTATGTTTAAAATTTCGGAAGGACCCTCGCTGTCATCTTTTCATGGAATGCATAAACAAATTTAAGTGATTAGAGCCAGGCTAACCATTGTACACAACTCACAAGGCAGGCACCAGAAGCACACTCTCTCCTGGTTTTAATTATTTTATATTTTACTTTTTTGACACTTTTAATCCTAGTCTTCCCAAGTTCCAAGTGATATTGAGATATATATATATATATGTGTGTGTATATGTATATATATATATATATATATATATATATATATATATATATATATATATATATATATATATATATATATATATATATATTATTTTTTATTTATTTTTTTTTAACAAACTTCCATTGCCAAGGTTCAAAAACTGGATGGTTTGTTTGTCCGATATATCCACAGCATTCTTGACAATACAATGTACAGATAAGTGTATACTTACATGAAGGTGTCTGCCATCTGTGTGTATTTTGGATGAGCGTCCCTTTTAATGTAAGGTTTACTAGGCTATATGGCTCTTTAGAACTATAATTACACCAAATTGGAACTGGAATAATCTTCACATTATAAATATTTCATTTTCCATGCTTTTAGTATAATTTTTACATCTTAATTGTATGGGGTTTTTTTTTTACATTTAGTGTGATCAATATTTATTGCATAGTACAAAACAGGACTGAATAATGAAACAAAGTGGCTAAACTGAGTGCAAATTACAGAAAGATTAATCCGAGTGGAAGGTCATAAAAAGTTGTAGATTGGCAGCATGATGTACTTATGAAAAGTAGGAAGGGTTAATGAAAAGAATATTATGTAGCTGGCTTATATATGGATGTTTTGGGCATATTTGCCAGCACGCATTCCATTACACCTAACGTAAATATTAAAAGAGGTTATCAATACAGAGTCCAACAATTCTGGATCACTAGTCATTGTAGAGAAGGCTACAAGTTGAGGAGGCTGCCAGTAATATCTGTCCAATATATATGGTTTCAGCTTCTCCATAAAATATGGGTTTACTCTAGGGATGCACCGAAATGAAAAACTTCCCTTCTCTTTTAGTGCCCCCCCCCACTTAATGTTCCTCTCTCCCCCCTTTTAGTGTTCCTCTCCCCTCCCTCTGTTTTAGTGTTCATTCCCCCCCCCCTGTCCCATAGTGTTCTTTCCCCCCGCCCCTGTCCCATAGTGTTCTTTTCCCCCCGCCCCTGTCCCATAGTGTTCTTTCCCCCCGCCCCTGTCCCATAGTGTTCTTTCCCCCCGCCCCTGTCCCTTTCCCAGCCCTGTCCCACTTGGGTGTTTCGCTTTGGCCCTGTCCCATAGTGTGTTTCTTTCCTGACCCCGCAGGTGTTCTTTCCCAGCCCCTGTCCATGGTGTTTCTTTCCCTTTCGCCCCTGTCCCAGCATAGTGTTCTTTCCCTGTCCATAGTGTTCTTTCCCAGCCCCTGTCCATGGTGTTGTCTCCCAGCCCCTGTCCCATGGTGTTGTTCCCCCCCCCACCCCAGGCCCATAGTGTTGTCCCCCGCCCCTGTCCCATAGTGTTCTTTGCCCCCAAATAAAACGTAATGATATTGTGGTAATAGAGACCTAAAACGTTGCATTAACTAGTGCATCCGAAACCTAATCATATCAAGTTAATAAAGGACCCTCGTGTCCCAGCAGAGTACTACAACCGATCTTAACCGATCAACATCTTCAGAATGTGCTAGTGTGTGTTTAAAATTTCGGAAGGACCCTCGCTGTCATCTTTTCATGGAATGCATAAACAAATTTAAGTGATTAGAGCCAGGCTAACCATTGTACACAACTCACAAGGCAGGCACCAGAAGCACACTCTCTCCTGGTTTTAATTATTTTATATTTTACTTTTTTGACACTTTTAATCCTAGTCTTCCCAAGTTCCAAGTGATATTGAGATATATATATATATATATATATAATATTATTTTTTTTTTAATTTTTATTTTTTTTAACAAACTTCCATTGCCAAGGTTCAAAAACTGGATGGTTTGTTTGTCCGATATATCCACAGCATTCTTGACAATACAATGTACAGATAAGTGTATACTTACATGAAGGTGTCTGCCATCTGTGTGTATTTTGGATGAGCGTCCCTTTTAATGTAAGGTTTACTAGGCTATATGGCTCTTTAGAACTATAATTACACCAAATTGGAACTGGAATAATCTTCACATTATAAATATTTCATTTTCCATGCTTTTAGTATAATTTTTACATCTTAATTGTATGGGGTTTTTTTTTTACATTTAGTGTGATCAATATTTATTGCATAGTACAAAACAGGACTGAATAATGAAACAAAGTGGCTAAACTGAGTGCAAATTACAGAAAGATTAATCCGAGTGGAAGGTCATAAAAAGTTGTAGATTGGCAGCATGATGTACTTATGAAAAGTAGGAAGGGTTAATGAAAAGAATATTATGTAGCTGGCTTATATATGGATGTTTTGGGCATATTTGCCAGCACGCTTTCCATTACACCTAACGTAAATATTAAAAGAGGTTATCAATACAGAGTCCAACAATTCTGGATCACTAGTCATTGTAGAGAAGGCTACAAGTTGAGGAGGCTGCCAGTAATATCTGTCCAATATATATGGTTTCAGCTTCTCCATAAAATATGGGTTTACTCTAGGGATGCACCGAAATGAAAAACTTCCCTTCTCTTTTAGTGCCCCCCCCCACTTAATGTTCCTCTCTCCCCCCTTTTAGTGTTCCTCTCCCCTCCCTCTGTTTTAGTGTTCATTCCCCCCTCTCCAGTTCCATAGTGTTCTTTTCTCCCCTCCCCTGTCCCATAGTGTTCTTTCCCCCCGCCCCTGTCCCATAGTGTTCTTTCCCCCCGCCCCTGTCCCATAGTGTTCTTTCCCATCCCCTGTCCCATGGTGTTCTTTCCCCGCCCCTGTCCCATAATTGTTCTTTCCCCAGCCTGTCCATAGTGTTCTCCCCATCCCATAGTGTTCTTTCCCAGCCTGTCCCATGGTGTTTCTTTCCCCGCCCCTGTCCCATGGTGTTTCTTTCCCCAGCCTGTCCCATAGTGTTCTTTCCCGCCCCTGTCCCATGGTGTTGTCTCCCCGCCCCTGTCCCATAGTGTTGTTCCCCCCCACTGAATTATGAGTGTTGTCCCAGCCTGTCCATGGTGTTCTTTGCCCCCAAATAAAACGTAATGATATTGTGGTAATAGAGACCTAAAACGTTGCATTAACTAGTGCATCCGAAACCTAATCATATCAAGTTAATAAAGCATGAGAGCCCCCTTGTGGACAATTGCTAACTTGCATGTATATGAAGAAGAATATACAGTTGATTTTTGTGCATCCATGTTCAGATTAAATATACACTATTCATACCCATTTGTCATATTTAATGAGTGGTTTTCTTACAGTGTTAGACCATTTTATTTTCTTGATATATTTAAGATTTTAACGCTTGTAACGGACTGCCTGGCACCCCGACTAGGTACCTCTGTCAAGCTCGCTTTCTAGCTCTCCTCTGGGACGCAGCTTATCTGGGGTGTCTCTGTTGCTTTCTGCCCTGGAACAGGGTCCTGGGTACAGCTGTAAGTGATTAAGATCTCCTGCAGAGTATAGCTGATTCACCCAAACACTATCCCAGAGTGAGTGAAGGGTGTAAAATAACTGGTTTATTATGGCTAAGTTGCCTGCTTATATACACAACCCCCAGCAGGGGGTCTACACACAATACAATGCTGCCCCTCCCAAAGATCTCTGTGCCTGGGAGATAATTGTGTTAAAGACCGGTAAGCTAATGATCTCCCAGGAACAGAGAGGCAAACCTAAAAATATAAAACTTAAAATTACCCCAAAACAACATAAAAATATATAATAACTCCACAAAAAAATACAGCCCCAAATAGCCCTGATCTTACAGCATTCAAATAGCGCTCAGATCAATGCAGGATAGGGAAAACACCACTGTGTTAAAGTTCTGACCGGCCGCACACGTGGTCCTATGCTCAAAACATTCCAGGGCGTTTGGTGCTTTGGCCAGTCAACTTTCGGGAGCTCCTGCGACCACAACACAGGGTGGTCCGCATGGGTCTTCGGTAGCGTTTGTTCCCCTTAGTCTCAGGTACTTTCCCCCCAAAACGAGCTATCCTGGCGTGTTGCAGAGTCATTCAAAACCCCCGGACCAAGTTGCCTGGGAGCCGCACGGTCACTTCATGCCGAAAACAGTTCCATAACGTTTGTGGCCAAGTCCCGCTGAGGTGACCAATAACTCACGAAGTCCTTATGCCGAATTTAGTTCCATAACGATCGTGGCTAAGTACTGCTGAGGACAATTTGGGGCCCCAGGGAAAGCTGATAATGGTGGCTGAGGAGATTTAACTCCCAAACAGGGTCTTTGTATATGGCCCATAGTCCCTGAGCAGGAGGCTAGTTAGCAGGCTCCTTCAAGAGCTCATGGCATAGGTACGTTTGCCACAACGTTCACTTAACGCAAGTATGATTTCAAAGGACAAATATCCATACCTATTGTGCAGTCATATAAAACATTACATAACCTACTATGTTTGTGGACTTGTATTGTATTTTTTATAGGGCTACGCATGGGATTTGTGCTTTGTAAACTTGGATACATTCTATAAGATATGTTTGTGTTTTTAGTAGTGAATACCATTACCAATGTGCCTTGCAAAAGTGTCACTTAAGGAGAATTTCATAACTAATGTCCATTTTCTATTCTATCTACCTCCCTCTACCCCTTGTAACATGGGACATGGAAGAGGAGTCACAAGTTGACCCAGTGCTAACTGGAGGTTGCAGACATAGTCTGCTGAAGAAATGTCATTCTCCAGTGACTCCGGAGTTGTTTGGAGGCCATTCCAGGCTTTATTTCGGCTCCTACCCTTCTTGCATTACCTTTCAATAAAGTCAATCGAAGGTCTAGCAGACTTATGTTGTATCTCAACACCCATCTTTCATTGAAAACTTCAATTCATTACTGAATCATTTCTGCAGTCTTTAGCTCACTGGCAGATACTTCACATATTATTGATCCTTCCCTCTCTCTATTCCTTAGGCTTTCACCTTTTTTCCTTGTCTGTTAACGTTACTATGAAAGATATTTTTTTTGTTTTTGTTTTTTTTAAGAGAAACAAATCGATCGTGCCTGCTAGATATGCTGGCATGTTTGTGTTGGTTTAATCAGTGTTCTCCATGGACCACAAACAGTCCAGGATTTATGTATTTCCCTGTTTTATTCCAATGGAGATACTAACAAAACCTGGGTTGGGAAACACTAGGTTAAATTACCTGATATCTTAATTTGTTTTAAATTCCCTGATATTAATTTAAGGGTGGCAAAAATGTAATTTATGGCTTTTAATTTTTTTATCACCTATAAATCTGCCAAACATGGACACAGTACCTCTGCAGCTGCTAAGGATCTCTTTCCATGTATGTATTATGTGTTTGATTACCAGTTTATAATTCTTGCCTATAGTTTCAGATCACAGGTGATGGACACTGACCTTATGTTTTTTTTGTTTTGTTTTTTTACCTATAGCCCAGATTTGTACCTGTGTACTCGATAAGTTCAGATGGCTCTGAAGACTCCTACGTCCCCATGAATCCAAACGCTTCTCCGCCAGTTTCTGAGTCAGAAGCTAGCTCAGATGGTTATATCCCTATGAGTCCAGTAAATGCAGCCTTTACGTTCAATGCTCCTGTCAGCTCAAAGGTTTCCAGTCCATTGCCTGAACTTCCAACTGACCTGGAACCACCTCCAGTGAATCGGGACCTCAAACCTCGAAGAAAAAGTAAGCTGATTTACCGTTGGTATATTTCTAGAAACCAAACTTTTACTAAAGTTTGCATTTTTGCTAAATTCACATAAATGAAGTCAGGAGTTTCCCCTACTTTTCTATGCCCAAGGTTAGGTCCATATTTGCTCTATAGACAGAATGCCATAGACTATCACCAGTTCCTTCCTATTTCTTTTTGGATTAAGGACACACATAATGTGCAGGTGGAAAAAAAAGCACCTTCCCTGAGCCCTATGCATAGCTAGCATTTAAACCTATCATAACACCGTTTTGTGCATATTTTGCTCTAGAGACAAATTTAAAAATTGGTTATGCAAGTTTACTGAATTTTTATCCTTCACTTATCCATTTAAGAAATGAAAAGCTTTGACTGTATACAATGTCCTTTATTTTGCAATACTTCACACACAGTTTAAAATGTTTTTTATAAAAGCAGAAATGCAATTTTTCTTGCATACGATAGATTAACAAAAATAGATAAATAAAAATGGTCAAATACCTTTCCCATAGGAATTGTAAGGTCCCTGACTGTAGGAATTATATGATCCATTGCAACTTCCTATACTGTTTTGGGTGAACTGACATGTTCAGCAACTTAGCAGGCATTAAATATATCAATATCTAGTGGCTTCTGGCAGAGAAATGTGTTACTCGACAAGCTGGTAATCAAAACTAGATTATAAATGCTAGTGTAAGGCTTTATGGAATAAATTTCATTCTGCAATATACATGAAAATTAAAACGGTTTCAATAAAATGTATATTTTTATTATCACTTCACTATATAAATTGAGTAAAAACAAATATTGTACAAACATGAGTTGTGTGTAATCTTATAACATTACTGCATTGTATTGAAAATATTTTAATAAAATGCTGCTAAAAATATGTAATTGTATCCTATGAAGAGACAATCCTAAAAAACATACACACTAAAATATAAGTTGGTGAGCAGTAATCCAAAACACAGGTGGTCTCCCCTGAAAAGTTGGTGTAACCTAATTGTCCACTAACACTCTGTAGTATACATCTAATATGGACCAGTGGTTCACGGTCTCCTTGGAATGCATGATAACTGTAGAATTTTTACATATAGAGGTCCTTGGAAATAAAACATTTGCCTATGTATGCAAGAGGAACCTCTGGGTTTATTTACTCTCACAAGCTGATACTGATGTAATTATAATGCTATATTGTTAGATGTTTTCATGATATTCCAGCACAAATGCAGATGTCGGGGGTACTATCATCAAAATTGGAAAATAACCTGTTAGAATTCTGAAATTACTGGCTCCTATAGTTAAGAACATTTTAGGCCCTTGTTATTGATAACGTTAAGACTCTGTTTTGCAGTGCGTCCTCCACCATTGGATCTGCGGAGCCTTTCTACAATTAGAGAGCATCCATCTGTGACCCGAACGTGGACTGTGCCTTAGTAAGTGGACACAAGCTAAATATTTTTATTTTGTTTTGAAATTATAATCTATGAAGTTCATAGTAAACATATTGCCAAAATATCAACTGACATGTGACCATGAATGTACATAAAACAGTTTCACGACTTATCTGCCCATCTCTTTGGTGCTGTATTACACCTGTATTTGCCCTGCAGTATATAGAATTTTATATCCCGCAGGAGGAAAATCAATGGCTCACTTAGGTTTGTTAATTTCAGGTAACTCATTAACCCCTTAAGGACACATCACTGAAAAATTCCCTTATATTTCTGAAGTTGTGTCCTTAAGGGGTTAAAATGTATCCTGCACTGTTAATAGCTAGCTTCCTGTATGTAATTAAAAGTCAATTTATAGGGCAGGAGATAAACATTTAAAGAAAAAAAAAATGTATTGGAAGAGTTTTCAGGATTAACATTTTGTAAAAGAGCACATACGTAATAAAGAGTAATACTTCTACATCAAGACTTGTAGGTACATATAACCAACAGTCAGATTCTATCAGTGTGAAATGCAATCAACATAGGTCTACAATGGTAGTGCAACATAATTGGTTCACTGTTCCCTTCTCTCCCTAACCAGCCCCAGGTATTTCCTTAGCATTGGGAGATAAAAACCTGGCATGAACTATACACCAAACCTGCTTCATTAAGCTACAGTTGTTTTGATACCCTGTAGTGTCCTTTTCATGTCACTTTCTCTCAATAATGATGTTTCAAAAATCACTGAGGGGTTTGGGCTCTAAACACCGAATACTATTAGCAAACAGAAATCCAAGTATCAAATTCTAGGCAAAATGAGCAGATTTGGAAATATTCCCCTAAATCTGGCATAGTCAGCTTAGCTATTTAAAAAATATAAATACAAAACACAAATAGTGCAATATTGCTATCACAGAAATGGGCTATAAGCAAGAATATATGGTGTCACTCACAAGTCAGGAGTCTTAAATCACATATGACTCGAATGGTAAAAGCTTGTGGACAATTTTAGGATGCCCAATCCTTTCTTTTGCTCACGGTTCTGCTGGACACCTGGTTCCTCTGAAAGTGGTGCTGGTCATCCAATACTTCCAATGTAAATATAGGGTACCACAGCCAAGGTCTCATAAATAGTAAACCTTTATTGGTAATCCCTAATACATAAAAACAAAAAAATAATAAAATTGATATAGGGTAAATATAAATACCAAGAACAAATGTCCAAATAAAATGTCCAAAACGCGTTTCGCCCTTAAATGGGCTTCCTCAGTTGGTTGATAATGTCTCTTCTCCTTGCTCGACTTGTTGAAATAGTTTAATATGCTCTGACTTCCTGGTTTCTCATACCCAGCATAATTTTACTTCCGGGTTTCGGCTATTCGGTGTTGGAACGCAACATGCGTTCCATTATCCTCATTGCGTCCTTCCGTTTCCTGTTTCACACAAAATGGTTCTAAGTTGCTTCCTGGTTCCGGCGGTATAGGTCATTGGAACGCAACATGCGTTTCATCTTCTTGTCATTTCCGGTTTCCGTCCTAGCCGGAATCCAACCATTCACAGCACATAACAGCAGTGGTGACCAATTTCTAAGTCCCACCCCTATGAAAAAAGCTGAATGGGGTTTCCCATTCTCATTACTACTTCTACCATTCAGGAGGCAGCTCAAAAAGGAAAAAAAGGGGAATTAATCTTCACATGAAAAAGCTTTACAGTAATACATCAAAACAAAATATACAATGGTATCATGATCATAGAAATGCAGCAAAGTGATTGTAAATAAAAAGCACATATAAATAGGTATATACTAATAGCCTTCCTTGAGAGATAGAAAAACATAATAAAAAACATGCCACCACAGTGCCATAAATAAGTAAATAAAAATATAAAAATGCATTCTTTCTCTCTTCTTTCTTGGAAGTATTGGATGACCAGCACCACTTTCAGAGGAACCAGGTGTCCAGCAGAACAGTAAGCAAAAGAAAGGATTGGGCATCCTAAAATTGTCCACAAGCTTTTTACCATTCGAGTCATATGTGATTTATGACTCCTGACTTGTGAGTGACACCATATATGTTTGCTTATAGCCCATTTCTGTGATAGCAATATTGCACTATTTGTGTTTTGTATTTATATTTTTGCAGACACTCGTACGTTTATTCAAGAAGCTCCATCTTATGTATGTATGTTTTTTTTTATGTATTTTGTAGAGGTGGTTTAGGGAATACCACTCAATGTGTTTGAGCTTCACTTGACACTCTGTTCACTCCATATTGGGTATTTATCTATTAGCTTAGCTATTTTACCCAGTCTGGCACTTTGCTATTTAATTACAGTTTGGTGTTTATTGACTAAATGCATAAGAGGTCATGACACAGTAACGGTCTCCTGCTGATGTAACAGGTCAAGGTGTTGGCACTCTACAAGCAGGGTCAAATCTGCTTACTAACAGTCAGATGGACTGAATTGCCTATTACATTTTATAGTCTCTGGCTTTTTAAAACATTTTTGTGTGAAATCTCTCTTTATTGAGTTTTTGTAGATATGGAGACAAGTTGTAGGCACGCAGGCCCCACCACATACATACATACATACATACATACATACATACATACATACATACATACATACATATATATATATGCGGATATTACAATTATACATCTTGTACAGATCCATTTACGTTATCAGGTGTTGTATAATTGCGGGTGGTGGTACTGTTTCATTCTAAGTAAAATTATAGAGCCTTCCCCAATGATAGCTTATGTCTCTATCTGCCTGTGGTTCTATAAGGCTTCCTGTGTCACTTGTGAAAGTCGGTCCTTCCCACCTCCATGTCAATGTAGTAAGGTCTGCGAGCGAGCAAGGACAGCGAAGAAAGAAAGATGCGAGAGATAAGTAAAGAGAAAAGGAGCAGAGAAAGTCCTCTACAGGCACCAAAGTCTCCCATCTGTGTAATCATTCAAAATCTGAAATATTTACTAACATATGAAAGCGCACATGCATCGCAGCAAAGTATCATTCCTAAAACGGTTATTATGAAAATTATAAACGTTATTACGTTACACATGTGGTTTCCTAGACAATCTAGTATTGTTTTCCCACCACAACCTTAGGATGAAGCAAACCGCAATGGCTAACAAGTTATTCCCGGTTAATAGTCGTTATACGAGTTTTGTATGGAACTCTGCGTTGTACAATGTACATAATGAGGCATGGTGCGCCAAGCGCACCCCAGCAGTAGCAGCTGCCAGATTTTTCCCTTTGCCAATTAGGCTGATATAAGTATTAGGAGGGCGTGTCAATCCTTTCCTGCTCTAGTGATGTGAATAAAATTGGAGAAAGGGCAACGTGAATAGATAGTGGAAGAAGAAAAGAAGCGAGAGGTTCCCGTGTCCGGGTGGGTGAGTGTCCCTGTGCACCCCCCTACATCATCCGCTCGTGTAAGCATTATAAGTCACGCGCCATATAGACAAACTGTGGTTGCCAGGCCTCGGCGTGCAGAGTATTGTCTCTGACTTATGTAAACTGCTAAAAAAAAAAAAAATACAGTAACTCCACATTTAGTATTGTTTAAAAAAAATAATTATATTTATATGTAGAATATAGTTATTACATTATCTATGTCCTATAAATTAATATATGTACAGCTGCAAAATAAATCTGTGCTTCCGTATATTGATTTTTGTATAAATGCTCTTATTTGACGTTCACATACCTGTTAAAAAGGTTCTGCAGTTCGTGTTAAAGACATAGGCATATGATTCTAATTTTGTTTATTTTTTTTTATCTATATTTGCTCTATCTTTAGAGAGCACTTTTTGTACACTTTGATGTATTGACTAGTGAACAAGTTTATTTTAAGTGTGTGTATTTTTGTTTCTTATATGTTCTTTAGTTTTAATAATAATTCACTTACCTGATCTAGCACTCCTATGTTGGCGGCACGAACACATTTAAAATATTTCCTTTCTCTTTATTTTATTGCCACTTTGGAAAAATGTTTTGTGATGGGTTTTGTGTGATCTAAAACATCACGCCTGTAAGAATCAGGTCAGGGCCATCATCCACTTATTCTATTTTAGTATAGAAAAGCTGAAATGTGTTGGCAAAATTTCTGAGCAAAGTTATGGTTTTCAGTGCTATAGCTTTCAACTTCTATTTCTAGGGTTATGGCTACTTTTAGAGAACTCTTATCTAAATCCTACGCTGTAACAATATAATTAAGCAATTCTGTCCCGAGACATACAATGTTGATCTTCCACATTTACAAATGTGAACATTGTCGTCTCTGAAATGCAGGGCAGGTACAAGGCCCCCTCACCCCCCCCCAAAAGCATCTTCACCTGTGTGCCTCTCAACCCGCCTTTTGTTTCTTATTCCCCTTTTTAAAATGTCTTATCCCCTTTAGTCTTGCACCTCCCTTGTGTATCTCTTAATACCCCCTTTGTGTTTCTTACTCCCCCCAGCCTCTGTGTCTCCTTCTCTTCTCTCCCAGACCCTTTGTGTATTTTCCTCTTACCAGCTCCTTTGTGTGTTTCTCTTTCACCACTAGCCCGTCTATCTCCTTTCAGCCCCTCTGTGTCTTTTTCCTCTTCTCCAGCCCCTCTGTGTCTTTTTCCTCTTCTCCAGCCCCTCTGTGTCTTTTTCCTCTTCTCCAGCCCCTCTGTGTCTTTTTCCTCTTCTCCAGCCCCTCTGTGTCTTTTTCCTCTTCTCCAGCCCCTCTGTGTCTTTTTCCTCTTCTCCAGCCCCTCTGTCTCTTTTTCCTCTTCTCCAGCCCCTCTGTGTCTCTTTCCTCTTCTCCAGCCCCTCTGTGTCTTTTTCCTCTTCTCCAGCCCTGCTGTGTCTTTTTCCTCTTCTCCAGCCCTGCTGTGTCTTTTTCCTCTTCTCCAGCCCCTCTGTATTTCCACACACAGGCCCTCTGTATTTCCACACACAGGCCCTTGTGTGTGCCGCTTTCATCCACAGCCCCTCTGTGGACTTTCTCACCCCCAGGCCCATCTGTGTGCCATGCCACTCTCCTCTCCATGTCCCTTAGTGTTCCTCTCTCCTCCCCTCCATGTCCATTAGTGGTCCTCTTCCCTCTCCATCCCTAAATGGTCCTCTCCCCTCCATTCCCCTTAGTGTTCCTCTCCCCTCCCCCTTACCTGTCTCTTAGTGCCCCCCATTCTCCTTAGTGTTCCTCTTCCTTCTCTTTTTTTTAGTGGTCCCCCCACTACCCCAGTGTTCATTTCCCCTTCCCTCCCCTGTACCTTAGTGCCCCCCCTCCCTTATTAATGTTCCTCTCTCCCCCTTAGTGTTCCTTAACCCTCCCTCTTTTTTTAGTGTTCTCCCAGGTCCCATGGCGGTGGGTTCCCCTCCACTGTCCCATGGCATTGATTTCCCCTCCTGTCCCATAGCATTCTTCCCCCCTCCCTCCCACCTGTCCCTTAGCATTCCTTTTTGGAGTCTATGGCATTCTTCTTTTCCCTCCCTCCTGTCCTGGCCTTCATTCCCCCTCCCTCCCCTTGTCCCATGGCCTGACATTTCCCCTCCCTCCTGTCCATGGCCTTCATTTCCACCCCTCCCTCCCTGTCCCATGGCCTTCACCCCCTCCCTCCCCTGTCCATGGCCCAGCCTTCTTTCACCTCCCTCCTGTCCCATGGCTGTTCCCCTCCCTCCTGTCCATGGCAACACCCCCTCCTGTCCCATAGCCTTCTTTCCCCCTCCCTCCCCTGTCCATAGCCTTCTTTCCCCCCCCTCCCTCCCCTGTCCCATAGCCTTCTTTCCCCCTCCCTCCCCTGTCCCATGGCCTTCTTTCCCCCTCCTCCCCTGTCCCATAGCCTTCTTTTGCCCCCCCTCCCCTCCCCTGTCCCATAGCCTTCTTTCCCCTCCTCCCCTGTCCCATAAGCCTTCTTTCCCCTCCCTCCTGTCCCATGGCCAGCTGCTTTCCCCCTCCCTCCCCTGTCCATAGCCTTCTTTCCCCCTCCCTCCCCATCCCACTTAGCCTTCTTTCCCCCCCTCCCTCCCTGTCCCATAGCCTTCTTTCCCCCTCCCTCCCCTGTCCCATAGCCTTCTTTCCCCTCCCTCCCCATCCCATAGCTTTCCATAGGAGGTGCTGTCGCTCCACCTCCTGCCAGTCACTCCAATCCTAAGCTCCAGACCCCGTGCATCCCTAAGGCGTCCACTTATGCTGCCTTATGACGCGCCGGTCCTGCTGAAATGGCAAGGCTTACATCTGCAGTAGTATCTACACACCAAGACCTTTTATTAAGCTGTAGTGGGTTTGTTGCTTAGTGTCCCTTTAAAGAGACACTGTAACCCCTTCATATCATTAACCTAGTTAGTGTTGGGAGTCCCCTGGTGCTGTCCTTTTTTCCGGTGTAAAACCGTTTTTAATGCTAAACAAGAGTCCCCAGCAGCCCATCCCCTCTGTGCTGCTTGGGCTACTAGGCAAATATTGGCCTGAGTAGTAATGGGCAGCTGTGATTGGCTGGGAGTAATATAAATAATTGAAGTCCTTAGCAGGTAAGGTTGAAATGAAAGTTTATTCAGCCATCAAATAAGATGCGCAAGGCGGAGGAGGATACAGAAAGCCTCCTGGGCTGCCACTCTCTAAGCAGGGAATCATGACATGGCCTCCCTTCATTGCAATTGTATTAAAAAAAAAATCTGTACACATATAGTATGGGGGACGGACCCCTTACAAGTGTATTACCTGTACCTCCATGATGGCTGCCCTGGCAGTTAGCCTATCAGAGTTGCTGGTGTGAATCGTATGACCACAAGGAAGTGTGTGATTTCTGCCTTAGTCAGACCTGCAGTAAGACTCTGTGCTGTGGGTGGCTGGGGAGCCTTATTTAGTGTTAAACTGCTTGAATGTAGTTCTAGGGGACTCAATTCAGGAAGATGACATGGTTATAGTTGACTACACTGTCCTTTTAAGTAGATATACGAGTGCACATTTTCCTTCTAACAAATGTATTTTACCAAAAGGTGGGGCAGCATATAGTGTAACCAGTCATTTGAGGCAAACTTGTATCTTGTGATCTGTAGTTGTTCACATCTGGGAGTTTTAAAGTGTTTTATAGGGACTGGAAGCCAGCAGAAATCTCCTATGTATTGGCTTTTACGGTAGGATTTCTAGTGCTCTAAAACGTAGTAACTAGGCGGCAACCAGATTTAATTTGGTAAAAAGAGAAATGTGAAAATCAGAAACCTAATTATTTAACCCATTCAATGCTTGACTATGTCTAGCAGCTGGATTACTCTATTACTAGTGAGAGGACTCGGAACACACCAGTAACAGTAATTTCTGTGAAGTAAAAGTATTTCCTCTTGCAGCAATATCTCATTTCAAAATTTCCTAACCGCTTTTAGAAGTCAGAACCCAGTTAAAAACCTAAACCACAGAAACACCTTTTTATGCAAAAGCTCTTTAAACTGACCTTACAAAGCCAGGTACAGTTGTTTGTGGTTTTGTTTTTGTTTAGGAGAGTTTGTTTTTTCTCTTCAGTTTTGGGGTAAATTGTTCAAGCTTGTAATCTGGACGTGGAAGCAAAGTCAGGAAGACTGCCACTAGAGCTGTGCTTAACCCTGAAATGTAAACCTTGCAGATTCTACCAAACGATATGTTTTGCATTACAGGATTAATGTGACAGGACCACTGCACCTAGGCCACTTCATTGAAATGAAGTGGTCTGGATGACTTAAGCATTCGTGTGTAGACTGTATGTAGGTATGCATTCAATTTTAGCACTATGGTATTTAGGCTACCTCTGCCACACTGAAAAAATATCTGCTTTTTGCAGGGGCAAACAGATTCAGGGCTTTATCATTAGAGTACATTTTATGGCTCCTCTTCACCTACTCCTCTTCCTGTATGTCGAACACCTTTTGTTACAATTGTGTGCCTTGTTTCCCTTTTGTATAGCACTGCATAATGTGTTGGTGCTATATTACTATATTTAATTATGTATTAAATGAACACTATAGGGTCAGGAACACACATGTATTCCTGACCCTATAGTGTTAAAACCACCATCTATCCCACTCTGGCCCCCTCTTGCCTCCCTAAATATAGTAAAATCTTACTTGTATTCAAGCCTGCAGCTGTTGCATCTGCCCCTGATCTGCATACTTGGCCGACATCATAAGAGGTTATGATCTGAGTCAATCACAATGTTTTCCTATAGGATTGTCTGGGACTGCCAAGGAGGCTTTTCAGTGTAAATTATGCCTTTTCAGAGAATAGGCCATGTTTACATTGCTGCATAGGAACACCTCTAGTGGCAGTCACTAAAACGGCTACTTGAGGTGTTTGCTTCCTGGGCCAGTTCGGAATCTCAACATTCTGTGTGGAGACACTGAATGTTCCCCAAAGAGATGCATTGATTCAGTGCATCGCTGAGGATATGCTGATAGGCGCAGTGCGAAGTTTTGCCGCACATGCATAATATCCTCCCACTGCTTTCCTATGGGAAAGCATTGGATTTGTTCAGATCATCAAGATTAATGATCTCATCTCTGGAGACCAGCGCGATGATCGAGAAAAGGTTTGTAAACTTTGCAGTGCCTCTTATACTAAACTCTCAGGGTTATTCATTCAAGTGAGATTTGGAAATTTAAAGGAGACTTCAAATTGAAGGCCGAGGTAACCCAACGGGAAATATAGCTGAATAGGAGCAATTTTCCAGTTATACTATTTTGGCAGAATACACTTTGCTTTCCCAATAATGCTCACTTTAAAAGGCATGTCAATATACAGGATAATTTATTAAAGTACTAAAATTTTAAATTGGTGTGAGAAATGGTGGTTACTTGAATAGAGTCCTCATTTTGTAAGTATCACCATAAGAGTAGAAAGCAACTAAACTCTTGCTTGGAATACTGTCCCTGGTAATATTTCATGAGTACACATCTGCCTCATTTTATTTATTTTTTTATTATTATTTTTTTTTTAAACCGATTGTTTCTGGTGTACTTTGTACTGGCTGGACAAATTCTGATAAGCCAATTTGTCTCAACGACTGGTTGATTTACCATCTACCTACAAAGCTCTAAACAATGATCAATACTATTCTATTTCTTCACTGATTCGTGGGTATGCCCCTTCCCGGTCTCTCCGCTTTGGAAGTGACCTTCTCCTGTCCGCTGCTCGCACCCTTACTGCTAGCTTGTGCTTGTAGAACTTCTCACTGGCGGTTCTTTTCCTTTGGAACAACCTGCCTACCCCATCAGACTCTCCCCTAGTTTTCAATCATTTAAGATGTCCCTCAAAACACATCTGTTCAGAAATGCTTATGGACTCCCAGAGTAAGGGAGAGCAAGGGACAGGTTTGTGACAGAGAAATTAAAGAGCCACACTCCTCTCTAACCTCCAGTTCTGATACTTTCCACCTTGTTTGTTTGCTGTCCCCTTTAATTCCTCTCCTATTGTGTCTTTATACTCCACCCTTCTAGACTGTAGGCTCGCCTGGGCAGGGTTCTCTTCTACCTATTGTTCCAGTAATGTTTTGTAATCGTCACATTTATTGTTAAATTTCCCCTTTTCATATTGTAAGGCGCTGCGAACGAAGTTGGTGCTGTATATCTACCAATAATAATAATAATCTAAATCTCCATCTTTGTGCTGGCTGTATTCTGCTGATTGTCTGCCAGCAGATTTCACAGTTGTTTATACCAGGAGAGCTATGTTTTCTGAACATATGTGCAATGTCAGGATTTGGCTGCATTTCAGAGCATCTGTAACATGCTTCCCTCTGACCTCTGCTGTGTTTTTCTTTATAGCAATCGGACCAGCTTTATCTCTTCAGAAAGTGATGGTATTAGCTCAGCAAGTATATTTGGCAGTACTATTTCAGGAGAAGAGGAGGAAAGCTTTCATCTAATGGTAAATTTTGCCCTTTTTAAAACTTTTTTTTTAATTTATGTTTTAAATGGTGTGGCCAACCTTTTTTTTTATTTATTAGTTTGTTTTTTTCTTCAAATATAAAGAATATCCTCCAGGTACTCACCAAAATATTCAAAATTTGGAAAGTAAAGATACTACATACATACATACATACATACATACATACATACATACATAAAAAAAAAAATAGAAATGTATTAAAAAGTTATTTATAAATATACTGAATACTGCTCTTTCAATGTGTCTCTAACAGTAACTTACCGGTAAGTATCATCCTCATAGTCTACTCTACAGTGAAGAGCTCAGTGTGTTATACAAACTTAGCCTGAGACTTCCAAAAAATATGTGGCCTTGTTCCTCCCATTCTTTGTTTGCAGCAAGCCTTATACTATGCTATATTTTGTTACTGGGCTTATGTAGATTCAGCTACAAGCTGTAGATACCAATGAGTTGTTAGTTTTATAAGGAAAAGCATCAGATCTCCATCTGCGATTGCACAGTGATTTACATAAATAACATATTACTGTTCTTATATCTGGTTTTGTAAAGGGGAGGATTTAAAGCACTGATGCTTTACATTTAATATCCACCATCTGTTTCTCTCTAATTATAGCACAGATTCTAAAATAGCAAGTTGTTCTTTTCCTCATTAATAAGAGATTGCTCACATTCTGTTCTATGTGGCTAAGTATTCTTTAGTTTTGATGCTTTTTATTAAAAAAAAAGGAATTGGTTTATTTTATCGTGAAAACTTTCAAAAGTTTACAATATAGAGTCAAAATAGAATTTATGATGAACTTGCAAAATATGAGATGTTTGAAAGGACGGTTCTGGTATGTTAAAGGAACACTAAGCCCCTTCCTGAGTGATTAAGGGGTTCACAGACTCTCCTCTTTCTTACTTTATATTGGTGAAAATTTCAAGAGACGTTTGCTGAAGGGACAGATATTAGGGCTTCCCATAGAGAAGTAATGGTTTTAATACTTCTTTGTGAGACGCACTAGGTTGGAAATCACCACAAGCAATGATTACCTGGTGGTAGAGGGGAGCTCTGGAATGGAGACCCTCTCACTGTTTGATTAGAAATACATACAGCAGTGAGCAGAATGTTTTTTTTAGCTTTGTGGGGAGCCTTTAAAACAAAACATACAAATACATTGTTGGTCTCTGAAATCATGCCTCTTTTGCAAGTTCTGCAGATGATCCACCCCCCTTTTCTTTTTTTGCCCAGCGCAAAATTCCTTGTTCATTCTAGGCAGTGTCCAATCAAATATTTGCCGAGAAGCATTCTGGACACTATAATTATATGAACATAGATATTGGTGTGGAAGGGGGAATCCCATGCTGTGGTCGTGGGCTTAGAGAGCAGAAGGAGTGCCTGTAGTAGTTCTCTACTGCACTGCTGAATAGGAATTTCTTTAGTATAAATGTCTAAGTGGAAGAATTGATTGGCAGGTGGGGGGGAGGGGGGGAGTGTTATTGTATAGGTCTTTCTCCCAATCTATGCATTTGCTATCAATTCTGCAGGCACAGTATATACATGCAACATTATGCTCCTTTAAATAAGCACAAGCAATGTGCACTATGAATGGTACAATTTTTTAAGCTAAAGTGGGTTTCAGTTCTTATATTTAGCATTTAAAGGCTGAAATCAAATCACATTTAGCACTTTAATCCGTCTTTTGGACAGTCAAACGTAACATTGTTACTTTAAGGTCATTATTGATTTCTGTACTAGTCTTAAAACATGCTACAAACCTTTGTAATACAATTTAAAAAGAGATTTTATGTAAGTGGAAATGGTTTACAATATTTAAAGTGGGCATCTGAACTTAAAACTTAAAGGGACACTATAGTCACCCAGACCACTTCAGCTCAATGAAGTGGTCTGGATGCCAGGTCCCTCAGGTTTTAACCCTTCAAATGCAAACATAGCAGTTTCAGAGAAACTGCTATGTTTACATTTGGGGATAATCCAGCCTCTGGTGGCTGTCTTCCGGAGAGCCACTAGAGGCGTATCTGCAACGCTGGAGGCAAATGAAGCCTCCATTGCGCAGAGCGTCCATAGATAAGCATTGAAAAATTGCTTTCCTATTGACAGCTTGAATGCATGTGCGGCATTTGCCGCGCATTCGGCTCCGCTGGCGGCGGGGGAGGAGAGGTCACCAGCGCCGAGATAGCCCGGCGCTGAAATAAGGTAAGCACCCCCAGGGCACTATAGTGTCAGGTAAAAGTTTGTTTTCCTGACACTATATAGTGAATCTTTAATATAAATGTTTTGATAATGACTTACTCCAGGCACAGAGGGTATATGTGCAAATGAGCTCCGTTGCTTTAAAGGCCTTTTTGAATGTTTTATTTATGTGCAGATCTACAATGTTGTGCTATTTTTTTGTGTCCACTGAAGTTATATACATTACCTCCGTCCTTGCCATTATGAAAACCTATTCTTCCTTTTATTCTAGTCCTTACTCCTAAATAATCCATTGCTTGTCATTTCTCCACCAGCGGCAGGGATCATCTCCCAGTAGTGGAAATTTTCCATGGCCTCGGAAATTCAACCTCGACTATCTGGCCTTAGATTTTAATTCTGCATCTCCGTCGCCTGTACAAAAGGTAAGGATCTTAAAAAAGAATTACTTATTTCTACAAGAGTTTACATTTCCTTCAAAAGAACATTTCTTCCTATTACTGGGGGAAAAAAACCCATACGCGTCAGAAAGCACTGTTCTGCAACCCTTTTTATTATTATTCAAGCATGTCAGCTTTTTTTCACAAGTACCCCTGATTCTTTCAAACGTCATTCAATTGTAAATGTAATTTGGTACACATATCACCTTAAACTGTTTTAAAACACTTTATATCAATTCTGTATGCGGTTAGTGTTTGGACCTGATCTACTGAAAAATATTTTAGATGTATTAGAAACATGTTGGCAATGTCTGAGCCAATATGTTTTCATATCTCAATTACCATTAGGAGGCTTACATTTTTTATTTATTTGAAATGACTGTCCTCAACGGTGTTGCTACTGTTTTGGTCAATCTGTGACAGATAAAAAGTGAGTCAATGTTGCATCAGTCACAAGTTGATCTTGCTTTTTGCTCACTGTGTGAGTGCATGTGCAGTCTTTCTTTTGTACATATACTATGTATGCAAATACACATGGAATATGTTCATATGAATGAAGGGAACCTAATTTGGCATTCATCCATGACCACACATAGACAACTGCTTGCCTGGCATCTACAGAAGAGAAGCTCCAATGTTGACGGTATGCTTCGAGCAAGCATAGATATCAGTGACACATTAAAGATGCATAAACCCCAGATCTGGTCTCAATGTCCTTTAGCCATACAGTTCTAACTGCATTACAGTACCTACTGTAGCAAGGCAGCTTGCTATTCTATTTGCCATCATATATGCTTTTCAGTGGTATATTATATATACCACTGCCAATATGGCCGAGAGACACAGTCGGAAGGTTTGCTTTAAGGTAAATGATATACAAGAAAGCATTGAATTTTGAAGGAATTGTATAATTCCCTTCTCCATTCACACATTTTCTGAGCACAGCATGGATTCTCAACTTTATAAGGTAATGTAATGCTGTAGCAGAAAATGTGATTGTAGACTTATTTTTATTAACTTTCATGAATACTTTGATGCCTGATTTAAATCTTTTCCATAGAAACCCTTCCTTTCGGAAGAGCAGAGAGTGGACTACGTACAGGTGGATGAGAAGAAGACACAAGCCTTGCAGAACACTAAACAAGAATGGACGGATGAAAGGCAATCAAAAGTTTAACTTTTTGTTTCAGTTTTTTTTTTTTTTTTGCACTAGAACATTTTTATAACGCAGTTATATGCCTTTTTTAATTGTTTTGTTTTTAAACTGCTGCATTCTTTGCAGAAACTAGATTAAAGCCAAGAGAGAACCCATATACTCTCTCCAAAGCAGTTCTCATGGAATTTTTGGCAATTTGTTTATGGCAAGTTAAACATACGGAGGGCTGAATACGCTCTTCTTTTTTGTTTGTTTTTGTTTAATTCCAGAAAGTGTTTGGTCCCATGTATTTATTAATTGCCTTCATTTATAAGACTGCATGCATACATGGGACGTGGTATTCATATAGATGAGGACATTACTAAAGGAGTAAGACAAACTTGTCTTGAAGGGAATATTTATAGGATTTGCTCTAAGCCGGGCTACACATCCTTTGGAATGGGCTTACCAATATCTTGTGGAGGAACCTGTTTAAACGTATGGACCAACTAAAGTACCTTACTCCATTGGAAAAAGCATATGGCACTTCACCTCCTGTATAATATGTACGTTGTAAACAACATCTGACTTTGTATTTGTGGACGGGAACAGGGTCAGATCTTAAACCTCTAAAATTGAAAACTTAAAGGATTAAGTTGAATAATATTTTATTTGGGCATCACAGAAGATTTGTACATTAACTGAAGTCTACGAACGTGTTACTTTTTTTTTTCTTTTCGGAAAGGGCTAGAACTCTAAACTTGGATTTTGATTTAATTTTTTTTCTTCAATATAGTGTTATGTTGTGTGCTATGATTGTTCGATATGCCTGCCTGCCCTGCTGTTAAAAAGGAAAAAAATAGCTTCTTGGAAGTGCACTAATAACTTTGCCACCACTAAGACTGTTTTTATTATTTTATTTTTTTTAATGTACATTTAATATGCATAATTTTGTGGCAGCAGATATCATGCTAGGATTAACACTTTCTTTTATACCCTTTTAGGATTTAGCCATTTTTCTATCTTCCACGAGAAAATATTGCCATGTTTAAATGAACATATAAATCGTAATGGCAAATAATGCAAATGAAACCGAAAAGTGCTTTGTTTTGATAGGTTTCACATTATCAAGGAGAGCTTGACACTTCCATTGCAAAGTCCTCCCTGTGTCTTCATTACTTTTATTTCTTAACTGATATTGTTACATTGGAGCACTTCATTTTTCTTTACATAGCAGCACCTGACATTAGCATCTCTCGTAAAAGGGGCATTACCTATAGGCAGCTAAAGGTCAAAACCGTTGAATGTTATGGGAAGCTGATTGACCTGCACTCCAAAATGGTTCCCCTACTTGTCATAGGGATCTCTGTGTACTTCCAATCCTTCATTCACAAAACAATGTAAATTAAAAATAAATAAATATTAAATGTCTACTCACTACTAGGGCAGTGCAAAAAGTTCTCAAAGGTTTTTGCTGGAATCTCTCCCCCATGTTAACCTCTCAAATCTGTGTTTCTAATAGGAGTAAACGATATAGTGGGATAACATTACTGGGGAATAGGCTGTGTGAGGGTATGCAAGAACTGTGTACAGCCCTACTTTAAAACTAATCTGACTCAAACCCGTAGCTTACAACAGGCCTTAAAGACCTTCCATGCTAGAGAAAGGCATGTGTGTAACTTAAAGGGGCACTTTTCATTAAATACATCCAACTGTGGATGTCAGTGATCAACTATTCGTATGGTTAATGCATTTCTGCATTATATAAGTGGTTGAAGAGGGGGCATACTATGGGTGCTAGAGAGATCACTAATTTTTGTAAACTGCTCCAAAATGGTTTTAGAGAGAAACAAAGTATGGCACCCATAGACTCGAAGCATATGCTTACCACACCCAAGTAATCATGCACAACAAAACCTGTAAGAATTTCTTTCAATCCCGAATCTGTAAGACACTGTGAATATATATTTAAATCAGATTTGCACTTGTGTTCCTTAAAACTAGTTTATTTCCCCCTTTATAGGGCTGTAGGTGGAGTGAACGAGGATAAGCTTCCATCCTGTGTGTTTTGTTTATTGAAATAATAAGGTACATCCTCCCTGTTGAAAAACAAGTGTTTGAAAGAAAACATTCCATTTATTTATGTTGTTGCAATTGTTTAAGCTGTGCGCCACCAATACTGTAGTATTGGTGATTGTATGTACATACCAGCAGCAAGATGCAAAGACTGTTTAAAAAAATCGGCATCAGATGTGACTCTTGCTTTGAGAAGCATTGACATGTTTAAAGGTAACAGATATCTGGCCTTTTAAGGCTACTGTGTCAAGTGAAACTGGGTAGCTGACTGAAAGTACACCTTGTGTAAAAGTACATTTGTAGGTGTTACTGTCCCATACATTAATAACTGTAGTATCCAAGTGGGATTTTTTTGTTTTGTTTTAGATTAATTGGTTATACCCATTCTCTCTAAAGAGATTTCAGAACTCAAATAAATGTCAATTTGCCTCTGTAAAACACTGTATTTCTAACAGGGTTACGTTAAGCACTATGAGCACTTCATAGTTCAGTGGTTTGAAGTAGTCATGGTGTTCCTAATGTGACTTCTGTGCAAATTTGTCATCTGACACTAGCACTCACATGTCATTCCCTCACTCTGCTCTCATTGACATCTGCCATTCCTATGCACATACATTCATTGGCCTATAGCCTAAACTGCCACTCTCACGGTGAATGGAAGTGGGATCGACATCCGGCTGCTGCAGCAATGCTGAAGCCAGATGTACGTCACCTAGCACCAGAGGAGACCAAGCACCTGGGAGGGATCTAGGTATTGTGGCAAACAATTGCAAAACAATTTGAACAATTATAGGGAAATGGGGCCATAGTACTGCTAGCACCATAATTACTACAGCACACTGTAGTGCAGGGGTACCCAAAAGGTAAAATTACTGCTTTAATGATTCTTTGTCATTTTAAAGGCATACAAAGCATCATGACTTTTAATTCTACAACATCTGGGGATCTACCTTTTGGGCAACCCAATTGTGGTTATGATGCATAACCCTTAATCCCAAACTCCCACAGGGAGCATACATTATTATGAAAGGCTGCCCCCCTCAGCAAAGTGCAAAACATACTTGCTGGAGCAGTTATTACAGCTTGTACAGCACTGTAGCACTGCTGTGAGTTTAGCAGAACAGCATGTGGGAGGGTTTTCTACTTGTCTCTCTACCATTGTCAAAGAGGGTATGCCTCTAGCTTAGAGGTATGTGCTGTTAAATGATTCACATGTGGGGGAAGAACTTTAAATTGGAAATAACGAACAAGCTATAGATCTGCTAGAACAATATATGGATTAAATGCAAAGCTTTTTCAAATGAGCACAAGTTGCGTGTACCATGACAGGTACACTCGAACCTTGCATCAGTATTGACTGAAATTGTGATGTCAATGCATGTTCTGACTTTCAGTAGGTGTGAAAATGCCATGTCAAGTGTACTAATCTTTCCCTTACATGCTCTGCCAATTGCTTACCAAGTGCTGGGCCTACACCAAGAATATGAATAGATGCAATAAACACAAAGCTGACGTAATTTCTTGGCTAATTTGGCCCTAGTGTGTAATACATTTACATTTAATTATAATGCTCACCAATGCTCTAAATAAAGTGTGTTCAAGCAGACGTTCCATTTCTTTGAATGCACAAACTTCTCCGAGTCTTCCTTACCTTTGTGACTGCATGTACTGCAGCTTCTGTAACCAGCCTCATGTGTTGTATGTTTGCTTTTATTTGTGTATTTATTTGGCTTTGTATACTCGCAAACGTGAGTACAATGAAGTAAAAGTGTTATATGGGCTTGACTTGGTTACAATTCCTTGACCCAAATAAAGTAAGAGGTATTACTTTAAGTCCTCTGTGGCAGCTAAAAGGTCAAGAGTGTACAAATTTTTTTTTTTAAATGTTCAACTTTATAAAAGGAAGGTTTTAGTACTGATACTAACAATACTACTTAATTAGATACTGGGAAAGCCATAATGTAAATGGCTATGACACATTGATCCATTGTATGTTTTACTTTCAATGTCTATGTAACTTTGCATCCTGACCATGTGACTAAATACCATTCATGCTCATGACAAGGGATGGGTAATCATTGGCAGACCTTTTAAAAAAAAAAAAAAAGTATTATGGGATGTGTAGTCCACAGTAGTTTGAATGTCAACAGATTCCTATCTCTGCTCGTCATTACAAAAGCAATTGCGTGGGGGTTGACTGTGTTGATCTAGAACCTTATGACAATCTATTTTGTATTGTATGGGTTAAAATGTGATCAGTTTTGCAGCACATAGTGGTTTTCTATGGTTGAAGGATCATCAAAGGTAAAAATGTCAGACTTTCTCAGGGCTTATTGAAGAATGTTATTAGTGCATGTGATGGCATTAACCCGGATATTGTGAAAGGTGTATTCAATTTCAGAAAACTGAAAATACAGTATACATATATACCCACAATAAATTAAGCATTACACCATGTATATGAATACATATTAATGTAAAAATCACTGGAAATTGATTTTCATCTCTGTCTTTAAGATATTTGTATTAAAGAGCATAATATATCTTTGTTTAACTTGTTACTTTTGTTGTATATATTTGCACGTACTTTTATTTTATTTTTTTCCTTTTTTTTTTTAAATAAAAGTGAATTTCACACACAGATATTTTCTTGTGTTCGTTACGCAGGCTTTCAACAATATCATTCAAAAATTTTATAAAATTATGACCGAATGGAAAAAGCATAATCGTTATTCTATCAACAATGTTAAAGGACCATTATAGGCACCCAGACCACTTCAGCTTAATGAAGTGGTCTGGGTGCCAGGTCCATCTAGGATTAACCCTTTTTTTTTTTTATAAACATAGCCGTTTCAGAGAAACTGTTTATAATATGGTTAATCCAGCCTCTAGTGGCTGTCTCTTGACAGCCGCGAGAGGCGCTTGCGTGCTTCTCACTGTGAATCACAGTGAGAAGACGCCAGCGTCCGTAGGAAAGCATTGTAAATGCTTTCCTATGAACTGGCTGCCCGCGCGACTCGTGCTGCGCATTCAGCCGATGACGTCACGGAGGAGGAGAGCTCTCCGCCCGGCGCTGGAGAAGGGTAAGATTTTAACCCCTTCCTCTCCCCAGAGCCTGGCAGGAGGGGGACCCTGAGGGTGGGGGCACCCTCAGGGCACTATAGTGCCAGGAAAACGAGTATGTTTTCCTGGCACTATAGTGGTCCTTTAATAAATTAAGCCTAGCAGTTGGAGAACATTCTCTTTTATAAAGTTCAAATTCATTGAGGCAATGGGACAGTTTGGTTAAATGTCGTACTGGTTATCGAACACCGTATACAACTCAGGACAAGAAGCATGGGTGAAGGAAGAAACACCCCGAGTTTGCTTTAAGGGTTTACAGAGTGTCCCTTTTTTTTTTTTTTTTTTTTACTAGATGAAAATGCTGATTATCACAAATTTTTTTTTTTTTATATATATATTTTTAAATAAAGCTCCAAGGTTGCACCCTGATGGTTGTACATAATAAAGCAGCCAGAGTGCTCTTCCGGATTGCTTTGTTCCAGGGCTGGCCCAAAACATTGTGCTGCCTAGGTCCAAGGATGAAATGATACCCCCACCAAAATATATCCAAATCCAGTATGTTATAGTCATCATAATTTAAATCAAAAATTTAAACATCAGGAATTTTTAAAATAAAATAAATAGGGGTTGTATTCGGTGTCTAAGGAACTATAGTTATATTGAAGCCCACGCTAGTCTCTCTATTCATTTTTCTGAGGCTTGCACTGTTGTGGCTTCCTGTGCTGCTGTGTTGTGATCTCTCTGTAGTTCTAAATACCAGTATTCGAAAAAGGGGTCCAAGCCCACCAATGTCATCAGGCACCTTTATTAGAACAAGTGGAACATTTCAACTCCCCATTCAGTCTTTGTAAAAAGTAGAACAGTAGTTATGGCATAATTTGCAAACTAGATTAATTAGCAATAAACAAATTTCATTTGCAATTGTGCTTATCGTTGATACACTGATAGACATTGGTTGCATAGTCTGGCAGTCATGTATACATAAACCGGTGTCAAAAATGAACACTTTGGCTGGGAAAAAACTTTAAAAAAATTTGTTTACCAAATAATAAATAAGCAAACAGTGTTATAGACATTTCCCTACAGGTGCCTCGTTCTAGGGCGCTATTTAGCCTTGTACTGCAGATGCAGTGTATGAGCATATACTGTAACTAAACACCCATTATTTTTGCTTAGATTAAGTGTTTTAAAAAAAAAACTAAAAATCTGTTAGCTTTGAAGTTGCTGTTAAGTGGATGAGTGAGTGTGCTTGTGATATCTATCTCTGCCTATTTATTTATCTATCTATCTGATATATAAAATATCCAGTATGCTTGCACTCCAGGTGTGAATGACACTATTGCCCAGTGCAAATCCAGCAAAATTTGTAGGTATACAAGTAAACGGAATGCACTCCAGGGTCTTTGAAGTTATAATATTATTATTATTGTTGCCATTTATATAGCGCCAACAGATTCCATAGCGCTTTACAATATTATGAGAGGGGGGATGTAACTCTAACTAGGACAATTACAAGAAAACTTACAGGAACGATAGTTTGAAGAGGACCCTGCTCAAACAAGCTTACAGACTATAGGAGGTGGGGTATTAGAAACGTTAGGACAGGAAATATCAAATAGGGTGGGAGTGAAGCAGAGCTGGAGGAGAGAGTAAAGCACTGCCCTATAGGAGAGAGCAAGAGACAGGTATGTAAGGTAGAGATTATTCTGGGAGGCCATAAGCTTTCCTGAAGAGATGGGTTTTAAGGCCCTTCTTAAATGATTGAAGACTAGGGGAGAGTCTGATGGCAGTAGGCAGTCTATTCCATAGGAAAGGAGCCGCCCGCGAGAGGTCCTGCAAGCGCGAGTTGGCTGTACGGGTGCAAGCAGCGGTCAGGAGGTGGTCACGGGCAGAGCGGAGGGAACGAGGAGGGGCATACCTATGGATCAGTGAAGAGATATGAGGGGCTTGAATTGTTCAGTGCTTTAAATGTATGGGTTAGCACTTTGAATTGACTCCTATAGGATACAGGGAGCCAGTGTAAGGACTGGCAGAGGGGTGAGGTGTGAGAGGACCGACTAGACCGGAAAATCAGTCTTGTTAAAGCATTCATTACAGGCTTAGCGGGGCAATGCGGCTTTTGGGGAGACCAATCAGGAGAGGGTTACAGTAATCCATGCGGGAAATTACTAGAGAATGGACAAGCTCCTTGCTAGCATCTTGTGTAAGAAAGCGGCGGATGCGGGCTATGTAATAAAATGTAACTTTTAATTCATATAAAAAAAAAAAAGAGAATATACATCAACATTTTGGCTCACATCAGGAGCCTTCCTCAGGATGGCAAATAGGATATATATATATGTTAAAAGGCCATTGGGCCTGAATTTGTGGGAGGAGTTATGGCCCCTACTTAAACACCTAGCTCCTACTCACCTCTGCTGTTCAAGCTGATTGACTCACCTTAGTAACCAGCACTTCCAGTCCATTTTCCTGCCAAACAGCTCAGGTTTTTCCAGCAGGAGTCCTGTCTCCAGCAGTATCCTCTGCCTCCGACCTCCGGTCCTGCCACCCGGCTTCTCCCCGGTTATGGTACCCGGCTTCCGGTCACGAGACCAGCACATCCACATAAGCATAATGTGGGAAATAGCGTTTGGCTATTTCCCACGTTCATGCCTAAAAATGTAGGGTATGCCACCTCGGTCTCTTCGCTCTACCCTCTGCTGCTCGCACACTTACTGCAAATTTGCGCCTGTCAACATGCTCCCGCGTGTGGACAGCCGGCTCCATTATTTGCCCAGCCAGGTGTTTTAGATACAAAGTTGACAAAATATTTAGTATATTTAGTTGCCATTACGACCTGGCGCCTGGGTTTTTTTCGAGTCCTGCCCTAAGCTGTTTGACATTTTCGCTGTTGGCTGCTCCTAAACATAGTTAGGATAGTTAGGTGTCCATCTGTTATCCACTATTTGGACAATTGTTTGTTGGTAGAACCAGGTTCACACACACCAAGTAGCATTCACAACACAACAGCCCTCTTCACAACACTAGCGGTACCCTGTCACCAAGTAAAACGCTTGGACCCTCTACCAAGCTGGTTTTCTTGGGCATTGTTTTGGACAGTATCCTTCCAAGCCAGCCTACTACCCGAGAAATTGACCCGCATTAGCGACGAAATCGGTCTGTTCCAGGAAGGGACTCCAGTCCTTATTGGGGTCCCTTAACTTCGCCATGCGGATAATTCCACAGGGCAGCTCTTTCATCTCTAGGCTATGTGTTTACTCCATGGGGTGCCTGACTCCTGCCCAATTACTTTGGATAGTCCCGAACCAAGAAGTTCACTGTGGCGTTTCACTTGCAAGGAGACTTCTGCATTAAAACCATTGTGGCTTTTGCCTCCTTCTGTCACCTACACCTCAAATTATTCCATAATACTATTAAGCTTTACCCCACAGGGGTACAACACCACGTCCTCATAAACTTTCCCAATCACGCACCTTTCTTAGCATCATACCCTATTAAGAACATACCTTAAAGGTATTCACAAGGTTACAGTTTCCTCTGCCACTACCAGATTGCCAATAGATGGTCCTATTTTCAGACTACTTAGCGACCTACTGGACAAATCCCCATTCGACTATCTCACTAACCTGGTTATAAAGGCAGCTATCTTTATTACTTTCTATGGCTTCCTTAGACCTAGGGAGTTCACAGTAGTACGACAGGTAGACACTACATCAAGCCTTAAACTATCTCATCTAAAGAAAGTCGATGACCACTATGTATTTTCCTTACCTTCCACAAAAACTAACCACACCAATCATTCCACTATCATTCCTCTCTTTCCTACCGAGATTGCCTGGTGTCCAGTCAAAGTGCTTGACCTTTTACTTGTATCTCACCACACACACTCACTGGACACTCCACTATTACTACTCCAAGGGCACCCACTCACCACAGCTAAATTCACAACTCGTGTCAGGACTCTACTGTCAAGGTTGGGCTACAACCCGGCTTCCTTCTCCGGTCACTCCTTCCATATAGGCGCAGCATCTTCCGCATCAAGCTCAAGCACACCAGTCCACTTTATTAAGAGACTGGGCCGCTGGAAATCCTCTATTTACAATACTTACATACTACAATCGGAGAGGGAGCTTCGTCAAGCTTTCAGAAGTCTAGCTTTGTAACTTGCAATAAAGTGTGTTTTCCTTGAATCCTCCTTTTGCCCTCTTTTTATTACAGGTCTACTCGTACGTTGGTTTCGGCACACCTCAACCAACTTTGCATCTTGTGATACTTTCCATAACTTATTAGAAATTCCGAACACAAATATATATATATATATATATATTTGTGATCAGGGAAAATTAGCCGAGTAAGCATTGATCGTGTTAGAAGCTAAATTCGGTTGTAGTGTGCCTAAACGGAATGCACGGGCAGGCCTGTAAAATAAAGGGCCCGCCAAGGATTGAATCTATAAATATGTGTATAGGTGGAGCAGTGGGTGGGTTGACCAATCGACAACGGCCTGGTATCACCCCCTCCCACAACTCCAGGTTCCACCTTCATATATATATATATATATATATATATATATATATATATATATATATACATACAGGGCTGGGGGGCAAGGATTTTTGGCGCCCTAGGCTAAAAAATTTTTGCCGCCCCTCCCATTTGTCCTGCCGATCATGTGACATCACAATGCCCCGCCCATATGCTCTGCCATATGGGCCAACGCCAATCTGCACAAAGTGTCTTTCATTTAAAAAGTCATTGTGTTTACATTAAAAAGCCTACTGGCACAGGCTATAAACACCATAACCACATTAAGCTGTAGTGCTTCTGGTGACTATAGTATCCATTTAATGTGAGGTAAATTAGAGATTAGTACCACTAATAATATATTGGATTGCCTACTTACCACCAGATGAGGACAAGAGGCTGATGATGGGCTCAGTCTGGCTCCACAGGTCTGGTGTAGAAGAGGCTGTCTGGAGACTGTTTGTAACAGTACTCACAACAATTAACAAACAGGAAGCAGCTCCATTTTTTGGGGCCCCTTACACAGCTCAAGGTCTGGGCCCTTGACCGTGAGTATGCCTACAATGCCCACCCATAAATCCACCTGCATGGCCCACCCATGAGTTCTCTCACAGGGAGTGGAGTGTATGTGTGTAGGGGATGTTTTATGTGTTATTGTAGAGGATGTAATGTGTGTGTGTTCTTATAGAATATAGTGTATAGGGATACCAATTTGTGTAAGGGATGTAGTGTGTGTATATGAGTGTTTGTGTGAGCGTAAGGGATGCATTGTGTGTTTCGGGTGTGTCTGTGTGTGAGTAGGGATGCATTGTATGTTTCTGTATGTGTGGGGATGCATTGTGTATGTGTGTAGTGTAAAAGAGAGGGTTTGTGGGGTAGGATAGGGACTGAGTGGGGAGCAGCTCTTTGTTTTTTTTCATAGTGCTCTCCCCTCCTGTCATTTAGTGGTCTCCTGTCCCTCAGTGTTCTCCCCTTCTGTCCCTTAGTGCTCTCCCTTGGGCCCCTGATCCTCTGCAGTCCCCCCTTGGTGCTCTTCTCACTCCCCCCTCTCCCCTTAGTGGCCCTCCCTTCCCTTAGTGGTCCTCTCTCTCCCAAACCCCTTAGTGGTCCTCCGTTTCCCAAACCCCTAAGTGGTCCTCCCTCTCCCAAACCCCTTATTGGTCCTTACCCTCTTCCCCCCCTTAGTGGTCCTTACCCTCTTAGTGGTCCTTCCCCTCTCCCCCCCCCAGCTTAGTGGTCCTCCCTCTCCCAAACCCCTTAGTAGACATTCCCTCCTCTCCCCACCCCTTAGTGGTAATCTCCCTCCCCTCAGTGGTCATTATTCTCTTTCCCCCCCCTTAGTAGTCCTTACCCTCCTCCCCTCTCCTTAGTGGTCCTCCCTCCTTACCCCCCTTTCTTGGTCCTTCCCCCCCTTAGTGGTCCTCCACCGGTGATTCCGGGCACAGGGATCCGGTGCCCCCTGCTAAGGTGCGCCCTAGGCGGCTGCCTAGGTCGCCTTACAGGTAGCGCCGGCCCTGTATATATACATATATATATATACACACACACATAGTGTCCCAAAATAATATTTACACTTTTTAAACGTTCATACTTCAACATAAATAGCAGGAAGCATGAACTTTTTTTGTGATATACCTTAAAATTAAAGGTGTTCAAAATGGCCGCAACATATCGTCTGCAATGCGCAATGCTGTAGAACAGATTGACAAACATTAGATATTGTTTCCTTGGGAATAGAATCGCAGGCAGTCACAATATTCTCTCTATGTCTGTGGCTTTGTGGCATACACAATCAAATTCTGTCCTCCATCTCGGCACCTCAATCACATTCTCACATTTCCAAAAATCGTTTAAAATCTACTTACGTTGCTCGAAAGAAAACTTGTTTACTTCTGCCATTTTATCTAGTGCACTCATGCCCTTCGCCCGGCAACCAAACTACAGCAGAATAACTACATGCGCTCGCACACACTCAGAGTAGTTATTACAGCGCCAAACAAGTTATCTTTAATAGGTTCTCTGACATTTTAAAACAGTGTGAACCTTACTGGGATATTTATATATTGGTGTTCCTTTAAAGGCATGTTAACTATTGGAGAGCATAGCAATCTAAATGGATTTTTAAGCACGCACATGTGTACGTAAAATGTGGTGTTCCTTTTAATATTTGTAAAGGGTTTATTTTTGAAAAGGTTATACTGAAACTGGCTAGTTAGGCTACATTAACTGCATGAATAAAGCAGGGATGGACGATTTGATTATTTCACTGTTATTAAACAACCTTCCCTGACCTTTAAAACGGTCATGCCTTTTTTTTTTTTTTTGACTGAAGAATATTTGAGCTCTACCATTTAAATATAGCATTCTCCTTAACCTGACTCATTTCCTCGTGTATATTGTTTGTGCCACATTTTGCACAAACTTGCAAAAAAAATTGCAGACCTTTTTCCTGCTTCATGGAAGAAGAAAAAAAAAAATCACAAGCCTTCCATAACACGAGTTTTAACAAAACAAGAAGTCAGGCGTCTATAAATTGGATCACTGGAAGCAGCACTTTGGTCTTTATTTAAAACAACACGCCTTAAAGTTAATGGAACCCTTAAGCAAAAACAAGAGAAAAAATGTGCTCAAATATGATCATTTTGGAATAATTCAATGTTTAAAAATATAACTCATAACAAATGTTTACCTAAAGGGATTCAATAGTGTTAGGAATACAAATCGGTTAGGTTCCCCATTTAACACATGACTGCTGACCCCGGACCAACTCCCACCCCCCGTTGCCCAATAAATACACAACACCTTCTGTATGGGTAAGGGCAACGGCCACAGCTTTATTAACAGAATTAACATCGATTATCACCAGCGTCCACAACCTGTCAGCTGTTGGGGATTACCAACAGACAGCTCTATCAAAAGACCCACGAGTCCAATGCAGCCTGCCCCCGCCATCAGCTCTCAGCAGGCTGCGACTCCCCAAGCCGCTTGGGCACTTCTTCCAAACCTCTTCGCTGGCCAGGACTACCGCCACCGCGGTTCCTCCCTACCTACTCCCCTGGGAGGGACCGCGCCCCCCCGCAGCCAGCGCCTCCTCAATACCTGCCTGAAGCCCCGCATTCAGGATATCCAATCCTATGAGGGAAAGGTGCACCCCATCCTTCCGCATCAAGTCGGAATTGTCCCCTTCCAGCTCCCTGTGCCTAATGACAAAACCACCAATCCGACAGACAAATTTCCCGATGGCCACGTTGAGCCTGCGCCTACTACGCTCCACGCCCTTAGCATGCGGCAGCGAACGCCAACGCGGCCTGGACACTATGTCCGACCAGATCAGGGTCAACTCGGGGAAAAGAGCCATACACCAAGCCAGATCGTGTCTAATCGCATGCAGGAGGTCCACTGACCTACTGCGCCCCAGGTCATTTCCCCCTGCATGAATTACTAGGGTTACTGGCCCCGACACGTACCTACGAAGGGATACGCACTCCGAATACAGCTGCTGCCACAACATACCCCTAATACCCCTCCACCTTACCCTGGCTATCTCGTAGGAAAAACCCAAATTCCTCCCGTATGGACGCTCCTCAGCTCGCCGCGCAGCCCAATAAACGTAGGAATGTCCCAGTATCCAAATGCAGCGGGGCCGAGGACCTACGGAGAGATTGCATTATAGTAAATGAGGTCTGACATAGGACCTGTAGCGCCGTGAACCCCATCTACCCAAGCGCTGAATCGCTGCGTCCGAGAAACCCCACAAACTAGCCTGGGTGGCCGCCCCTATCCGAAAAGAATGAGTAGAATAATGGCGAGGATTCACCCCGCATGCAACCAAGGCAGCACGGAACCTAGCTGAGAACTGATAACGTGTAAGGGGGGACCCATCCCTATGCACCAGAAAGGAGAGGCACCACACCGGCCGAATCTGCAAATACTCTGAGAAAAGACGGACCGGACAAAACCTGCCTCTCGTGGCACCGATACGCACCAATGAACCCCTACCTACCTGGTCTGTCTTGGAACGCCGTATGAAAACATCTACGTAGTCCTCGGACCACCGGATATCCGCCATGAGCAGCGGCCCCACCGCCCAACGGTTGCGTGCCACCAACTCGCCCACCCTAAAAGCTCCAAAAAAACAAAAAGCAAATGCAATCCGAAATAATGAGGCTTCATAGTCTGAGAAACAAACCGCCCCCAGAGCCGCCAGGATCCGTCCCAGCAAGTCGGCTGACACCGGGAGGCGGCGGTCCGGGGCCCTCCTAAGTCTCCAACCCCGAATAACCCGCTGAATACCGAACCACCGAGAAACGTCTTGCCAACCCATAGACCGACAAAGAAAAGATAGGGCGCTCAAAGCCTTCTCGGCCGCAGAACAAGACTTACCCTGCGCAAACATGGACTCCAACAGTAGCAGAGTCGCCTCCAAGCGCCCGGACTCCGACCCCAGCATCATATCCTGCGAAAACGAGGACAGCCACGTCCGCCAGACGGCTTGATATGCCTTCCAGGAAGAGTCAGCTAAGGAGTCCGACACCAAGCTCCTCAATCCTCCAAATCGATCGCCCATAAGGAAACCGGACATCGGATACCCACTGCCTCCGCGGCTGGCGCCGACTCCCGAAAACGGTCCCACTGAAACCGAGAAAGAGAGTCAGCTACCACGTTGTCAACACCCGGGACATGACAAGCTCTAATCCAAACATTGAACTTTAAGGAAAGAAGTACCAACCGTCGCAGTAGCGCGAGAACTGGAGGGGAACTGGAGGTGGAACGGTTTATCACATGGACAACACTCATGTTGTCCGTGTGAAAAACAACAGTCCTGTTGGCCAAAGCCTCCCCCCAGAGCTCCAGAGAGACAACAATGGGAAACAACTCCAAAAACGTCAGGTTACGCATAACATCCAAACCCCGCCATCGAGCTGGCCATGCCTCCGCGCACCACTTACTCTGAAAATATGCCCCAAAACCCACGGAGCTGGATGCGTCCGTGAAGAGGTTCAACTCCGAGTTAGACGCAGCCTCCAGCAACCAGCAGGAGCGTCCATTGTAGCGCTCCAAAAAGGAGCTCCAAACTTGGATGTCCGCGCGCAGACGCCGCGTGACTCGGATAAAATGAAAAGGCTCCCGAACCCCTACCGTGGACAAGGAGAGGCGCCTGCAGAACGCACGTCCCATGGGAAGAACTCGGCAAGCGAAGGCCAAGTGCCCCAGAAGCACCTGCATTTGCCGCAACTGCACCTTCCTCGCCCCTCGAACCAGGTTGATCGTCCGCAAGAGAACCGACACCTTCTCTTCCGGCAGCCTAAAAACCATACCGACAGAGTCGATCTCAATCCCCAAAAACGACAAAACCCGAACCGGGCCCACCGTCTTAGCCTCTGCAATGGGGACCCCGAAATATCCCATGACAGCCCGAAACGTTTGTAAAAGCCGCTCACACTCACCCGAACCCGGAGGGCCAACGAAAAGGAAGTCATCCAAGTAGTGAGTAGCAGACTCCAAACCCGCCTCCTGTAGCGTTACCCATTCGAGAAAACAGGAAAACATTTCAAAATAAAAACAAGAAATAGAACAACCCATGGGCAAACACATGTCGTAGTAAAAAAACCCCTGAAAAAAACAGCCTAGCAAGTGAAAACAGGAGGGGTGAACTGGCAACAGACGGAAAGCCGATGCTATGTCAGATTTTGCCAACAAAGCACCTTGCCCGGCCCGACGAACTAACTCCAAAGCCCTATCAAATGATGCATATCGCACGCGACAGATGTCCTTGCCAATGGCATCATTTACCGATTCACCCGCCGGGTAGGATAGGTGCTGGATCAAACGAAAGGAACCTGGGTCCTTTTTGGGAACCAATCCCAGAGGGGAGACCCTCAAGTTAGGAAAAGGTGGCGCACTAAACGGGCCAGCCATGCGACCCGCCTGCACCTCCACCTGCAATTTTTGCTGTAAAATATCTTCTTTGCCCTTAACCGAGCGGAGATTGTCCGCGAACTGAGGGAAAGAAGAGGGAACAAAGGGGATCCAGAAACCTACCTGAAAACCATCAAACAATGTCTGTGCATCGCGACCCCTATGATACCGGGCGAGCCACGGGAGCATCCTTAGGGCGTCCACCGGCGTCCTCTCCCCTAGGTATGTCATCTCGAGAGGGACCCTTTCCCGAAACTGGCTTCCCCTTTCGGAAGCAGCGCACAGCGGGGTGGGCTCCCCCGCAGTGTGCACATTCATGGCGGAACCTGCAGGAGCTGTACCAGCGGCAGTGGCTCTCATTAAAGAGCCAACACACACCTTTTCTCTGCCCTGCGGAGGAGCCGGAGTTACCTCCGGCAGGCCCGGCAAAGGGGGATGGTCTACTGGGAGTCATAAGTAACAGCCAGAGACTGCCATCCTGCACGGCGAAATCCATACCCGGGCACACCGCCATCTTTTGTCGGAATTGCTGGTCATAGCGATACCAGCATTGCCCGCCATAAATTTTGTAGGCCCCCCAAATCAGATCTAAGTACCCGAACAGGGCCGGACCCTTATCTGGGAACCGGCGCACAAGGATACTGGCAAATATGTTAAACCCCTGCAACCAATTACCAAAGGTTCTGGGTTTTCCGCCTCGGGTACCTCCCCACGGCGTGGTCTGTCCACTGAATCCTTGTCGGGAGAGACCAAAGACAGCAGATCCACATACTCACCTCTCCAAATCTTCTCTTGCACGTCCATAGGGACATGCAAACCTAACGGTGCAAGATCACATCCCACCGAACCGGCATGAAAAGCCCCTGCGGCAGGCTGAGCCCTAAGAGCTGGCGACCTCGACGTCTGGACACCGGACTGGGGGACAGGCGCGTAGGAGGCCTGGAACGCCTGGTCCTCCTACCGCCATCCGACGGGATCGACGAAGTCCCTGAAGCTGCAGCAGGAGCCGGGCGATTATCCACCCCAGCGATCACCTCCTCCAAAGCACCGGATCCATGAGAGGCAAGGTACGCCTGCAGTAAGGCTACCACATCTTCCCTTGACACAGCTGAAGCCATTCTCCCGATGCCAGATGAGGGGAAGTCAGGTAAGTAGAAAATCCAAATGAAAATAGTAATAATTGAAAATTCTTTTTTTTTTTTTTGGACAGTCCCAGGGGAAGCTAGCAACACTACACCTCTGCCCAGGAACTGGTGAGTACCCTCCCCTTTTTCCCCATCTTAATGTCCCCCCATGTGTAACAATGTATCCCCTTGTGACCCAACCCCTTATCCCTGCCAGCAGTCATGTCCTCCCTTCCTTAAGATGTCCAGGGAGGTACTTTAAGGGTGTAAGTCAAACTCTGTTAGAATCCAGGAAGCGCCTCTAGTGGCTGTCTGATAGATATTAGAGGCAGTCTTCGTCCTGAAAAGTAATCATTGCACTTTCTCCAAAACTGCAATATTTTACAGTGGAGGACTAAGGGAGACATTGATACTGCACCCATACCACTTCAATGAAATGAAGTGGTCTTGGTGCCTATAGTATCCCTTTACATGTTATAACCCCCAAAAAGTGCAGAGCAAGTGCATCATACAACATAGCAGTTGCATACCCCACTTCCTAAGACAGTCTCCAACAACATTAATTTAACAATTAGTTACAGTGGCAAATCACTGTGGGATAATATATTTAAAAAGACTAGAGGTGTCATTAAAGTGGCAGCTTTTTGTGTTGAATTCCCTAATGATAATTTGGTAGAAAATTGTCACATTGATATCCATACTATAATGTCCATTCATTTACCAGAGTTAAATATCATGAATTATCTCTTAAGACAGAATCTACTTCTCTGTAAGAACAAGTACCTTACAATCTGGAAAACAATAAATCCATAGGAGGTTGCACACGTCACTAGATAGAAACGATACCTGCGCTCAGGTGCAGCCAGTAAGGGAGGGGGAGTCCCCAGCAAAGTATTTAGAAAGACACACCTGAACATTCAAAGCAGTACCTGTGCGCAGAGTTTATTAGGACTCAAGATCTATAACAATGTTACGGCTCAGCTATTGAGCCTTTATCAAGTCCGAGGCTTATTCCTAATAGAATACCAATTTGGGCCAAAGTCTTTCTTTCTTATATGCATTCTGGAAGACAACGAGTTCTACAGATAAATGGGCTTTAGGTTCCTTGAATGTTACACCGTACTAGAGACTCTGGGACCAGGGACTCTGTTGCTGAGATCCCTGAACAAAACACACAGGACATGCAGTTCCCAATGGAACTAATACACATTTATTTTCACTCAACACTGGCCTCTATTTGCATTAAATTTAAAGGGACACTATAGGCACTCAGACCACAACACTCATTGAAGTGGTCTGGGTGCAGTGTCCCTGACCCCCTTAGTCCTGCAATGTAAAACTGCAATGAGTTTTTGGCACTCAGGGCAGAGTTATCCATTGGTACACCCCCTCTACAATTTTAAAAATGGACATTCCAAGCAGCATATCCACTATGGATTATTGTAGTGGTTATGGTGTCACCAGGAGGATATGTGTAAAGTGCCTTGTCAGACCATTTTCAAATTATTTGTATTAGAAAAAAAATGTTTTCCCTTGGGTTCAAGGTTTTACCCCATCTTTCTCTTCTGTCCCCTATATTTGACATTAAACTGACAGGTGGAACTAAGACACTCTCGTCAACACAAGAAGCGATGGTTATATTGCTTTGAATGTTCCTTTAATTAGCAGCATCTCGTGTCACTCAGCATCTGTGCTATACAATGCACATTTACATTACTCATATACATTATTTGTTTTTATATTTTAAAGCAAACAGCTGTAATGTATTTTCTTGTGTGTGATCTGTCACTGAAGGTGTATAGAACGTCAAACGCTGTGGAAGCAAACACCATCTTGTGTTGCAAACAGACTATATGTAAAGGGTTATTGTATGGATTCATTTCCTAGTGAAGATGAAAGATATGCACATAGCTTGTTAAAGTCCACCTTATTTAACAAAACACGCACTGCACTACACCTATACGTACAACCTGTCTTACCTTAATATTCTGAGTAAACACAAAATTGTCTGACTCAATAAGAACCTGTTTGGTACACACACAAAGTTAATGACTTTATTTTCATAATAGGAGACTGAATGTAGGGATGGGCACAGAAAACAGCCTCAATTACCAAAGCTCAGATGAGTTGAAGCATTAAATATTAGTATGGGTTGCAAAAACTGCACATGAAAAACATTTTATATCACTGGTCAACAATAAATGTACAGTGGGACCTCGGTTTACAAACGCCTCGGTTAACATAATTTTTGGTTTACAAATGAAAATCCATTTAAAAAAATGCCTCGGTTTACTATTTTTTTTCGCAATACAAAGGACGTTTCCCCAGGATGCATTGCGCCGGGGAGATTTATAGCACCGCCCCATGCATGCTGGAGCCTGTGGGTAGCATTTGGCGTCCAGTGTGGAGGTGTTGGAGCGGCTTTTGCATCGAGTTTTGAAGCCATTCTGCAAATTGTTTGCAGTTGTTTTGGGACTTTTTGGTGCATTTCTCAAGCTGTGGAAAGGTAGGGAGCTGAGCTTTGTCGTTTGCATGCCTTTTATTGTGTGTTCTGCATTGTATGTTGGTTTCCATGCCAGCTCATTTTGACTTTTTTCTGACCTCCAGAATGGATTAATTGGTTTTCAATGCATTCCTATGGGAAACCACGTTTCGGTTTACAAATTTTTCGCAATAAGAAACGTCCTGGAGAACGCATTAAATTCGTAAACCTAGGTCCCACTGTATTCAGCGTATGATATGACCACTCAAATGTACGGTTCTGCTGCTTGCTAAATCTGGGGAAATATACTGAATCAAAATGAGAATTCTACAAGAAAGCCTCTTACAAGTCCCAACATGACCTATTCAGTGCTGGGTTGCTATTAGTGACCGATCACAATACAGGAAAGGGCCATCTGACATGAGTTTTTAGACTATTCAGCCATTTGGCAAGAGGTTTTTGTTTGTTTTGACATAACTAAATTTTACAGGCATATTATAGGCACCCAGACTACTTTGTCTCTGTGACCGAGCTTCCATACTCTGATCGAGTACCTCCACCAGGTCAACTTCCTAGCTGGTATTCTGGGCCATGGGGCATTTTAGATTGAGTCGTCGAAGCTTGACTGGGGTCTCTTATGACCTCTCCCACCAGGATACAGCTTTCTCCTTCGTCCCCTCTGCCTTTGCCTTTTCAGATACTGCCTTTATAAAAGCACTTGTGGCTCTCAGCTCTAGTGCTTTTTTTAACTTGTGCAGGGAATCAGGGACCAAAGTAGCCAGCCAGCAGGTCTGAAGACTCTGTTGCTGAGATCCCTGAACAAAACACACAGGACACGCAGTTCCCTATGGAACTAATACACATTTATTTTCACTCAAGACTGGCCTCTATCTGCATCACATTTAAAGGGACACTATAGGCACTCAGACCACTACATTCATTGAAGTAATCTGGGTGCAGTGTCCCTGCCCCCTTAGTCCTGCAATGTAAATCATTGCAGTTTTAGAGAAACTGGAATGGTTACATTGCAGGCAGTGGCGTACAACCCATGGGGCCCGGTGTGAAAACTGATCCATGGGCCCCCTTCCTCCCTTCTGCGCATACTCTGAGCGGGCCGGGGCCGCAACACATGGCGGCGGGCACCTGGTCGCAGGGCGGTATGTACGCCAGTGCATGCAGATACACATACACTTAAAGGACCACTACAGACACCCAGATCACATCAGCTCAATGAAGTGGTCTGGGTGCCAGGTCCCTCTAGTTTTAACCCTGTAGCTGAAAACATAGCAGTTTCAGAGAAACTACTATGTTTCACTAAGGGTTAATCCAGCCTCTAGTGGCTGTCTCATTGACTGCCGCTAGAGGAGCTTCCGCGATTCTCACTGTGAAAATCACAGTGAAAAGACGCTGAACGTCCATAGGAAAGCATTGAGTATTCAGAGCTAAGAGGCGGATCGGGGCGGAGGGATCCCCAGTGGCAAGGGAGTCCGGCGCTGGAGAAAGGTAAGTGCTGAAGACACACACACTCTCTCACGAACAGACGCATACACACTAACTAACAGACACACACATTCAGTGACAGACATACATACACACTCACTGACAGACACACATACACACTCACTTGCAAAACACACACTCACTAACAGACACCAAACAGACTCACTAACAGACACACACAAACTAACACACTCAGTAACACACTCACTGACACAAAAACTAACACACACACTGATACAAGAACTAACACTAACACACACACACTGTAACACACTAGCTAACAGACACACACATTTACTGACAGACACACAATCAGTGACAGACATACATACACACACACACACACTCACTGACAGACACACATACACACTCACTTACAAAACACACACTCACTAACAGACACCAAACAGACTCACTAACAGACACACAAAAACTAACACACACACTGACACAAAAACTAACACTAACACACACACACTGTAACACACACACACTAACACACACACACACTCTAACACTAACACACACACACTTTAACACTAACACACACAAAATCTAACACTAACACACACACACACACACACTCTAACACACACACTCTAACACTAACACACACACACTTTTAAAAAAAAATGTAATCCTCCAGCCTCCCTACCTTTGGGAGTGCTGAGGGGATTCTCTGGGGTCCAGTGGTGCTCCTGGGCGGCCGGTCACCGGGCTGGCTGGCGGGCGTCCTGAGTGCTCTCTGCCCAGCTCCCTCGCGCGCCGCCTACTGATGCCGGAGCCGGAATATGACGTGCGGTGCGCGAGGGAGCTGAAGAGGGAACACTCAGGTGAGAGTGCTCCCTCGCGCGCAGGGCCGGTGCAAGGACTTCTGTCTACACAGGCGAAGACACATTTTGCTGCCCCCAAAATTTATCTTCACCTGTCTGTCTAATATTCCCACTTTTGCCCCTCATACCAATTATTTTGCCCCTTTGCATCTTACCACCTTTTTCTCTTGTTTTCCTTTTTTGTATATTGTATCGTGTCTGGCATTATTTTTTACGTTTTGTGTCTTCATCCTACTTTTCTTTACCCCCTTGCGTCACACACACACTGACCATAACACACACACACTGACCATTACACACACACACACTGCTAATACACACACACTGGCTCTAACGCACACAGTCTCTTACACACTTGGACGGCTTATACACACTCACCGGCTCTAACAGACACACACAAACAGTCTCTTACACACACTGCTTATACACACTCACTAGCTGTAACACACACACAGTCTCTCACACACACACACTGCTTTACACTCACACAGTCTCTTACACACACACAGTTTCTAGACACACACACACACACTAACTCTTACACACACACTAACTCTTACACACACACACACACACACACACACACTGGCTATAACACGCACACACTGGCTCTAACACACACACACATTAACACACACACTAACTCTTACATACACACACTGGCTCTAACACACACACATTAACACACACACAAACTCTTACACACACACACACTGGCTCTAACACGCACACACACTAACTCTTACATACACACACTGGCTCTAACACACACACTAACTCTTACATACACACACTGGCTCTAACACACACACTAACTCTTACACACACACACACACACACACACTAACTCTAACACACACACACACTAACTCTTACACATACACACACACTAACTCTTACACACACACTAACTCACACACATTAACACACACACACACACATACACTGGCTCTAACACACACACTAACTCTTACACACACACTTACTGTTTCTTATAGTTGAGGTCCCGCTGCACTGTTGTAGCTTTCCTCCACAGCAGTTGGCCGCCGGGATATGATGTCACGTATCCCAGCGGCCTGTAGCTCAGGAAGAGAGTTGCCGCGGTCGCTCCTCGCTGTTTCGCCCCCTTCCCTCAGTGGCTGCACGTTTCTCAGCCAGCTGATTAGATTGCTGCAGAAATTGACCGGCGGGAGCGGAGTTCTCCGTGCTCCCGCCAGTCACTCGGACATTTTTGCGCCCCTTGGGTCCGTGCGCCCTAAGGCGGCCGCTTGTGCCGCCTTATGGTAGCGCCGGCCCTGCTCGCGCGCCTGCCAGCCTGCCCGCCGGGTGACACCAGGGCCAGCCTCGGGGGGCCCTGAGGTGGCCAACTCCTGGGCCCCCCAGGAGTTGAGGCTGGCCACAATGGGTACATACCGGGTCGAAGGGTGGCCGGGCCCCCTGGTGGGCCGGGCCCGGTCGCAGGCGTGACCCCTGCGACCCCGGTATGTATGCCACTGATTGCAGGACTAAAACTGCCTTTAGGGCCAGTCAGACTAGAGACACTTGATCCTAAGAGACTTTTGCTTACTGCATGATAACATCCAGGAACCCAAATGGGAAAACATTGAATTAATGCTTTCCTGTGGGGAAGGCCAAATGCATTCACCGCACGTGCGCATTACGCTAACTGATCGGTAGAGGCGGAGCACCGACCGAGCGCCGAGGGAGAGAAACTGCTATGTTTGTGAATGGGTTAAGCCTTCCCCTATTTCCTCTAGTGGCGGTCTCATTGACAGCCACTAGAGGTGCTTGCGTGCTTCTCACTGTGGTTTTCACAGTGAGAGCACGCCAGCGTCCATAGGAAAGCATTATGAATGCTTTCCTATGTGACCGGCTGAATGCGCGCGCAGCTTTTGCCGCGCGTGCGCATTCAGCCCAGGAGGAGGAACGGAGGAGGAGAGCTCTCTCCATGCGTTTTACCCCTTTCCCCCTTCCAGAGCCGGGCGGGAGGGGGACCCTGAGGGTGGGGGCACCCTCAGGGCACTATAGTGCCAGGAAAACAAGTATGTTTTCCTGGCACTATAGTGGTCCTTTAACGTATCCAAGAATAGTCAGAATACTTGCCGAGGTCAGGGATACAAATCGAGACAAAACGATGACGGAAAGCCAAAAGTCAAGGATAACAGAAACCAGGGACGTCAAATGAAGCCAAAGTCAAATAACATAAATACTACGATCAGGAACACTCTCTCGCATAACCAGCTAAGGGAAACCACGACAGGGCACTGATTACAAGGAGAAATTAGTTTAAATAACCCTCTTGCAGTCCGATTGGCCGTAACCGGCCTTTGACCTCAAAACGTGCGTCTTTTGCATGACATCGCACGCACGTCAACACCGTCAAAAGCATGGGCGGACATGGGACTACAATATGGGTGGATCCGCAGCGGCTGGCGTCCACCGACGTTGCAGCAGTCAGGCATACTGGCCCAGAACCACTGAGTGGCACCTCCATTACCGCTAGGAAGGCGATTTTCAGTGCAAACATCACAAGGTGAGGATGAATACGTGACAGTTGGGTAGCCAGCCCCAAAATGTCCATTCATCCTGGAAGCCTCCTGTTGTAGCATTAAATATTGTTGTGCTGTTGGGGAGGGAAGCTAACTGCATCCCCCCCCCCCATCCCCCTGAGGTTCCTTCTGCTGTTGGTTGGGAAGGCTAGCTACCTCCACTCCCTGGAGCCCAAAGTGTTGCTGGTGAGGAGCGTCTGCTAGCTTTACCTCATCTTTTTTATTTTGTATCTATATGTATGTCTGTTTCAGTATTTGTGTCTGTTAGTATGTGTGTATCTTTCTGTGTGTCTGTATTCCTGTGGGCGGGATTTGGTGGTGGGGCTTGGAGGCGGGCACACAGGGGCCCAGACCTTGAGCTGTGTTAGGGGCCCCACAATTTCTGATGGCGGCCCTGTCCAGGGGTGTAAAGTCAATTAAATCCCCAGTCTCTGGGACCCACTGCTGTACAGAGTCAAACAATTGCCTGTAATACAATTCAAGCTCCCATTCCATGGTGGCCAGGTGGGTCAAATCAGGCTCCAAGTCCTTTGTTTCTGCAAGATCCAGTAGGTCTTCCCTATTACCCTGGATGTTCCAGAGTCAAAACTGCCACAATAGGCCAGGGCCATCATATTCCGTAACCTCCAGAGGGTCGTCATAGACTAGGCATGGGTATTGATTGACCACATTCACCGTAAGGCCTGGTAAGACTTATGCTCCCAATGATGGTGACTACTGTCACAATTTCATTGAAGTCTGGGTGCACAGCCCCTGTTCCCTTAACCCTTTAATCTAAAACACTGAAGTTTCAGAGAAGCTAATATGTTTATATTGCAGTAATAAGACTGCCTCTAGTTTCTTTCTACCAACTCTGTGAAAATAATGCTGGGCATCGTCAAGCTATGCATGTGGACATTCTGCTTCTTCAAATCCCCCATAGGAAAGCATTGAATGCTCACAGTGCTATGTCCCCCCTTGATGCTGGAAGAGGGATAGACTTTGGCACTGGAATAAGGTGAGTGTTTTAAAGGGTTTTTAACCCTTCAATTGCCACAGGGGTGGTGGGCACGAAGGAGCGGGGACAGAGGGACACTATAGTGTCAGAACTACAATTTTGTAATTCTAACACTATAATGTTCCTTTAATCTCTTCCTCTTCAAAAAGATTCCTAACCCTCTTATTAGAGGGAACCACCTTCTTTTCAAAAATGCTTGTAGACTCCTGCATAATTTACTACATTTTATAGTTTGAATAACCACATATTATAATTATTATCAATGCTTTTATTAGATGTTAATAATGCACGGTATTGCATATTTTTCCATTTTAACACTACTTTGCTGAACTACTATTTTTTTTTTCTTTTTAGGAATTCTGCAAACTGGAATTTTAAATTTCCGTTCGCAGCTTTAATCTTATCTCATCCTCATGATAAACACAGAGCTTTGTGTTAATTTCTCTGTATTGTAGGCAGCAGAATGCTAGAATTTTTTTCCCTTCATATTAAAAGCTCCCGAGTGAAAATGTTAGTTTACAACTCGTTAGGCACTCGTTGACTAATGAGTAACATATTAAGAAAATTATTATAATGTTGTTTATAATACATGTCTCTGGTCCATTAGATTCCAGGATATAACAAAACAAAAAAAGATATATTATGCCCCTACACACTTTTTTTTTTTTTAAAGCCCAGGGCCATATAGAAAACAAAGAAAAGCCCATATCATGCATCTACAGGCTGGAGACAAGAGCTAACCTGGTAAGGCTAAAAGAATATCAGGAATAAAGATAAAATAACGTGCTTAAGTGCCTGTTAAATTCATATATATATATATATATATATATGTATATATATATATATATATATATATATATGGGCCCAAATTGTGAGTGGGTGTGGCAATGACATCATTGTAGCAGACTTGGTCCTCTCTCCGTTCGGTTGCCCGTATACCCCTTGTTCATTTCCTGAACAAAAGACTCATCTCCCCTTTTTATTCCTCCCAAACACCAACCACCCGCTGGTTCATTAACTTAAAAAAACTCATTAACTCTAGTACTCTTTCTGTCAACACAATTATAAACCTCTGAGCATTGTGTCTTGAAGACACATTCTCTAATAGACTATTTTATATATCTAGCCCTCTGTCATGATGAGCATCCTTCATTTAAGTACAAACTGCAACCTAACCAAAATGGCATAGTAGGAAAGATACAATGGGTATTACCGAAACTTAGGAAGGCTGAACTTAAAGAATAGATACTTTATGTGGCAGGAGGGAGGGAACTCTTCATACCTTATTTGATGGCCCTTCCAGCCTGCCAGTCTCTCTCTGCTTTCTCCTCTGCAGATTTCCCCGCCTTGGATTTTCGGCAGAGAACTTCCTTGTGGGGGCAGCACTGAGTTTCGCCTCTCCTTAGTTGGAGTGGTTAGTTGCCCGGTGTGAGGCCTGCTTATTCAATCCCGCTGCTCTGCCTGGTTTTAATTTTTGACTCTCCTGTGGTAGCTGTCTGTTTCTTCAGCCTGCCATCGCCACTGCTCTGCTGAGTGAGACTTTTGTTCTATTTCCCTCTCCTACGGTGATGCAGAGATGGAGGGTGGAAGTGCCGGCAAGTTTCGGTTGGGCTGTTTCTCACCCATGTTATTGGGAGGTGTGGGCAGGGCCGGATTAACATAGGGGCTGATGGAGCTGCAGCTCCAGGCCCAGGCCCATGGAACAGGCCCATTGATTTAAAAAAAAAAGTTTTGTTTTTTTTTACATTATTTTTTTTTAACACACTACTCTTAGGGATTCCACCTGCCTTTTATTTTATTGGCACAGCCAGTATTTGAGGCTGCCTGGCTGGTGCCAATATTGCAGTGATACTGGCAATATAAATGTTGGTATTTTTCTCAGTATAAACAAGAGATTACTATGCAATACCAGCACTGGCCAGTAGGGGTCGCTGTGTGTGGAGACAGGCAGGGATAGGAAGTTCCAGCAAATCCCTCCCTGTCTATCTATACTCACTGATCTGCAGGGGTGCAGCTACAGAGAGTCCAGACAGCAACTCCCACCCTGCAGAGACAGCCTACAGCTCAGGGAAGTAAGGGATGGGGGAAAGGCTGCAGGAGACATACACTGAGACACTAAGGGACACTGGGAGACATTATGGCACATACACATGGGGACACAGTGTCCCCATGTCTCCCAGCCAGTGTCCCTGGTGTCCCAGTGACCCCTAGTCTCCCACTGTCCCCATGTCTCCTAGTGCCTCCATGTCTCTCAGTGCCTCATGTGTCACAATGTCCCCTAGCTAGTGTGCCTAGTGTCTGTGGCCCTGGTGTCTCAGTGTCCCCATGTCTCCCAGTGCCCCCATGTCTCAATGTCCCCATATCCCCCAGCCAGTGTCTCTAGTATCTTTGTCCCTGGTGTCTGTGTCCCCATGTCTTCAAGTGTCCCCTATTTTCCCATTGTCCCCATGTGCCCCAGCCATAGTCCCCTAGTCTCCCAGTGTCACTGGTGTCTCCGTGTCCCTAGGTCTCCCGTGTCCCCAGGTCTCCCCGTCTTCCTAGTGTCATAGTGACATGGGGACCCTGGGATACATGGGGACACAGGGAGACATGGGGCATTGAGACACTGATACATAGGATCACTGGGAGACCTGGGGACACAACACTAGGGGACACTGGGAGACATGGGGCACTGAGACACTGATACATAGGAACACTGAGACCTGGAGTAATCGACACATGGGGCACTGAGTCATGAGGGCACAGGGAGGAATCCATCTATACAGCAGATTTAAACTAAGTAGTTTTTTGGTGATTTTACAGCATTTTCTCTTATGTCACTCCTTGTGATTTACATCATGTGATGTCACCCACACATATTTAATTATGCAAATTAGTAAAGCCGGTATGTTTTTCCAAGAAAGGTGGCAACCCTAACTACTTTTCACATACTCTTACTTAAGTATGGAAACTTAAGAGGGATGTATGGGAACAAAACGTGTGTGGACTGGCTGACAATGAATATAGTTAAAGGGACAATATAGTCACCAGAACAACTACAGCTTATTGAATTTGTTCTGGTGAGTAGAATCATTACCATCAGGCTTTTTGCTGTATGCATGGTCTTTTCAGAGAAAATGCTGTGTTTACATTACATCCTACTGATAACTTCACTGGCAACTCCTTAGAAGACTGTTAGAGATCCTTCCTGGGTCACGGCTGCCTAAAATGCATCCAAACATTCAGTGTCTCCTCCCTCTGCATGCAGACACTGAACTTTCCTCATAGAGATTCATTAAATTAATCTATATAAGGAGATGCTGATTGGCCAAGGCTGTGTTTGAATCATGCTGGCTCTGACCCTGATCTGCCTCTTTGGCAGTCTCAGCCAATCCTATGGGGAAGCACTGTGATTGGATCAGGCCACCACTTCTAATGATGTCAGCAGACTGCTTGTTTTTATGAGTCTAACAGCATGCAGAGTTACAGCTTCAGACTTGAATATAGTAGGATTTTGCTGTATTTATGGAGGCATGAGGGGCCCAGGGTGGCTTGATGGAGGGGGTTAACACTATAGGGTCATGAATTCATGTTTGTGTTCCTGACCCTATAGTGATCCTTTAAGGTAATGCTGACTTTGGTCTCTCTAACACTGTGGCATGTTCCCTTTCTTCTACACTCACTACATACAGCTTTTCTCTGTCCCAGACCATATACCAGGAGCTTCTGCCTGCTAGTAAGAAGGTAAGGAGACAAGTGGCCAGCGAGTGCTAGGGGACAGTCCTTAGTAAGCATTGAGTGAGCGCATCATTAGATGCATTTATGCCAAGCTCAGGGTGCTGTCTGCATAGTATGACGTTAGTTGGCCAGCTGCATGATTGGCAGGCAGCCTGACATGCATTCATGCCAGGCTGGCCTTCTAATTCTTTGATCAGACATGTCCTCTTTTTGGGCATGTTCGCCCCTTTTGGCAGGTTACGTGATTTGTGTCAGTGGCACACCCTTTTACCATGCCCATTGACTTCCTGCTTGACTGCACACTGCTGTTAGGAGTTATGGATTTACTTGAAAGATAAAAACATAAATTAAAGAGAGATTAGCCTAGGCTATGTGTTTTCTTATAGCTGCTGTTTCTTTCTCTCCAGCACCATCTCCATCAGATACATGATGCTTGGGAGTGTTTTACTGTTTTTGGTCGATATGATTCTGTAATTAGGCCCGTCATAATTGTCAGCACCAGGCCCACTGGGCTCTTAATCTGGCCCTGGGTGTGGGAAGCCCTTTCAGACCATCTTGGTTGAGGGGCTGGGCCTAAGATCTTCCCTGTGGTCCATTATGCCTCTGCTTAGGTGGAAACACAGGGGGTCCGCTGCAGGACTAGGTAGGAGCCGCATGTTTTTGTGGTCTGAGGTATATAGTTAGGGCCTCAGTGCCGCCACCCTAGTCAACTTAATATGATATTTATTTGTGAGTTTACTGTTAGATGCATTTTAATTATTTTTTATTAAAGCAAACAGCGATGGTTTTCCCTTCCAAAAGGAAGTAAAATGGGGGTAAGAGTAGGAAAAGTGCCCTGCATACAAATGTGAATAGGGAAATCACTTAAAATAACATAAAAATTAAAAATACAGCTGAGCCATAAAATAGCACTAGATGGAATCTTTGATTTTAGCTTTGGAAGAACATAAATCAAACTCTAAAGCATGGCTGTCAGGAGGATCAACAGAATTATCCATTTGAGAGAGGGTTGGAGTGCAGGGTATTCTCTTTCATTGTTCAAACTGAGCTCAACTCCTGATGCATAGAGAAAAGGCCTCTCTGCTATTGTGTACATAGTTTATACTAAGTGACCCATAGGTTGAGGAGGCGGTGACCGTGGCGTTGTACGTGGAAGCAGCGGTGGAAGCGGCAGTGGAGGCGGAGGAGGTAGCCAACACTGTTTTTTATTTGTTTTTTTTGTTTTAATTGGGGTAGCCCCCCAAATATTGGGACTTATAAAAAAAGAAACATTTGCAGCCTGCGGTGCATTTCTTGCAGTTCTGATGCATGGAGAAATGCTCAACTCCTGATGCATGGAGAAAAGGCCTTCACAAGCCTCTGCTATTGTGTACATAGTTTATACTAAGTGACCCATAGGTTGAGGAGGCGGGGACCGTGGCGGTGTAGGTGGAAGCGGCGGTGGAGGATGAGGAGGTAGCCAACACTGTGTTTTATATATTTATATGTATATATATATATATATATATATATTTTTTTTTTTAATTGGGGTAGCCCGCAAAATATTGGGACATATATAAAAAAGAAACATTTGCAGCCTGCGGTGCATTTCTTGCAGTCCTGATGCATGGGGAAATACCCAACTCCTGATGCATGGAGAAAAGGCCTTCACTAGCCTCTGCTATTGTGTACATAGTTTATACTAAGTGACCCATAGATCGAGGCGCTGACCATGGCGGTGTAGGTGGAAGCGGCGGTGGAGGAGGAGGTAGCCAACACTGTTTTTTATATATATAGTTATATAGTTTTTGAATTGGGGTAGCCTCCAAAATATTGGGACATTTAAAAAAAGAAAACTCTGTTCCGCAGAGGGAAAGGGGTGGAGAAAGAGACAGAAGGGAAGAGAGATGTGGAGGAGGGAGAGACACAGGGAAAGGGGGAGAAAGAGACAGAAGGGAAGAGAGATGTGGAGGAGGGAGAGACACAGAGAAAGGGGGGAGAAAGAGACAGAGGGGAAGAGAGATGTGGAGGAGGGAGAGACACAGGGAATCGGGGGAGAAAGAGACAGAGGGGAAGATAGAGACAAAGAGGGAGAAAGGAGAGAGACACACAAGGGGAGGGGAAGAAAGAGGCAGAGGGGGAAGAGAGAGACTGGGAAGGAGAGGGGAGACATTGACACAGAGGCGCAGTGATGGGGAGAAAGAAACATACAGAGTGACTGGGGGGGAGACAAAAAGGCACACAGAGGGAGTGGAGATAGAAAGAGACACACATAGGGGCTGTATATATCACTGGTGGATGGGGGGGGCAACGGGGCAATTCCATCCCCCACAAGGTTTTCCCCTGCCGGCCGATCTCCCTCCCCGTTCCACAGGCACCGTGCGGGCAGACGGCAGGGGAGGGAGGAAGAGAGGACCCGGGAGTTCAACCTGCAGCTCCCCTGGGTCCTTCTCGCGCAAGCACAGAGCATTGCCGCAGTTACCACGGCAACGCTCCGGCTCTCACAAGGGTGAACTCTAGCCCTGGAGCTATGGGCTAGAGTTTACTCTCACCACTGCGACCACCAGGGATTCCTGGTGGTCACAGTAGTGTGAGTGAACGCTAGCCCCATACACACACTGCCCCCACTCACACACCTTACACATTCACACACTGCCCCCACACACCATACACATTCACACATTGCCCCACACACGCTACACATTCACACACTACACCCCCCCACACCCACACACTGAACCTTTCACACACATTGCACCCCTCACACATTGCACCACTGCTCCTATACCCTACTACTACCCCATATCAAAGCAGACTCCTGTTCTTAAACAGTTTGACTACTTACTCTGGGAGGGGGTCCCGGCACTCCTGGCACCATAACCACTACACAGAGGAGTAGTGGTTATTGTGCATGGAATATTTATTTAAATAATCTACAAGTGCCCCTCCCGGGATCAGGCTCTGGATCCGCCACTGGTGTATGACATGTATATTAATGTGTGTATTAGCTATATATATATATATATATATATATATATTATATTTACACATATTAATGTACATTTATATATGCATAATACACAGAGAAATGTTATTAATATGTACCATATGTAATGAGCAGATATTGGCCCAGTCTTGTTGCTAGGTGCATACTCCAGCACAATAATATATTTTAAGTGAAGAGCGCACCCACAGAACTTCAAAATAATTTTTTTTTACAGTTGTGCCCTACATACATTCACCATTTCAGTCCCATTACCAAGCTTTCCTTAATCTGTCAAGGTAGTTGGACTGAAACATTAATTACATGCAAAAGCACATCTGCTTAAAATAAATCTGCACTTTTGTTTATTTTGAAGCCTATGAGTGCTCTTTTTACGTTGGAGTAATAATTTTTAATTTTAAGTTATCTGTTCTAACTCTGTATCTGCACACTATGCTGGCGCGACGCATTATGGGGAGGGTAAATATTTTTTTTCCAGGGCTGCTTTTAATTCCCATTCCAGCCCTGTCTAGGACCTCATCATCCTCCACATCATCTTCCACCCACTCCTCAACCCTGCCCTCCTTGCCAGTCTACACACTGCAGAAAGCCACAGCAGTTGGCACCTGTGTTTTTCCAACATGTAAAGTCTGCAAAGGACATATGGAAATTGTTTTAGAATTGTATCCAGGCAACAGTTTCCCTATAAACTGACCTCTCAGTTTGACTTGTGAGGGTATTGCCCCCGAATTAAAATATTGTTATATTGGTATTTGACGGTTCTATTTGACTGTCAGATATGAAGTGCAGGCCACAAATGTACTATTTAGCACCCCAAAAAATTTGAATTGGTCAAACTGCGCTGTAACCACAGTATTTGACGGTTCTATTTAACTGTCAGATATGAAGTGCACACCCCAAATTTACTTCTTAGGATCAAAAAAAATGGGACATTGTCAAAGTGCGCTGTAAACACAGTATTTGACGCTACTATTTGACTATCAGATATGAAGAGCACGCCAGCAGTTTAGCACCCAGAAAATAGGAATGTTTCAAACTGCGCTGTAAGCACAGTATTTGACGCTTCTGTTTGACTCTCAGATATGAAGAACACGCCCCAAATTTACTATTTAGCAGTTTAGCACCAGAAAATAAGAATGTTTCAAACTGTGCAGTAAGCGCACTATTTGACACTTCTATTTGACTGTCAGATATGAAGAGCACGCCCCAAATTTACTACTTAGCAGATTAGCACCCAGAAAATAAGAATGTTTCAAACTGCGCTGTAGGCGCAGTATTTGAAGCTTCTATTTGACTCTCAGATATGAAGTGCAGGCATCAAATTGACTTTTTAGCACCTAAAGAATTAGAATTTTTACAACTGCAATGTAAGCACAATATTTGACGGTTCTATTTGACTCTCAGATATGAAGTGCACCGCAGGCCGCAAATGTACTATTTAGCAGCCAAAAAAGCAAGCCCCAAATTTACTATTTAGCAGTTTAGCACCCAGAAAATAAGAAAGTTTCAAACTGCGCTGTAAGCGCAGTATTTGACGCTTCTATTTGACTATCAGATATGAAGAGCACGCCCCAAATTTACTACTTAGCAGATTAGCACCCAGAAAATAAGAATGTTTCAAACTGCGCTGTAAGCGCAGTATTTGATGCTTCTATTTGATTCTCAGATATGAAGTGCAGGCATCAAATTGACTTTTTAGCACCTAAAGAATTAGAATTTTTCAACTGCAATGTAAGCACAATATTTGACGGTTCTATTTCACTCTCAGATATGACGTGCACCGCAGGCCACAAATGTACTATTTAGCAGCCAAAAAATTTGAATGTTTAAAAATGCTATGTCACAGCACTGTTTGACGCTTCTATTTGACTCTCAGATATGAAGAGCACGCCCCAAATTTACTATTTAGCAGATTAGCACCCAGAAAATAAGAATGTTTCAAACTGCACTGTAAGTACAGTATTTGACACTTCTGTTTGACTCTCAGATATGAAGAACATGCCCCAAATGTACTATTTAGCAGTTTAGCACCAGAAAATAAGAATGTTTCAAACTGCGCTGTAAGCGCAGTATTTGACACTTCTATTTGACTCTCACATATGAAGAGCACGCCCCAAATTTACTATTTAGCAGATTAACACCCAGAAAATAAGAATGTTTCAAACTGCGCTGTAAGAGCAGTATTTGACGCTTCTATTTGACTCTCAGATATGAAGTACAGGCATCAAATTGACTTTTTAGCACCTAAAGAATTAGAATTTTTACAACTGCAATGTAAGCACACTATTAGACGCTTCTATTTGACTCTTAGATATGAAGAGCACGCCCCAAATTTACTATTTAGCAGATTAGCACCCAGAAAATAAGAATGTTTCAAACTGTGCTGTAAGCGCATGATTTGACGCTTCTATTTGACTCTCAGATATGAAGTGCAGGCATCAAATTGGCTTTTTAGCACCTAAAGAATTAGAATTTTTACAACTGCAATGTAAGCACAATATCTGACGGTTCTATTTGACTCTCAGATATTAAGTGCCCCACAGGCCGCAAATATACTACTTAGCAGCCCAAAAATTTGAATGTTTAAAAATGCTGTCACAGCACTATTTGACGCTTCTATTTGACTCTCAGATATGAAGAGCACGCCCCAAATTTACTATTAAGCAGATTATCACCCAGAAAATAAGAATGTTTACAATTGCGCTGTAACCGCACTATTTGACGCTTCTATTTGACTCTCAGATATGAAGAGCACGCCCCAAATTTACTATTTAGCAGATTAGCACCCAGAAAATAAGAATGTTTCAAACTGCGCTGTAAGCGCAGTATTTGACACTTCTCTTTGACTCTCAGATATGAAGAGCATGCCCTGTAACAGCACCCTCAGCATTAAAGGGTTAAACTGCCGTTTAGAAGATCTTCCCCTTCCAGAGATACAGGCACAGCTACTGCAGAACACCAAACTCCCGAACCGCATATAAGGGAATGCTCTAAACACCCGAACTGCATACAATATAGCACTCCAAACTCCCGAACTGGAACCTCACGAATAGCTGCTAGCAGACGAATAGGAAAAGCACCCAAGTGGCTTACACTCCTAGCAATCAGTCTCTATCAGCATACAGTAAATCCCCCCAAAGACGAGACAAGGCTCCGTGTTGAGTGTCAAGCAGTGGTCTGGTTTAATGAGGGCTACCTGCCCAGTATTTATGCAGGTCTCCCACCTGGTGGACACTCCCTTAGGGGACCAAATGGGAGACTGTGACAAAGGACAGAAATGAACCAATGACAGACACACAGAGGTAAAACCTCCCCACAATGCATCCTAACTTCCCTCCCTCTGTCCTGGAGATAATTGGGAAGTAATCCAATTATCTCCCAGGACAGAGGCAAAACTCCATTAACCACATGGTTACAGTAAAACACTAAAACACAATAAAATACACAATATTACATTTATCACACAAAATATATACTTGCAACCCATCCCCAGATAGCTGGGATCTGAGCGCACAAAAGTACAGAATAGCGCTCAGATCCTATGCACACAGTCCAATCGCTGTGGAGTTAAAGTGTTCCTAAAGTCTGTTCTCCATACGAATAGACTCCACGGGATGACTATCTGGGGTAATGCTATTCATACGGTTTAAACTACCGAATGAACAGGCATTCGGTTAACTGACCGAATGCTGAATTAAGGAGGCTGACGGCTCAGCTGTATTCGCGCAAATAAGTGTCCGTTTACAGTTCCACAATTTGGGCGCTGAACACCGCTGACCGTTCAGGACTTTAAAATGGCCGCCGCCACGTGTTCGGCAACCGAACAAAGGCCACCCAGCATTCATCAATTAAGCTGCGGTTAACCGCAGCTTCTTGGAGGCTAATTGCCGACATACTCCAGCTCCCAGGTGGTCCAGTCATTCGTGCGCTAGTTCGGTAGATTGAATCTACCGACCGCTGGCAGAAAGGCACGAATAAGCCGTTTCTGCAGGGGAAAAGAAGTCTTTTAACATGGGGCCATAATCCAAAGGCAACAGGCGAGCAACCAGGCTTCTCCAATGCAATGTGGCGAGATTGCTCTCGTCACACGCCCCAAATTTACTATTTAGCAGATTAGCACCCAGAAAATAAGAATGTTTCAAACTGCGCTGTAAGCACAGTATTTGACGCTTCTATTTGACTCTCAGATATGAAGAGCATGCCCCAAATTTACTATTTAGCACCTAAAGAATTAGAATTTTTACAACTGCAATGTAAGCACAATATTTGACGGTTCTATTTGACTCTCAGATATGAAGTGCACCGCAGGCTGCAAATGTACTATTTAGCAGCCCAAAAATTTGAATGTTTAAAAATGCTATGTCACAGCACTGTTTGACGGTTCTATTTGACTCTCAGATATGAAGAGCACGCCCAAAATTTACTATTTAGCAGATTAGCACCCAGAAAATAAGAATGTTTCAAACTGCGCTGTAAGCGCAGTATTTGATGCTTCTATTTGACTCTCAGATATGAAGTGCACCCCACTAATGTACTTTTTAGCAGCCAAAAAATTTCAAGTTGTAAAACTGCTATGTGACAGCAGTATTTGATGCTTTTATTTGACTCTCAGACATGAAGAGCACGCCCCAAATTTACTATTTAGCAGATTAGCACCCAGAAAATAAGAATGTTTCAAACTTGTATGTACGTAGTGGGGAATCGCGATGCATCCTAGCACAAATCTAAACCCATTTACCCCCCCAATAACGACAGACCACTTAGTATGGATGAACAGGCCACAGCATTTATTATCACAAACTAAATTACTGCATAACCATAACTTTATTTATTAAATCTCTTCTTTCTGTAACCAAAACGTTAGACATAAATAAGCATAAATTAACATATATACATATATAACTCCACCCATAGTGTTATACAGTGACCCAACCGTCCTTGCCAATAAACATACAGTGGTTCCTAATCACCACTTCCTCTCACCTCCCCCCGCCCCCGTCATAAAAAAGATATATTTCCAATGCCCGCCATCAGCCGACCTTATCGACGCTCGATGGGCACGACACCTCAGGCAACCTAATGTTTAACCTTTTGAAGCAGGGGAGGTTGAGACCTAAAAAAACTTGTTCATCTCATTCCATATACTTAAACGTAACCACTCAAACTCAATTGGCAAGGACATACCCCCGCCACAACCCCGCTGTTTTACACCTAAAATCAGCGGGGGACCCCACCATAACCAGCCATGGCCTGTTCCACCACTTTTTGCAGTGCTAGATTAACATAGGCCTAGTCCAACCTCCAGCAAGCGCACCCATCCCCTCGAGATAACCAGGCCACATCCGGCCCAACCCTAAAGGCGAACCGGAAATCCCCCAAGACCCCACAACAAACCTAGAAACCCATCTAGTCCGATTTCGACGGCAGCGCACCAGGGCACTCACATTGCTGAGCGCACTGCCAACAGGAATGGGCGATAGCCTCAGGCCAGCCCCTGAGAACCTCCGGGAAGACACAGAATGCGTAACATGACCAGATTGAAGAGCACCCAAATCCCAAACCGTAACCGAACCCAGGTCATTCCACCCAGAGATGACAAAAACCCCTGGTACCCCCAGGAGGAGGGACAGCTGACCCCGTACGAGGAGGAGCCACACCCCCATCATGTATCTGGTGCCAGACCACCGAACCTCCGATCCCGAATGCGTAAGATCCAACCACTCGCCCCCCGCCTCCTGGCCCAAATTACATGAGCATCCCTATTCGGAGAGAAATTCATTCGGAGACCGGCAGGGTGAACATAAGGAACCAATCATTCGAGCCCTCTGAACCATTGGGGCAGGCACGCCGAGCCTGGCGGCGTCGGTAGCCGCCCTTAACCGGAATGAATGCCCCTTGAACTCCCCACCATCCTTATCCAGGAATTCGAGCCTTCCCTGTGGCCCTGCTCCCCTCTCCCCTGGGGTGGCTGCCGGTGTGGGTGCTCCATCTGGGGCCTTCCCTGTGGCCCCTGCTCCCTCCCCTCTCCCATGATGGCTGCTGGTGTGGGTGCCCCCCCCCCCGCAGCCTGGGCCCCTCTGGGCCTTCCCTGTGGCCCCTGCTCCCCTCTCCCATGATGGCTGCCGGTGTGGGTGCTCCCCCCTGCAGCCTGGGCCCCTCTGGGGCCTTCCCTGTGGCCCCTGCTTCTGGGGGCTGGCATTAGGGGGGCACAGGTTCATTTGAGGGTACCCTGCAACCACAGGGGAGTACCCTGTCACTCCTCCCCGGGCCCAGTTGAGGTGGGAGCCTGGGCCCGAGGCATCACCAGGCCTGCGTGTCTGGGGGCTCCAGACACGCGGCCTGCAACTTTCCTGAGGATCTGCGGCCTTCATGGGCTGCGCGCGAAAGCGCGGCCTACCCGGCCTGCAACAACGTCCGGGACAGTGGAAGGTGGGCCGCATGTTACCGATGGCGTGCGGCCATTTCTAATCCCCCCGTGGCTCGTGGGACGGCGGGGCTGTGTGAAGGGCCCCTCCCCCCAGTTTCTTTTCCCTCCTTGGTGGGCTCCTTGTTCCTGGAGGGTCCCCCTCTGCCCTCCTCTCCTTCCCCTGCTCTCTCTCTGGGTGGGTCTTGTCCGTCGTCCCCCCCCCCGTGTGTCCCTGTTCTATGTGCCCCTTCCTCTATGTGTCTCCCTACTCTGGCTGTATGGTCCCCTTTTCTATGTGTGTGTGTCCCTATTCTATGTGTGTGTCCCTATTGTGTGTGTGTGTGTGTGTGTCCCTATTCTATGTGTGTGTGTCCCCTGCTGGTCACTTACCTCGGCTGCCTCCTGGTGTGGAGCGTGGGCTCACCTCTGCTCTTCTCACAGATCCTGGCTGCTGTTACAGGGGGCGCCTGGAACACGTGGGATGAACACAGTGAACCCTGGTTTTCAAGTCTGTTTACTTCACCTCCTGTGCCTGCGGTGCCGCGGTTGGAGCGCCAGGCTTTTCACGGGTAAGTGTGTTTTTTCAAAAAATAATAAGAAGAAGAATTTAAAAAAAAAAAAAAAAAGTACTCGGATACACCCCATGACGCATGGGAATTGTGTCCGGGCATCGACGGTTATGGGTAGCATTGTCGGGGGAGGGCTCCCCGAGAATGTTCGCGTTGTTCTGCTGTCAGGACACTCTCTGGGACGCGTGTCGTCCCTAGGGTGAGCTGGGTTGGTGGAGGTACGTCTTGCACTTTCGTCCACAGTAGACCCTTTCTGGCCTGGGACCAGATGGTTTTCCTTATGTCTCGCCCGGCACCTCAGTACGGCGCGTTTTCGTTATTTTGCGGCGGTGGGGGAACACCCTCCCTTTCACTGGCACCCCAGCCAGAGGCCAGGCGGTGGTTGGAAATTCATCGACAGTCATGGTAAGTGGCCTTGTGTCGTTCTAGCACGAGGGCTTGGGTTGCCCATCCCGTCTCCCACGTTTTCATGCAGGCGATCTGTCGGGATAAGGGACATGGGTGCTCTACATGCAGGCCCTCTTCGGTCCATATGAGAATTCCATCGGATGGTGCGGGAGCGGCTTACCAAGAAGCTTGATAAGCTTACCTCACGAATGTTTATGGTGTCTCTCCCCCTCCCCTCCTTGGATGGGGCCCATGGAGGAGCAGGGGGGCGATTTCACCTGATTCCTTATTTACTCATTTGTCATTCCCTACGAGGGGTTAGGTATGGGGTGTTGTGGCATGATGCAGCAGTCTGAGGGTTAGGCAACTGTGGAATCGGCTGCCCGGCGGCTGCCGATGCGCCCGGCAGGTTATTGTTTTCCAGGCTGTATTTTCTGACGGTCGGTGTTGAGTGGCTATGTGCCTCCACAAGGGTTGCTCCCATTGTCGCTTCTGTGTGGGGCCGTCAGGGTCACACGTCCGCGCTCTGCTGCTGCAGCGTTTTCTTGGGGTAGTGTTTCGGAGTTCCGTGGCCCAGGACATAACCGTGGGTCGGGATACGGGCTGTAGTTTCCTCTATAGTGGGATTGATTCCAGGGCGGGGGAACGTCGGTTGCCCCTGACTGGTAGCTTGTGCTGACAGGCCCCGTAGGTCCCTTCCACTGACTTCTGCCTATTTACCGCTGCGGCAGGTTTGGGGCCATTTTGGGCTCTCCATGGTGTGCTGACTCTTGCCCAGTAAGCTGGCAAGCATCGGGGCTCTTGCAGCCTCTGGCTGTCTTGGAGCTGTTACCCATTCTGGGGGCATGGTAGGTGTGGGGTTCCCTACTCATGAGCTGATGGGTAGTTCTTCCGTTGCGACAATCTTGGGGTGGTGCAGGCTGTCTATCACGTGACGGGGTCCTCCACCCCGGTGGTGCTCTGGTTGCGGCGCCTTTGAGTCTGGGAAGTGTCTGGTTAGCTGGAGGTTATCCCAGGGGTTTCACAATGTAGTGGCCGATGCTTTATATTGTTCACTGTGGGACGTACTTCAAATGGGGGCTCCGCGGGGCCAAATATAGGGCAGTGGAGATGTGGTCGCTTGCTCTAGCGGACTGATGAAGCTGGTCTGTGTGTCAGTCTTTGAGGCGGAGTGGGACCCGCTACAGGAAGGTGTGAGTGCTCGGGCCAGATAGGAGCATTTCCTTGGGGGGGCTCCGGGATTGGACTGCTCATCTACATGTTTTGTTCCGTCCCTTAGGGGCATTGGGGGCTCCTTAGTGAGTTCTTTGATTTGCAAGGCTCGGCTTCCTGTTCATGTTCGGTCGTCTGCAGGTGGGGGGGTGTTCTGGGGGTTCGAGTGCGCATCGGAATGGACTTCCTTCAGGTTTCACCGCTCGACGGCTGTAGACTTTGGGGAGGGTGAGTTGGTAGCGGTTGGCTGATTCATTAATGGAATCTGTTCATTCCTTGGACGTTGCGGCGTTGACATAACCTGGCCCTTCCGCATTTTCCTGAGGTAGATGGAGTGCACAGGGTAATAGTTAGGCTCCTAACATGATGTACTTGGTTCCCAGGATAGTTTGGATTATGCCGTTCCGAACCCCTGGATTATTTGGCTTACTCACCCCCTGTTTGGTTCTCTGAGACGGGTTTTCTCGCCTACGTCCATTTTATGGGGGTATTCCACTTGGGGCTCGAATTCCTGGATAAGGATGGTGGGGAGTTCAAGGGGCATTCATTCCGGTTAAGGGTGGCTACAGACGCCGCCAGGCTCGGCGTGCCTGCCCCAATGGTTCAGAGGGCTCAAATGATTGGTTCCTTATGTTCACCCTGCAGGTCTCCGAATGAATTTCTCTCCGAATAGGGATGGTGGGGTCAGCTGTCCCTCCTCCTGGGGGTACCAGGGGTTTTTGTCATCTCTGGGTGGAATGACCTGGGTTCGGTTACGGTTTGGGATTTGGGTGCTCTTCAATCTGGTCATGTTACGCATTCTGTGTCTTCCCGGAGGTTCTCAGGGGCTGGCCTGAGGCTATCGCCCATTCCTGTTGGCAGTGCGCTCAGCAATGTGAGTGCCCTGGTGCGCTGCCGTCGAAATCGGACTAGATGGGTTTCTAGGTTTCTTGTGGGGTCTTGGGGGATTTCCGGTTCGCCTTTAGGGTTGGGCCGGATGTGGCCTGGTTATCTCGAGGGGATGGGTGCGCTTGCTGGAGGTTGGACTAGGCCTATGTTAATCTAGAAAAACAACCAACAATAATGTACCTTAATATATATGCAAAAGATACTTATCAAATGAAGATGAATACAGCCTCCCTCAGATCGCTTCCCAGCTAGCGATCAACTTGACAGCAAAATGTAGAAAAAACAACGAGGGAACTGGCTGATAATCTCTACAAAAGTAAATAGAGAGAATATAGTGTAATACAGTTTACAGTATAGACATTGCGCAAATTGAAATGCACTCACTGGATTTTGGACAAATTGAAGCTTGTAAGGTGCCTTCCCCGATAGTATGGGGGGCCTAGGGAAATCCCCTGGATGTTTTCACTCCAACACAGGACTCCGGGTGAAGTTTGAAAAATTGGCTTTAATTCAATATTAAAATAAGTTTAAAAAAGAATAAAATAAATATAAATAAGGTCCTACGCGTTTCGTCCCTTTAACAAAATAGGGACTTCCTCAGGGACCACAATATTAAGAAACTATTTGATACAATACAATCAAAGAACATCCTAAAGTTTTTTTTTCTACTATGTTAATCTAGCACTGAAAAAAGTGATGGAACAGGCCATGGCTGGTTATGGTGGCCCAGGCTGCGGGGGGGGGGGAGCACCCACACCGGCAGCCATCATGGGAGAGGGGAGCAGGGCCACAGGGAAGGCCCCAGATGGAGACAGGCCTCGGGGGGGAGCACCCACACCGGCAGCCATCATGGGAGAGGGAAGCAGGGCCACAGGGAAGGCCCCAGATGGAGACAGGCCGCGGGGGGGAGCACCCACACCGGCATGCCATCATGGGAGAGGGGAGCAGGGGCCACAGGGAAGGCCCCAGATGGAGACAGGCAGCGGGGGGGGAGCACCCACACGAGCAGCCATCATGGGAGAGGGGAGCAGGGCCACAGGGAAGGCCCCAGATGGAGACAAGCCGCGGGGGGGAGCACCCACACCAGCAGCCATCATGGGAGAGGGGAGCAGGGGTCACAGGGAAGGCCCCAGATGGAGACAGGCCGCGGGGGGGAGCACCCACACCAGCAGCCACCCCAGGGGAGAGGATCCAGGAGAGGATATCACCTGAATCAGGAGTCGTTGGCCACCATCCACGCTGCAGCAGCCCTGAGGGACGCCATGATCACCTCAACCTCCATCCCTCAAGCTGTGTCAATCTGCAGGCCCAGGCAAACAGGAGCAGGAGGACAGGAGGCTGTTTGCTGGCCTGAATCCCAAGTTAGTCCCCCACACTAACTTACACAGAACATAATCCCACCCACACACTCTTTTAAACCGATCCCATGCATATATCCCCACACTCCTACATGTGCCCTTGTCCGCTTAGCTGCGCTATCTCCCCAGGGCCTATTCTATTTGACTCTCAGATATGAAGTGCACTCCGCTAATGTACTTTTAGCACCCAAAAAAATTTAAGTTTTAAAACTGCAATGTGACAGCAGTATTTGACGCTTCTATTTGACTCTCAGATATGAAGTGCACTCCACTAATGTACTATTTAGCACGGAAAAAATTTGATGCGGCAGCATCCTCTCCCTACACTAATAAGAGCTCATGTACGTGCGGCGCTACGCGACTCCGGCTTATATATAGAGGCTGGGTCATATGCTGCACTGGCCAATCACAGCCATGAGAGTGAGTGTTAGTGTGTGTGTGTTAGTGAAAGTGTTAATGTGTGTGTTAGAGTGTTAGCGTGTGTCAGTGAGTATGTTAGTGTGTGTCTGTTAGTGAGTGTTAGCTTGTGCCTTGTTAGTGAGCAAGTTAGCATTTCTGTTAGTGAGAGTGTTAGTGTGTGTCTGTTAGTGAGTGTGTATTTGTCTGTAAAAGAGTGTGTATGTGTGTCACTGAGAGTGTATAAATGTTTGTCAGTGAGATTGTATGTGTGTCTGTCAGTGTGTGTGTATCTGTCACTGAGAGTGTGTGCGTGTCTATCAGTGTGTTTATGCGTGTTTCAGTGTGTGTCTGGTAGTGAATGTGTATGTCTGTTAGCTAGTGTATGTGTCTGTCAGTAAATGTGTGTGTTTGCCAGTGTGTATCTGTCAGTGTATGTGTCTCAGTGTGTGTGGGTCTCTGACACTGAGTAAGTGTGTATGCATTTCTATTAGTGAGTGTGCATTTGTCAGTGAGTGTGTGTCTGTCAGTGTGCATGTGTGTCCGTCGGTGAATGTGAGTATGTGTAACTGTGAATGTGTATGTTTCAGTGAAAGTGTGTTGGTTAAACAATGTGTAGTGTGACAATGCCTGTGTATCTGTCAGTGAGTGTATGTCGGTGCATGCATCAGGGAGGGCGTGTGTCTGTCAGGAAGAGAAACTTGTTAGGGGGGGTGGTGCCCTAGTTTTGTCATGCCTAGGGAAGCACAAAACTAGAATACACCACTGTGAAGTCCTGGGGAAAAAAGTGTGGGAACTCACCCAAGATCTCCCTAAAAAAAATTAAAATAAAATTTACACTCCTTTGCATATAGTGCAGTGCAGGGTGTGTATAATGAATGTAGTGTGTTTGTAGTGAGTGCAGTGTTTATAATAAATGTACTGTGTTTGTAGTGAGTGCAGAGTGTGTATAATGAATGTAATGTTTGTAGTAAGTGCAGATTGTGTATAATGAATGCAGTGTGTGTAGTGAGTGCAGTGTGTATAATGAATGTAGTGTGTTTGTAGTAAGTGCAGCTTGTGTATAATGAATACAGTGTGTTTGTAGAAAGTGCATATTGCGTATAATGAATGTAGTGTGTTTGTAGTGAGTGCAGTGTGTATAATGAATGCAGTGTGTGTAGAAAGTGCAGTGTGTATAGTAAATGTAGTGTGTTTTTAGTGAGTGCAGAATGTGTATAATGAATGCAGTGTTTGTAGTGAATTTAGTGTGTTTGTAGTAAGTGCAGATTGTGTATAGTGAATGTAGTGTATTTGTAATAAGTGCAGAGTGTGTATAATGAATGCAGTGTGTGAAGTAAACATAGTGAGTAATGAGTTGTAATGAGTGCAGAGTGTGTATAGTGAATGTAGTGTTTGTAGTGAGTGCAGAGTGTGTATAATGAGTGCAGAGTGTGTAGTGAATGTAGTGTGTTTGTTGTGAGTTCAGAGTGTGTATAGTGAATGTAGTGTTTGTAGTGAGTGCAGAGTGTGTATAATGAATGCAGTGTGTGTAGTGAAAGTAGTGTGTTGGTAATGAGTGCAGATTGTGTATAATGAATGTAGTGTGTTTGTAGTGAGTGCAGATTGTGTATAATGAATGCAGTGTGTGTGCTGGATGAAGTGTGTGTGTGCTGGGTGATGTGTGTGTGTTTGTGTGTGTGTGCTTGATGTGTGTGTGCTGGGTGATGTGTGTGTGTGTGCTGGATGATGTGTATGTGTGTGTACGTGTGTGTGTGTTGGATGGTGTGTGTGTGTGCTGGGTGATGTGTGTGTGTGTGTGCTGGGTGATGTGTGTGTGTGTGTGTGTGTGTGTGTGTGTGTTGGATGATGTGTGCTGGGTGATCGTGTGTGTGCTGGGTGATGTGTGTGTGTGTGTGTTTGTGTGTGTGCTGGATGATGTGTGTGTGTGTGTGTGTGCTAGGTGATGTGTGTGTATGTGTGTGCTGGATGAGTGTGTGTGTGTGTGTGTGTGTGTGTGTGTGTGTGTGCTGGATGATGTGTGTGTGTGTGTGTGCTGTATGATGTGTGTGTGTTTGTGTGTGTGTGTGTGTGTGTGTGTCTGTGTGCTGGATGATGTGTGTGTGTGCTGGATGATGTGTGTGTGTGTGTGTGTGCTGTATGATGTGTGTGTGTCTGTGTGTGTGTGTTAGGAGGGAATGCCTAAAACAACAACTGATAGAGGATGCAAGACAAACCTCACCATGGGGTGTACCACCAGCAGATACTGGATGTGGCTCACATTACAAAATCCTACCAGCGGTTGGAAAAGGCAAGGCCGAGGCACTAATCCTAACAGCACAGGAATAGGCACTCAGCACCAGGTCAATAGAAGCAGGGGTCTACTACACACTGTGCAAAGAGAACTCTGAGACAATCTAGAGCATAGTATCCGGATGCAAGATATTAGCATGGACCTTTGTGGCCTTTCCTAGTTCTGTGCTTGTCCAGTTGGGGCTCCTAAAATTCTGATCTGTATCTATGTTTCTTTATCCTAAATTGCATTCTATATTTTCTTTAATCAAGTGCAAGCACCACTGTATCATATTAAGAGTACTACAATGCATTCCAAATTGTATAATTGCTTCCTAAGTTTTCACATCCTACTACTTTCTAGATTCATGGAAAAATCTTATTCATGAATTGATCATCCACAGCCTAAATGGCTGCAATTCACTAAGCCGTTCTTAGCTCGTTCTGCAAAATATTCCAAGGTTAGGCCCTTACAGTTTGTAATGAATTCCAGTGGTCCTTTGAAAAGTGTAGTTTTCTCCTACAAAGATACTGAGCCTTAACCAACTACATATCTACATTAACCTGCAAGTAGGTCCAATTACGAGGAACTAGGTTGTGTAAATGAACCACCACTGCCTTCTGTTCCCACTCCTGTCCAGACTGCTCTGATCTTATTAATTGCGCTTCCTGACAGTAATGACATCAGCTAACTAAACTACACTTTATGCTCATTCGAGATGCACAATCACCACCTCTCGTTCCTTGTTAAAAAATGTTTTGTTGTGATTATTTGTATACTTTGTTTCTCCATTACACAAGCAGAGGAATATAGACATTTTATAATTAATCATCCAGAACAATTAAATCAAACTGTATTTCCTCCTGTCATGAACAGTAAGCATGATTCTGTCCCAGCATTGCCAGGGGTAACATGGATTCCTGTGGGGTTTTTTTTTTTTTTTAGTATTCGTGTTAACCTGACTAGTCTTTTTTGTGTTTACCATCTTTTTCTGTCCTGGCAGGTCAGTAATGTTCTTTGATCAAAAGGGCATTGGTGTGGCTGTATGATTTAACACCTTCACATGTTGTGCACCTGCTGCCAGGGCTCTGCAATAAAATACAGAAAAGTTTATCGTACTTACCACAATTTTCTTTTACTTGCTATTATTCATGGCAGCATCACTTATGGGTAGCTCCACCCCCAAACAGGAACAGGACAGGGGGGAAAATCAACCAATAGGAACAAGACTGTAGGCATAAAAGGTCCCGCCTCATTCTACCCCACAGTCTAGTTTAAAAGCTGTAAAACAAAACAAGGGAGGAATGCTGATGCTGCCATGAATAATAGCCGGGAAAAGAAAATTGCGGTTAGTATGATAAAAAATTCTGTATTCCTGGCTAATCATAGCAGCATCACCTATGGGTAATACCCAAGCTCAACTGTAGGGATGGGAAATTGATACTCCATACTCCTGATGATGCTTCAACAGAATGTATTAGTGAGACACAACAGAGGATAGTAGACCTCTACCAAAAGTCATAGAAAGCGTAGCCAGTAGACATGTGCAATTTGTTTCGGTCCGAATATGAATTCGGCCGAATTTCGGGCAATTCGGACATTCGGGTACTTCCGAATGTCCGAATTGCCAAAGTGACGATTAGTCGAATTGCCGAGGTGCCGAAGTTCCGAAATTACCGAATTTCTGAAGTGCCGAAGTGTCAAAGTGCCGAAGTTCCGAAGCACAGTATTGCCCAAGTACTAATATACTTACCCAGCGAAAGAAGAAGAATGTTACATTGTATACAATTTTAAATAAAAAGTATACAAACATAGCCAGGATTCAGCTGTAAGAATTTGCAACACTTACAACAATCAAGTAACACACATTCATATAAAATACCGCGAGTAGGGGCATGTCTATTAAACAGTGTGCAGCCAGTGGCTGCTCACTGTTAAAAAAAAAAAAAGGTCAAAAAATAAGACTTCCGGGGCGGCGGAGCTAGCAGCCGAGCTGGCAAGTCGCATGAAACCCAAGCTCCGACATTACAGCGGCAAAATAGCCACGGATTACGTAACATTTACCTCCAAAAGCCGGGGAAAGGCTGCAAGAGAATCAGCACAATATGGGGAACCACTCACGAAAACCCCGAGGGTCATCCGCGGGACATACCCAGGACATCGGGCAACTCCTGTCCCAGGCCTGCAGGCCCAAAATGGCGGACATCTTTCACACCATGGGGATGGAGTCACTCTCTGCCTCAGAGGATGAATACTTGAGCGATATGCCGACCCCGACACCCCAAAGGAAGCAACAAACAGCGCCGCCAAGGCAGTCAGAACCGCCACTAGCTACTAAGGCTGACCTAACAGGCATGGTGACTGACCTTAAGGCATTCTTCACGGCAGAATTGGCAGGCCTCAAGACGGAGCTGAGCACACTTATAGGCCGCATGAGAGCCACGGAAGACGCAGTCCAGGACCTGAGAGTCCAACAAGACGCCACGACAAAGCAAACACTCGAGCTCACAACCTTGTGCTCCCAGCTAAACGCCCGAGTAGGGCAACTCGAAGATATGGCGCGACAGAGAAATGTCAAGGTGAGGAGGATCCCAGACACTGTGACGGCGGATGAACTGCCATCCCTCATAAAGAGACTGTTACAAACCGCCCAACCACCCAAACAGGCCAAAGGACTGACCCTAGATAGCCTATTCCGCATACCAGGGCGCCCAAACAACGCCCCAGCCTCCGCAAGGGATGTCATATTGAGCTTCAAATCCCGCTCAGACAAAGACGGATTCCTCCGTGCTGTCAGGAGCCAGACCCCGTACGTTTTCGAAGACCTTACCTTACACTTCTACCAGGACCTGAGCCGCCAGACGCTGCAGTGGCGGGCAACACTGAAAGAAACCACAACACAATTGAGGGCGGCGGACATTCCATATAAATGGGGCTACCCCCGCACGCTAATTGCCACACAAGACGGGCAAAACCACAAACTGACAACGCCAGAGGAAGCACCACGATTTTTACAAGCTCTAGGCATTCGTCCAGTGGCAGGCGCCAAGAGGAATACGACACACCGATGGGATGTCGCCAACATAACACCGTTCACCCCATCGGAGTTGGCAGCCCCAGCAGGAAGCAGCACTATGCACCCACCCGGTTCTTAATATGGGAAAAGTTTTCCGTCACAAGGAACTAATGGATGTACCGGCTGGTTCTATTTTTGTTTGGACTTATTTATGTTTATGCTACACTGTCATGTGCAATGTCCTCCACCGGTTGTGTATAACTTTGCATATGATTTGTTTTTCAGCTATGCATTTCTGCGCTTACTGCCGCGTCAGGAGTCGGCCACCTAGTCGGTGGACTGCTCACACCTAACATACGAACCGCACGATACCCCGACCATACAGGTCCTACGACCTGACACAATCCACAGGACACAATGCCGAAGTTACAGATAGCACATACACCGTCCCCAGACTCCGGGGTTAAGGAGCCTTAATATATATAGGCCTTATAATGCCTCTGGCCGTTAATCCGGGGACCCAGAACCAGGAACCCAGACCCAAGCTCACCTCAGCCTGACACTAACATATCCTGAGCCTGTATACTAGGGAGCTGAACTTAGGGGCTGTGGCCTTTAACCTGTTATGGTCTAACGCTCTTAGACCCTGAGGCAAATCCACTCACTTGTACGCTACCACACTGCTAACAAACCACCACAGGGAGCTTTGCCTGTCTTTATCATTTAAAAGCTGTGCAATCACATGTTTTCTATCTTGTAAACTTATTATTTCCCTTTAAAACTGAGTAGCACACCTTGACGCAATGTCAGTGCATCTTTGCTCCGGAGATAGGGGGACATTGTTTTGCAGCCAATCATTATCATAGCTAGCTTGCTTGTTTCATATTATGCATGTGACCCTATAATCTAACCCTTGCAGCTTGTTCCATTCTTCCTATGTCCCAGGCATAGAAGATCAACTAAACATACTAAGCTTCTGTACTTAAAGTTGACTACTCATGTATACCCAGCCTGATTGTCTATACCTTGTCTTCCATCCTGTTTAAAAATAAGAAAAATAAGTGCAGATTTTCGCAACATGCAGGACCATATTTTTCCATACGTTGTTCATGTTCATGTCTTATCATTGCCTACCTACATTTGTAACACTGCGCTTCAAAAATAAAGAATTAAAAAATAAATAAATTTAAAAAGTCCCCCCTCCCGAACCCCCACCCCTGAGCAGCGGGTGGGGGCTGTGACGGTAGTAAACTGTATCACCGTCAAGCATTCCCTTCTTCCCATAAAGGAACATCACCAAGTAATCCACAGGAATAAACATCGCTGGTATCGCCAAATAATCCACACATGAGCCTAAAAGCTTAATGCTGGAACAAGACTGATTTACTGGAAGCAACAGGCATTCAATTTATACAATAGCAGACTCCTCCTCTGGGCCAGGCTAGATAATTGAGTTTCAGCAACATACTAAACTCAATTATCTGCTGGCCAGAAATATTAAAATTTTTTTAATTTTTAGAAAAGTACTTTCTGCATAACATACAAATATAACAATCCCATCCCTGGATATCTGAGGATACTAGGAGTTACAGTTCCAAATTTCACGAAAATCCGTTCGGTAGTTTCCGTGTCGCATCGTGTGGAAGTTTGACCGGCTCGCCATGTGGTGGTATCCGATTCAGAGTTCCATGAAATCAGCAGCAAGAGCCAGTCTCCGTTCGCACCTAATTACACGAAAACTACCGTACGTATGTTGCAGCTTGTTACATGCGAATGCTCCCCTTGTTCGGTAGATTCAAACTCCTGAATGCCGGTTTGATACATTGAGTGGAAAGTAGTCAATCGGGACTTCCATACTGACCGGCCGTTCGCATGTTTGCCATGCCGAAAACAGTTCCAGGCAATTCACGCATAAGTCCTGCTGACTGCATTCGGGAGATTTAAGATGGCCGCCATCCTTTGTTCTCGCCATTTGTTCGTATGCCGAATGGCGGCCACCTAGAAGCATTCACTTAAGTTGTGGTTTTCGTGTGATTACTCGATGTTCCAAGTTCTAATTGCTACCCAGGGTGGTCTCCGTTTGGTAGAATGAATACATTTTCCCCGAACACATAGTTAAACGAAACGTCCAAAAATAGTTAAACAGCAGGGAGAGGATATAACCGAAAGAACACAGGTGAGTATAGGAGAATCCTTTACAGGGGCCCTAATGTAAAATAATGGGGGGGGCCTAATGTACTCCCCCCTGGTCCCCACCCCTGAGCGATGGGTGGGGGCCCTCAATTATAATAAGGGAGGGACCTAATGTCCTCCCCCCTGGCCCCCACCCCTGAGTGGTGGGTGGGGGCCCTACAGTAAAATAATGGGGGGACCTAACGTCCTCTCCCCTGGCCCCCACCCCTGAGCAAAAAGTCATGAATTTCAGACATACGTTTTGCTGTGGTTATAGCCACTAGAAACAGAGTCTTACAAGTCAGCAATACCCAGCTCATGTAATGGAGCAAAAGGGGATTCAGATAAAACATCCAGCACCATAGGCAAATCCCAAGGAGGAGAATAATTCCTGTTCATGGTCTGATACGTATGGCCGCTTTAAAAAAATCTAGCAATCAGTGGATCTGATGTCCATGAATAGTTGCATAGGGCTGACAATGCTGATGATTGAACTCTTAAAGTACTTAGACTCAGCCCTTTATCTAGACCTGAATGAAGGAAATTTAACATGTGAATGCTGTTAGGATGATGGAAATCAATAGCATTATCTTTAGACCAGGAACAAAAAGTTTCCCATATCCTATGATAGCAAGCTGATGTTGAGCTCTTTCTAGATTTCAGAAGTGTATCGATCACTGACTCAGATTTCTCTTGGGCTAGGATTTTCTCCTTTTCAAGAGCCATGCCCCCAAGTTCAGCTAGTAGGGATTGGAATGAACTGCCAGTTCCTGAGTTAGTAGATATGGTCTCTGAGGAAGTGGCCAATGATGTTCCAGGCTCATTCTGTTGAGGAGAGGAAACCAAGGGCTCCTTGGCCAAATAGGGATAATAGCAATCACTTTCTGTCCCTCTTCCCAGATCTTTCTCAGTAGTCTGTGAATCATCGGTAGATCGAACTCCCATGGGAGGGACAAGGCGTCTTGTCCTGCTGCTAGATGGTCCGCATGAAGAGAGTAAAACCTGGGAACCTGAGCATTCCTGTATGAAGTTATCAAGTCAATCTGAGGTCTTCCCCACCTCTGAGAAATCAACTGAAAAACCTCTTGACTGAGCTTCCCTTTTCTTTGTCGAACCATTATTCTGCTGAGGTAGTCTGACAACACATTTTCTAGCCCTGGAATGTATACTGGCCTTGTAAATTGGATTGGGCAAAATTCATTAGAAGACTCAACTCTTTTAGAAGAGACTTGCTTCAGGTACCGCCCTGGTGATTTACATACAAGGCCACAGCCCTGTTGTCTGTCTGGATTCTTACACAAGCATTCCTCAGATGATGACGAAACCCCACCAGAGCCTTAAAAACTGCTCTTAGTTCTCTCAGATTTGAATTAAGCTCCCTGGATCCATATGTTGTTTAAGTGCGCTCCCCAACCTAGAAGGCTGACATCTGTGGTTATAGTTATCCAACTTGGTTCTTCTAGTAGAAACCCTAGAGACAGGTTCTCCTCTCTGGTCCATCAAAATCAGATTGTCTGAAAGGCACGGATGAAGATAAATTCTCAGATCCCAATTGCCCATTTTCGTCTTCAACTGGTGAAGAAACTGCATCTGAATATCTTCCACTTGGCCCACTTCACCTAGACCTATCATGGATGTGAGAGATCCCAATAGGCTCATGAACTCCCTTGCAGAGATGTAATGCTTGAGATGGAGACTCTCGATTTTTGTCATAATTCTTGTATATTTTTGTTTTATATTGGTCTCTTGCATGTGTTTTTTTTTTTTTATTCTTTATTTTTCAGTGCAATATTAGTGGTACAGACACATTTGGATACGCCACAACAGCATATGTATAAGATATAACAATGAACAATCTATTGATTAGGCTGAAACAAACATTGCACATTTTAGTTATAATGGGCTGGGTAGTTATAACGAGTTGGCCGCCTTTACCAGTGGTGAATGCAGAGGCTATAGATAATGATGCATTGGTTCAACACATAAGTGGTGGTGTAGCACCGGTACAGGGTTTGCGCTTGTAAGCCACCTGTCCCGTTAAGTGGCGTAGGTTATTCTATGAATCTGAGTTGTAATAAAGCTTGCCTGTCAGCACTGTGTGTCAGCAGGTCTAGGAGTGCAATTCGGAGCATGAGTGTCTGTGCAGTTGCAGGGCTTGGCCCATATTGGCTGCTTAGTGAGGCTATGTGTCCTTTATAAGCTAGACTTGTGGTGTTGAGTGTAGTGCTGGGTAACTTGGCATAGTAAAAGAAACATAAATATTGTGGCCTGCGGTTTGCTTGTTTGGGTTCAGGGTGCAGGGCTGCTACCCTCTCTGGACATGAAAGTGGGGATCTCCTCGGCATTTCTTGGGTGTGTGCTGCATAGTCCCGGTGTGGGTAGTCCCTGTGTAGTAAGACCCATTGCTGCCAGTAAGGCAGGGCGGTCCGTCGGGTCTGAGGCCTTGTATGTCTTCCCCTCCTTAACGACTAACAGCGATCTAGGGTAAGTTAGTCCTGCGGTTTGGAGGGGTTTGGTGATGGGTTTCATTTCCTTTCGCGATAATAGAGTGGATCTGCTCAAGTTCTGAAAAATGGAGATATGGCTGGATTCAAACTTGTATTGTGTTTTTCCTTTAAGAGCAGCCACTTTGTCTGTTAGCGCATGGCACCGCAGGATGATGTCGCGTGGCGCTGTGGTGGGGACTTTCGGGGATTCAGTTCTGTAGACCCCGTCAAAGGAGAAGTGTTTAGCCTGCCGTGTTGGAATGATGGTGGACACCAGTCATCTGATAAAGTGCAGGAGTTCGTCTAAGGGTACAGTCTCTAGGACTCCTCAGAGTTTAATATTTTTCCTTCTGCCCCTATTGTCAAGAAGGCTGACTTGGTTGAGAATAGTGTTTTGGGTTGATTGCAGCTGTTGCATTTGCTCATTAAGTGTAGACAGGCCTTGTTTTAAGGTAAGTACGTCCTCCTCGTTAGTTTTGGTGCGTGCTGTCATTGTTTGTACCTCTATTTTGAGGACTGCCAGGTCCGCTTCCCAAATTTGTTGGAGGTTTCGTTGGATGGTGGCTAGCATTTCTTGTATGTCTCCCTTAGTTGCAGGAGTAATTTCCTCTGCCCTGTGTGGGGTAGTGCTCACTGTTTCAGTAGGAGCTTGGTTGTGGGGAGACTCCCCGTCGTCTGCCTGTTGGGCCTGGGCCATGGCTGGCGTTGGTGTTTGCAGCATCTGGCCTATGTCCCGTTGCGTCTTTGAGGTGTTTGGTGGCGGTTTCTGGGACTTTCGCCCCATCTCCTCTGTTGCAGGTGAGTCCAGGATCGGGTCAATCAGGCCCAGGTCACTCCACACGTGGGGAGCCCAGTCCGCATCGATTGGAAGGCCTCCCTTTCTTAGTCGCGGTGTGAAAGAAAGGCATCAGCGGGTTCAGGAAGATGCCTTCCGCGGATGTCTGGCCCGCCTGTGGGTGGTATTGGCTCGATGTGCCCGTTATTTGGTGGATTTATTCCAGGTCTGTCAGAGCGGAGGAATATGGCGACTGCTCTGCTTCGCTGTTAGTCACAATTCTTCCTATTCTTTCTGTGGACAGAGTTGCAGTTCTTTTTACCGTATCTATGTTTGCTTCTAAGAAATTAATTCTCTGGGCTGGAACTCTTCTCCATATTTATTAACCAACCATGTTCCCGGAGACAATTGATAGCAGTATTGGTATGTAGACTCACTATTTGACTGGATGAGCCTAAGATCAGGAAGTCATCCGGATAGTGGTATATCTCAATGTTCTTTTTCCTTATAAAAGCCACGAGGGCAATGAGAATTTTTGAGAATGTCCTCGGAGCTAAATTCCATCCTAAAGGAAGACCCTTGAATTGGTAATGCTTCCCTGGGATCCAAAATCTCAGGAACCTGCAATGACTGTCATGAATAGGGATCTGATAATAGGGATCTGATAATATCTGATAATATTTTAGATCGATAGACGTCATCCAGTATCTCGTCTTTAGATTTGGAAGAATAGTAGCGACAGAATCCATCTTGAAGGTTCTTGATTTTAATTTTGTATTCAACGTCTTTAGATCCAAGATTAGCCTCCATTTCCCCTGAGGCTTTGGTGCCAGAAAGATTGTAGAATAATGGCAGCTGAAACGTTCTCCAGTATAACCTGATTCACCAGGAGCTGTGAAATACAGTTCCTCATAGCTATTTCTTTTACTCCTTTGGCTATCCGTGACAGAGTGAAGACTCTCTTTGTAGGGAAATAGTTGAATTCGATCTTGTAACCTTCCTTTAGAATTGAAAGAACCCAGGAATCTGGAATGTTTTTGGCCTAAACCGGGTAGAAGAGGTGAAGTATGCCTCCTATAACACCTGGCTGGACCTGCAAGGCCTAGATTCTCTTGCTCTATCTGGTTTAGATGAGGTTGATTGATAATTCCTCAAGTTAGTATTCCTGGAATATTCCCTTCCAGGCCTATAAGTTCTACTGTCCCGAAAGTATCAGTCTCTGAATTTTTGTCTTTCCAGAAAAATGAACCGAATCTTCTTGTGCCTTGTGGGAGAAAGGCCTTTTTCCCATCAGTCGCTTGGTGAATGGCATCATCTAGCACTTTGTCAAAAAGTAAGACTCATTGAAAAAGGAGAGCACATAGGGAAGCCTTTTAAGCATAATCTGCTCCCCGAAAGTGTAGCCATAATGCTCTTCTTGAGCATTTTAGAGCTCTGGACGTCCAAGCATTTTTCCATCGGCGCTCTCAAATAAGCCATGGAGTCTATGGGAAGAGTTGTTCTTTACGCCATGTGAATAACTGCTGCGTCAATTTTTGGAACTGAGATCCATGACTTGCAGTCCTCATGAGCATAAGGATATAGTTTGGATGTCTTGCTTTTTAGAGTTGCTTTCCTCTCTGGTCTATTCCACTCCTCATGGATAACATCCTTGATAGCAGAGTGTACCGGAAACATTGGTCTGTTAGATCTAGAGTTTTTAGATCCTCAAAATATCAATCCTCAATATGTCAGACTCTTTTATCTGTTCTTTCCTCTGGTTTTCTCAAGGTGTCTCTGATCAGATAAACCAGCTTATCCACTGCCCTGGAATACAGGGATTTAGAGGTAATCTCTTCATCTTCTTCTTCTGATAAATCCTCTAACAATTCAGAGTCTTCATTGGAGTCTGCATAACTTCTTTCAACTCTAGGACGTTTCAGTGACAGAATTCTTTCCTACGTGGACTTAAAGCCTTCCCTTAATAGCTTCTGAGATCCACTTTTTTATATTCTGCACAGATTCCTTCCATTAGGTGCCACTTGGTTGCA
>OW240920.1:73480825-73516493 GCA_933207985.1 Pelobates cultripes
TGTGTGTGTCTGTCTGTCTGTGTCATGGTGTCTGTCTGTATGGTGTGTGTGTGTCTGTCTGTGTCATGGTGTCTGTCTGTGTCATGGTGTCTGTCTGTATGTATGGTGTGTGTGCGTCTGTCTGTCTGTATCATGGTGTCTGTCTGTCTGTATGGTGTGTGTGTGTCTGTCTGTGTCATGGTGTCTGTCTGTATGGTGTGTGTGTGTCTGTCTGTCCGTCATGGGGTGTGTGTGTGTGTGTGTGTCTGTCTGTCCATCATGGGGTGTGTGTCTGTCTGTCCGTCATGGGGTGTGTGTGTCTGTCTGTCTGTCATTCATGGTGTGTGTGTGTGTCTGTCCGTCATGGTGTGTGTGTCTGTCCGTCATGGTGTGTGTCTGTCTGTGTCATGGTCTGTCATGGTGTGTGTGTGTGTGTGTCTGTCATGGGGTGTGTATCTGTCATGGTATATGTGTGTTTCTGTGTCTGTCATGGTGTAAATGTGTGTTTAAAAATAGTGTTTTTGCTCACCTTTTTTTTTTTTCCCACGCAGCGTGCTGGTCTCCCTCGACTGGCCCTGCTTCTACAGCTGAGATCATCAAGCTTGATGATCTCAGCCAATCCAATGCTTTGCCATAGGATTGGCTGCAAAACGCCACTCCAATTAGCATCTCCTCATAAAGATGCAATGAATCAATGTATCTCTATGGGGAACGTTCAGCACCTACAGAGTGTGGAGGCCCTGAATGTAGGTGCACTAACACAGGAAGCACCTCTAGTGACCGTCTGAGTGACTGTCACTAGCAGTGTCACTTTGAACCAATGTAAACACTGCATTTTGTCTGAAAAGTCAGTGTTTACGTTGAAAAGCCTGTAGGAACATGCTATAGACACCACATTAAGCTGTGTGTGTGCGTCTGCTAGTGAGTGAGCTTGCTTGCATGGGTGTGCCTGCTAGTGAGTGAGCTTGTGTTTTTATGTCAATGAGCTGATGTATATCAGTAAGATTGTTTGTCTATGAAGCTGTGTATCAATGAGCTTGTGTGTGTCACTGAAATGTCAGTGAAATTGCCTGTGTCTGCATGTGCGTATGCTTACTGTATAATTAAACGTTTTACCCTGAAAGGACCAATATTTTATATTAGAAAAAACAATATATATATATATATATATATATATATATATATTACTCAATCATCTGTCCTGGCAAGACATAGCCTTACATATTACACGCGACAATATATGGCGCAGTGACTTATGGGGCTGGCACAATTTTTTTTTTCCAGGGCTGCTTTGTATCCCCAGTCCGGCCCTGATCCCAGGGAGCTGAAGGTGCAGTCCTTCCTCCCCAGCGGCAGTGTGTATCCCAGGGAGCTGAAGGTGCAGTCCTTCCTCCCCAGCGGCAGTGTGTATCCCAGGGAGCTGAAGGTGCAGTCCTTCCTCCCCAGCAGCAGTGTCTATCCCAGGGAGCTGAAGGTGCAGTCCTTCCTCCCCAGCGGCAGTGTGTATCCCAAGGAGCTGAAGGTGTCGTCCTTCCTTCCCAGCGGCAGTTTGTGTTCTTAGGAGAGGAGACAGTTGGTCCCTCTCCCCAGCGGTCAAGTGAGTCCCAGGGAGCAGAAGGTGCCGTCCTTCCTCCCCAGCGGCAGAGTGTCCTGCAGGGAGCAGAGACTGTCAGTCTCGCACCCCAGCAGCAGGACAAAATATTGAAAGGGGAGACAGCTGGTCCCCCTCACCACCAGCAGAGAGAGCAGGGCCGGCGCGTCCATAAGGCGGCACAGGCGGCCGCCTTAGGGCGCACCGGCTCTGGGGGCGCAAAATTCCAGTGACCGGCAGGAGGGAAGTGCTCCCTCCTGCCAGGTCACCTCCTGGATCCCCGGCGCGGCGTGCGGATGAACTGGATGCCGAGGGAGCTCTGATCTCTCTGATCTGCTCCCTCGCAGGCTGCTTACTGATGACGTCATATTCCGGCTCCCGCGGCAGCAGTAAACAGCCTGCGAGGGAGCAGATCAGAGAGATCAGAGCTCCCTCGGCATCCAAATAAGCCGCACGCCTCCCAGCAGCCTCACTGGACCACCAATGAGAGACCCACGCCAGCTCTCCAGGTAGGGAGGCTGGGTGGGAAATGTAAATTTAATTAAGATTATTAATTTCTGTGTGTGTGTGTACATGTGAGTATGTGTGTCTGTCAGTGTGTGTGTGAGTATGTGTGTCTGTCAGTGTGTGTGTGTGCATGTGTGTCTGTCAGTGTGTGTGTGTGCATGTGAGTATGTCTGTCAGTGTGTGTGTGAGTATGTGTGTCTGTCAGTGTGTGTGTGAGTATGTGTGTCTGTCAGTGTGTGTGCATGTGAGTATGTCTGTCAGTGTGTGTGTGAGTATGTGTGTCTGTCAGTGTGTGTGTGCATGTGAGTATGTGTGTGTGAGTGTGTGTGTCTGTGTGGTTCTGTCAGTGTGTGTGTGTGTGGTTCTGTCAGTGTGTGTGTGAGTATGTGTGTCTGTCAGTATGTGCATGTGCGCATGTGAGTACGTGTGTCTGTCAGTGTCTGTGAGTTTGTGTGTGTGTCAGTGTGTGTTTTTCAATGAGTCTGTCAGTGTGCGTGTGAGTGTCTGTCAATGAATGAGTGTGTCAGATAAGTGAGTCTGGCTGTCAGAGATGTCTGTGTGTTTGTCATTGAGTGTGTGTGACTGTCAGTGTTTATACACCCCTGACTGTAGCGTGGCCAAGCGGAGTGTACCGTGGTACAGGAACTTCTGTTTCCTGTACCTGGCAGAACTTACAGGAAAAGCTCACTGTACCGGGATTCGCTCCGCTCAGCCACGCTACAAAAAAAGGTAGGAGGCACACCAGGAAGGGGAAGGGACCACTATGGGGGTGGGTGGCGCACCAAGGGACAGGGAGAGGAGGGGAGAGATACCCTAAGGTACAGGAAAAGGAGGGAGGGGGGGAGAGGAACACTAAGCGACAGCCAACAGATGGGGGAGGGGACAGGGAAAGGAGGCGGGAAGGGAAAGGAACAGTAAGGGTCAGAGAAGGGAGGGGACCATTAAGGGACGGGGAGAGGGGCCGGATGTGAAAGAAACACACAGCGGGGCTTGAGAAGGAAAGAGACACAAACAAAGGAGCTGGGAAGAATAAAAGACACCAATGGGCTGGGAGAAAAGGAGTCACACAAAGGGGCTGGGAGGAGTAAGACACAAAATGTGGGAGGATGTAAGAGTCATACAAAGAGGAGAGATAGGAGACACACAAAGGCAAAAATAGGAGATAAAATACACTAAAGGGAGTCAGATATTTAAAAGACGGGATAAGAAACACAAAAGGGAGGTTAAGAGGCACATGGATGAAGATGTTTTTGGGGGGGCGGAAAAATGCATCTTCGCCTATGTACCCAAAATTCTTTGCACCGGCCCTGAGAGAGAGTGTCAGGGAGAGGAGCCTGCTACCCCCTCTCCCCAGCGGCAGGTTACAGTTCAGAGAGAGGAGCTTGTTACACCCTCTCTCCAGCGGCAGCCTAACCCACCAAGGGGAGATGTTACACCCCCCAACAGTGCAGATGGGACCGTAGTCTTTGCACTTGCAGCACAAGGGGTAGGGATGGTCGGTCCTGTCCCCCAGCCCCAGAGCGGTGTACCCAGAGGGGAGACGGTCGGTCTCCCCCTCCCACAACCAGGCTCCAACCAGGCTACTTCAGTGGTAGCGCTGGCACCAGGGCAGAGTACCGCTGGTCTCTGCCCACTCAGCAACCCACCAAGGCAGTCCACGAGCTCCCCGCACAGCCGTGGTGAGGAACCTGGACCTGGACAAGCTGCTACTTTATCCAGGTGGAGTAAGCATTTATTGTGGGTGGGAGGTACTGCTGTTTGTGCTTCGTGGGTGGGTTGCTGGACTAACCAGGGCACTGACCGGCAGGAGGTCAGATACCCTGTTAGTCTGGGGGGTAAAGGGGAGAAGTGTGGCGAAACCGACCTTGCCACGTGTCCTTGGAGGGGGCTGCTTGCCCGCCTCTTACCTTTAGACTATGGCCCCTGTACTTTTTCCCTGGTTTGTGCCTTTCTGCGGACTGTTAAAGCCATGCTACCCCAGATAGCTATGCCATGGAGCCCAGCCGTATACTGAAAGACTGTATGAAAGACTTTGACTCCATGGCGATTGAACTGCATGTATGTGATCTGAGCACCATCCGGTAATAACGTGCGCTCAGATCTAAGCTATCTGGGGATAGGTAGAATGTCTGTATTTTATGTATAAATGTAACCTTGTGTATTTTATTGTATTTTACTGTCTTTTGTCTGCCATGTGTGTAATGGAGTTTGCCTCTGTCCTGGGAGATAATTGGATTACTTCTCCAATTATCTCCAGGCCCGGGAGGAAGGATTGTGATGCATTGTGGGTTGTAACTGTTATTTGATTGGTTATTTTATACCTCCCTGTGGGCGGTCCTGTATGTGCAAGACTGTAATAAAAACCAGGCTGGGTGTGCCAGCAGTGTTGTTCCTGTTTAACCCTCAAAGTGAAGTGTCGTCTCATCCTTGGGGGGAATTTGACTGTATGCCGATTGCCAGGAGTGTAAGCTGTTCGTAGGGCTTTTCCTGTTCGGCTGCTTCCAGGGTTCGTGTGTCTGCTGTTCGAGAGTTGGTGAATATGTGCAAGTTGGAGTTCGGGAGGTTGGTGATTGCAGTAGCTGCTGCTCTATCTGGAAGGGGATTATCGCCTAAACGGTTTTTATCCCCTTGTGAGCGAAACGGTCCGTTACAACACCCTTAACCAATCAGTGGACAGTGGACTTTGATACAAAATTATTCCAGATGCATCACCAATCATAGTTTACAAACACCTCTCAAGTAGCCATTGGACCAGAAGAGACCTTGTAAGCATCTTAGCATCATCACAAACTCCTTCAGCATTCCTCATCCTGAATACCGTATATACTCGAGTATAAGCCGAGTTTTTCAGCACATTTTTTGTGCTGAAAAACCCCAACTCGGCTTATACTCGAGTCAGTCTGTATTATGGCAATTTACATTGCCATAATACAGACTGGGGGCTGGCAGAGCTGTTACTTACCTCTCCTGCACCTCCTGTCAGCTTTCTCCTCCTCCGCGCCGGTCCGTGCAGCACCTCGGTCAGCTCCCAGTGTAAGTCTCGCGAGAGCCGCGAGGTCATAGTGCGGCTCTCGCGAGACTTACAGTGTGAGCTGAGAGAAGAGCTGCACGGCCCGGCGCGGAGGAGGAGAGAGCTGACAGGAGCTGCAGGAGAGGTAAGTAACAGCTCTGCCAGCCACCCTCCTCCCCCCCACTGAACTGCCAATGCCACTGGTCCACCAGGGATTGAGAGCCCCCCTCCCTGCCATGTATCAAGCAGGGAGGGGGGACAACAAAATAAATAAATATAATAATACATAAATATAAATAATAATAAAAGAATAATTAAAAAAATAATATAACGAAAAAATTTAAATAATATTAATTAATAATAAAAAAATATAAATAATAATAAAAAATAATTAAAAAAAATAATAATATAACAAAAAATTTAAATAATTTTTTTTTTTATAAAAATGCCCACCCCCCACCAAGGCTCTGCAACACAAACACACACTGCATCACACACACACACTGCACTCATACACACACACTGCATTCACACACACACACACTGCATTCACACACACACACTGCACTCATACACACACACTGCACTCATACACACACACTGCACTCATACATACACACTGCACTCATACACACACACTGCACTCACACACACACACTGCACTCACACACACACTGCATTTATACACACACTGCACTCATACACACACACTGCATTCATACACACACACTGCACTCATACACACACACTGCATTTATACACACACTGCACTCATACACACACACTGCACTCATACACACACACTGCATTCATCATATACACACACTGTAAATAAATATTCAATTAATATAATTTTTTTAGGATCTAATTTTATTTAGAAATTTACCAGTAGCTGCTGCATTTTCCACCCTAGTCTTATACTCGAGTCAATACGTTTTCCCAGTTTTTTGGGGTAAAATTAGGGGCCTCGGCTTATATTCGGGTCGGCTTATACTCGAGTATATACGGTATGTTCTCTTTGGGCTAGGGATTCATATCTATAGACAGCCATTACATGAGCAGCTGTCTTTCTTTCTATAGTACTCTCTATGATACTATGTATAGATCTAACCACTAATGGAATTAGGCAGGGCAGAAAGAGACATAAGAATATAATAAATACTACTCCTCCTACTAACGCCTTATACCCTCCAAGCTGCTCATACCAACTTCCAAACCAACTACTAGGATTATACCCATTCCAGAAGTGAGTAGGTACATGCGTCAGTTTAACTGCCACCCCTTCATCATTTATGTGCAAACAACAGTTGCTGAGATTAAACTTTCCGCATACACCTCACTCTACTGCTAATAGGTAGTCCAGAGCTAATCTATTTTGATAGATGGCTGATCTCATCCGAGTATTTTGCTGAGCTAGAAGATTAAGTGCTTGAGCTGTCTCATTAGTGATAATCTCAACCACCGCCTGTAGCAGGGACGTTTTAGCCGCAAGGCAAACAAGGCATTTGCCTTGGGCGGCAATTTCCAAATGTCCAGGGCAAATGCCTTGTTAGCCTGGCGGCTAACTGACATGCCAGTCGGGCGGGCGGCACTGGCGAGGGAGCTCTCTGTTCAGCATCCTCGCGCGCCGCAGAGTGAGGCTGGGAGCCGGAATATGACGTCATATTCCGATTCCCGGCAACACTCTGCGGCACGCGAGGGAGCTGAGCAGACAGCTCAGAGGAAGTGCTCCCTCGCCAGCCCCCGCCCAGCAGCCACTGCACCCCCTGGGAGAAAGAGAACCCCCAGCATTCCAAAGGTAAAGAGGCTGGGGGGGGGGGTTAAATAAAAAATAAAAAAATGTGTTACTGTGAGTGAGTGAGTGTGTGTGTATGTCTGTTAGTGTATGTCTGTTAGTGTGTGTCTGTTAGTGTGTGTGTGTGTCTGTTAGTGTGTGTGTGTGTGTCTGTTAGTGTTTGTGTCTGTTAGTGTGTGTGTCTGTTAGTGAGTGAGTGTGTGTCTGACTGTGTGTGTGTGTCTGTTAGTGTGAGTGTGTTTGCCTGTGAGTGTGTGTCTGTTAGTGAGTGTGTGTGTGTCTGTTAGTGAGTGTGTGTTTGTCTGTTAGTGAGTGTGAGTGTGTTTCTGTTAGCTAGTGTATGCGTATCTATCAGTGAATGTGTGTGAGTGTGTCTGTTAGTGTGAGTGTGTCTGTTAGTGTGTATCTGTTAGTGAGTGTGTGTGTGTGTGTGTGTGTCTGTTAGTGTGAGTGTGTTTGCCTGTGAGTGTGTGTCTGTTAGTGAGTGTGTGTTTGTCTGTTGGTGAGTGTGAGTGTGTTTCTGTTAGCTAGTGTATGCGTATCTGTCAGTGAATGTGTGTGTGTGTATTTAGAAGGCGGGGCGGGGGGATGGAGGGCGCCTGAGTTTTGTCCTGCCTAGGGCAGCACAAAACCAGGATACACCACTGGCCTGTAGTCTTATAATACGGTTGAGCATATATATTTGGGTTCTATATCCATAGGTACCATCTTCTGCCGAAGTAGCAGGTCCATAATAATTAATAATGCGTTGGGGAGGCCACTCATCATCTTCCCAGCTACCTATATTCAAGGATGCTCGCTTCTTTTTATGATTTACATCATAAACTTTAACTCCCAAGGTCTCTCCTGTCTCAATTGGCAACAAGAAGAAGGATGGTTTGAGCATACCTAATACACATGCCCTTTTCCAATATTGTGGTAACTCTGAATATGCTTTCTTACCACAGATCCAATATAAATTCGCTGGGGCTTTCCAATTGGATGTAGCAGATAAGTCAAACCATACCTCATTTAAATGGGTGTAATTGGCAAACGGATTAGTAGGCTCTGAGACATTTGAAGCTGACCACCAAGCAGTATCTTTAGTATCAGCATTATAGGCTTTCTGTCCTAGACATATTAACTCGCCAACAGGTGTGGTAGCCCTTTCCTGGCTAAACATACATGACCTATAATAAAGGTTTTTAACCGCCACTCTGATTTACCTCTAGTACTTACTTGATGATCAGACTGAGAAAGTATTTGTTGTTCATCTGTCTCAGAACCAGGGTACCATACTTCCTTTGCCTCCCATGGCCACTGGTCTCCCATATTAGTACCTCCACATACAAAGCAATTAGTTACATTAAGACTACCCGCAATACTCTCAGCCAAATCAATAAATAGGTTCTTAACATTATGGGGAATTTTATCCTCAACACTCATCTCCTCATAGAAGGAATGAAAAACCTGATGAGTTTGAGTTGCTATCGTCTCAGTTTCAAGTCCTACATATATTATGATCCCTGGATCTACTCCTGTGCCATATATTTGGAACCAGGCCCGGACTGGCCATCGGGCACACCGGGCAAATGCCCGGTGGGCCGCGGTGGCCGTGGCCGGCAGGGGAGGTCCCAGGATCTCCCCTGCCGGTCTATGCAGGGCCGGCACTATCCGAGCGCCGGCCCCGCTGTCTTCCATGGAGGGCCGATGGGGAGATCAAAGATCTCCCTCACCGGCCCATTTAAATAGACCTGCGGCTGGGGAGGGAGGGAGAGACCCGGCGGAGCTCTGTCTTGCAGCTCCGCCGGGTTTCTCTCGCGAGATCCGGAGCGTTGCCATGGCAACGCCCCGATCTCGCGAGAGAGTTCACTCACCACTGGACCACCAGGGATGGTGTGCGAGTGCCGGTGCCCCCCCTCCCAGCTACCACGTGCCTGTCCCCCCCTCCCAGGCTAAAGGTAAGAAGGGAGGGGGGGGGTTTAGTTTTTTTTTTGCTTAGTTTTTATTTTATTTTTTTATATATTTACCCCCACTTAATTTTTTATTTGTTTATTTACCCCCCAACACACAACATTTATACACAGCACTATCACACTCAGCATTCTCAGCACTCACACAACACTCTCACACACATCACACCCAGCACTCTCACACACATCATAGCACTCTCACACACATCATAGCACTTTCACACACATCATAGCACTTTCACACACAGCACTCTCACACACATCATAGCACTCTCACACACAGCACTTTCACACACATCATAGCACTCTCACACACAGCACTTTCACACTCAGCACTCACACACATCACACGCAGCACTCTCACACACAGCACTATCACACCCAGCACTCACAACACACAACACTCACACACAGCACTCTCACACACAGCGCAGCACTCTCACACATCATAGCACTCTCACACACATCACACGCAGCACTCTCACACACATCATAGCACTCTCACACACAGCACTCTCACACACATCATACACAGCAATCTCACACATCGCAGCACTCTCACACACATCATAGCACTCTCACACACATCATAGCACTCTCACACACATCATACACAGCAATCTCACACATCGCAGCACTCTCACACACATCATAGCACTTTCACACACAGCACTTTCACACTCAGCACTCTCACACACATCACACAACACTCTCACACACAGCACTCAGCACTCAGGCACATCACTCTCACACACATCACACACAGCACTATCACACTCAACACTCATACACAGCACTATCACAATCAGCACTCACACACATAACACACAACACTCACACACAGCACTCTCACACACATCATACACAGCACTATCACACTCAGCACTCACACACACTAAAACAGACCTTATTACACAATACCACACCATGACCAGCTCACTCTGCACAAACGTAATACCACAAACAGGCTCCAAACACATGCACAATACTCTTTCCTGGCCCTTTTGTCTCCTAGTATCCATTTATAGAGACACCAGAGACAAGTTGCAAGGAAACAGTGCAAGCATGTTATTAAATTTGCTTGCACTGTGCAGAACAAATACAGGGCTTTTTTCTCATGCTAGAGTTCTTCAGCAGAGCTCTGCGCATGGTCTGCCCTGGAAGAGCATTGAACCAACATGCTCACTTTGAGAGGGAGCGTGTTTGTCATGAGTGATGACAAAACACACCCTCTCTGCCCCGCCCCCTTCTTAGTGGGCCGCTGTGATAAAAAAATGCCCGGGCTGAATTTTTTTCCCAGTCCGGCCCTGTTTGGAACCCAAATAGATTTCCAAACTTATCAATAAAATGTTGTGGATTAGAGATGGTCATATGGACACGATTACATTCCATAGACTTACAGTGTGGTGTAGTGGGCAACCTTTAGATAATCATATCTTGATCCACTGTTTTTCCCCAGGTCGCCCACCCTACACAAGACCAATATGGACAAAAATTTAAATCCCTATTTGGGCAATCAGGATCAGTAGATCTTTTACTGGGACATAAATATTTATCATTAAACCCATAAGTTCGTTCCCATTTAAGATTACCACATACATTCCAAGGTTTTCCACTACCAGAGATCGCCTTACATCAAATAGTAGAATGCCCGTAGAAAGTATGGTATTTATCACAGTCCTATTTATCAAGGTCCCCTGGGAGTTACTGTTCCGAATTACCAACCAAATTGTACAAGATTGGAATTGGGGATCAAAACATTTAGGCTTTCCTGATATTGGTTTGCACACACTGTAATCTATATCTAAATATCTACACTTAGATACAGATCCCATACACTCATACTGTGAGTGCCAAATGAGAGTTTGGGATATTTGGTTACCTGTTTTCATAGTCGTAATGCAGCTAACACAACTCTGAATGTCCTCATCTTTACCTTCCTGAAAAATCACAAAAATGCCTAAACACATAATATAACATATTATTTCAGAAGTCCTCATTTCTACTCTTCGACCGTGTGATGGCACCTCAGCTTCCCGATTGTGAGGGCTGCATGGATTGTCATTCTTCTGATCCTCACTTTTCTTCACAGAGGTCCCTTCGAGACACTCTGGCTATGACACGTAACTAGGTGGTCAGGCTTTATTATGGCCGTCAAAACACCTACTTGCTGATATCTGTTGTTACTTTCAACTAAGATGTCCCAATATCTCCTCGTATTATTTCTCACTCCGACTGAGTTACCCGCTTTAACCGGATCTTGCAAGGATTTTCAGAATCTGGAATAGCTTGCCAAGAATCTGCCGCTGGTTTAACCCTAGAATGATGAATCCACGGAGTCACTTCTGCCACCTTTACAGCTGTTGGAGTAGATAAAAGAACAACATAAGGACCCCTCCACTTTGGACCTAATGGAACAATATTCCATTCTTTTATCCACACTTGATCTCCCGGTTGATAGGAATGAACAGGTGGATATATGTTCACAGGTAACCTATCTTGCACCCATTTCTGTACTTCTTCCATAGTTTTACCCAACTCTACAACCTGCTGCCGAGTAATTCCTTCACCCAACTGATTCAAGTCCCCCCTTAGATTACAGAGTATGGGAGGTGGACAGCCATACACGATTTCAAAGGGAGACAGACCCATTCTTCTGGTAGGAGTACTATGTATCTGCAACAGGGCTATTGGCAAAAGGACATTCCACTTGAGCTGAGTTTCCTGACACATTTTAGCCAATTGGGTTTTTATTGTTCTGTTCATCCTTTCCACCTTTCCAGAACTCTGAGGTCTATATGCTGTATGAAGTTCCCACTTAATACCAAGCACATGAGTCAATTGTTGTAAACACTGATGGATAAAGGCTGGCCCATTGTCTGATCCGATAGAACACGGAAGTCCATATCTGGGTATAACTTTTCGCAACAGAAATTGTACAACTTCTCCTGCCTTTTCTGTATGAGTTGGACAAGCTTCTACCCAACCTGAGTAGGTACACACAGCTACCAACAAGTAACGATATCCCCCAGATTTAGGCATTACAGTGTAGTCTATTTGCAAATCTGACATTGGGAGTCCTCCCATATATTGAACTCCAGGGGGTTTGACAGGGCCTTGTCTTGCATTGTTTCGAGCACACAAAACACATCTTCGAACAATAGCTTGAGTAAGATTGGATAATCTTGGTATGTAGAAATGTTTCCTGAGAGATTCTTCCATACTATCTCTTCCTGAATGTGTACCATAATGGAAGTTCTGAACAATCTCTATAGCCAGAGATGTTGAAATAACTATTCTTCCATCTTCTAACTGATACCAATTATTCTCCAAGTATTTCCCAGCTTCAATCTTCAACCACTCCATCTCATGGGTTGTATATATCGGAGTCCATTGAGACAGAGGTGCCGGCACAAGGGCAGCAATATACCCCACATATTCCTCTTGCCGGATTCAGCGGCATGTTTTGCTGCACTATCGGCCATGCGATTTCCTTTTACTACATCACTATCACCTTTCAGATGTGCCCTGCAATGTATAATACTGACTTCCTTGGGTTCCCATACCGCCTCTAACAGTTGGAGTATTTTTGCTGCATACTTGATTTCTTTCCCTTCTGAATTCAACAATCCCCTTTCTTTATACAATGCTCCATGGGCATGGGTGGTTAGAAAAGCATATTTCGAATCTGTGTAAATATTCACTCTCAAACCTTCAGCTAATTGCAAGGCCCTTGTTAATGCAATCAGTTCCGCCTTCTGTGCTGATGTCCCTTTCGACAGTGGCCGTGTTTCTATCACCTTGTCTATGGTTGTTACCGCGTACCCTGCATAACGTATACCTTCTTTCACATAACTACTACCATCCGTATAATACTGTATGTCTGGATTCTGGATGGGGAATTCATGAAGATCAGGCCTGCTTGAAAACACTTCATCCATTATCTCCAAACAATCATGTTGACTTTCAGTAGTCTGGGGCAGAAGGGTAGCTGGATTCAAATTATTGACAGTTTCAAGGTGTACTCTTGGATTTTCACATAACATAGCTTGATATTTGGTCATTCGACTGTTGCTAAACCAATGATTTCCTTTGCAATCCAATAGGGTCTGTACTGCATGGGGTACTCGCACATAGAGTTCCTGACCCAATGTGAGCTTGCCAGCTTCTGCTACCAATAGGGCAGCAGCGGCCACTGCTCGCAGACAAGGTGGAAGACCACTGGCCACTGCATCCAACTGTTTGGACATATAAGCTACAGGTCTTTGCCATGATCCCAAATACTGAGTTAATACTCCCACATCCATTCTTCTTTGCTCATGTACGTACAGATAGAAAGGACGCGTGTGATCTGGTAGACCTAGGGCTGGGGCACTCATAAGTGCTTTCTTAACATCCTCAAATGCCATCTGTTATTCAGAGGTCCACAAAAAGGGGTCATATTCTGTGCCTTTCACAGCTTCATATAGAGGTTTTGCCGGTATCGCATAATTAGGAATCCATATCCTACAAAATCCTGCTGCTCCTAAGAATTCTCGCACTTGTCTTCTATTCTTAGGTATAGATATCCGACACACTGCTTCTTTTCTTTCAGGTCCCATTATTCTTTGACCTTCGGAAATATGGAATCCTAAATATTTAACAGTTGACTGGCACAATTGCGCTTTCTTCCTTGATACCTTGTATACCTTGTATCATGCTCTCCATAGAATGTGAAGCAAATCATAAGTTGCTTGTTGGCATATCTCTTTAGTAACAGCTGCTGTCAAAAGATCAACCACGTATTGAAGCAATACACATTCTCCTGGGATGGACTTGAAATCTTGCAAATCCTGACTTAATGCAGATCCAACTAGGGTAGGTGAATTCTTGAATCCTTGAGGTAGTCTGGCCCAGGTCATCTGACGCTTTGAACCTCTAACAGCAACTTCCCATTGGAAAGCAAAGATACACTGACTCTCAGCAGCAATCATAAGGCAAAAGAAAGCATCCTTAAGGTCTAGAACTGTGAAGCCCCACCTGGTATCAAAGCAAGCAGATTATAAGGGTTGGGTACAACTGGGTGTATATTGACTACTGCATCATTAACTGCTCTCAAATCTTGTACAGGGCGACATTCATCTATGTTTTTCTTAGCCTTTTGAGGTATATGATACTGACGTAGGCTCACAGGGTTTACACTTGTCATTATTGAGTAGAAGCACCATTCTTCTTCCCTTGGCACCGATACCGCCATTATGCCTGGTAATCCATTAAACCTCAGAGACGTTGATCCATTGGGTAGAAAAGTTATAATAGATCTCGTTCTAGAAGTTGAATCGGACACTCTGGCATATATAGGAACTGGTGCTTCACCAAATGGCCTCCCAGAATGCAAGTGCGACTTTTAACCCCTTAAGACCGCATGGCGTTCTATGCCGTCCCTATTTGGGCGGCTCTAAACGGCGCAGGGTGGCATAGAATGCCCTGAGCAGTCTTACCTCTCACGTGGCCGGCGGCACATGGCCGCTGCAGTTCATGGTCGGGGGGCATGCCTGGCCCCCCAGGCAGCCCCCCTGTGCCTGGAGATGGTGGTCTGCAGCTTCCGATCGCAGTGACAGGCTGTCACTGCAATCGGTATTCACCATGTGTCAGACAATTTGAAATCGGCTGATACATGGAGCTGCGGCATTTTCACTCTGCCGATCGCGGTCGAGGGACATGCCTGGCCCCCCAGTCAGTGACCGCATTCTGCTCAGCCTGATCGCAGTGACAGGCTGTCTCTGCGATCTGAATGCATGGACAGCCTCTCCCAGCAATGTCTCCCGTGTAAAACAGTACCCCCCATGTACAGGTTTTACTTGCAAAACAGAATATTCAAGGATATAATCTTTCAATGTAGGGTAATAACTGCTTGATCCAAGGATAAATCTGACTGCCATTCTGGGGTCAAGAAGGAATTGTTTTCCTAGCTTGTTGCAAAATTGTGTTTCAAACTGGGTTTTTTTGCCTTCTTTTGGATCAACAGCAAAAAACAAATGTGAGGAAGGCTGAACTTGATGGATGCAAGTCTCTTTTCAGCTATGTAACTATGTAACTATGATGGCATACCATTTGCAAAAGTAGACAACCCAAGGTATTGCAAATGGGGTATGTTCAGTCTTTTTTAGTAGCCACTTAGTCACAAACACTGGCGAAAATTGGCGTTCAAATTAGTTTTTTGCATTTTTCACACACAAACAAATATTAACGTTAACTTTGGCTGGTGTTTGTGACCAAGAGGCTACTAAAAAAGACTGGACATACCTTGGATTGTCTACTATTGCAAATGGTATGCCATCATGAGGGTAATTCTCATTCCTGGGCTACCATACAGTCTCAAAGGCAACGTAACCAATCTAGCGAATTTCAATGTGAAAAGACTGAAAAGTGTAACATGCTATATTTGACCCTGTAACTTTCCAAAACACCATAAAACCTGTACATAGGGGTGTTTTATTGCAGTAAAAGCAAACAGTATTATGACATTTAAAGTTAAAATGTCACGTAGAACTAAGAACATTTTAAAAAATATTATTTTCTCTCATTCTTTTATATTTTATTCATATTAAATTATGTTCCATACCTAAATATTTTATGTTAAATGAAAGCCCTGTTTCCCCTGAATATAATGATATATAATAAGTGTGGGTGCATTTAATATGAAAGAGGTAAATTATTGTTGAACAAACATATAGTAAAATTTTGTTTGTTTACATTTTTTTTTGGATCACAACTTGTACATTTGGCTGCGGTCTTAAGGGGTTAAGAACCGGTCTGGCTGCGCTTCTCCCAGTAGCTCCTATCACAGTTATAGTTTTTCCTGAAGGTGGAGCCATCAGTTTAGTCACCACAAAATGTTCAGCACCAGTGTCAATCATGAAAGAACTTCTCTTTCCCCCTATTGCTACATCGACCATAGGCTCCGCTCGGCCAAGGGGGATGGAGCCCGGTTGGTATCAATAGTCTTCCATGATAGTGTCAGCCAGACCCACAAAATCTCTATCCTCTCTATCTCTTGGTCTCTGAGTAGGTGGATAATATCTATCTCCTTGAACACTCCCTCTACTATTCCCACCGTTCCCTCCAAAACTCCCTCTTCCTCTATAACTACCACTATAACCTCCCCGTACTCTTCTCTCTCCTTGTCAATTATTTTCATAATGCTCTCTCTGTGGACACTCATTCTTCCAATGTCCTTCCTCTCTACAAAGCGCACATTGATTCCTACTTAAAGGTCCCTTACTCAGCATATTCTCGACTCCTTTATTCACTGTCTTTCTACACTTGTGATAGCTACCGCTAGCATATCTGCCTTCTTCCTCATTTTACGTTCTTCCTCGCTTTATCTCAGTTTCCCTATTCATATATACTTAATTTGCGATCTCCATTAGCTGTGATATGGACATCCCTACAAATCCCTCTTACTTTTGCAATTTTCTTTTAATATCACCTTGGGCCTGGCTGACAAATGCTGAGTTAATCATTCGAGAATTCTCAGGGGCCTCTGGATTAAGAGGAGTATACAATCTATATGACTCCAATAATCTTTCATAAAAGGCACTAGGTGACTCATCAACCTTTTGCAACACCTCAGCCGTCTTTGACATATTGATTGCCTTTTTCCCTCCTGCCTTCATGCCAGCAATAATGGCTTCCCGATAAGCCCTTAAATGTCAGCACCATTCACATTCCAATTTGGGTCAACATTTGGATAATGGGCTGCAGCCCACGCAGCTGGATTGGCCTGATTTTGAGTACGGGCCGTTTCCTCAAGCGCTTTAATAGCCGCTTGATTAATCCGGGTCCTTTCCTCACAATTAAATAAAGTTAATAATAATTGCTGGCAATCGGCCCAGGTGGGATTGTGTGTTTGTACAATAGAGGTAACCAAATCTGTCATGACTTGAGGTTTGTCGGTATACGAAGAGTTATGAGTCTTCCAATTTAATAGATCAGTTGTGGTGAAGGGGACATAGACAAACACTGGATCTGCCCGTTGTATTTGGCCATTTTCGTCAACGTGTGTTGGGCCCAGTGTAAGTCGGAGGGGCATTTGGTAATGTCGGGGTTGAAGGGTACCATTCATCTGTCGGGTTAATATAGGACTTCAGCAAGGCTGTTTTATAGTAAGTTCCGGTCTAGAGGTAGTAAGGTAAGGAGAATGAGGCGGGTTAATTTTACCGGGCGGAAGTTCAGTCAACAGGATGTTGCGGGCCGGGCTGGGAGGAGCCTGACCAGGAACCAGAAGTGACGTTAATTCCAAATATTTATAACTTGTGGAGGAAGGTAATGGAAGGGTAGGACTTAGGGCAAGTGGGCTGGGCTCTAAACTAGATGAATGAGTGGGCAGGGACAATGGAGAAGGGGGATTGGCAACACCAGCAACACCTCCTCTAACCTTAGAGGAGGAGTAAGGGGGTGGGGAGGGAAGTTCAGACTCAGAGAGAGAGTCTAAAATGGGCGGGGTTGTGGCCCTGATGGACAGGCGAGTCCTGGCCACCATGAGGCGACATTGCTCCTCGTGGCATACCTTAATCCATTTAGGCAATTCTTCCACAATCTGTTTCCAACAATCAATATACGGAAACTGATCATAGAATTCAGGCCTACTAGATACAACCGCGTGCACACGTTGTACTAGAGTTAGATCAAGACTACTACATGGAGGCCATGCGGTCACCAAGATAGGCCACTCTCTACTACATAATGCAGTCAAACGCTTTGGGGATAATTTCACCCCAAAATCACAAACTTTATATCCCTTTTCAAAGTTTTTCAACATACACGACAAGGGATCAACAATCTTTGAGTCAGAGGCACCCATACTGGCAACGGAGCGTCTAATACAAAGAAACACAATACCCCAAACACACTTCCAACGATCACACTTGTTTCCCTGGCAACAGCACCACGTGGCACAGTTGCTAGGACAAAACAACAGCACATGGAGAAACAAAATAGTATAAGAACAGCCAGGTGCAAACCATATAAACACTCCCTCAAGTGCTTTAAATATTCAAATGTATATAGAATATAGAATGCACACTATAACAATCTCAAAAAAACTTAGCTTTATTATGTACAAAAAAGTACCAGAGTGAAAACATATAAGAAAAGATAAACAAAGTGACAGAAGCAAGGGCAAACACAATAAAACAATAATAAATTACCACAAAAATTCTTACAAGCCTCAAGACAAAAACACGAGTCACCAAACCCCCCCAATGTTTCGGCACCAACTGGCTGCCTTTATCAAGGGTACCTGTATCCATGTTCAAATGTGTCTGCTTATAAAGCCCTCTTACAGCTGATGGCCATCAGCACAAAATTGTTACCAGCTCAGGAAGTGACATCATCACCTCAACTCCTGGCACAATATTTTAATAGTAACATTTTAATATCAAATCAAAACTGATTGGGTGCACTGAAAACATATATGGAGTAAAAAGAGTCATGGGACCTAAAATAATAATAACAGATGTTAATATTCTAATAACCAACCTCTATAGACAATAAGTGTACTCCCACTTTATCCGGTGTCCATAACCGCCATCTTACTTATTGGCAAAACACACACATAAATATGCTCCACAGGCATCACAGCCACTGCTGCGCGCAACGATAGTCCGCGCATGCGTTCTATAATGAGTGCAGCGCTTAGTAACATCCTGCTCGCGCATGCGCATAACAGCAAACTGACGCGCATAGCAACATCCTAACTGATCCTAAAATTTATATAAACACAATTCGCTATAGTATAGAATACAAAATTATATATATATATATATACATATATATATATATATATATATACATATACATGATGGGTCATCATAACCATAACATGAAGCCATTCAACGTATATGATGATATATTCTAATTGATTCAGTATTTTCCGGCACTCTAATATCACAAACATCATGGTCCAAATAGCTACTGCAGCTTCAATCTATAAAAGGAAATAAAAACAAAACATAAAGATACAGACAAAACACAGGCAGAGTAAAACATCGTCAGGATTCTAGAAATGGTCATAGATCCTTATCCTCATTCAGACCCTTAGGGTACAAAGTCTGCAGCTCATAAATCCAGTATACCTCACGTTGTTTAAGCATAACCACTTGCGAAATGCCTCCTCTACTGGGTTTAATCACCTCCAAAATCATGTACCGCAATTGGGAAACTGTATGTCTTTTCTCAGCGAAGTGCCTGGCCACCGGATATTGCATCTTATTCGTCCGTCTGCCACTCTTGTGTTCCCTAATCCTTATAGTGAGCGTACGCGTGGTTTCACCCACATACGCTAATCCACACGGGCATTTGAGCATATATACCACAAACTGCGACTGGCAATTACAAAATTCCCGAATCGGGTACCTCCTACCCGTCCTCGGGTGTGGAAAATGGTCTCCCGTAATCACCCCATTGCAGTTAATACAGTGCCCACAGTGGTACATACCCGGTGCCGCAGAAAGCCAGGTGTCAGCTGTATCCATCTTCCCCTGTAGATTGACGTTCTTCATTAAATGGTCCCTTAGGCTCTTGTGTCACTTAAATGAAAACAAAGGTCTCTCATTAAAACAGGGGAGAAGTTTAGGAACAGATTGCAAAATTTTCCAGTGCTTATTAATGATGTGTTTAACCTCACTGAAGTGAGTCGAATATGTTATCACACATGGAATGCCTTTATTGCTATCCCTAGCCCTTTTCTGCAAGAGGGTATTTCTAGAAAGCATTTTTGCCCTATCCCTGCATCCAGTAACCACATCCGTCTCATATCCTCTAGAAGAGAATGCTTTCACCAATTGTTCAGCCCTGATGTCATATTTAACTTCATCAGACACTATTCTACGTGCCCTGACAAACTGGCCGTATGGTAAATTCTTAATAAATGATACCAGGTGAAAGGAATCCGCATGTAGGTACGAAACCCGATCTGTGGGCTTCTGGTACAGATCAAATGATAAACATCCAAAAAATGCATCTCATGAGGATCATATTCCAACATAAAGGAGATGGTGTCCAAACAACCATCAAGTCTCTCTTTGAAAACCATAAGATCATCCACATTACCTGTCCAAAAAAAGAAAATATCATCTATATACCTGAGCCACAACCTCACATAGTGCGTAAAGTCCTGATCTCGGTATACAAAAGCATCCTCAAAAGCTGCCATAAATAGATTGGCATACGTCGGTGCTACATTTGACCCTATCGCTGTACCCTGTATCTGGAGGTAATATTTACCCTCGAAAACAAAGTAGTTCTTATACACCACTAATGACAACAATCAACAAGTAAGCCCCTGTATGCCTCGCTCATATCCATACCCTGCATTGCACCAAATACCGCCTCAATACCTTCCTCATGTGGTATGGAGGTATATAGGCTGTTAACATCCATGGTGCACATCAAGGAACCATCGGGTATATCCCCCATCATTTCAAGCTTGCGGATAAAATCCGTAGTATCCTGCACAAAAGAGTGCGTCTCATTCACTAATGGTTGCAGATGTATATCCACAAATTTAGATAAGAGCTGCAAAATCGACCCACACCCAGAAACAATGGGGCGCCCAGGTGGATTCCACAAATCCTTATGGATCTTAGGCAACAAGTAGATGAAAGGGGTCTTAGGGTTATCCACATTGAGAAAATTAAAATCTCTCTTCTCAATCAACCCATCCTCTAAAGCCTTCCTAGTAATTCCATCTATTATAGCACATAGCTCACCTGCTGGGTCACCATCAAGAATCCTGTAATGGTGCATATTTGGCAATTGCCGATCCATTTCTGCTATATATTTTTGAGTATCCATAACCAGCAGGGCACCTCTCTTGTCAGCTGGCCTAATCGATAGAGAGTTGTCCTCTTTCAGCTCACGAAGTGTCAACATCTCACTGCTATTTAAATTGGATTTATGCTTCCCTTTCCATTGGATCTTATCTATATCCATCTGGCAGGATCTGACGAAAGTCTCGATACTGGCATTAGTCAGAGGAGGAAGAAATCTACTCTTAGGTCTGCACTTCACTCGATCATATTTAGCAGACTCTGCTTTCACCCTCTGCTGATCTTGGTCCATCTGGTAATCCTGTAAATGAAAGAATCCCTTTAAACAAACCATCCGGAAAAAACGCTCCATCTCAATATCGGTATATAATTTATCACCAGAGTAAGTAGGTACAAACCCAAACCCTCTTTCTAAAACACTTACTTGTGATGGAGTCAACGTTTTACTCGAGATATTGATTACCAGCGTCTTGTCTGCTGTCTCATCCTCCCTGGATATCTCTTATTGGATTCGGTTATTACAGGCGCTGTTACTTTCCTGTTTACTCTTTCTCCTCCTCCTACCGCATCTCGTTCTTGAGCTCTTCCTAAAAAACAAACGTGGGTGCTAGATTCTGAATCACCCGATGTTCCCTCAGGGTCAGATAGACTAGTGTCATTAGCATTCCTATTTCTCCTTTGGAAATTACGTGGCTCACGTTGTCTCCAAAAATACACTTTATCCTCTAAATAGTCAACCGTATCCCTACAAAACTTATCCATTTTCCTCTCAAGCACTTCTTAGCACTTCCCTATGTTTGCGTAACCGGGAGGAAATCGCTACCAATTTATCTTCTATCACTGCTTTCTCACCCATCTCAAACAACTTTTTCTTGGTATCACTAAGCAGACCTTCTATTTCAACCAAATCCTGTTGCAATCCTTCTACTGTCAATGCTATGAGATCCAAACTACACTTGTTTAGGATTTTGTACCAATTCACACAAAAATCCTTACGAGCTTTACAAAAATATGGTCTAATATTAAGCCTTAGACCCCTTGGTATTCTCTTGACCCTAAGGTATTCAACAAGCGTTTATGTATCTTTATGTTTTGTTCTTATTTCCTTTTATAGATTGAAGCTGCAGTAGCCATTTGGACCATGATGTTTGTGATATTAGAGTGCCGGAAAATACTGAATCAATTAGAATATATCATCATATACGTTGAATGGCTTCATGTTATGGTTATGATGACCCATCATGTATATATATATATATATATATATATATATATATATATATATAATTTTGTATTCTATACTATAGCGAATTGTGTTTATATAACTTTTAGGATCAGTTATGTACTTAATATACGGATAATATTGAGTGATGATACCCACGACTACGAGAGCTTTTTGCCATGAGTAGTGTTTTCCTGTGGGTGGTATGATGTTATTTATCTATGTGAACCCTATGTGGTTGACATGGGTATGTATAGTGTACAGATTGATGAAGTTGATGTGACAACAATTATTCTAATATGGTATATATTTATAATGAATTCTTTAATAATATTGATATATTTATAGAATGATATATGCTTGTGATGTAATTTCTGAATATGTTGTTGTATATTTAAATTGATGATGAATAGCCTCTTAATGTGTGGGTTACATTGTATTATATTATCTTGTGTACAATATGAATGATTTTTCTAATTTTTATTTGGTTGTGTAAATATGTTAATGTATTGAATTAATTTTTTGGACAGTTATTACACAGCTAAGTCGTCAGTATTACATGGAGAACTGCTATGTATTATCATTGCCTGTTTGGCATCTGTAGTAATCTATCTATCATACATTGGGTGTTTGTCGAATTGAAATACTTTTCTGCTCAACACTGTTTGTCGAATTGAAATACTTTTCTGCTCAACACTTTTTGGTGTCTTTTTTCCTTTGTTTTGCTTTATAATATTAGTGGGAGATATCTCATGTATAGGCTCACCGATTATTTTCTATTTATAAGGTGGATTTATGACTATTTATTCTTATTAGTCCTCTTTTGCATGTACATATGTAATATATGTTTAGTGTATTTGTATGTGGGGTATTGATACTTATGGAGTATAATTAATATGGATTATTAATGCTCATTGCACTATTTTGATTGTTAGTTGCCGTCCACTGCATGTGGGTGGTTTTTTAGAACGATGGGGTACTTCAGTTTGTTTGTTTAGTATTGCGCCTGCGCAAATATGGTGTTGCTATGTGCATGCGCGGCAGTGTGCCGTTATGCGCATGCGCGAGCCGGATGTTACTACGCGCATGCACGGCACACATAGTACGCCTGCGCAAATAGGATGTTGCTATGCGCATGCGAGGCAGTTTGCTGTTATGCGCATGCGCGAGCAGGATGTTACTACGCGCACGCGCGGCACTCATTATAGTACGCCTGCGCATATAGGATGTTGCTATGCGCATGCGCGGCAGTTTGCTGTTATGCGCTTGCGCGAGCGGGATGTTACTACGCGCATGCACGGCACACATAGTACGCCTGCGCAAATAGGATGTTGCTATGCGCATGCGCGGCGGTTTGCTGTTATGCGCATGCGCGAGCAGGATGTTACTATGCGCTGCACTCAGTATAGAACGCATGCGCGGACTATCGTTGCGCGCAGCAGTGGCTGTGATGCCTGTGGTGCATATTTATACAGGTGTGTGTGTTCTGCCAATAAGTAAGATACAGAAGATAAAAAAAAGGTGTTAAAAGTATATTATTATACAGGGCTGCCTGGGGCCCACTCCTAAGTCCGCTCACAGAGCCCACCACTGAATCCGCCAACAGAGATGCAGCGTGTATGTGTAGAGTGGATGCAGAGTGTGTATGCAGCAAATGCACTGTTTGTGTTGTGGATGCCTTGTGTGTGGCTGTTTAGAGGATCCAGTATGTGTAAAGTGGATCTGTTGTGTGGTGAATGGAGTGCATGTGTGTAGTGGATGCAGAGTGTGTGAGTATACATGTGGGGTAGGATAAGGGCTGCATTTTTGTTGTTTTATCATTAACTTATTAATTTTTATTCCACCCTTTATACCTCTTATATGTGGCCAGGGAGGAGGGACATTACACTTCCTGGCGGTCCAGTGGCACTGCGCAGGCTGCCAGGTGCTGTGGAGTGAAGAGGGGGCCCAGCCAACATGATCTTCAGCTTCCAGCAGCTCTGTAACGGATCACCTGGCACCCCGACTGGGTACCTCCGTTAAAGGATGCTCCTAGTGTTTCCTGAGGACTCCAAGCACTCTGGCAGACACCACAATCACCGAACCGGAGAAGCATATGGAATAGGAAAAACCATGCGAATAGGTTTACACTCCTAGCAGTCAAACTGGAACAGCATACAATAAATCCTCCCCCAATAATGAGACGACACTTCACTTTGAGGGTTAAGCAGGAACTGACTGTACTGGCACATACAGCCTCTGGGGAGGAAGGACGGCACCTTCAGCTCCCTGTAATACACACTGCCGCTGGGGAGGAAGGACGACACGCTTCTCTCTCTGTAACTTGCTCGGCCACTGGGGTCTCTCCCAACCTGCCAACTCACGTGTCCGCCCTGCTCCAACCTGCAGATACTCTTCTACCTGTCTCCTCACGAACTGCACAAATTTCTCCGTGGGGTTGGGTCCAAGGAAAGCCAGCCGCATGGTAAATTCTCTGTCATACTGCTCCTGAGTGTAGCTGGGTGCCATGCTTGCGCTGCTGGAGTTGGTTCTTTTGTAGATAGGGTCGCTGTACGGGTACTGGCGTTGCCCTCAGTTTGTAATCCAGGAACTGGTGTTGTATTATAGCTGTCCTTCTGGGCTGTGGAAATGATCCCGTCGCTTGCCACCAATTGTAACGGACCGTTTTGCCCACAAGAGGTTAAAAACCGTTTAGGCGATATTCCCCTTTTTCAGCTGCACAGACTACTGCAAGCACCAATCTCCCGAACTGCAAACCCACGAATTCACCAACTCCCGAACTGCAACCAAGGGAATACTCGAAACTCCCGAACTGCATACCAAGGGAATACTCGAAACTCCCGAACTGGAGACACACGAATAGCTGCTATCAGACGAACAGGAAAAGCCCCCAAGCAGCTTACCCTCCTGGCAATCAGTCTCTAACAGCATACAGTAAATCCTCCCCCAATAATGAGACGACACTTCACTTTGAGGGTTAAGCAGGAACTCCTTTACTGGGGCTAACTGCCCGGCTTTTATGCAGGTCTCCCACCTGGTGGGCACTCCCATAGGGGACCAAATGGGAGACTGGGATACAAAGGGTAAAAGGACCAATCACAGACTTACACATTTCAACCATCCCACAATGCATTACAATCCCTCCTCTCTGCCCTGGAGATAATTGGGAAGTAATCCAATTATCTCCCAAGACAGAGGCAAAACTCCATTAACCACATGGCAGAAAACAAACAGTAAAAGACATAAAATTACATACAGTTACATTCAGTACATAAAACATATACGTTCTACATATCCCCAGATAGCTCAGATCTGAGCGCACATTATTACCGAATGGCGCTCAGATCACATTCATACAGTTCAATCGCCATGGAGCCAAAGTCCTTCACATAGTCTTTTCGTTACATGAACAGGCTCCATGGCTTAGCTATCTGGGTGATGCTGTTCATCCGGTTAAACTACCGAATGAACAGTCATTCGGTTCCGCTCTCGAATGGGAAGGGAAGGAGGCTGGCGGCTCAGCGGTGTTCGAGCAATTAAGTGTCCGTTTTCAGTTCCATAGTTTAGGCGCTGAACACTGCTGGCCGTTCGGGAGGTAAAATGGCCGCTGTCACGTGTTCGGCAACCGAACAAAGGCCTCCCAGCGTTCATCAAATAAGCTGCGGTTAACCGCAGCTTCTGGGCGGTCAATTGACGGCACACTCCAGTTCCCAGGTGGTCCATCGTTCGGTAGTTTGTTCGGTAGATTGAATCTACCGAACACCCTGGCAGAAAGGCATGAATAAACCTTTCAGCAGGGAAAATAACAGGTCTGAAATGCAGGGCCATAGTCTAAAGGGAGCAGGGGAGCAACCAGGCTTCTCCAGTGTACAGTGGCGAGGTTGGTTTCGCCACAAGCTCCTTTCTCCAACTCTCGTGAGTTTGGTCTGCATGTCGTGCAGAGTGTTGCCTTGGTAACCTGTGGCAACACTCTGACGACCAGTGGCTTGTGAGAGTTGGAGAGCGCTTTGGGAAGCTGAATATCGCATGTGCGTGATCCCCTCTTTACTATACGAGCTGCCGAGGACCCACAGCGGCAGTGATGGAACTAATGTAGAGAGGGACCTGGTGCATGAATTTTTGGACCCCCTCTACAGTATACCCATCCTTGCAGGGTTGTACTTAGCATTGAGCAGTGCTTGTGTGTTTGAATGAAAGCAAGTTTTTGTATGGAGTATGTGTGTGTGAATGGTGGCTTTTGAATTCAGGTGTGCATTTGTACGTGGTGTATACACTGACACACACACAGTCAGGTTCCTATCCTGAATAGCAAGACTTTTTCCATTTATTTCTGTTCCTTTAAATACAGTATCTGTTTCTTGCCTCTAGTGGCCTCCCTAGCCACTAGTCTCATCCGACTCTCACCTGTATCACATGAAATGAAGTTCTGCTATGGACACACCCAACAAAGCAAGCGGCCTTTACATTGAAGTTGATGTTCATACTGAAGACTTCAGATCCCTCCTCCTGAAACAACCTTTGACTTACCTTCAATGCTTCCAACTTGATTTGCTACAAACCCTGCTCCTTACCAACTTGGATTACTTCCAACCCTTCATTATCCTGCCAACCTGATTTACTTCCAACCCTGCTCCATAACATAACCTGAAACGTTATTGTTCCTTATACCTGCCTCACTATTCTATCCTTTAATCTCTAGCTGTCTTATTATTTGCAACCCTGTTTATTATCTACATAGGGCATATTGCATTAATGTTTATTTCTCCCATTCCTTCCCCTTATTATTTCATTCTATACATTATACTGCTGATATGTCACAACCTGCAAATAAAGCCACTTTAGGTAACTCTGGCAATCGTCTCCTACCTGACCTGATCAAGAGCAACACATACACACACACACACACACTGAGATACACACAGATACGCACACTGGAACATACAGATACTGGCACATACAAACACTGACACACAATGGCACATACACGCAGCTTGACACATGTACACACAAATGCACAGATACACACACTAACATGTACACAATGACATATACACACACTGACATACAGATAAATGTCATAATTTTTATATTTGTAGCCACCCTCCTGTTATCATACCTTTTGTCTATCAGAGGGTGACTTGCTTGGGGTGCTACTAGCTAAGGCTGATGTGTGTGGGCCCTGCAGCAGCAGCTCACGACGTCCGTCTTGACTGCTGTCAAGATGTCTGAACCACCCACCTGCTGCCCCCCTTTCCCCAATGACACACAGAGACCGTAATTCAGTTGGGTAAGGGCATCGGCCACAGCTTTATTTATTCTTTCCATGCCAGCAACATAATCATACTGTCAGCTGTTGGGGTGATTGCCCAACAGACAGGTCTATCCCCACAAACCATGAGTCCTGAGCAGCCTGCCTCCGCCATCAGCTCCCAACAGGCTGCGACTCCCCAAGTCTCCTCGGCAACTTCACCACTTCTGCTTGCGCTGGCCAGGACTCCCGCCACCGCGATGACGACTTCCCTTCACGCCTCCTGCCGTCATCGCGCCCCCGCCGACAGCGCAGCCTCAATCCCACCCTGCAGACCCGTGTTCAGGATGTCTAACCCTATTTCATTTAAGTGGACCCCATCCTTTCTCATCAAGTCCTGGTTCTCTCCTTCCAGCTCCACGTGTCGGATGACCACCCCTCCTAGCCGCCGTACAAATTTCCCCACTGCGATGTTCAGCTTGCGCCGGCTCTTCTCCAAACCGCGAAAGTGCGGAAGCGCGCACCAGCACGGCCTGGAAACCACCTCCGACCAAACCAAGGTCATGTCTGGAAAGAGCGCCATGCACCTCGCCAAGTCGTGCCGAATCGCGTGGAGAAGGTCCACAGTCCTGGATACCCCTAAATCGTTACCGCCCGCGTGGACCACCGACAACTCTGGATAAATTTGCTGCCACCGGAGGCCCCTGATGCCCTTCCACCTGACTCTGGCCACGTCCAACAAAAACCCCAAATTCCGTCCATAGGCCCGGCCTTCAGCTCGCCTAGCTGCCCAGTACACATAGGAATGCCCTATAATCCACACGTACCGGGGCCGACCACCTACAACGAGAAGAGGGTTACAGCATATGAGGTCGGACATAAGACTTAAAACGCCCCGACCCCCATCTTCCAATCCGTTGAATTCCCGCAGCCGAGTACCCCAATACACTCGCCTGGGTAGCCGCCCCGATCCGAAAGGAATGGGCCGAAAACCCGTGACCATCCATGCCACTCGCAACCAATGCTCTCTTCAGCATCGCCGAGAACTGATACCGGGTTAGAGGAGACCAGTCCACGTGAGCTAACAAAGGGCCTCCCCGCTCCGGGCGCACCTCCAGAAAAGCGTGGAAGGCCCCAACCGGACAAACTTCGTCCCTCGTGGCTCCCAAACGAACCCAGGCCCCCCGGGCCACCTGATCCGTCTTAGATCGCCGCACAAAAATGTCGACGGTGGAAGTAGACCACCGCACATCCGACAATGCCAACGGCGAGGCCTTCCCCTTGCTCGGGGCTACCAACTCGCCGATGCGAAAGGCACCAAAAAAGCTGACCGAGAAGGCCACGCCAAACAACTTCGATACGTACTCGGAACCACAGACCGTCGGTAGTACTAAAATAATCCGCCGCAACATTTCAACCGAAATTGGGCGACGACCATCCGGGCGACGCCGCAGCCGCCAACCCATGACCACCCTCTGAATCCCATATTCCTTAGTAACATCCTGCCAGCCCATAAAGCGAAACAGGAACGACAGGGCAGCCAACGCCTTCTCCGCTGCAGCCAACGCCTTCTCCTGACCAAATCATCCAGCAACACGAGCGTCCTCTCCGCACGACCTGATTCCGTGGATACATCCCCGTCACATGCTGATGACAGCTACTGCCTCCACACTGCCCGGTATGCCCTCCAGGAAGACTCCGCCAAGGAATCCGATACCAAGCCCATCAGACCTCGAAATCGAGCTTCCATAAGGAGTCTGGACACCGCAGACCGGTCCGCTGCGCCTCTGGCTCTGCCTCGCGAAACCGCTCCCACTGCAAGCGAGACAATGCATCAGCCACCACGTTCTGAACACCCGGGACATGCTGCGCCCGCACCCAAACATTAAACTTAAGACTAAGGAGCACGAGGTGACGGAGAAGAGCCAAAACTGGTGGAGACGAGGAGGACGAACGGGTAATCACATGAACCACACTCATGTTGTCCGTGTGAAAGACCACCGTGTGATTTCTCAGATCCTCGCCCCACAGCTCCAGCGCGACCACTATCGGAAACCGTTCCAAAAAGGTCAAATTTCTCCTCAATAAGGAAGACCGCCAATCCTCCGGCCACTCCCCCGCGCACCACTGACCCCGAAAATACGCTCCAAAACCAACGGACCCCGAGGCATCGGTAAAGAGATCCAACGCGGCATTGGAGGTGGCCTCCCTCAACCAACAAGAATGCCCGTTATAACTACGTAGGAAGGAGCTCCACACCATCAGATCCGACCGGAGGCGCCTCGTGATCCGAATGTAATGGAAGGGTTCCCTCACCCCCACCGTGGACAAGGACAATCTGCGACAAAATGCCGACCCATCGGTAACACCCGACATGTGAAAACCAAGTGCCCCAAAAGGTCCTGCATCTGTCGCAACTGAACCTTCTTGGAACCTTTGACCAAATCCACTAGCCGAAGCAACCCCTCCAACTTCTCCTCAGGAAGCCGGAAGACCATGCTCTCGGTATCGATTTTGATACCCAAGAACGAAAGAACCAACACCGGGCCGACCATTTTTTGTTCGGAAACAGGAACCCCGAACTCCGACGCTACCCGCCGGAAGGCCCGAAGCAACGCCATACAATCCTGGGAACCCGACGGACCGACAAACAAAAAATCGTCCAAGTAATGGGTCAAGGACCCCAAACCCGAAACTCTAGACGTAACCCACTCCAAAAAGGAAGAAAACTGTTCGAAATAAGAACAAGATATAGCGCAACCCATGGGCATGCACATATCGTAATAGAAGCAACCGTTCGCGAAACACCCCAACAAGTGAAAACAATCCGGATGAACAGGCAACAAACGAAAGGCCGATTCAATATCCGATTTTGCCAATAAAGCCCCAGCTTTATCTCCGCCTCCAGCTTTTCCTGCAATAAACCCTCCCTACCCCGCGTGGACCGAAGATTCCCAGCAAACCGGCCCTCGTCCGACAGCACAAAGGGAATCCAGAAACCCATTGTAAAACCGTCGAACAAAAGGCTTGCGACGTCCCTCTTAGGATACTTGCTTAACCAGGGACGCATCTTTTCCATGCTCACCGGCGTCCTCGCTGCGAGGAAGTCGTCCCTATCAGAGCCCTTGGCGGCAGACGGTCTGCCCTTCTTGAAACAACGGAGAGCCGGGTGGGCTCCCCCACAATGGGCACACTCGTGCCGGAATCTACAAGAGCTAAACCACTTACAGTGGCTCTCGTTAAAGAGCCAACAAACTCCCTTCCGCTGACCTGCCGACGTCCCCGTGGGGACGCCGGCAGCCCCCGAAAAGGGGGAGGGTCTACACGGGGTCATCAGTAGCAGCCACAGGCTGCCGTCCTGCACCCCGAAGCCCATACCCGGACATGCCGCCATCTTCTGGCGGAATTGCTGGTCGTTATTGCCAATTGAAAAAGCCCTGTGAGGCGAAACGTGTTTTGGCTGTATTTATATTTTATTGATTCTGTTATTATTAATAAAGTTATATTGAGATTTTTATATATCTTTTTATTATATAATACCATTTTTTATTTTCTGAAACCTGGTACCTGCTATATTGGAACGACATATGCTCAAGAATCCTAGGTGGGGATAATACCACCTACGCTACCAAAGTGAGCAGTATATCCTGCTCATACCCATGTGAGTATTTTACTGCTCTTATTATTTTATCCTTTTCACTCATTCAGTGAGCACTATATTGTTTCTTCATCTCTCCACATACCGAGGAGTTTTTTATATTTTCGCCACCATATCCTACCAGTGGAGGATCAACGCCACTGAATGCTACTATCACTTGAGCAAGTTTATGCTCAGAAATAGGTGAGTGGATTACCTGCTATGAGATTTGTTTATCTACTCATTTGCTGTATTACCATCTGCACTATTGGAGTCTTTCTGTTTTCTTTACATGTTCATATACCTACCATCAAACTGAGATACCGCTAATACAAGAAGATTCAGCTAATCTTTGGACTTTTGGACTTTTTCCAGACTCAAGTATTATCACAGGTTCTATTAAAGACTTTTTTACTATTGGGATAATTTTTCCCTGTTTTATTTATATATTTGTCATATCCAATTTTATATTTACTTTTATTTCCACTACCATATAGCTCGACCTACATATTTTCTTTTGGAATTGCTGGTCGTATTTGAACCAGCACTGTCCCCCATAAACCTTGTAAGCGGCCCAAATTAAATCCAAATACCCAAATAACGAGGGGGCCCTCTCTGTGAACCGACGCACTAGCACGCTAGCAAAGATATTAAATCCCTGCAGCCAATTACCGAACGTACGCGGGATAGCCTTACCCTTCTCTCCGTCCAGTTGTTCACCACGGCGCGGTCTGTCCACGGACTCCTTGTCCGGCGGAACCAGAGAAAGGAGATCCACATACTCACCCCGAATAATCTTCTCCTGCACCTCAGCAGGCACGTGCAAACCTAAAGGGGCCAGTTCGCACCCCGGGAGAAAGGAACCAACCCCCATCCCCTGCCCCCTCAAACTATCCGTACTACCCGAACCCTGAACCCCTAGACCACTGCCCCTGGCTTGACCCTCCACTAAAAGCCTCAGCAGGCGCAACACCTCACTATCCTGACCTGATCCCCCTGCCGAACCCCAAGCGCCAGCGCATGCCAACTCACCAAATGAGGGGAGGCGCAGGGGCCGTTCTCCATCAGCTTCACGCTCCTCCTCGGACTCCTCCTCCTCTCCGGAATCACCCTGGAGCCTCCCAGCTCCCAGGGGGGCTGCAACCGACACGGCCTCCCGACCGCCGGCATCCTGGCAGCCCTGCAACCTTGGGGCTGCCACCTGATCCGCAGCACCCCTTGAACAGCCTGGTCCTGGGGACTCCCATCTCCGTGGGGCTGCTGTCCGGGTCACAGCACCCCTATTTCCGGTCTCTTCAGCCGGCGCCTGCCATCTCCTGGCGCCCGGCCTCCTATTTCCATCGCGGGCACCCACTTCCGGGTTTTGCCCGTCGCCAGCAGATGAGGTCACATCCGGCGCGCCGGCCATGCGCAACCGGCGTCGTGACGTCACTTCCGGCCGCGCCGGAAGAGAAGGCGGCAGGCTCCTCGACCTTCCCGCCATCTTGGGAATGGCTGCCGGAGGCCACCTCAACCCTCACCTGGGACCGGACCGCTCAGGGGGACGACCCAAGGCTCGGCTCCACATCACCAGCCACACCAGTCCGCATGCGCCTGCGGCCTTCTCGCTCTCCTCTCACCGGCTGGGAGACAGTCGCGATGGCGGCCTTGAACGCCTGGCCCTCCGCCCCTCATCCACTGGCCTTTCCTCTTCACCCGGGACACCGTCCACGCCGGCCAATACCGCTGCCAACGAGCCTGCACCATGTGCAGCCCGGTAATCCTGCAACAGGGCCACCAATGATTCCTGGGAAACTTCCATCAGACAATCAGGAAAAACAGGTAAGTTAAAACACGAATAATAATCGGACAGAAGGACAGATGAAGGACAGATGAAAGTCAGGATCCCTGCACTTCCAAAAGCTGACTGGTAAGTCCCCTCCCCTAACTGTGCTTATAACTGTCTTCCATCTTAGCAACTATGTATCCATCTATACCCCTCCCTTCCACTACTCCTTCAAGACTCCTTAACCTAGCCGCAGTCATGTCCCCCCTTCCTTGTCAGTCCAGGGAGGTGTCTTTCTCCCCATGCTGCTGCCTGTACTGTGCCTCCTCCCTTAGAATAATGTACTCTCTCAGTGTCTGTCACTTCATTGCTGACAGCTGATAATACAGGGGCCAGGTCGTGCTATTAATGTGCCACAGTGCCATCAGTACACATTTGGTGGCCCTAAGTAAAGTGTGCGGTGCGCTGTGCGGTTGCATTTATAAGCCACCAATACATGCAAACACACCAATGCATTTTAACACAAACATTACAAACACACCACTCTATAAAAATGACAACATTATCTACACACATGCTTCATTCAAACACCAACACTACACACAAAATTACATTAAATTATTAAACGCTAAAACTACCTACAAATGCATGCCTGCATTCAATATCTAATATCACATAGAATTCCAGTCGCAATGTTACATAAAAAATACACCAAGCACTCACAAATACGCCATACAAAAACAGAATTACATTCAAAGGCACAAACAACGCTCACAAATGCAACCATGCAAAAATGGGAAAACAATAAATACTCTTGCATTATGGGTGTTGTATGATAGATGTAGGTCTACCTTTTAGCCACTCTTACGCTAGAGAGGGGCCAAAAAACTTCTTGCACCAGGCCTCTAATTGCATTAGTTCCACCACTGAAATAAATGTTCTACTAATGTTTTCGAACAAAACGTAATGGTAGTGAAGGGGTTAAAAGGGCCCCCACTTTGTCAATTCCCGACAGTGTGACATGACTGCCACTCATTGGAGTAAACCTGCTATACCACATATAATCATCTCCTTTTTTACTGTTGACAGATGCCTTTAATACTGTGTTTTCGAATGATAAGTCATTGAGCAATATCTCACTCTGCTCAGCTGCCATAGAATTCATTGTACTCTGCACCAGACCCAGCTTACAACATAGTTACCAAGAATTTCATGTGTTTCTCAGTAGTATGCCAGCTAACACCCAAACTGTTTTAAGGTGGAAAGTATACTTATAAATCTTTTTGTTTAGGACAGCGTAAGCATAAACATTTCACGGATTTCAAAGCAGGGCTTTATATTATAATGGATGTATGTTATTTATTACTTCCAAACTTTGAGTAGTTCTGGTACGAATCTCTAATTGTAGATAACTTTTTTTTCTAAACAAATCTTCAGGTCATTGTAATATCCCTGAGGACATAGAGCTAAAAGGGCACTCTAAGCACCATAACCACTACAGCCCATTGCAGTTATGGTGTAAAGGTCTTGTTGTCTGGTTGTGCTGCAATCTTAGAGGGAAATGGTATAAGGAATGCTGAGAGCTGAGGAGATTAAGGCCTAGTTGTGTTGCTAACTGGGAGGAAAACGGATCCAGAAGCGATGCAAAATGAGAGGGAGACAGCTACTTGGAGGGAGACAGAGAGAGAGATAGCGACCTAGGAGGGCTGCCAGGTTTGAGGGTGATGGAGCTGGTATCTGCAAGGGAGACTGGAACTGGAAGTGCTGCTACCTGGGGTAGACAAAAGAACTGATTGTTGCTTAGAGATGTGCATGGGCAAAAAATTCGGTTCAGTTCAGCACTTCCGAAATTTGGAACTTCGGCAATCCAGCACTTCGGTTCGGCACTTCCAAAATTCGGGACTTCGGCACTACGGTTCGGCATTTCCGAAATTCTGTACTTCGGGGCTTCTGCAATTACCTAACCCGACTCCTACCCTTAACCCTACCCATAACTTTAACCCTACACCTACTAGGGTTAGGGGTAAGGTTAGGTTTAGAGGAAGGTTGGGGTAGGGTTAGGAGTAGGGTTAGATTCCTGTCATCATTCCCTTAATTTTCCCTCCCTCTCCTGTTTTGCCACTTGTCAGAAATCCGAAGAATGTCCGAATTGCTCACATTCATCCAATTTAAATTTGTACCGAAATGAATTGCACATGTCTAGTGTTGCTAGCTGGGAGGGTGACAGGGACTCAGAATACAGCGAGCTGGGAGGAAGACAGGGACTGTGGGTGCTGCTAGCTGGGATGGAGACAGGGATTTAGAAACTGCATATGAAAGGAAATAAGAGATATAGTGCTCACTGTTTTAAACAATAGTACTTTTAAAAATATATATAAAATCTACTCACAATTTCAAGAGCACCTTTTGCTTAAAAAAAAAAAATCAGTTGAAAAAGCCTATGGGTGAGACGCGTTGTAATTATATAGGACTTTTTTCAAATCTGTTTTTATTTTGTGTGGTATATTACAGTAAACATTGTTTTTACCCTCAAAATTGTGTTTCTTTTTTATGTATTTTTTATCCTGCATTTTATTTTATTAATCTAAAGGACCCTCCACATCTACCTACATATATCCTTGGTGGGGATCATACCACCTAAGCTGATATTGCGCAAAAGGTGCTCTTAAAATTGTGAGTAGATTTTATATATATTTTTTAAAAGTACTATTGTTTAAACAAGTGAGCACTTTATCTCGTTTTATTCCTTTCCTATGCCGTTTACATTGTGAACATCAAAAGAGGACAGCTCCAAATTTATCCTTGAGCAGGAATTGTACCGCTCAGAGCCCTGAGAGCTGATTGGAAGCTCTCTCCTTGTGAGTGTTTTTTATCTTAATTTTACCGAAGACATTGTATATACCGGCTTACACTATTGGCGGTTTCCTTTGTGTTTTATTGAATATGAGACACCAACAACATAATTCCTCATCTGCACTGAAGTTTTGTCTACTTGAACACTAAGGAGGATAACAGACTGACCGCCAAAAAAAGCACTATCTTTAAAGAGTTCTTATCTCCCCAAAAAATAATTATATATATATATATATATATATATATATATATATATATATATATTGGAAAACAAGGGGCTAGCTTCACCTGAACAT
>OW240920.1:73516593-73528108 GCA_933207985.1 Pelobates cultripes
GCTTAAATAGGGTGCTGCTGGGGGCCAATAAGTACAGTAAAAATGAAAATCCAGCGCACTCCCTTATCTACTAAACATCTACTTTGGTGCTGACAGATTTTGCTACTTTTATTAAAAAACACCTAATCTAGGCAAAAAATAATGGGGGTTTAGTTACATTATATGATCATACATTGCATAAGCCTTTGGCAGGTCCTACTCTTACAACCAACTGTCTACTAAATGAGCTACTCACTTAGGGGAAATCCTTCCATCTCGAGTTCTCTGCAGTACAAGGCTAAATAGGGTCCTGAGATGAGGCACCTCTGACAGGGAGGGGTGCAAAACCAAGGAGCTGGCTAGATTTCCCCAAGTGAGTACCTCATTTAGTAGACAGTTGGTTGTAAGAGTAGGACCTGCCAAAGACTAACAAAATTATAAAGAACTAGACCTATTTGCATAATGAGATGCATACCTATTGCATAATTAAAGATTGTTTGAATTGAGGGAACTATTGCACAGGTCATAGTAATGTACATCAGTTGGTATTATGGGGTCTGCTATGCCCATCACAAGTATATTAAAAATATTTTTTTATGAAAAGGTGCATGTAACATCTGGGTCTATAACTCGGTCCATGTGAATACGTTCTAACTGTAGAAACTGTAAATTGAGATAAATAATGCAATATATGATAAATGTAAACCCGATTAGCCACATATGATAATCACATGCAGCGCTTCATTTTAAAATATAATTAAAGCAAGCGGAGCTGACATTACAAGAACAAATGATATGATAACATCTCGTTAAGTCCATGAGGTGAGACAGTGTCCAGTCTAAAAATCCAGTGAGTTTCTCTTTTGAGTAATATTTTCCCTATGTTTCTTCCGCTTCGTGGTTCCGGAATATGGTCTATTGCTGTAAATTTCAGAGATGTAAGTGGATGATGTTGGGCCAAGAAGTGCTTTGTGACTGGTATGTCGCTTTCTCCATCTCTATAAGCTGTACGGATGTTAGATCGGTGACCCCGGATTCGTTCGCATAGAGGGGTTTCTGTCTTGCGCACATAGGATAAACAACATGGGCAGGTAAGCTTGTATATAACGTAGGGAGTTCTGCAAGTGATCGTATATTTTATACAAAACTGCTCATTGGTGTGTGGATGATTGAAGGTGCGTGATGGCACCATATGGCTACAGGTCACACAACCCAAACACCTGCCACTGCCACGTATTTGTGTCCTATCAGCTTGCATGTAACATTGTGTAGGGTCCGTTTTGACTAGAATGTCACAGAGATTTCTGTTATGTTTGTAGCATATAAAAAGGCTTATGTTTAAATATAGGTGGAAGGGAGGTGTCCTGTGCCAATACATTCCAATTTCTTTGAATAGTATTAGAAAGTTTAACTGCTGTTTCGTTGTATGTTATAGTATATACAGTCGATTTTCTGTACTTGTCGAGATTCTTGGCTTGAAATCTCTTGCTTGTTATAAGGCTTCATCCGGGGTATAAAAACAAACAGTTGGATGAAGCCTTACAACTAGGACCGCTGCGGGACCGCAGGGAATGCCACATCCCCCCTCCCTGGCCAGATAAGAAGCACTAAAACATAATGTAAAAAAATATATATATATATTTTTTAAAGTTAAAAAAATAAAAATGACCCCCCCCATATTACACACATTACATAACTACACAAACACACACACTCTGCATTCATTATATATACACACTACACGCTGCATTCACCATTCACTATACACACACACACACACACACTCTGCATTTATTATATACACACAACACACTGCATTCACTATACGCACTCTGCATATAATATATACACACACTACACAAACACACAATGCATTCACTATATACACATTACACAAGCACACACACTGCATCCACTATACACACACTACACAAACACACTGCACTCACTATACACACACTACACAAACACACACTTTGCATTCATTATATACACACTACACAAACACACCCTCTGCATTCACTATACACACACACTATACAAACACACACTGCATTCACTATACACACACTACACAAACACACACACTGCATCCACTACATAAACACACACACACTGCATTCACTAATCAAATACTCGCACTGCATCGTCTACACACACACACATATATTCTTGAAAACATAAAAAATTCTGACAGGCATTTATATTTTGTGCATTTACCTTAATAAAAAAAAATAATTGCAAACAAAATAAATAAATAATAAACATGTTCAGTTAACAGTAGATTTGTGTAGAAATAGTGTGTGTGTATATATACAGGGGTAGATTGACAACTCATGGGACCCCTGTGTACCCACCAACTTGCAAGAGACACAAATATACATCATGCACACATGCAGTGGCGTACATACCAGGGTCGCAGGGGTCGCGGCTGCGACCAGGCCCGGCCCACCAGGGGGCCCGGCCGCTCCTGCGACCCGGTATGTAACCACAGGGCCAGCCTCTTCTCCTGGGTGGCCCAGGAGCCGGCCACCTCAGGGCCCCCCGAGGGGACCCCAGCGGGTGGGCTGTCTGGGTGGCCGCACCACCACTGGACCCCAGGGAATCCCCCCAGCACTCCAAAAGGAAAGGAGGCTGGGGGGGATTACATTTAAAAAAACATGTGTTCGTGTGTGTTAGTGTTAGTGTGTGTGTGTTAGTGTTAGTGTGTGTGTTAGTGTGTGTGTTAGTGTTAGTGTGTGTGTGTTAGTGTGTGTGTTTGTGTGTGTTAGTGTTAATGTGTGTGTATTAGTGTGTGTGTGTTAGTGTGTGTGAGTGTGTGTTAGTGTGTGTGTAAGTGTTAGTGTGGGTGTTAGTGTGTCTGTTATTGGGTGTGTCTGTTACTGAGTGTGTCTGTTACTGAGTGTGTCTGATGTCTGTTAGTGAGTGTGTGTTTGTCAGTGAAAGTGTATGTTTTGTAAGTGAGTGTGTATGTATGTCTGTCGCTGAGTGTGTCTCTGTCAGTAAATGTGTGTGTCTGTTAGCTAGTGTGTATGCATCTGTTCGTGAGAGTGTGTGTCTTCAGCATTTACCTTTCTCCAGCGCCGGACTTCCTTGGAGCTGGGGATCCCGCCGCCTCACGTTCAGTGTCTTCTCACTGTGATTTTCATAGTGAGAATCGTGGAATCTCCTCTAGCGGCTGTCAATGAAACAGCTATGTTTTCAGCTGCAGGGTTAAAACTAGAGGGACCTGGCAACCAGACCACTTCATTGAGCTGATGTGATCTGGGTGTCTGTAGTGGTCCTTTAGGTGTGTGTGCAGCATACCGCATTTGCGGGGTTGCAGCCCTGCGACCAGGTGCCCGCCGCCGAGTAAGCGCGGGGGGGGACACGGATCAATTTTTGCACCGGGGCCCCATGGGTCATGTGTACGCCACTGCACGCATGCATGTGTTACAGAAAGAGTTGTAATGCGGGGGGTGGGGTGGGGGGGAGAGAGGCTTCAGTAGGGGACATGAGTTGTAGTGTGTGGGACTGGGGCTGTAGTGGGAAGATAAGGGCTCTAATGGGCAACATGGGCTCTAATGGGTGAAAAGGTGCTGTAGAGGGGGTATAGGGGTTCTAATTGCAGATAGAGACTGTAGTGTTGGGTGGTTGTGGGGGACATGGGCTGTAGTGGGGTAGTTTTTAGGTCCCCAGCCCCCCTTTCCTCCCATTACAAAGTTATTTTATTCACGTTTTTGACTTAAATTAGAGTGTGTGCTGGTGCAAGATTTTTTTTCGGTCCACCTATCGTAAGGATGGAAAAATGGTAGATCCCCATCTTTCGTACAACTACCATAATACTTTGCCAGATGGGTATCTACCATTTCCCCATCCTTGCAGGGTTGATACACAGGTGCAGACTCACAGATACATACACTCACCAACACATATACACACTAACATGCATAAAGATACACACACGCACACACATACAGATACACAAACACACTGATACGGATACACAGACACACACTAACATTAATGCAGATACACACATGGGCGTCCGCAGGAATTTTTCCAGGGGGGGGGCATAATTGTAATGACATCCATGCTTGGTACCTTTTTGACAGTGTCATGAAAGGGAAGGGGCATAGCCATTATCACATAAAGCCAGGGTGAATAGCGTTTTCACAACTATGGTGTCAGGAATATATGTTTGTATTCCTGACACTATAGTGTTCCTTTAAGCAAATTAAAGGACCATTCTGGTCACCATAACAACTTCACCTAAATGAAAATGCTATGATGCCAGGAAGCCCCTGGGTGCTCGCTTTCCTTTAAGGGGTTAAATCGCTCTCAAATGGTTTAACCCCAAAGGCTTCCTCCAGCTCCAGGTCGCTCAGTGGTATTTGGCTTCTGAAACAGAGTGTCAGGAAGTGCAGATTGACGTCAGGCATGGGTGCCGCTGATTGGCTAGAGTGGTCAGTTGACGCTCTAAGCCAATCGCTAGTTCCCGGTTCATAAAATATTTTTACTTTTTTATGAATGGGGAGCTACTGATTGGCTTAGAGTGCCAGCTGACCGCTCTAGCCAATCAGCAACACCCCTACCCAACGGCACTCTGTGCTTCCTGACACTCAGTAAATAAAAGTGAACACATTAATACTGATATTTTTTTACCTTTGGAGATGAGAAGGTCCAGCGTTTCCCTGCCTGGCCCAGGTACCAAAGCCTTATGATGTAGTGTCCAGAATAAAGTGGAGGGTTCACTTCATTTGTCCTTCCTGCTCCAATCTCCTTTTCCTCTCCTTCATTTGACAGTCTTTTTTTTTTATTCTGACACTGTTTTCTATCCTTGGCCCCTTCTGCTCTTTTACCTTTCTGCTACTTTCTGCTTACTTTGCGCCCTTCTGCTCCTTTCTCATTCTGATCCCTTTCTGCTCCTTCCAGACCCTTTCTGCTCCCTTTTCTACTTTACCTTTGTGCTCCTTGCTGTCCCTTTCTGCTCTTTCTCCTACTTTACCTTTGTGCTCCTTCTGATTCTTTCTGCTCCTTTACCTTTGTCCTCCTTGCTGTCCCTTTGTGCTCCTTCCTGCTCCTTGCAGGCCCTTCCTGCTCATTCTCCTACTTTATGTTTGTGCTCCTTCTGCCCCTTCCAGCTCATTTCTGACCCTTTCTGCTCCTTCTACTTTACCTTTGTGCTGCTTTACCTTCCAAGCTCCTTGCTGACCCTTCCTGTTCATTTCTATATATCTATAGGCTGCTGCCCCCCTCCCCAAATCTATGGGCTGCTGCCCCCCAAATCTATGGGCTGCTGCCCCCAAATCTATAGGCTGCTGCCCCCCCAAAATCTATAGGCTGCCCACCCAAAATCTATAGGCTGCTGCCCCCAAATCTATAGACACACTTTGGAAATCTATAGGCTGCCCCAAATCAACAGACTGCTGCCCCTGAGATCTAAGGGTAACGCTGGCATATGTGAACAACACGAATGTCTGGACTTGGAGTCTAGGGTTGCTGGAGTCACAGCAGACACTTGCTGGAATCTATGAGCGCGCGCCCCTCCCCGTCTGTAGACTTGCCTTTAGATCTAAAGGGTACTGCTGGCCTCAGATCTATGAACGCTTGCTCCCAGATCTGTGGACGCTTGCCCCACTAGATCTGTGAACCTTGCTAGATCTGCTGCTGTCCCTTAAAATTTATCTGCTGCTGTCCCCCCCAAATCTATAGGCTGCTGCCCCCCACTCAAACCCTCCCCCCATCCCTCACTTACCTGATCTGTAGGCTGTCTCTGGCTGCATGTGTTGCTCCCCTGCGGTTTCAATCAGCAGAGAGAAGCAGGGATAAGATGCAGCTTCCTATCTCTGTCTGCCTCCATACGCGCCGGTATTGCAGTTCATTTTAAATCTCACAGGAAAAATAGCAGAACAAGCTGAAAAATCCAGGGGGGGGCAAGTGCCCCCCCTTGCCCCCCCCCTGCGGACGCCCATGGATACACAGACACACACTAACACATACATATATACACACACTAACACACATAGATACATACAGATACAGACACACACTAACACAAATACAAATATACACACACTATCATACATACAGATACACAGACACACACTAAAATACATGCAAACACACACTAACACATACAAACTAACATATATACAGATATACACACACTAACATACATGCAGATACACAGACACACACTAACACATACAGATATACATACAGATACAGACACACACTAACACACATACCGATATACACACACTATCCTACATACAGATAGACAGACACACTAAAATACATACAGATACACAGACACACACTAACACATACAGATAGACAGACACACTAAAATACATACAGATACACAGACACACACTAACACATACAGATATACACAAACTAACACACATACATACACACAGATACAGACACACACTAACACACATAAAGATATACACACACTATCATACATACAGATACACAGACACACACTAAAATACATGCATATACACAGACACACACTAACACATACACACTAACATACATACAGATATACACACACTAACATACATGCAGATACACAGATACACACTAACATACATACATACATACATACATACATACATACAGATATACACACACTAACATACATACAGATACACAGACACACACTAACATACATGCAGATACACAGACACACACTAACACATACAGATATATACACACACTAACACATACAGATATACACACACTAACATACATACAGATATACATACACTAACATACATACAGATAACATGCCCACACAGATCATATTACATATTTAACCACCCCCCTGCTTACATACCTTTTTGGTTCAGGAGGGTGGCATCTGGCTGAGTGTGATGGGAGTCTGGCTCCCTCCTCTCTCGGCTTGTTGGTAAGCAGGGAGGGGTAAACTCCCTGCATCGCAGCATTACACAGGGCTCCTGATCAGTGAAGCATTGCGGGTGGCCTGTGCAGGCGGTGCACGTCGATGGGCATGTGTGACGTCGACATTGCGCGACCACGCGCACAGGGATGACATACTCCTCTGCTCCCTCGGATCCTAGCTCCACCTCTGGTAAGCACTGCTGGGCCCGAGGGAGGCATTTGACTCAAGCGGTCGGCGCAAATTCTGTTGTGTGTCTGTGTCAAAGACACACACAAAGTGGCTGGGTGACGGGCCCCCTACCTCGGCCGGGCCCTCGGCCCATGTCCGAAGTGCCCGACCGGTCAGTCTACCCCTATATATATATATATATATATATATATATTGTAGATTGGATAAGCCGTACTAGTCCAGTAGACAAGATGCCAAAATACGAGAGTATTGCAGTATGCAATGATGCCCTTTTTATTGAACTAACATAATATTTCAAAGACAAGCTTTCGAGAGTTTTCCTCTCTTCCTCGGGTCTGAAGCAATACTGATCAATCTGATAGAGTTAAATACTTAAAACAACTGATGTTAGAGAAGGGGAGGGGGGTGGTGAGTGGGGTGTCATAAATAGCAAAAGATGTGTCTGAAAGTGAAAGGTTCAGGTTGGCAGAGAATAGCCAGAAAAAAGTAAACAAACAGAGTAGAGTCAATAAGCTAGTTAAAAACAAAAACAAAAAACCAACAAAACATGAAAACAGCAGAGCAAGGCATGCAAGTATATAGCTGCATATATGTATGTATGTATATAAATTGATCCAATAAAGGTGAAACGCTATTATTAAAAAGATCTATATAAGACATAAAGATGTGTGTTTATAAAAAAATTTGGTAGTCCCTATCCCTGTCATTTGTAGGTACTTAACGCCTTTAGACCGGAGGGCGTACTATTACGCCCTCTAATAGGCGGCTCTAAACGCCGCCGGGCGTAATAGTACGCCCTCCGGTCTTTCCTTACTTACCCGGTCGCCGGCGGTCCCACGCCGGCGATCGCGGTGGGGGGGACTCCCAGGGAGCCCCCCGCGGCACAACCGTCCTCGTCGAAGCCCCCCGGCCGTGTGAGAGTGGGGTCCTTGTGAGGACCCCACAATCACATGGCCGGGGATAGCTGGCTGCAGCATTGCCAGCAGGGGGGCTGCCTGTAATTACAGGGGGTCCCCCTGCTGGCTGAAAATAAAAGTAAAATAAGTTAATGGTGTAAAAAAAAAAATTATATATACTTAGATCATATATATATATTATATATATATGATCAAAGTATATATATACACATATACATACACACATGTACACCGTCTAGGTGTATTTTACTATTAATATATATATAATTATATATATATATTAATATCAAATTACACGTAGACTGATACTGATTAAATATATATATAATTATTGTTATATATATTTTTATATATATTATAAAAAAAATTAAAATGTAAATACGTTAAAAAATAAAATTACAAAAATAATTAAAAATAAATAATTAAAAAATATATAGATGTGTGTTATTTCGTTCTAACTGTATTGTGAAATTAATATATATATATATATATCAAAATACACATAGAACGAAATAATATATATATCTATACACATAAATATATACGTATATATCACTATATATATACCTATATATAAATAAAAATATTTAAAAAAATTATATAGATATATACATATATATACACATACGTATATATATACATATATTAATTCTACATATATATTTATGTAATATTTTTACATAATTAGGTATCTTAATTAATTACAATTAGCAGGACCTGCATGACAACCCATGCCGAAAGTAAAGGGAATTTAATTTGCTAGCACTATATTTAACCCTATAACTTTCGGAGACACCATAAAACCTGTACATGGGGGGTACTGTTCTACTCGGGAGACTTCGCTGAACACAAATATTAGTGTTTCAAAACAGTAAAATGTATTACAACGATGATATCGCCAGTAAAAGTGACGTTTTTTGCATTTTTCACGCACAAACAGCATTAAACGGACAATATTATTGCTATGATACTTTTTACTGTTTTGAAACACAAATATTTGTGTTCAGTGAAGTCTCCGAGTACAACAGTACCCCTCATGTACAGGTTTTATAGTGTTTTCAAAAGTTACAGCGTCAAATATAAGGCTTGCGTTTCATTTTTTTCACATTAAAATTCGCCAGATTGGTTACGTTGCCTTTGAGACCCTATGGTAGCCCAAGAATGAAAATTACCCCTATGATGGCATACCATTTGCAATAGTAGACAACCCAAGGTATTGCAAACAGGGTATGTCCAGTCTTTTTTAGTAGCCACTTAGTCACAAACACTGGCCAAAATTGGCGTTTTTTGCATTTTTCACACACAAACAAATACTAACGCTAACTTTGGCCAGTGTTTGTGACCAAATGGCTACTAAAAAAGACTGGACATACCCCATTTGCAATACCTTGGGTTGTCTACTATTGCAAATGGTATGCCATTATGGGTGTAAATTTCATTCCTAGGCTACTATACAGTCTCAAAGGCAACGTAACCAATCTGGCGAATTTCAATTTCAAATGTAACGTGCTATATTTGACCCTGTAACTTCCCAAAACGCCATAAAACCTGTACATAGGGGGTACTGTTTTACACGTGAGACTTTACTGAATACAAATATGTGTATTTTATTGCAGTAAAAGCAAACAGTATTATGACACTGACCTTTAAAATGTCATGTAGAACTAAAAAAATAAAAAAAAATAATATTTTCTCCCATTTTTTTCATATTAAATTATGTTTCATAGCTAAATATTAGATATTAAATGAAAGCCCTGTTTCCCCTGAATAAAATGATATATAATAAGGGTGGGTGCATTTACTATGAAAGAGGTGTATTACGGTTGGACAGACATGTAGCGCAAATGCCAGGTTTTGTTTACATTTTGTTTTGTTCACAACGTGTACATTTGGCTCCGTCCTTAAGGGGTTAATGTTATTAAAACTGAAATAGTTGTGTGTAAATATGAAATCATTTTTTTTCCCAGAAGAATGAGACTCAAGGAATTCTTCTATGACAAAAAAAAAACACTACGCTCAATCAGTTTAATAATGGTAGGAAAAAGAACAAAGATTTTACACCGACAGCAGGACGTAACATCAAATTGGACAGCGACATTGAAAGTTTTCGCCTGAGAGTGGCATCCCTTGTTACCACACAAGAGAAAAAAAAATCACATACAGCCTCACACCTATGGAAAGAAGTGCCTTGGATAACTTGATGAATAATAAAAACATCATCATCAAGCCGGCTGACAAGGGTGGATCAGTAGTTGTCATGAACACCCAGGACTACATTACAGAAGGGAACAGACAGTTGTCCAATGTAAACTACTACAAAAAAACTGGACAAGGACCCCAAGGAATATACAGCTAAACTAGCAAAACTTATCAAATCATTTCCGAAACACATACAGCAAGAACTAGAAAATCTGATGCCCTCCAATCCTCAGATGGGAGCCTTCTACATGCTGCCCAAAGTCAACAAGCCAGGAAACCCAGGACGGCCCATTTTAACAGGTATGGGAACACTCACTGAACAAATATCTAGCCCAATAGAAAACATTCTTAAGCCTCTCGTTATTAAGACTGAGAGATTTATACAGGACACTACAGACTTCCTCAATAAACTTAACCAGATAAATGAACTACCTGAAAACGCGATACTAGTAACAATGGATGTGGAATCCTTATACAGTAACATCCCACATAAGGATGCTATTGAGGCCTGCATTAAATTTCTCTCATCCCACGAACCACCACACAAATATGATAGCGCAATAATTGCCCAGTTTATAGAATTCATACTCACACACAATTATTTCAGTTTTAATAACAATAACTACCTACAAATGACAGGGACAGCGATGGGCAAAAATGTCACCCCAATACGCTAAGCTTTTCATGGCTGACCTAGAAAACAGATTTTTATGTACACAGCCCCACAAACCACATGCATTCAGTTACCTCCACAATTCCAGCTTCCATCCCAATCACACCAAACAAGGTATTATCTACAGCCAGGCTATCACATATCACCGCATTTGCTTTGACACAAATGACAGAGATCAGCACCTGAGTACACTGTCAGAGTCTTTTAGGCAAAAGGGCTACAAGGAAAGGCCAATATCTAAAAAAAATCAAATCTGCCCTAAAAACACCACGGGAAAGGCTCCTACAATACAAAGAAAAGGAAAACAAAACAAAAATCCCTCTAGTAGTTACATACAACCCAAGTCTAGGGGTAAGTAAAATTATTAAAGAGCTAGAACCATTAATTTCAGAGGACCCCACACACAAAAAAAATATTTCCTGAACCCCCCCATACTAGCATTCAAACAACCGCCTAACCTGAGATAGAGATTGGCCTGCAGCAAATTGACCACAGAACAGGAGCTCACACAAAATGGCACTGTACGATGCAACAAATCACTCTTCAAACTATGTCAACATATATGTGGCAATAACACAGCCAGACACAATAACAAATCCTACAACAGTAAGGGATCATATTCGTGCACATCTGCAAATGTGGTGTATATGATACAGTGTACAG
>OW240920.1:73533233-73565141 GCA_933207985.1 Pelobates cultripes
AATCACATTCATTTTGTTGATAATCACCTCTATCTGAGGAATTTGTTTGCTTTTCCAGTTACCAGCTAAAGCTACTTTTGCTATCGTCAGTATATTCAGAATCACTTTTTTGTGTGGATGCGTGACTAGGTCTGGTATGACATGTAATAAGTACTTTTCCGGTCGCAATGGGATAGAGGTGCCAGTTTTACTCGAGATCAGGGTTTGGATTTGTTTCCAGAATCCGTCTAGCAACGGGCATTTCCAGAACACATGTAGCATGGTTCCAGTGTCCGACTCACATCTCCAACACAAGTTCGTAGCGCCTGAGTACATACTCGCTAGTCTTTGTGGTACCAGATACCACCTCATAGTTATCTTGCAATAGGCCTCCCATAGCGAGAGGCTACTCGATGCCTGTTTTGTATTTGCCCTTGCAGACTGCCAGTCTGCTTGGGAGATATGAAGTCCCAGGTCCTGCTCCCATTTTGCCATGTATTTCAGTTTATCTGGGGTGTTTTCTGTGACCAATGCATTATAACATAGGGAGAGCGGTTTTGCTGCCTTTAACAGAGAGTGGCTAGGTTGGAGTACCGGAGAGTCAGTTCGAGCGACTGTGTGGTTACCATGGGTTAGTATTATATTTTTGATCCTTAAATAAAGGTACAGATCTCTCAAGTCTAACCCCAGTTCCTCTTTCAATTCAGGGAATGGTTTCACCGCATCTCCTGACATTAAATCCCTCACTAATCTCGCTCCCTTGTTAAGCCATTTGCCCACCTGTATGCCTGGGGAGTAGGCTGCTAGTGTCGTGATGGGTGCCTCCCTAAATAACCGTACTGGGTCCAGTACCTTCGGACACCAGGTCTTCCATGCTGTAAGCATAGTGATCGAGCATCTCAGGGTCATGCCCGCAGATGTTCGGGGCGTGGAGCATGTCCACAAGTAATGGACTGTGTCGTGTGCCTCTAGGCATTCATTTTCTAATGACAGCCAGAGCGGTTTACGGGGGAGATTATGGATCCTAATGAGTCGCAGACCCTGTGCCAAGAAAGAGGCCCTGTAGTATGCCGTTACATCCGGCATCCCCAGTCCACCATGGACGTAAGGGAGAACCAGACACCCTTTATTCACTCTCGGGGGCTTCCTCTTCCAGATGTGTGCATTGATCGTGCTTTGGAATTGTTTGAGCAGCGCAGTCGGGAGGAATATGGGCAGGGTTCTGAATAAGTATAGTATGTGTGGAAGTGTCATCATTTTAATTAGATTAATACGTCCTAGCCAGGAGGTATCCATGCTAGCCCACTGTTCGAGGAGGATTTGATTTTCTTTAGCACGGGGAAGTGATTTTCTTTGATCACCGTTTGAAGGGATTTGGTGAGGTTTACACCTAAGTATTTTAAGGAATTGGTGCGCCAATCGAAGGGGTGCTGCGGTTTTATCCTTTCTAATGTAGGTTTTGGTAGGTTTATGGGTAGAGCTTGCGTTTTGGTTATGTTGTTTTTATAGTACGATATCTTCCCATAGTCTACCAGCGTTCTCATGAGATTGGGAAGGGAGGACTCTGGTTTTGTAACAAACAGCAGTATGTTATCGGCAAACAGAGCTAGTTTCTTTTCGCCCCCCTGGGTGTGCAGCCCATGTATATTGGGATCATTTTTTACTATTCTTATTAGCGGTTCCAAGCATAGGATAAATATTAGGGGGGAAAGAGGACAGCCTTGTCTGGTGCCATTACATATGGCGAGCCTGTTAGATACGAAGCCCGTGCTAAAGACTTTTGCTGAAGGGTTTTGATACAGTGCCATTATGCTCGAACTAAAGTTTAGTGGGAATCCCATTCTGGTGAGGGTGAGTGATATATACCTCCAATGTAGGCGATCGAACGCCTTCTCAGCGTCAAGCGCTAGCAAGAGTCCCGCTTAATGCGAGACGTTCGCCCATTCAATCAGGTTCAGGAAATGTCTAGTGTTGTCCCCTACCTGACGCCCCTGGACGAAGCCCGCTTGCTCCTCCGAGACGAGGTCTGCTAGGATTGGTTTAATTCTAGTAGCGAGGAGTTTGGCATACAATTTGGTGTCTGCATTCAGGAGGGAGATCGGACGTAGGTTTGCGCAGTGTGTGGGGGGTTTGTTTTGTTGGGTTTGGGTAACGTCACTATATGTACCTCCAGCATTTCCGTGGGCATATTCCCTGCAGTTTTTATGTGATTGAATAGGTTGGTGAGAGGCGTGAGTAGTTGTTTGGTCAGTTTTATGTAGTAGTAGTTGGATATTCCGTCTGGTCCGGGGGCCTTATGTTTGGGGAGGGATTTGATTGCTATTTCTACTTCGCCCTCCGTGAAGGGGTTCTCCAGTTGGGTTTGTTGCGCTTGCGTTAGACTGGCTAAGGGCACTCTGTCTAGAAAACGTACTATCTCGTCTTCCGTCGGTTGGTGTGTGGAGGGATCTTTTTCTAGTTGATATAGTGAGGCATAATATTTCGCTAGTTCGTTCACTATGTCTTGGGGGTTGTATAATTTATCCCCAGTTGTGGAGGTTATGTACGGGATTTTTAGATTGCAATTTAGTTTGTTTCGCTTTATTGGCCAGCATTTTCCCAGCTTTATTACCCATAACATAGTATGATTGCTTCAAAAACCTCAGGTGTCTTTCTGTTACAGCGAGGTTGAGGCTATGAAGTGTTGTGCGAAGTGACATCAGTCGCTTATGTGTTGCCGTTGTAGGGTTTGTTTTATGGGCGGACTCTACTAAGGCCAGATCTTTCTCTACCTTGTCCAGTGTTGTGTTGTGCAGCCTCTTTGTTCTAGCCCCTATCTGGATTAATTCTCCCCTCATGACGGCCTTATGGGCCAGCCATTTTGTAGCGTCGGATGACGAGCAGTCTACGTGGTCAGCGAAAAATTCTTCAGCCCGGACCTGTAGTCGTTGGAGATGTGCCGGTACGTCTAATAGACTTTCATTCAGGCGCCATGTGCCTCTACCCCTAGCTGGATACGGAATTCGCATAGTGACAACATATGGGGCATGGTCGGACCACGTGATTGGCCCAATGTGAGCCTTAATGGCGAAGGGCAGTGTTTTGGTGTCAAGTAGACAAAGATCAATTCTCGTGTAGGTCCTATGGACCGACGAGTAATACGTGTAGTCCCTCCCGCTCGGGTTCAGGCCTCTCCAGGTGTCATAAAAGTTATGCCCATGCAATAATTTCCTAAAATGTTGGCCTAGTGAGATTGAATGTTGTTGTGGTAATTTGTTCCCCTCTCGTTTTATATCGACATCGGGATCTGGAGCGCAATTAAAGTCCCCGCATATAATTGTGTGGCCCTTTCTGAACTTGTCAATTGTCCTAAACACTTAGCTGAGGAAGGTTTTTTGTTTATCGTTCGGCGCATATATGGAAGCTATAGTCACCGCTAAACCATTTAAGGAGCCCACTAATATTAGTATTCTCCCATCTCGACTGGCAAATTGATTGGATGGCGTGAATGCCCAGTCCCTATGGAAATAGATAGCAACTCCTTTAGCCTTAGTGTTTGACATTGCGTGGTATCCTTGAGGATACTGTTTGACATTGAGTGTGGGATGTTTCCTAATACAGAAATGCGTCTCTTGGAGGCCTATAATCGCTGCCTTGGACTTGGTCATTTCCTGTATTGCTAGCCTCCTTTTGTGTGGGCTATTGAGACCCTTAACGTTTAAGGTTAGGATTGTCATAGAGTCATCCATGATCCTGGTGTAGTGTTATGCTATGCTGGGGCCGTGGGACGGCATTCGCTGCCTGCGACATGCGATACGCTACTGATCTGGGACTGAAAGGGAGGAATGTAGGGATGATGGACATAAAAACAGGGAGGGAAAAACAATAACTTAAGTATGTACAAAGCGCCATGGAGAAAACTAGCGCTCTACGTGGGTGAGGTGTGAGCGGGCAGACTCTGTCCGTCTCACGTCTCATCCTGGGGACGCCCCTGGGAGATTCAGCCGAGTGCGTGACGGCTTTCCTCCAGTTAACCTTATTCCTACCCCACAAACACGTCTGAGATGTCCAGCCAGGACCCACCAATGGAACACCCACAAGACCCTCCCCTCCATCTTGCTATCATGGATATGTTATGCCGTCACAAAACCTGTATAGTATATATTGTCTGAGTCGTGACTTCTGTACCCCATACTTCCCACTTGCTATAGTACTCTTAGAGATTGCGTCCCTACCGTCCCCATTGTATCTGCCCTGAGTCCCCACCCTCTGGGTTTTAACAGGTTTGGTCACTCCGCTATGTAATGCTTTACTCCTTGGGCAATAGGGATTCGCATATAATGTATCACAGTAAGAGGTTCAGAATAACATACTCACAATCCAGTTACATTTGCATGTCACAGAGCGGAGGCTAGTATTGGGTTAGAGTGTCTCTCAGTGTCCAATTCTACAGTGGGTTAGTGGTATGTCCCTGTTGGGCCCCGACTGGAGTTCTATTCTTTTCTTTGTGACGAGCCCGCCATCTGCCAGTCAGCATGCGGTCCTCTCGGGGATGCTGTAGTCAAAGCGTCTCTCGGTTGTAGCGGGAATAGGCCCCATTCTTTTAGTAAGCGCATTCCCACCTCCGGTTCGTTGACGGTATGCGTTTTGGCATTCCTCCATATAAGTAGTTTTGTAGGATAGCCCCATCTGTATTGTATGCCGTTGTTTCTCAGGGACTTTGTCACGTTGATGAATTCTCTGCGTCTGCCCATGGTCATAGCTGACAGGTCTGCGTATAATTGAACACCCGTGTATGGTGCGGGCATCTCGGTGATTTTCCTCGCTGCCTGCAGTAGGTGGTCCTTCGTCTTATAGTAGTGGAAGCGAGCGACAACGTCGCGTGGCGTATCTTTATGCAGATTCTGCGGTTTCGGTAGTCTGTGGGCTCGGTCCATGAGCCATTCTGGCTCCGATATCTCCGGCGCCAGCGACTTGCACAGGGAAGTAAGGTATTGCGGCAATTGCTCTCTCGTGACGCTTTCTGGAATACCACGGAAGCGAATATTGTTTCTGCGTGAGCGATCTTCCATGTCCGCTAATTTTCTTTTTAAGAACTGTTGTTCACTCACTAATTGTTGTACTGTGTCTGCCAAGGCATCTTGCGCTGCGCATATGTCATCAGTACGTGTTTCTAAATTGTTTGTTCTTTCCCCCAGATCTGCTATTTCCTTCTTAATATCATTTGTGGCTTTTTTCAAATCAGACTGCAGGATGAGTCTAAAGTCTTTCAGCATTGCATAAAGTTTTCTTTCTGTAACTGGGGCATCAGTGTATGCTTGCTCCTCATTCTCTGTGGGAGGGTTTGAGGCCTGTGAGGATTCCAGTTCCTCACCGCCGCCATCTTGCGCCGGCCGCGACCGGTCTTTTTTCCCGTGGCGGATCGGATCCGTCAGCTTAGTCTGCTTTGCCGGGGCCATGGGAGGTGAGGGGAAGATAACCCGCCCGTTTCTCACCGTCAGCCGGGGGGTAAGAGCTGCTATAAGTCACGCTGTAGCCGTCTCGGACCGGGAGCTCTCACTCCATGCGTCCGTTCCACTCGGCAGTCGGACACGCCCCCCTCCATTTACCATCCTGACTTGCAATGGCAAGTAACTTTTTCCCTCTTTTCTTTTCAGGGATATGTCCAACTTTTGTAAAGTTTCCTTTAAATATCCACTGTCAATTAAAGGACCTATTCCAGCTGCTTAGTATACTTGAAACGGAATTAACTCTCTCTACCAGCTGCCCTGCTCACAATGCTGTTTTGTGCCAATAAGATCGTCTCTATGACTGAAATAGCAGAGTTTTGCTCTGCTATTTTGGCAGAAACATCTCTAGTGGCTACCAGTGTGACAGCTACTATAGTAATTTAAACACTGCAATGTAAACTTTGCTGTTCCCACAGAATGGCATTGTTTTCAGCTGCAGGGTTAAAATCACAGGGATGAAGCACCCAGATCATTTCAGTAAGATAAAGTGGTTTGGGTGCCTATAGTGTACCTTTAGGAATTAAAAAAAAATAGTAAAACCTAGAACTTTCTGTTAGCAATCTTTTTGTGCAAAGATCACAGATGTAACAGCTCCAATTTAAACATATAAAAATGCCTATTACTCTAATCACAAACTTTGATAACACTTAAATTTAAATAAACTTTTATTTGATTTTAGTTTGTAAAGTTTTATAGCGGGTTTTCAAATTACTTTTAAACAAAATTATTTCATCCATCCTTTGAGTATTTTATAAATAAATATTATGTTATTCTGTGGTTCCAAGTAGACCTATAACATCTAAAATGTTGCTGTAGCCGAAAATAGGTGTGACCTGTAATTGAAATGGTGGTTTATATATATAATAAACTTTGGATCATTGCCTCTTCTGGGATGCGTGTAAGAGATAATATTGTTAACATAGTATGCATTTGTAAATGGTAAATGATTAAATTAATATCTAATACAAAAGCTGCATTGTCACTCCATAGTAGGCAGCATATTAAACCAGCTAGAGAATAGTAGTTCGCTTAAGGATGTAAATTGACAATGACACTTGATATTTATAGTTATATCATAGATTAACACTAAATACAGTATTACCTCCATTCTATTCCCACAAATTACTAGGCACACACATTACAAATCGCACATGCATTTGTAAATATATGATGAACTAGTGATAAAACAAATATCCTTGCCAGGGCTTGATTTCTGGCCTCTAGACCAGGGGTCAGCAACCTCTGGCACGTGTGCCATGCATGGCACTCGAGGTGTCTTTGCACAGCACTCAAGACTGCCAGAGCCAAACAGGCTCTGGCCTATCAGGAGTCCTTAGTTCAAAATGAGTGGTGAGGGGCAAGTATTAAAGGGACACCGTAGGCACTGTATCTGCTTCATCTCATTAAACTGGTTATAGTGTATAGAGTCCCCTGGTGCCATCATTTCTTTCAGCATTAAACAGTTTTTAATGTTGTAATGTTTTAATGCTAAACAAGAGACCACGGCAGTCCATCCCCTCTGTGCTGCTTTGGCTAATAAGGAAGTATTACCCTGAGCAGCAATGAGCAGCTGTGATTGGCTGAGAGTGTCAGCTGACTGCTTTTAACCTGTCAGAGCTCCAACTGACGGTATGAATGGGTATGACAACAAGGAAGTGTGTAATCTCTGCCTTAGCTACACATACAGAAGCGGCTGGACTGTGGCATACTGCACAAACATGGTGCAACACTGAATGGAGGGACAGTGCCAGGGCACTCCAGGCACTATAACTAATTCAAAGAGACAAAGTGGTTATAGTGACTACAGTGTCCCTTTAATTAATGCTTTGCACCACTTAGTGGAAGTAATTTCAGATCACTTCATCCAAGAACTTGTGAATGGGAATCCACACTGCAGTAGAGCAGCTCGCACAAGCTGTTGCAGCGCCTGCCCTTGATCTATATCTGGCCAGCCCATTCCCCACTGGACCCCAGGGAAGCCACCCACATTCCTAGATATACACAGAGCTGGAAAAGAAGCTGTACCCTCATACAAATATTACAAACAGCCCATATCATCCAGACACACAAATTCACAAGCAGCCCCCATACACAGCCCATATTCATTGATATCATACACACTTCCACAAACTACTCATGAACATATACTGTACGATATAACCAGTGGCGTGCAAACCGGGGTCGCACTGCGACCCGATATGTACGGCAGTGTGGCCAGCCTCTTCTCCTGGGGCGCTCTCTGCCCAGCTCCCTCGCGCACACTGATGCCGGAGCCGGAATATGACGTCATATTCCGTCTCCGGCATCAGTAAGTGGCGCGCGAGGGAGCTAAACAGGAGGATCTCAGTGCTCCCTCTCGCACCTGCAGGGGCGGTCACCCAGCAACACCATTGGACCCCAGGGAATCCCCTCAGCACTCCCAAAGATAGGGAGGCTGGAGGATCACATTTTTAAAAAAACATGTGTATGTATGCTAGTGTTAGAGTGTGTGTGTTAGTGTTAGTTTTTGTGTCAGTGTGTGTGTTACTGTGTGTGTGTCTGCTAGTGAGTGTCAGTGAGTGTGTTAGTTTTTTTGTGTGTGTATGTGTGTTAGTTTGTGTGTGTCTGTTATTGAGTGTGTCTGCTAGTGAGGGTCAGCGTGTGTGTGAGTGTGTGTGTGTCTGTTATTGAGTGTGTCTGCTAGTGAGGGTCAGTGTGTGTGTTAGTTTGTGTGTCAGTGAGTGTGTGTGTGTGTGTTACTGTGTGTTTGTCAGTTAGAGTGTATGTTTTGTAAGTGAGTGTATATGTGTGTCTGTCTGTCAGTGAGTGTGTACGTATGTATGTCGCTGAGTGTGTCTGTCAGTAAATGTGTGTGTCTGTTAACTAGTGTGTATGCGTCTGTTCGTGAGAATGTGTTTGTGTTTAAAACCCCTTCAGCACTTACATTTCTCCAACGCAGGAGTTCAACCTTGATGGACGCACATGTGTGCATGTGCTGAAATGACAATTCCTCATTGAGTATTGGCTATATTTGAAATAAATGTACCTCCTTAGAGGTTCAAAATGTAAACTAAAGAATGTGCAGAGTCAAGCTGTAGTCATGGAAGCCAGCATGCAGAAAATCCAATATATATGCCAAAAGGTCAGTACAAACAGAAGAAAAATGGAGAAAGTTTACCTAAGCTGCAAGCATGGTACCTAGAATATCAAAATATTGAAATGATGGAAAGCCAGATCACAACCAAACACTGAGTTCAAATGGAATTGTCAAGGAAAAAGCATCCAGAGAAGGTTAGGATTATTTTGGTTTACAGAGGACTCTCGACAAATGTGTGACATTAACTGTTTAGGAAGATGCACATATGTTTTCATTTATACTAACAGATACAAAATTATACTGTATCATCGGCTGGTGCTCATATGAGACCATGCCACCTATAGATGATTCTATGGAATGCACCTCATGCATTCCTGCAGGAAGAGCACTGGTGGAGCGGTGGACAATGTGGAAGTAGGTTTTATACAAAGAGTATTACTCACTCTGGATCAGAGGAAAAGTCAATAAATCTTTATATTTTTACATTGAATACACCAGGTATCTTTGTGTTATGTAATCAATATATATGGGAGCAATTTCAAGTAAATGAATTTTTCCATAACAGGCTCATTTTAAATTTGTTTGTAAACAAAATGTACAATAAAGTAAATGTAAACAATAGATCTCTCTTTACAGGAAGTATTTAGAAAGGCTGTGATAGTCACATGCAGGGTGGTGTGACTAGAGCTGCATAAACAAAGTTATTGTAAGGGTCTTTTGACAGGTGGTCCTTAGGAGGCAGTAGTGAACCAAAAGCGAGTTACGGGGACAGGCAGCGCAAGTTCAGGAACGTTATAACAGGCAGATAGGTCAAGGGTCAGATGAAGACAAGATTTACAGAAGTGCACCGAAGAGCACAGTATAACTGAGAACTGAGGTAAGGGTAGACTGGGATTATATAGGGGAATCTTTTTCCCATTTTTGTATATATGGGTTGTGTTCACCAGTCCGGCGGTTGTGTGCTGCCGAATATAAGAGTGAGATGAGTTTCTTAAGGGGTCTCTCACTTACTATTGGTTCCATCTCTCACTTACTATTGGTTGAAAAGTGATTAGTCCCTTTAAACCATTTCAGGTGTTCTGTTTCTTTAAGAAGCCGGCTTTCAGGCGCGTGCACCTAGAGTATGTGGAGTTTAAACGTGGGTTCAGCTGGAGCTTCCCATGGGTCGCGCCGTGGTGTGAGGAGCCGTGGCACCGCGTCCATGTGTCACAGTCAACACACCAAGTCCTCGGGGTGCTTCAAAAGTGAACTGATGCAGCTGTGGATGGAGACGCTGTAAGGGACCTTCAGGTAAGCATGGTCGTGACAGTACCCCACCTCTATGATGATGTCTCTGGAGGCATAAGGGTGTTGGACAATCAGGATGTCGGAAGTGGTAGATTCGTATAAGTCGGGGTGCATGGACGTTTTCTGCAGGTTCCCAAAACCTTTCTTCAGGGTCATGACCCTTCCAGTGGATGAGGTATTCTAGATTTCTTCTGCATCTACAAGAATCTAGAATCTTCTGAACTTCATATTCAGGTTCTTCATCAACTGTTATGGGATCAGGGTGGTATATCACTGTTGGGAAAAGGATTTTCTTTGGCAGGTTTGATCAGAGAAACATGGGATGAATGATGTATCCGCTACTGACATGGTAGATTTAGTCGTACGACGACATGAGAGACAAGTTTGGAAATATGAAAGGGGCCAATGAACTTGGGTCCCAATTCCTTGGTAGGACAGGATAACTTCAAGTATCTTGTAAATAACCAGACCAGTTGGCCCACTTGGTAAGTCGGTAGAGTTTGTCTTTTGAGGTCAGCATATTTTTCGTAGGTTTCTCGATTCTCTTGTAGTGTCATTGGGCTCGTAGAAAACCCTGAGCTAGTTGCTGTAAATGGGCCGTGACATCTGGAACAGGCGTAAGTGAGGGACTTCCTGTTAGGGTATTTGGATGGAAACCACAATTTAACATGAAAGGGGATGCTTGGGTGGAATCATGTTGTTTTGAGTTATAGGCAAATTCAGCTGTAGATAACTTTCTCCAGTTGGATTTTAAATGAGTACAGTAACAGCAGAGATATGTTTCCAGGGTTTGGTTTGTTCCCCTGGTCTGTCCATTGGTTTGGGCATAAAAGGCAGTGGATTTGTCTACGGATATTTTAAATGATTGACCCCAGGCTTTCCAGAAGTGGGAAGTGAATTGAGTTCCTTTATCTGAGAGGATGGATTTGTGAATTCCATGCAGTTTAAAGATGTTGTTGAGAAAAAGCATGGCAGTCTGTTTGGCTGTAGGGAGCCCCTTGACTGGAACAAAATGTGCCATTGTGGTCATCCGGTCTACAACAACCATGATTGTATCTTATCCTTGTGAAGTAGGTAGATCTACAATGAAGTCAACTGTAAGATGACTACAAGGTCTGGATGGCACATGTAATGGTTGTAATAATCCAACAGTATTCAATGTGTTTGTTATAGCACAGGCACAAGGAACTGACATAGTCCTTGACGTCTTGTTGAAGAGAAGGCCACCAGAATTGCCATCTTGTACCTTGTTTTTCTTTGTCCTCCATGACCGGCCAACGGTGTATCATGATAATGGTAGAGCACTTTAAGACGGATATTTTCTGGTATGAAAATCTTGTCATGAGATATAGGATAACCTTCGGGTGATGTAGGGAGATTATGTGGTAGTTTCCTTTAACTCTTGTAATATGTAAGATGTGAGACCAACAAAGTGATGTTCTTGTAATACTGTTGTTTCTAGTTTAGCTTTATCTGTTTCAGAAGACTGCATTTTTTTTTGTGTATAACTGTTTATTCTATTTATTTTCAATAAAGTGGTACAGAATAAAAGGAGGAGGAGGAAAGGGGGGGAGAGGCAACATTATACATTGTTGCGTTACGAGGTACATACTTAAGCTTATTTCATGGCAATATACATCAACTGGCTAACAACACACACAAAGTATCTATTTCTGTATGAGCGAAGTTCAGAGTACCATGTAGTGAGTTGGGCTCATGGCTAGAGACCCACTAGATTTGTACCTTCAAGCCCCTGATCAGGGTGTATGTTGTGCGGCAAGCCAGTGCAGACCAGAACAGCCTTGAGCTAACACGAGGTTACTGTTCGCTAAGGTTTGGGTCTAGACTATTCGGTCTAGAGTGCTTTGCCTGTGTGTTGCTGATTAATCAGTTAGTTGGCGCCGGTGTTCTATAACTAGCGTTTGCTATATGTACAGGTCACATTTTTGCCGTCCCATACCCCTCCCGGCACATTGTGTCTAATTGGGATGGACACCACTGTTGGAGTCGGTCCCCCGAGAGCCCGCCTCCAAGTAGGGGAGGTTGGTTTTGGAGTTGGATCGTAAGACACTGTTACGTTCCAGGTGTTGATCCCATCTCTCCCATGCTTCCACCCAGAACGTAGAGGGTGGTAGTGCCGTTATTTCAAAGCATTTTGTTGTGTTAATTTGGTTAATGCATTCTTGAATTGTAGGGGGTGTGGTTTGTAGCCAATGTCGGCTAATTAGGGTTAATGCTGCTATTATAATGTGGTATATTAGATACAATAGATGTTTGGAGATTTTTTCCGGGAATACTTAAAAAATAAAAATTTCTGGTTTGTCTGGTAGGTCTACTCCTGTACTTGTGTCTTAGTACTGTGTGAATCAGCTTAGCAGTATCCGCCCAGTACTGAGCTAAATGTGGACACGACCACCTGATGTGTAGCATTGATCCTGTGTGTTCCTGACATCTCCAACAGGTGTCTGACTTGCTTGAGTGTAAGTATTTTAGCCTAGTGGGGACCATATACCACCTGTATAGTATTTTTATAGAGAGCTCTATATGGGAGCTATTTAGGGTAAGATGTTTATGAGCTCTGAATATCGCTCTCTTTTTATGTATAGTAATTTCCACTTTTAAATCTTTTTCCCATTTTTGTATATATGGGTTGTGTTCGCAAGTCCGGCGGTTATGTGATGCCGAATATAAAAGTGAGATGAGTTTCTTAAGGGGTTTTAGTTTTAGGCATATTTTTTCATCATCCATCAGCTGTTTTCCATGTATAAAGGTATTGCCTTGCATATAATGATTGTGGAACCATGATTTCATCTGCATATATGAGAATTGCGCAATGTTAGATAAATTATACTGTGTCTGTAGTATACGTGCCCATGGAGGTTGGCTCTTCTGTGCGACCGCTGAGAGAATAGGGCAAATCATGGTTGCCTGATGATTTACAGCCAGATTTGGTATGCCCCCCATATAAAAGGGCTTGTATAGTGTAGTCGCTGCTACCCTGGGTCTTGTCCCCTGCCACACAAAGGTATTGATTATTTTCTGGGCCTCTTTGAAATATGTTGGGGGGAGTCGGATTGGGAGCGTCCTGAATAAATATTGGAGCTTCGGTAATATTATCATTTTTATGGCTGCTATGCTGCCTAACCATGAGAGGAATTTCCCCTTCCACCCTTGCAACTTATTTTTAATATCTTGGAGAAGCTTAGTGTAACTGATTTTAAATAGTGAGCAGTCGGATGCTGTGAATGCCACAACTAGGAAAGTCAGGTAGTCCTGTCTCCAGTCATAGGGGAAGGCTGTGTCACAGATCTCAGCCAGATGCGCCGGCGTGTTCATCCCCAGCGAGCACGGCGTTACGATGGCTGCTGGCCGCTGTAAAAGCAGCACAAGATATAGCCCTGCCTCCAGCAGGGTTAGAGGTCATGCAGATGTGTGTGTGCAGCCACACAAGAATGCACACATGTTCTGGAGTGCTATATAAGCCCATTTCTTTATTTCTTCCTTGCCCTGTCATAGTTTCCAGTTCTTTGGTTATCTGAGAGCGCGTTTGATTTATTGATTCCTGGTTTTTGATCTTGGCTTGTTCTGATTATCCGTATTTCTGGTATCCCTGGCGCTTTGGCTTTGTCTTCTCGTCTAAGGACCGGTAATACGTTTTTCTAGTTGACTTGATTCTGCGTGTTGGGCCAAAGCCCCCTCCTGACAGGCTAATTTTAGTGTGTAGAGCGTCTTATTTGGGATGTCGATTCCCATTGCTTGTGTTTTAGTGATGTTTTATTTGTAATAGGAGCAGTCGCTGTATCTTTTTAACATGGCGTGTAGATTGGGCAGTGAAAAAAGTGTGGTTGCTCCAGTGTGAAGAATATGTAATCTGCAAATAATGTGATTTTGTGATTTTTCTCCCCCTATTTTGATGTCATGTATATCTGAATGATTCCTTATAAGCTTTGTCAGAGGCTCCAGGCTTAAAATGTAAAGCCATTAAGGTGTCCTTTTGTTCAGTCATCAGTGTCGGTAACGTAGTTTGCGCTATGCAGATGGTCAATATCTGCATCAGAAGGTTGGTGTAGTATTTGTTCCTCTCTGAGATTATACAGTGAATGGTAATATTCCACCATAGTGTCATTGATTTCCTGGGGTTGGTATATTTTTTTGTCCTGTGGTCGTGAAGATGTGTGGTATTTTGGAGTGTGAGTATTTATTTCTCAACATATTGGCCAGTAATTTCCCTGCTTTGGTGCCCTGTGTATACGTGCAGATTTTTAGTTTCTGGAGCACATATGAGGATTTCGCTAATTGTATATCATTTAAACGTTGTCTAGTTTTTGCTATAAGATGGGTGGCCTGTTCCATGGGATTTCTGTTATTGACATTTGTGGTGTCTCTTAGTAATCTAAGTAGTTCCAGGTATTCCTTTTGGGATTTGCGTTTGAGGTATGAGGCTCTACTGATTGTCAGGCCCCTAATTTGTGCGCTTGCCAGAGAGACAATGGTATGACATCTGTGGTATCATTTATAGTAAAGTATGTAGAGATTTCATCTTCTAGTGTTTGCGCAAAGTGGTTGTCGTGTAAGACCGTATCATTGAAGCGCCACGGTGTCAGTCCTCTGAATGGAAAGTTATTCCTCAAGGTGAGTGTCACCGGCGCATAATCTGATCACAGAATGTCTCCTATCACGCATTGCATGACTTGTGGCAACAGGGTACCAGACACCAGTAATAGGTCAATTCTAGAATGTGATTTGTGGACTGCTGAGTAATATGTCAAGTCGGCGACATTAGATTGGAGGGTTTGCTATGTGTCATGGAGCCCATATTCTGTGAGTAACTTGGTGATAGTTTTACTTTGCTTTAAGATTGTGGTGTGCCGTGGAGATTTGCGCTGTATTGTTGTGTCTATTCTTGAGTCCAGCACATGATTAAAATCACCGTAGACAATCACGGAGGTGGTCTGTGTCTGAGGCAACTTTGTGAGCACCCTATGTAAGAAGTTAAGCTGATGTACATTGGGACCATATACCCCTACCAAAATGACGGGTAGGGCATTAAGTATGCAGTGTAAAAAGAAGCCAGACCACCAGCCCCCTATACCTCCCCAGCAATCCTTACAACGATCAGAATATGGGACAAAATAGTGGCTAAACATGAGCTTATCTCCCACCCCTCACCACTGATGCCCATTCTGCGGAACACAAAATTCACACCGGGCATGACCCCGAGGGACTTTACTCACTTCGAGGACAACGACTTAATACGCATTCACCAATTCTACCAGAACCAACGCATCATACCCTTCGCAGACCTCCCCCAACAGACCCCTCTCACCACACGAGACTTCTTTCGGTACCTACAAATTCGCAGCTTTATCGACAAACCTGCCATACAAAAAGCAAGCATCACTCCCCTCACCCCGCTAGAAAAGGCATGTAACAATCACCCACTCCACAAAGGACAGATATCCTCTATATATTCCCTACTAAGCAGGAGCACACGAGAAGGCTCAATGCCTTATATGGCAGCCTGGGAAAGGGACCTAGGCCCCATAGGGGACCAAAGCAATTGGGCAAACATATGGGAGGCCACTGCAACAATATCGATATGTGTCAATCACAAAGAACAAGCGTATAAAACTCTCTTACGATGGTACCTCACTCCACTACGTCTGAAACAAATGAGACAAACCGACAACGACCTCTGCTGGAAGGGGTGCGGGAACAGGGGAACCTTCATACACACGTGGTGGGAGTGCCCTCGGGTAGCCACGGTATGGCAACATATAGCGCAATTAGCATCACAGGCACTACACACCACTATCCCGATGGACCCATGGCTATGGCTCCTTTCCAGGCCCCTCAGAGACACCCCAAGGGCACACAATAAATTGATAGCCAAACTGGCACTAGCCACTAGGCGAGCGATCGCGGAGAAATGGGGAAGCCCAGACACCCCACCCGTAGCTCTCATACAACAAAAAATCAATGAAACCATGAAAATGGATAAACTTACCGCCCTGGTACATGATACCACCAGACACTTCGACAAAATATGGGAGCCATGGATCTTCGAATTCCCAACACTATAAGGCACTTAACGCCAAGGGAGGCACCAGGCGGGGGGCGGCCCCTGGGGAGGAATAACCTTGAAGACCTCCCCGGGCACCACACTTCGCCAACTAGGCTGCTTCTTTCCCGGAACCCCTATACCCACAACAAAAGACACTCAAACCGCTCACCCCAACCACACTGGACAAACACAGTCACACCGCTCAACATAAGATCCACCACACACAACCCTCCCTCCCCATCGCACCAAAACGACTGATCCCCATGAACCGCCCCAACTGCGCCAGCACCAGACCACGGACACTAACCACACAAGAATATACGAAACAATCAATCAGCGTGAACAGGAGCTCTACCCGGAGCACCCCCAACACAGAACACCATCCAGTCGGGGGCCCTAAACGCACCTACCACAAGCACCACACCACACGAGACAGACAAGCAGGAACCACTTCCAGACCACCCCCGACAGAAATCACAAACCCGGATACAAAGAGCTAATAACCAATATCGACATAACCAACAGAGACCACCCACCACACACCACACACAGAACAAGAAACATCTGCCATGACCCCGACCAACACATTCTACCCTAGATGTCAGCCCAAGTTGAAACAAACAAAAACCCACGGGAAGGCCCACAATCGACTTCAGACCAGCAAGGCTCACTCACTAGGGACCCACAAACTAACAGAGGCCACACCCAAAAACAAAACATCAGGGGACAACAGACCTACATACTAGGCAAACAGTCTAAAACCCCCACCAAACCCACTTCCTCCCCTCCCCCCATGCTAACCCCCACTCCCCCCAAAAAGAACCTCATAAACACACCGATCAAACACTAAACCAAACGGCACATTACGCACACGACCATGTAACTTTCGAACCAAAAATGTACGTGTTATAACTGTTGAAATATCAAATACTGCAACACAATGTTATAGCTATCTACAAACCAGCTTCAAAACCCTCTCTCGGACTCGAGACCGAAGTCTTACAGCAACAGCGAAAAACAGCACCAGTCACGGAACTAAAACTCTATATCTGCCTTCCCTTTAGGACTGTTTTGTGATGCATCAATGCATTTCACGGTCTCTATGAAAGTATGTTCGATCCCAAGTTTTCTTTTCTGTACCCTAACCCCCATATTGCTGAAAATCCGAAATAAAGAATTTATAAAAAAGTATGCAGTGTAATATGACAAATCTTCCTTCACTATAATTTTTTAATTGTAGAAGTTCGAAAGCAACTGATTTGTGAATTAAGAAAGACACCCCTTTCGATTTAGACGTGTGTGTTGCATGGTATTGTATGGGAAAGTCTTGCAAGCCAAATTTGGGTATCCTATTATTTACAAAGTGCATTTCTTGGATACATAATATGTCCACTTGGTTTAGTTTTGCATCCTCTAATATTAGTCATCTTTTGTGCGGTGTGTTTGCACCGCGTACATTATGTGTTACTATTTTCATATTTTATAAGGATGGTCATATGTGCTGCTGGAAGTTCTGTGTATAGTGTGTCTCCCTCATAGTCGTCTTTAAAGCGGGGCAAACGGGGCAGCTGCCCTGGGCCCAGTTACTCCTGGGGGGCCCAAAGCAGCTACCCCGTGGGCCCTGCTGTCCACAAAAAAATGTTTATTTGCCCCATGGGCCCGCCGATGCTGCAGCTGCACAGGGAGCCCACACACTAAGAGGGCCCGGTCGGGCGCTGTGGCACTTTAACAGCGCGACCGGGCCCCCTTATTTTGCCGTGAGTCACTTCCTCCCAGATAGAATGAAGCTGCGTGGGATAGAGGAGAAGGCCATCAGGAGGGGGCTGGAGTGCCAGAGGATCACACTCCCAACTACCTCAGCCTGCCACTGAACCCGAGGGAACTCATAAGGTAGGGCTGAGGGGGTGGCTTTATAAATGTAAACTTTGCATGTGTGTCAGTATGTATGTGTGTGTGTCAGTATTTGTGTGAGTCAGTATGTCTGTGTATGTGTCTTAGTATGTGTGTATGTGTGTAAGTATGTCTGTCAGGGTGTCTGTGTGTCAGTATGTCTGTCTGTGTGTGTCAGTATGTCTGTCAGGGTTTCTGTGTGTGTGTGTGTGTCACCATTTCTGTGTGTCAATATGTCTGTCAGTGTGGCAGTATGTCTGTCAGGGTGTCTGTGTGTGTCTTGGTATGTCTGTCTGTGTGTGTGTGTCAGTATGTCTTTCAGGGTGTCTGTGTGTGTGTGTGTGTCACCATTTCTGTGTGTCAGTATGTCTGTCAGAGTGTCTGTGTGTGTGTGTGTGTGTCACCATTTCTGTGTGGCAGTATGTCTGTCAGGGAGTCTGTGTGTGTCTTAGTCTGTCTGTCTGTGTGTGTGTCAGAATGTCTGTCAGGGTGTCTGTGTGTGTGTGTCACAATTTCTGTGTGTCAATATGTCTGTCAGTGTGGCAGTATGTCTGTCAGGGTGTCTGTGTGTGTCTTGGTATGTCTGTCTGTGTGTGTGTGTCAGTATGTCTTTCAGGGTGTCTGTGTGTGTGTGTGTCACCATTTCTGTCTGTCAGGGTGTCTGTGTGTGTGTGTGTGTCACCATTTCTGTGTGTCAGAATGTCTGTCAGGGTGTCTGTGTGTGTCTTGGTATGTCTGTCTGTGTGTGTGTGTCAGTATGTCTTTCAGGGTGTCTGTGTGTGTGTGTGTGTCACCATTTCTGTGTGTCAGTATGTCTGTCAGGGTGTCTGTGTGTGTGTGTGTGTCACCATTTCTGTGTGGCAGTATGTCTGTCAGGGAGTCTGTGTGTGTCTTAGTCTGTCTGTCTGTGTGTGTGTCAGAATGTCTGTCAGGGTGTCTGTGTGTGTGTGTCACTATTTCTGTGTGTGTATCAGTATGTCTGTCAGTGTGTGTCACTATATCAGTGTGTCAGTATGTCTATCATGGTGTATCTCTATGTTGTCAGTATGTATATCTGTGTGTGTCAGTGTGTATATCTGTGTATCTGTATTTAGTATATCTATGTTTCTCTATGTGGTCTGTGTGTATCTGCATGTGTGTCAGGTTGTGTATCTGTGTGTCTGTATGTCTGTCAGTGTGTGTATCTGTATGTTGTCAGTGTGTACCTGCGTGTGTATATCTGTGTGTGCATCTATATATAGTCAGTGTTTTTATCTGTGTATCTGCATGTGTGTCAGTATATGCATCAATGTGTCTGTATGTCTGTCAGTGTGTGTATCTGTATGTTGTCAGTGTGTACCTGCGTGTGTATATCTGTGTGTGCATCTATATATAGTCAGTGTTTTTATCTGTGTATCTGCATGTGTGTCAGTATATGCATCAATGTGTCTGAGTATCCATATGTGTCAGTGTTTGTATATATGTCTCTGCATGTGGGTCAGGTTGTGTATCTGTGTCAGTCTGTATCTGCATGTGTGTTAGTGTGAGTGTCAGGGTTTATATTTATGTATCTGCATGTGTTTCAGTGTGTGTGTATGTGTGGCAGTGTATGTGTACATGTGCATACATCTCATCATTCAAATCGCCAACACTACACACAAGTACACCCTTGCATTCAACCTTCAACACTACATACAAACACAGTCCTGCATTGAAACATCAACAATACATACAAATACACCTTTGTGTTAAATACCAAAAATATACATAAACACACCCAGTTTAGGCTCGTTGATGGTTCCGCTTAGCTGTGGTTCGCAGCGGCCTTTACTGTGTGCCATTCCGGAGAGATTTTCCGTCTCGGCTTAGGAACTTGCACAGGTTGGTGGCTTACCAGGCCCACCAGGCCCCACTCAGGCGTCTGTAGGGCTTTTAGGCTGCCTTCCAGTGTGACAAGGAGCTTGCTAGGGAATCTTCATCTATATCGGATGAAGTTGTTCTTGAGGATATCGAGCACCGGTTGGAACAATTTGGGCCTCTGAAGCGTGGCTGTGGACAGATCTGCAAATATTTTCACTGATATATATTCCTCTGCTGGCTGGTTCCTGTTTCTGCTGGCTCTTAATGTGGAAATAGTGTGCCCTCAGTAATACATCTTGTGGCACTGTGTCTGGCAGATGTCTGGGTTTAGGTACCCTATGTACTCGGTCAATATTAAATACCTTCTCTGTTTTGAGCTTTCCCCTTCCCTCATCTCCACCCCCCTTATGCTGAGCTAAAGCATCTCCATTTTCTAGATTGCTTTGACCCTCCCCCCTACTACTCCCATCTCACCTTATCAACTTCTCTATCCACTTGTCTTGTGCCTTCCTTAATGCACATCTTCAACTGCTCTCTCTCTTCTGGTGTTGTCCCTGCTGACCTTAAACATGCCACTGTAGTACCGTCCTCCCCCTCTAACTATCGTCCTATATCCCTGCTCTCTTTTTCCTCAAAGCTTCTGGAAAGACTGATCTTTACCTGTTTGTTTCACTTTCTCAATTCCAACTCTGTCCTTGACCCTCTTCAATCTGGCTTCCGCCCTCTGCACTCTACTGAGACTGCGCTTATCAAAGTTACTAACGACCCAATCGCAGTTAAATCCAAAGGCCACTACTCCATACTAATTCTTCTTGGCCTCTCTGCTGCCTTTGACACCATTGATCATGCTCTCCTTCTTCAGACTCTTCAATCACTCGGTCTCTGTAACTCTGTCCTCACGTGGTTTTCCTCTTATCTCTCCCAATGCTCATTCAGTGTCTCCTTTTCTAATGATACCTCCTCCCCTCGTCCTGTCTCAGTTGGAGTCCCCCAAGGCTCTGTCCTTGGTCCCCTTCTATGTTCTTTTATTACTGCCTCTCTTGGCAAACTTATTACCTCTTTTTGATTCCACTACCACCTGTTCGCTGATGACACCCAGATATATCTCTCCTCCCCGGACCTCCCTCCTGCCGTCCTGCAACGTGTCACTGCTTGCCTTTCTTCCATCCCTGACTGGATGTCCTCTCGCTTTCTGAAACTCAATCTCTCTAAAACTGAACTCCTTGTCTTTCCTCCTCCTAATTCTGATCCTCCTCTTTTGCTCTCCCTTCAAGTTAGTGGTATTCACATAAGTCCATCATTGCTAGTGCGCTGTCTTGGCGTCATACTTGATTCTGGCCTACTGCCATCAGACTCTCCCCTTGTCTTCAATCGTTTAAGAAGTGCCTTAAGACCCATCTCTTTAGGAAAGCTTATGGCCTCCCAGAGTAACCTCTATCTTACATACCTGTCTCTTGCTCACTCCTAAAGGGGAGCACTGTACTCTCTCCTCCAGTTCTGCTTCACTCCCACCTTATTTGATTGCTATTTCCTGTCCTATTGTGTTTTAGACCTCCCATAGAATGTAAGCTCGTTTGAGCAGGTTCCTCTTCAACCTATCGTTCCTGTAAGTTTTCTTGTAACTGTCCTATTTATAGTTAAATCCCCCCTCTCATAATATTGTAAAGCGCTACAGAATCTGTCGGCGCTCTATAAATGGCGATAATAATAATAATAATAAAAACTTGTTTAAAATCTCATCCAACCTTCTAGCCATCCTATCCCCGAGCACAGCAGACCCTCTTCCATTTAGGTGCAATCCATCACGACTATACAGGTTGTACCCAAGCGCAAAATTGGCCCAGAGCTCTAAAACCCCAAACCATCTTTCCTGCACCAAGACTTCAACCACGCATTGACCTCTCTAATCTCCCACTGCCTTTCTGTTGTAGCGCGCGGCACAGGTAATATTTCTGAAAATATTACCTTGGAGGTCCTTTTCTTTAGCTTATTTCCTAGTTCCCTGAATTCATTCTTTAGGACCTTCCATTTTCCTATTACTTTGTCATTGGTACCAATATGGACCATGATAGCTGGGTCCTCCCCAGGCCCTCCCAATAATCCCTCCACTCTGTTGGTAACATGCTGGACCCCAGCACCCGGGAAACAGCAAACTGTCCGGTTGAGACGATCAGAGTGGCAGATACCCTATCTACTCTCTTAATAATAGAGTCCCCTACCACCACAACCTGTCTATCCTTCTTTACACTCTCAACCCCACCCGTACTAGAGGGGCTGTTCCAATGGTTGTTAGAAGGAACAGCTTCCTGCAGTACAGCTACTCCTGAGCTGATGCTCCCAACATCTTCACGCAAACGGGCACATCTGTTTGGCTGCACAAGATCAGGACTAGCTAAACCTTTCCTCTTCATTCCCCTCCTGCTTTCTTGACCCACTGTTACCCAGCTATGTGCCTTCTCACCAACTGTCTCATCTTCTCCCACTCCACTACCTGCATCCACTAAACTCTGCTCAGTAAGTAGCAGACTCCTCTCAAGATTGTCAATCTCCCTCACTGTTGCAATTTGCCTCTCCAGATCTCCAATCTGAGCTTTCAGAAAAGCCACTTGCTCACACCCACCACAGAGGTATGGACCCTGGGCAGATTCATCCAGGCATGCATGTATGCAGCAGGATATGCACTGAGTAAAACTCACAATCTTGCTAGCACTCATCCCCAGTTACCAAAAACACACGTGAGCAAAACAAGATTTACCCTCTTGGTTTAAACTCCTGTTGTTTCAACTCCTACTTAAAAGAGACTACTTTAAATAGCCTACTTTCAAGCAAATTCCAATGAGCAAGCTCTGTGAGTCAGTAGTGGGTTTATATTGGCAATACAAACCCCACACATGTGGAAATTAAGGGGTACTCCCCTAATTAGCTCAGCAGCAGCACCCACAAGGATATGATTGAGTTCTCTGTAATCTACACAAGGCCTTAGGCTACCATCTTTTTTTCCCCACAAAGAATATACCAACCACTGCAGGAGAAATGGAAGGATGGATAAATCCTTTTTTTAGGTTTTCTTGTATATATTCCTTTAGGATATGTAGTTCCTTCTCGGATAAGGAGTATATTCTTCCAAAAGGAATAGTTGCTCCTGGCAGCAAGTCAATTTGGCAATCATATATCCGACGGGTGGTAATGTCTCTACTCCTTTTTTATAAAACACATCTTGATATTCCTTATAAGCTTCTTGCTCCTTTTTCATGTTGTTCTCTAATATGGAATGAATGAAATGCTTTTTGGTAGTGTTTAAACATGACTGAGAGCAATTGTGTGAAGAGATTGATACAGTACCAGTAGACCAGGAAATAGTAGGATCATGTTGCCATAGCCAAGGAATACACAAAACAACAGGGAACAATGGGGAAGGAACCAAATCAAAAGCCAAAGTCTCAGAATGTTTCCCTATTAACACTAATATTGGTTTAGTTTGCTTGGTAAGTGGACCAGATTGCAAAAAGAACCCATCCACAGGTTGTCAATGGGGTGCTTTTTTTGTGTACAGGAATGAAAAGTAAATGTGCAAGATTAACATCTAAGAAACAGCCACTGGCCCCAGAGTCAATGAGAGCTTGACATACGTAGCTGTTTTTATTCCACTGAAAGGAAATGGAAACAAATAAAGAGGGAGTAGCGGTGACCAAAGCTGTCAGGGATCCGCGGGCTGCTAGGAGGGGAGGCTGCACGCCACTTGCAGCACTCACCCTCAGTCCATCGCCGCCCGCGGTCTCCCCTCCTCTTACCTGTCGGCGAGCGGTGTCTCCTCTCTGCCGCTCGCCGCTTGCGTCCTCCACGCCCCCCAGTGGCAGCATGTATAACGCTGCACGCTGGGAGGTCACTGAATTATGCAAATGCCGGGGTCACGTGAGTGACCCGGCGTTAAAGAAACAGTACCACAATCACAGTGGGAGGTATAGATATCCCCCACGTGTGATTGTTAATTCTGATTGGAAGTTATCCAATCAGAATTAAACCAAGGGTATTTATACTTACCTTTCCTGTTCCTCAATGCCCTGTTGTGGTCTTGTGATACCTGTAGTGCTGTTCTCTCGTGTTGCTCTCTGGTTTCCGATTATTTGGCTTGTTTTTCCGATTATCCTGTCTTCTCCACTCCTTTGACCTCGGTTTGTTTCTCGTTCTCCCGTTTTCTGGTTCCCTTTACTTGGCTTGTCTCCTGACCATTCTTAGTGTGCTTAGCCTGGCCACTCTAAGGACCGGTATAGCACCCTTCCTCTCTGTGACCTGTTAGCGTGTTAGGTTCCGGAATCGTGACAAAAGCGGCAGTTATAGTAGCTAGGCTGATCCGCTTACCCATGGTTTTTTTAGGACAGGTTCTTACTGTATGATGAGGATGCTGTCACGATTACCAGGAGAACCCAAACACGCAGACAGATCACAGACACACAGTATTGCAATACCGGTCCTTAGAATGGCCGGGCTATGCAAAAGAGATAGAGTAGTCAGGGTACAAGCCGAGATCAAGGATCACAGAAAACAGAGTAAATGAGAAACGAGCCGAAGTCAGTAACCAGAGAATGAACCACAATACAAACGAGCTATTGGCCTATGAAAGACCACAACAGGGCACAGAGGCAAGGGTGGAGGTAAACTTATATACACACAGGGTATGTCTGATTGGCTAACTTTCAATTAGTGTTAATTACAACACGTGGGAGGTGTCTTTTCCCTCTCTTGTGATCAGTGAGGTCATCACTATGTGCTGGGTCACATGACCAGGTTTGACACACATATAAGGAAGCTACCTTGGAGCGTGCAGCATCAGAAACACTGTCAGATTGGGGAGCGGCGGCAGGGACAGCCGCAAGCCGTGGACAGGAACTAGAAGACACCGCTCGCGGTGATGGGGTAAGCAAGGACGCCGTGAGCAGTGCAGGGGCAGGGGACCTGACAGGTGCCCACAATAGGAACACAGGTTTTCTCTTCTTCTTCTTTGTAGTTCAGCCAGGGGTAACTCTCCTTGTACTAGGCCTACTTGCATAGGTTCTTCTGTTGAGGGTGCAGAGACCATGGTTGAAGAAGAAGGTGAATAGCCTGAGGAGGGGATTTTAGAAGCTGGAACATTTTCTTGTCTCCGTTCTCTGAGATTTCGGTCTAGTTGGATAGCCTGTTGCATAAAGGCTTCCAAGGTGTCTGGCACCAAAATGAGCAAAGTCATATTTTAATGATTCAAACAAATCTAGGCAAAATTGATTAATCAGCTCGATCTCATTCCAGCGTGTGTCTGTGGCATATCACTTGAATTCTATTATGAAGTCCTCGACAGGTCTGCGGCCTTGATGTACTGCTCTAATAGCAGTTTGAGCAGTATCTTGTCTATTAGGACGCTGGGGTTTGGTTTGAACGCTGGGATCATTAATGCACAGGAGGTCATGGGCCCATTCTTGCGGTGGACCTGAGAGAAGGGTGATAATAGTGTGCACTTTGACAGCATCACAATAATAAGTCCTTGGTTTTAAATTAAATACACGCTGTTCCAAATTATTATGCAAATAATATTTTTCTCATTTATCTAAATAATTGATGTAAATAACAAGTCAGCATAATTCTCATGTTATCAACTATTAAGAGTACAATTCAAATTTTGTTCAATTCAAATTTTAAAAGATAACAGTATTTTTTTTAAACATAAAAAACTTACAATGCACTGTTCCAAATTATTATGCACAATAAGTTTCAAAACACTTTATAGGTTGTAAAGAACTGAAAATTGTCATTTGTTGTGTTTGCAGCATATTTACTGAAATCAAATGCTATTTCAATCAAACTTAGAACAACATTTTAACTTATTAAACATTTTAACAGGTCACGTTACATTTTAACATAGGACCCCTTATTTGATAGCAGCTTCACAAGTCTTGCATCCATTGAACTTGTGAGTTTTTGGACAGTTTCTGCTTGAATTTGTTCATAGATCTTTTGCTTGAGGATGCTCCAAAGGTTCTTAATAGGATTTAGGTCAGGGGAGGATGGAGGCCACACCATGACTTTAACTCCTTTTATCCCCATAGCAGCCATTGATGCAGAGGTATTTTTTGCAGCATGAGATGGTGCATTGTCATGCATGAAGATGATTTTATTACAGAAAGCATAGTTCTTCCTTCTGTACCAGGGAAGAAAGTGGTCAGTCAGAAACTCCACATACTTTGCAGAGGTCATCTTGACACCTTCGGGGACCCTAAAGGGGCCGACCAGCTCTCTTCCCATCCATCGGGACCATCCAGGGTTGCACGGCATTCATCAGTGAACAGGACTGTTTGAAAATTAGTCTTCATGTATTTTTCTGCCCAATGCCGTTTCTGCTTGTGAGCATTGGTTAGTGGTGGGTGAATAGAAGGTTTACTCACAGTTGCAAGACTCTTGATGTCCGTGGGACTCCACAGGCACCAGCAGCTTCAAATATCTGTTTGCTGCTATGTAATGGTATTTTAGCAGCTGCTCTCTTGATCTGATGCATGGATCTGGCAGAAATCTTCCTCAATGTGTCTTTATCTGCATGAACCCGTCTGTGCTCTGAATCAGCCACAAATCTCTTAATAGTGCAATGATTACGCTTAAGTTTTCGTGAAATATCTAATGTTTTCATACCTCGTCCAAGGCATTGAACAATTTCACTCTTTTCGGTCCTTTTTCTCCCCCATATTGCATGAAAATGGTGCTCTGCTTAATAATGTGGAGCACCCTCCTTTAGTAAATTTTCCTTAAATTGGACTCACCTGGCAATCTAATTATCACAGGTGTCCGAGATTGTTTTCAGTGATCAAAAGAGCCCTGAGACACAATGCCATCCGTGAGTTAAACTGAAAAACAAAATATTTAATCTTTGTGACACTTAGATAGAATTTGCATAATCATTTGGAACAGGGTGTAATAATACACAAGCCATGATGAAGGGACAATATTTGGATCTGTCATCTGAGAAGCATTCTGGCAAAGACACTCGTGGTTCTGGTGCCACGGCGTGATCTTCTAGCAGAAGTATCAGATGAGCTGCAGGCAGAGCTTGCAGATATCCAATAACAATGGAAGAAGAGCGTGTCTGTAATTCTTGTACGGCTTGCGTTAGCGTAGATACTTGTCTGGTCAGAGCGTTTAGCGTTTCAGCTAACTCTGCGGGCTCCATGTTGTGCTCAGTTATTCTGTTGGGATCTATTAAGTGGAGCCCAGGATGCAGTAGTGAGCCAAAAGCGAGGTACAAAACAGGGATAAGACGATCTCATAGTCAGGGTAAGCCAATGTCGGGTACAGGCAGGGCAGGTTCAGGAACAGTTTAACAGGCAGATAGGTCAAGGGTCAGATAAAGACAAGATTCACAGAGGTCGGAGGCAGGGCTTGACTGACAAAATGGCCGGACATGCTCTAATGGCTCCAGCATATTTTGGCACAAATCGAACTAATAATGCCATAATCTGCGCTGAAAGCAACTCCACACAACTTGCGACCTGATCTATACCAAGAGGGTAGGCTGCACATCAGACGGCATGTATACTTGGTGTAGTGGTACACTTTGATGCCTGAATTGTACCACTACACCAAGTATACACGCCGTCCGACGTGCAGCCTACCGCAATGACCGGGGAAAGCGGCCAATCTCCCGGCATGAGGTATGCATCACATGGAGACTCCCTTCAAGCCCCGTGACCCCCCCTTTGGGCCCGTGGAGGATATCCTGGTCCCCTCTGGGGGAACTCACCTCACTACAACAGCAGATTCCCCTTCCAAGCCGACATCCATATGACGCGCCAAAGATGGCGGCCACACCACAGTCTCCTCAGTGTCAGATGGTTCTAGCCATCCAGCAATGGAGGAGGAGCTTTGAAGCTCGATTTGATAAGCTCTGTCCCAGTTTTTGGGAGCGCATTCAGGGCATACCACACGGTGATACCCTGTCTGAAGAGCCAGAAACACAGGGCCCGGAGCTATGCCATTGCAACCCACATAGTCTACAATGCCACACCTTGCCCCAGCCGAAGGCTCTGCCTGACCACCCATGGGGTATGTTGAACGAGAGCAGAGGGCCAATTAGCCCAAATTCCTCCCTGCGGGGTGAGGCCTGCAAGACCCCTCACAGGCAAATCAACTGTCAAGGCCACTGTCACTTACACAGCATGAAAATCTAAGCGGAGCCCCACAAAATGCCAGCAACAACATTCCAGTGAGAATCACCTGACCATCTGCGCTTTCCCAGGGAGGAAGGGCTTGGCCTTAGCGATCTTCCAGGTTCAAGTCTTCATGGCTTTGGCCCTAGAATGGGTCCAGGGCACATTGCTTTGGCTCTCTGGTACTACTTACCATAGTAGACCGAGCCAACGATCCCAACATAAGCCCTCTCGGTGCATTGACTGACTGTCACTTTTTACAGTTTGAAAGTTTCCTTATCATGTGGCTACCATACCCCTGCACCTCTTGATATTTAAAAACTCCCACAAGTGACCTTCACCCAGTGGCACACGAGCCACTTCTCATCAAAGTCACACATTCTGTTTGCTATTTTTCATTGCCTGTTATATTGTTTCTGGTTACAACAGTTTAGAATGACTTTTTTATAGCTCTATGTTGCCTCTCCACTGACATGCTTCAACTTAGCTCAGTACTTACGAATGTGTGGGACTGCGCCAGTTAACAAAGTAAATAAATAAAAGTCCTAGCTAGGGTAAATTGTAGTTTGTACAGAGTCCAGAAAAGTGGAACTTGGGTCCTATGCTGGTCTCTGGAGTTGTGAGGTTCCGCTCCTTGCAGTGTTCAGATATATAGGAGAGGGCGATAAGAGATGAAAAGGAATGATGGTGCAGGACGTTCCAAGAGGTGTCAAATATACAGGAAGTAGTAGAAGTCTTACTCACATTTGATAGAGCTTACTCCAGCTCTGGTGTGTATAGCTTGCAGCGGTATAATCCCGGCTTATAGGATATGCAGTGAGTATCCTCTTCGGTGCAGTGACAGAGAACCAAGGGGGAGATAAAAATGGAAACAATAATGGTGAAACAATATGTTCCACCATGGGTAAAAGGTGATAAAATATAGTAAATACACTAACATTTGGTAGAGCTTATACTAGCTCTAGTGTGGTAGGCATACAGTGGTACAATCCCCGCCTCTGGGATATATGGTGAGTGTTCTTAAAGATGGTATCAGGAGCCCGGAAGGAAGATAATAAAAACAGCAATAGTGCTCTCAGTAAAATATTATTGGTATATAAAATATACTTATACAGTATGTAGAGCAGGCTAACTGCTCTATGACAATAGCGAAGGTGGTATGATCCCCACCTAGGATTCTTTGGAGTAATGAAGAAAAGTAAAATGCCAGGTAGTAGTAAAAAATAATACAAATGTAAATAATCAATCCCATTGATAAAGCCTATATGGTAAAACGTGTTTTGATATTGTACTGTTTTTTAAATATTGTTAATAAATAGATTTTGGTCCATTTTACTCTCTTGTACTATCATCTTTTATTTACAGCTGAAGTGGTCTGGGTGCCTATAGTGGTCCTTTAATGTGAGGTAAAGATAATGTACATAATGAGGGATTACAGTTACCCAATGAGATTGGCCAAATGAGCTTCTTAAGGATAGGTATTTTGTTGATAACATGAAGTATAATGAGGTAGTATGCAACCCCTGTAAGACAGATGTAATGCAAATGAAATGCCCGAATGAGGTGCCGAATTAGAACGTGGCATGTTGCCCACTGTGAGGCATATGACCGCACATTGTAAAGGCCTAGTGAGGGCTAGGAGTAGGAAATTGCATATAATACCAGAAGTCGTCCCAATTTGGTTCCTGAGTTACAGGATGGCTGTGCAGCTGTGTTGGGATTAATGCAGGTGAAGGAAGGATGTGAATCAGAGAATTGTTGTAGAGAAGTTGTATGTTGGTGATGAGATTGTAGAGAACTTGATAGAGTTACGAATAATCATCTAGTTATGAAATGGCAAACAGAATAGAAACTATATGTAAACACTTTTAAAGCATCACAGAATACATACCCATGGAACCAAATAAAACGGGGTGTCGGCAGACAGAATCAAAAACGGGAACAGAGGCCCGTGCCTCTAGAATGCCACAATGGCTGAACAGGCTAGAGGCCGTGACAGCCGTACACAATATATAGGAAGAGACAGGAGATATAAGATATACGTTAAAAAGACCTATATGCAGAATGCTTAGGAGTATGATAAACACATGCATTCACAACTAGCATGGAAGAATAGGGTTGAAAGCAACAGCAAATGCTAGAACAATGGTAGAATATCTCAGTAATATCAGCATCAGCCATAACTTCATGCCTAAACTGAACATGACTGAATGAGGTTAACTGAGTGCATTATTTGTAGACCCTACAAAAAAGACAGTAAAAGTAATCAAAATACCTGAGCCAGCCTAATATGACTAAATATGATTGACACGTGATCGTGTAACCGATAAAACAAGCGGCCTAAGTGGGCTGTAATGTTAACCATGTCTAAAAAGTGGATGAGGTTGTACTGTATAAGGAAAACCTGCGCGGTTGAATGCCGACCGAATTTATGGAAGGTGGAAAATTGATGTGCTTGAGTGGTCGAATGAGGCCATAGCAGATAACTGAATTGAAAGCCCATATCAGGTGGTAGAGGCCCTGTAGGGCAGGTTAAGACACTCATAATGTAGGGCTTATTAAGACTCACTTGTAAATTGCTTATGACAGGAGAAAACTAATTTAATGGGGAAAACTCACTCGAAGGGGCACTTTAGTGTGTACTTTTTTTATTTTTTTAAAGTTCAGTACAAATTGACACCTCCATAAATCAACCCCCTCCAAACAGCCCAACGGAACCCAGGAGGAAGCAACTGCCCAGAGCACCCAAAGACTTCTAATTGAACTGGACCAGGAAGTCTGTGACTGGACAGACACAGAAAGACCAGGCAGGGTTAGAAGGGTAGGGCAGGCAGAAGCAGCAGACAAGAGAACTGCAGATTTAGCAAGCAGTTTTAGATTATACCCCTATGAAAAATTACATAAATAAATGCATGCATGTTGTCATTCAGGGCACATCCACTAAACAGTGATTTCCACTTAGTTTGTATTTGGGCAGTGGCGTGACTCTGCATAATACATACATTATTAATAGAGATCATACAGAGTTGTAAGCAGTAGGCAATACAAAATGACCCAGGAATAACCTAAAATAGCAAACTCATTATTAAAAGATGTTATTTGCAAACGTGTGAGAAATCAGGACAATATAAGCGAGCTAGAATTAGTTAAAGCGGCACTGTCATGTCGAATCCCGTTTTTTTTTTTTAACCCCCCTCTCGCCTCCACTACATCCAATTGACCCACTAGTCACCCCAAATGCCCCTAAGCCCCTCACATTACCTATTTTTTAATCCTTATTTTCTGCCCCGATCTATATCCAGGGTGCCGCCATCTTTGTGTGGGTAGGTGACGTCCGTGTGGGACACGTCATCAGCCCACACTAGATAGACTGTGAGATTCCCGCACATGCCCAGTGAAACACCTGGACATGCGAACGGGAATTTCATCTATTCATTCATTCATCAGACAGACGAATGAGTGAATAGAAATATCAGCCGAACAAACAAACACAATGTATCAGTGTATCTGAGTATCAGTGTTTGTTTGTTCGTGCAGTTTATTACAAGGAGGGAGCTACCGGCATGCAGCTCCCTCCTTGTAATATGTAACGATAGAAGCGGCAGGGAGCAGTGCTCCCCACCACTTAATAAGCCCCCCAGGTCCCCCTCTCACTCTATGGGGGTCAATATAACCCCCATAATAGCACAAGGGAGATTAAAATCTCCCAAATGCCCCTACTCGCTATACCGCCTGTGGCTGCTCACTGTTGAAAACAAATTACATAAATTACAAAAAGGGGGGCCTATTGTCCTCCCCCCCTCCCCCACCCTGAGCGGCGGGTGGGGGCCATGAAGATAATGGGGGGGGGACCTATTGTCCTCCCCCCCTCCCCCACCCTGAGCGGCGGGTGGGGGCCATGAAGATAATGAGGGGGGGGACCTACTGTCCTCCCCCCCGGCCCCCACCCCTGAGCGGTGGGTGGGGGCCCTAATAAAACAATAAGGGGGGGGTACCTTCTGTCCTCCCCCCTGGCCCCCACCCCTGCACGGTGGGTGGGGGCCCTTATAAAACAATAAGGGGGGGGACCTACTGTCCTCCCCCCCGGCCCCCACCCCTGAGCGGTGGGTGGGGGCCCTA